>WOXC01012292.1:0-600000 GCA_011680675.1 Gymnobelideus leadbeateri
ATCACCTACCCAGCAAAACTGAGTAAAATCTTTCAGGGGGGAAATTGGCATTCAAAGAAATAGAAAACTTTTGAGCATTCTTGATGAAAAGGACAGAGTTGAATAGAAAATTTTACTTTCAAATACAAAAATCAAGAGAAGCATGAAAAAGTAAACAGGAAAGAGAAATCATAAGAGACTTATTAAAGTTAAACTGTTTACATTCCTACATGAAAAGATGATATTTGTCAGTCATGAGACCTTTCTCAGTATTAGAGTAGTTGGAGGTTTTATACACACACACACACACACACACACACACACACACACACACACAGAGTACATGGGGTGAGTTGAATATGAAAGGATGATATCTAAAAAATAAACTTAAGGGTTGAGAAAGGAATATACTGAGAGGAGAAAGGGAGAGATAGAATAGGGTAAATTATCTCACATAAAAGAGGCAAGAAAAAGCTTTTACAGTAGAGGGGATGAAGGGAGAGGTAAGAGGGAATGAGTTAACCTTACTCTCATCGGATTTGGCTTAAGGAAGGAATAACATACACACTCAACTGGGTATGGAAATCTATCTTACCATACAAGAAAGTAGGAGAGAAGGGGATAAGGGGATGATAGAAGGGGCCAGATTGGAGGAGGGGATAATCAGAAGCAAACACTTTTGAGGAGGAACAGGGTAAAAGGAGAGAATAGAATAAATGGGGGGCAGGATAGGATGGATAGAAATATAGTTAGTCTTTCACAACATGATTATTATGGAAATTTTTTGCATGCCTACACATGAATAACTTTTATTTAATTGCCTGCCTTCTCAATGAGGGTGGGTGGGGAGAGAAGGGAGAGAATTTGGAGCAAAGTTTTAAAAATTAATTTTGAAAAAAATATTTTTACATGCAACTGAAAAATAAGATATATAGCCCAATGAGTATAGAAATCTATCTTGCCCTTTAGAAAAATAGAAGGAAAGGGTATAAGAGAAGGTGATAGAAGGGAGCATAGATTGGGGAAAGGTATAATCAGATTGCATGCAGTCTTGGGGTGGGGGAGGAGAGAGATGGGGAGAAAATTTGGGACTCAAAATCTTATGGAGGTGAATGCTGAAAACTAAAAATTAATTAATTAACTAATTAATTAGAATGATGAAATGTTAACATAATCTCCAAAAAAATGAAAGGTTGAGAAAAAGAGATATACTGGGAGAGGGGGAAGGGAGAAGTAGAATGGGGAAATTTTCTCCTGTAAAAGAAGTACACAAGGAAGACTTTTTATAATGGAAGGGGAAATTGGGATAGGTGGGCAATAGTTGAACCTCTCTCTTATCAGAATTGGTTCAAAGAGAGAAAAATGCATTTATACATTCAGTTATCTATAGAAATGTAATTTACCTGATAGGGAAATAGAAGGCAAAAGGGATGAAAGAAAAAGGGAGATGATATTAAAAAGGAGGGCTGATTAAGATAGACAGTGATTAGAAGCAAAATAGACATTTGAGGAGAGATGGGATAAAAAGAGAGAGAAGAAAAAAAAACAGAAGAAAATAGGATAAAGGGGAAAGAAAAGTTAGTAATCATAACTATGAATGTGAATGAGATGAGCTCACCCATAAAATGGCAGTGGATAGCAGAATGGATTGGAAATCCAAATTCAACATTTTTTACAAGAGATACTCTTAAAACAGAAAGACACACAGTTTAAAATAAAGGTCTGGAGCAGAATTTAATATGCCTGAGCTAAACAAAAAAGAAAAGGACTAGGGTAGCAATGATGATCTCAAACAAAGTAAAAATAGTCCTAAGTAAATTAAAAGGGATAATTTGAGGGGATAATCAGAGAAACTATGTGAAGTAATATAAAAAATTTTACAGCATTTCTCTGATAAAGGTCTCATTTCTCAAATATATACTGCATATAGAACTGAGTCAAATTTACAACAACAACAAAAAAATAAGAGCCATCCCCTAATTGATAAATGGTTAAAGGATATAAGCAGGAAGCTTTAAGAAGAAATCAAAGTTATCTATAGTAATATTAAAAATGCTCTAAATTACTATTAATTAGAAAAATCCTAATTTAAAAACTCTGAGATTCCACCTCACACCTATCAGAAATGACAAATGCTGGAAGGAATGATGGAAAAACAGGTACACTGATGAACTGTAGGTGGAGTAGAAAACTGGTTCAACCATTTTGGAGAATAATTTAGAAATGTGCCCAAAAGTCTATAAAACTGTACACACCGTTTGACCCAGCAATACCACTACTAGGTCTATATCCCAAAGAGATCAAAGGAAAAGGAAAAGAATCCATATGTACAAAAATATTTATAGCGACTCTTTTTATGGTGAAAAAGAATTATAGATTAAGGGGATGTTTATCAATTAAGGAATTTCTGAACAAGTTGTGGCCTATGATTGTGACCACATACTAATTTGCTGTGGGAAATGATGAGGGTGGTGGTTTCCAAAAAACATGGCAAGAAATATGAACTAATGAAAAGTGAAGTGAAAGGAACAGGAAGATCATTGTGCCTAGTAACAACAATGTTGTCATGATGATCAACTGTGAAAGATTTTATTAAGATAAGCCTTGAATGATATTAAGTATTTTGAGAGCTGGAGATGAAGAGGGAGTAAATTCTAGATCAGGGTCATAACCTTCTCCATAGCATGGAAGATAGAATGCCAAGCCAAATTCAGGTAACAGAAAATGGGTTAGTTTGACTGGAATGTAAAGTGTATAAAGGAAAGTGATAGGAAATAAATATGGAAAGGTAGAAATCATAGCTTTTATCCATGAAGGACAACTTTCTACTGTATTGAGGATCCTGAGTCTTTGAATGATTTTGAATCACAATCTGGCTTTCCCTGGTCACATAGGATGATTCAATCTAGTCCGTGTGTACCAAAGGAAGGCAAATTCATCTCGATATAAGCCTCAGCCAGTTTTAGAATGGAGAATAACTCTTTTGTTAAAAAATAATACAACAAAGCAAAATATAAATATTTCATTATTCACTACTTTGAGTTATCTGTTTCAGTGTTTTCTAATATTTTCTTGATTCAACTCTACTTTAGACATCAAGGAGAATTTGCAACTAGAAGATTTGGAATTCCTCGACAACAGAGAACTGCTAGTGTCAATAATTTGTTACTTCAGGCCTGTTTGTTTTTTTTCCCAGTGAATTAAAAAATATGTCTCAGTCTGCTGTCATGGTCCTGATGATACAACTATCATGGTACTCTTTCTGGAGGGAGGAATTGTTTGCTTAAAACACAGGCCTTTGGACAAAAAGATGGAATGGGGGAAGAAGCAGGGAACCAGAACTCAGCTCCTCATAACTAAATCAGTTTAAGAAGGATAACATGATGATGTTGAAAGAGCATTGGATTTGGAAGTGGGGGGATCTGGGTTAGAAATCTGGTTCTGCTCCTAAGGATTTATTCCAACATCACAAGTGACTCAACCTCTCTGGGCCTTCTGTTTCCTGTTATATAAAATGATGATGTTGGACTAGATGACCACTAAGGTCCCTTCCAGCTCTAAATCTATGATTAGGATGGACACTTGATATCCAGAATACTTCTCCATGCCTTATTTGAATGAGGTGCTAGAACCAAAGCTACTACTCATCTAATGTGGGTAGCTAAACTGGCAGTGAGCCTATCAAAACTAAGCTGCACTGCTAGAATCTATAACTAGGTTTGTGCTCAAAATATTTCTGACTTGATAGAAGCTTCCAATTCTTGCAAATCTCCAACATAACTTTTGAGAACCTTGTGTCACCCCAAGCCAATCTGAAGCATCAGAGCAGGACTTTAGTGGATGAACGTAAGGATAATTCTAAATAGAAAAGGAGACCTGAACTAGTCCTAGAGGATCTTATCCCCTTGGTGCTTATTATGATATGATAGCACCTGAAATTTTAGCAATTTTTTTTCTTGGTGATCTCACTAATTGTGCATGATCCATACCATTGTTCTCCCAGCAAGAGCATATAGGGAAAAGACCATAAGCACTATTCTTATTATTTCTCTTCCTCTTTCCACTTGGTTCTATTTGTTCTAAGGGACAAGAGGCATAGACCAAAGGAAGACTTTCTCTGAATTTCCCCATAAAAGGAAATGCCCGAAATCCCACTGAAACCACCCTGTGTTCTTTGTTTCCCCAAAATAAATTGAGGTGTCTATGGCAGCCAGCAGCTTCATTGTTAGGGTAAGTTTCACCAAAGGTTTACTAAGGGGTGCTGGCAGCCACCATAGAAAACTGTTTGTGTAAAGCAATTCCAGAAAAGTAGCTCTTACATTATCATATTAGTATAAACCCTATATGCCACAGGGCAAAAAAACAAAAAACAGTGTAGTTCTAAAACTTTAGCCCTAATCCTTAGCAAAGTTTGCCTGTATATGGATTTCTTGCCCTAGTCAAGAAAGGGGAATGTTTCCCATACTCTAAAGGTATCCCCTGCAGAGATCTCAGTGGTTTCCAACTCCCGTTTCATACAATCGCTACAAGCCAATCTGGTGAAAGGGGGGGAAACCACTTTCCAAGAAAGAATACGACACTGCATACTCAGAGAGAACTGGGATTTTCAGGAAATTCTTGTGAATGCTGGAACCAGTTCTCTTTAAATGAGAGATTTTCACTTGACAGAGAATCCTGTGCCAGAAATAAAACTCCCAACCTATCAACTTTTGTAAGTACAAACAAAATGTTAAGAGAGGACAATCATGGGAGAAATTGGGCAGGGTTTGAGAGGGCAGCATTGACCTCAGTGTTTTGTAGGACTTCACAGGATCTCAATGATGGAGATTCTGTGTCCAACAGGTTGAATCCTATCCATGCCATCTCCCCCTATGATATTTTTGTCCATATTTTCCCTCTTGTCTTTTTTATATCTGAAGGATATCAGCATATCATCTAAACTTCCCATCTGGGTGCATGACCAGACCACCTCCTCAAAAATTGACTGTTTAATTGAATTGAACAGAATTGAATTAAGTTTAATTAAAATCACATTACTTGAAGTGTTATCTAGCGTGGGAAGGATTTTTGGAAATTAAGAGAAAGGACAGAGTGGTATTCTCCAAGCTTTTTGTTTGCTTGTGTATCCCTATCATTTTTTTTAAATTAAGCATTCATCACATTCCTCACATATACATATATATATAATGTATATAAATTTACTTATTTACAAATAATATACATGTTGTTGTTGTTTGTGTCCTACTCTTCATAACCCCATTTGCGGTTTTCTTGGCAAAGATACTGATGTGGTTTGCCCTTTTCCTGTCCAGACCATTTTACAGATGAGGAAACTAGGGCAAACAAGATTAAGTGACTTGTCCAGAGTCACATAGCTAGCAAGTGTCTTGTTCACTCCCACATCAGTCCTATGCACTGTACCACCTAGCTGCTGTAGTGCTATATTAATGAAACACATTATAAAACTTATACATAAATAGATATGTAAAAAAGGTGAGAAAAAGTTCAAATAGTATTTGATCCTATAGTCAATTAGTAGCCATTAGACTTTGGAGTATGAAAGTTATTTTAGACCTGAGCTTTAAATAACCAATAGTAGGAGGGGGAAGAGTAGATCATGTTGTTAGAAAAGGGTAGGTATAGTTAAATTGTTGACAAGTTTCATAGTTGACTATTGCTGGTGGTCTAAGATGTAACTTCTCTTCCCACCATCTGAATGACTTACCACATACCCTTTTAGGGTCAGGCTACAGCCAGCCCCTTTGGGCTCAGGTTGTGGGATTCTGGTGGGGGAGTGTACTAGACTTTTTTTCAATTGACCTACAGGGAAGCCCTTCTGAACCTCTGGAGAAATAGAATACTTTAGCCCATCACATCAGCCCTTGCCTGCAACAGCTATAGGAGGGTGTGCAAGTAAGAGAACCTAGGAAACTCAGAGCTAATACTCATTGTCATAAACAATAACCATGACTCTGTCTCTGATATGCCAAGATCATATACAGACAATAAAGCCCTCCCCTTGTTCTTTTCTTTCCTGGTCAGGTGGCTGTAATTTAGCCTGGCTCATGCTAAGGCTAGCTTCCAGATTCAAGAAGTCACTTATTTCCTCTTGGCCTCTGGAGAGAAGTAAACCAAGTTAATTAAAAATAAGCACAGTGATTACATCAGACTGAGTCTATATCCTCTATAAAACCCTGCAGGGGCAGGAGAAAAGATGGAAGGAAGGGAGAGCTGTCAGTTTGTGAAAGCAGATTGGGCAGACACTCAGGTGTTGTGGTTATACCAAGAGAGTCCCTACTTCTCAGTTCCTATCCTGACCTTCCCCTTTTCACTGACTTCAAATTAACACCATCCAAGATACTCTCATAGCTCAAAATTCTTTTTTTTCATATTATTGCCAAATAGATTGGAAATTACTTGTTAAATGTCTACTTGTTGTCACTCTAAACCTGCAAAGCTTCCTATTTGACTGATAGTAGCTGAGTCCAGAAGCAGTCTAATGTCTAAAGACTCCCAACTAGGGAGATAATTACATAGTCTCAGTCAAGTGCAGGTGGAGAAATTGGCAGAACTCAGATGGGGAAGGGGGAATCACAGGTGGGGATGGAATCAAACTTTGCCCTGTCTCAGACCACATTGGGATCACTGAAAATGTATAGATCCACAGGAATGACACAACACTCTATACTCATAAGAATGCAGCAGAAGGACCCTGAGGACACAGACTCATCCTAGACTTTCCCTCCATAAGCATAAAGAGCCTTGTCCTAACATAAAGTTCAAAGTCAAGAAGTAGGCTGGAAGAGTAAATAAAGATGTAAAAAAAAAACCCCACCATAAAAAGATATTATAATAACATCAACATTCAAAACACAAACTCAGAAGTCAAAGATTCCAAAACAGCTACAGGCAAAGAGAAACATTTCTTGGACACAAATTAAATTAGAATTCCTAGAAAAGATGAAGCAATAGCTAAAGGGAAAAATGGTTACAGTGTTATTGTTTTTGTAATTTAAATGAGAATGCTAAAGAAAAAAAATGGAGAATAAATGAGAACTATGGGAGAAAGAATTGAAAAGGGAATTAACATCTTGTAATAAGAGGTATAAAACCTCATCCAAGCAGCAAATGCTCTGACAACTAGAATAGACCAAATAGAAGTCAACGATTCCATGAGACAATAAGAAATGTAAAACAAAGTCAAAAAACTAAAATAAATAGGGAGAGAAGAAAATTTAAGGTTTCTCATAGCAAAAACAATCAGTCTAGAAAAGAGATTAAGGAGAGATAATTTAAGCATCATTGGACTACCTGAAAGCCTTGACTAAAAAAAGCAAACTAGATATCATATTTCAATTTCAAAATATCCAAATCTCTTAGAACCAGAGATCGAAGTAGAAGTAGAAAGAATCCACCCTCTGAAAGAAACCCCTATTGGAAATTTCAAGAATATTCTATAAAAAATCCAATGCTTCTAGGTCAAAGAAATAATATTGCAAACAATCAGAAAGAATTCTACAACCAAGGAGCCACAGTCAGACTCACACAAGATTTAGCAACCATCAATCTAAATGAGCAGAGACTTTGGAATATGATATTCTAACAGGCAAAGGATATAAACTTACAACCAAGAAAAACTTATCCAGTAAAACTAATCCTACAGAGGAAAAATAGACCTTTGATAAAATAAAAAATTTCTTAACATACCTGATGAAAACATTAAAACTGTATAGATACTTTGAAAAATGACCAGGAGTCAAGAGAAATATTTTTAATTAATCATACGTTAACAATCATAAGGGACTAAACAAGAATAAATGGTTTACATTCTAATATAGAGAGATAATACCCTATCAATATCAATACCTCAAAACCCTATCACAATCAGGGATCATAGAGGGAGTCTGATTAGATGGAAGGCCTTAGAATAATTCTGACATATTTTGATGAGCTTAAAAGAAGAATGGAAAGGAAAGGGAAGCAGAATACTCTGGAGAGGGGAACTCAGCAGAGGATTGGAAAAACTATTTCATATAATTGGGATGTTGAAGAATAAATCTAAAAAAAAAAAAAAAACAAAGAAAAGGAGAGGGAGAAAAGTTCATGTAAGTAATACATGAACTTTCCTCAGAAACTGAAACTGGTCAAAAGTGGGAAGAACACACACGCACATGCACACGCACACGTGCACACATGCATATGCATATTGGGTACAGAAACACATTTGTGTACAGAAACACATTTCACTCAACAGGGAAACAGAAGGGAAAATGGTGAAGGAGAAATTAGAAAGAGGGTAAATTAAGAGAAAGAATTACTCCTAGACAAACAAAAACAAAAAACTCTAAGAACATATAAAAAATATTTATAATAACTATTTAGCAGCAGAAAAAAATGGAAACTCCCCTTGGTTGGGCAGTGACTGAACAAATTTTGGTATTTGAATGTGATAGAATGCTATTATGCTGTAAGAAATGATGAATGAGATGGTTTCAGAAAAATCCAGGAAGATTTCATAAACTAGTACAGTGTAAGAGCAGAACTAGGAAAATAAATTATACAATAATGATATTATAAAGACAAAACAACTTTGAAAGACTTAGAAACTCAATGATCAACTTCAGTTCTAGAGGACTCCTGATGAAATATGCAATCCAGCTCCAGATGGGTAGTAGACAGAGAGGTAAGGTGATGGATTTAGCATACAGAACAAAGCATGATTCTGTTTTGTCTTGTTTGCAAGTGGTCATTGGGAGAATTTGTTTGTTTGACTATATTTATTAGTAATGGAGGTTTTGTTTTTCTTTTTCAGTTGTGGGGGGAAGGTGGGTTTAGTTTCTTTAATTTATTTTTTTAGTGAAGACATTAAACCAGACAACCTCTGGACTTTATTCCAGCTCTAAATTTATGATACTATGGTCCTATACAGGTTCTCCTATATTCAAAGACCCAAAAGGTACTGTTTTTTCACTTAATTCTGCTCCAGAGTGGCCTCTACTAAGCACAGAGGGTCTGGGTTCAAGTCCCATTTTGACCATTTATTCTGTGAGTAATCTTGGGCTTCAGTTTCCTCATTCATAATAGGAGGGAATTGGACTATACCATCCTTGACATTCCTTCCAGTTCTAAGTCTAAATCTCGCTCTCCAAACAAAGATAGTCTTCTTCCCTACTGTTCCTCTGTCCAGAATCTTTTCAATAGTCAATAAACATTTAAGTGCCTACTATGTGCCAGGCAGTGCACTAAAGGTTAGGAATACAAAAGAGGAAAAAGAGAGTCCCTTATCTCAAAAGATCACAATCTAATGAGGGAGGCAACAAGCAAACAAATATGTACAAGCCATATACATGATAAATAAGAAATAATTAAGAGAATAAAGGGACTAGAATTAAGAGCAGTTGGGAAAGGGCTCCTGTAAAATATGGGGTTTTAGTTTGGATTTAAAGGAAGTCAGGGAAGTCAATAGATGAAGATAAGGAGGAAAAATATTCCAGTCATGGGGGACAGCTAGAGAAAATATCCAGAGATGTAAGAGAAAGCTTCTTGTTCATGGAAATAGAATGAGGCCAGTGTCAGGGAATAAGGTATAAAAAGACTGGAAAGATAAGGGGGACTGGGGTTATGAAAAGCACTGAATAGAAGAGGATTTTATATTTGATCTTAGAAGGAATATGGAGCAACTGGAATTAATTTCATGGGAAGTGAAATGATCAAACTTATGCTTTAGGAAAATTGCTTTAATGATCTAATATGGGATGTATTGGAGTAGGGAGATACTTGAGGCAGGCCGACCCACCAGCAGCCTATGGCAATAGTCTAGGTGTGAGGTGATGAGAGCCTGCACCAAAGTAGTAGCAGTGGCAGAGGAGAGAAGGGGGCATAAATGAAAGCTATTGAAAAGGTGAAACTGACAAGCCTTGGTAACAGCTTGGATATGGGGGTATGGGAGGTGAGGGGCAAGAGATAGTGAGGGATCCAGAATGACTTGGGTTGTGAGCCTGAGCTATTGGGAGGATGGTGTTGCCCTCTACAGTAATAGGGAAGGTTGGAGGGGGCAAGGGTTTAAAGTATGGAACATGTTATGTTTAAGACATCTGCTGGACAACCAGTTGGAGATGGAGATGTCTAAAAGGCAGCTGGAGATGCAAGATTATAGGCCAACATGGAAGTTGGGGCAGGAAAGATATATTTGAGAATCATCAGCATAGAGATGATAATTATGGGAGTTGATAAGAACACAAAATAAAGTGGTATAGAAGGAGAAGAGAAGAAGGGCCAAGACAGAACCTTATGTGTGCTTAGCAAAATGTCTGGCTCATAGAAGGCATTTAATAAATGTTTGTTGTCTTAACTTGAATGTTTATTTAGTAGCACATAACATGCTCAAGGTGGTATTCCTGAGCTCAGTCAGTATACAGCAGACTAAAATTTCAAATCACCTATTTAAATGGCCCATAGTCAATTAGGATGTTTTATTAATTTCACCCAAATCATGCTCCAATTCAATACACAGAGTCTTCAGGAGTAATTGCTGAACAGATTTATTTACTATAAAAAGAGAAACCTCTCAGAAAGAAAGCATAAGATCCTCCAGACAGAAATGTGGTAGACATCACTTTCTTGAATAAAAAGAAGAAAGTGAAAGACTCAAGTGGTATCCTTGATTTTCAGTATATTAGTGATTTCAAAATGTAAACCACCATAGAATCTGCCATGCTGAGAGATGATCTTGGAAGGGGGATAACTTCTTCTGCTTTCTCTGTGAATAATGAAAGGTAATAAAGTTACAAATTACTTAGGTGAGCAAAAGGGATGTCATCTTCTTACCTGGGACACAACTTGCCCTATAACACATCTGGCATTGTTTAGTTATTTCCTCCCACCAGTTAAAAGAATTAGACCATTGTAATTGAAGACAAGAAACTTATTCCACATATTTTGCATGAAATTGGGGGAAATTGCTGCTCATGCAGAGAGAAAACTGATTCCCTGCCCCTTGGCCCTGCCCACTTCATGTCCATGCTCTCTGAACATAGGAAACACAAAAGTATGGGCCACTATCCTTCAGTAAGATACATTGCATAGCTGAGGTCAGGGCACAATGGGCAACAAGATGAAGCAACAGTCTAAAGGGTAGAATGTTCCAGGGGAAAAATACCCCTGAACAGAGTCAGGGGATTTAGGTTCTAGCCCTGATTCTCACATTGTATAACATTGGGAATGCCCATTCCCTTCTTTTCCATCTGTAAAAGAAGAGGTTGTATTAAGTTGATTCTTAGGATCTCTTCCATAGTTTACAAGAGGTGATTGTCTTCCACCTCTCTTTCACAAGGCATTCCCTGTCCCAGGAGAAGACCTGAGTTTTCTGACTTTCCATGTCAAGGAAGTGACCTTGTCAAGAATGATTAAAATATTGCCTGTGTAAAGATCATGCCCAAAAGAGGCAAAACTAGCCTATGAATTTTAGTACTGATAGGACAAGCCCTCTAAATCTTAACCTAAATCTACTCAAGCATAAGTATTCCAGACAGGCCAGGAGGACATGGAGAATTATATTACAAATATGGCCCCTTAACCTTCCAAGAAAAAGGGGAAAGTCTTTACTACATGGTTACAGGGATCCCCATATGTTGAAATATCATAAATGTAGAACACTCTAGAAAGGAATAGGACAAAGCATTTTCCCAAAGGTAAAAAGTGAAACAGGAACTTACCTAAACACGGCACATGTCTGTGGAAAGAGAAAGAAATACTTGAGTGACATCATTTGGTGAAAAAAGAAACTGCTTTTGGGAGTAAAATCACGACAACTGAAACCACATAGCAAAATTACTCCTTCAAAGGATAAGGAGGCAAATTCTTTCATCCTTGGGTAATCCAGAGAAGGCTTACTCTGATAACCCCACACACACTCCCACCCATGAGCAGAGGAAAGAATTTTGATAAGTATCACTGAGGCTTTTCCTGGTTAAAATATAATACCAGAAATATAATACCAGAATAAAATATAATACCAGAACAATTGAGCTTTGCTACATATTATACCTACCAACAGGTATGTATAATAGAAGAACTGTATCCCAATAGGGATGGAGATCAATGACCTTGCCTTTCTCGGTTATATTTTATATTGGCTCAAATTTATTCACAGATAAGTCAGAAAGGATCTTGAGGGTATGAAAGATGATTAACCAAAAGTAAGGCAGCTTTCTGTAAGAGAAAGCTTTGATCTCCTTACTTATTAGAAACTAATAAGAATTCTGCCTTCAGGTATCTATTTTCTGAACATTGAGCTGAGATCTGAGAAACCTACCTCTTGTACGGACTTCAATCACTGTATAGGGCATGGTCAAAGTCCTGACAATTTTCTTGAATTCTTCCATGCCTTTGTAGTCCTTTATTCTTCTGACTGTAGAGTTAAAATTTAAGTAATTTTATTCATTTTTGTAAGACCTTGATGAGAATTCAGAGAAAATATGTTCCCATATGAAGAATTTGTTAGGTCATACATACCACCAGAATCTCTACGATCCCCATGCAGGTTATCAAGAAACTACTCTATTACTACTATTAATAATGTAGTACTAATTATGAAAATAATAGAAATAGTATTCAATTGCCTAACATGCTTAAATTTTTAAAGAAATTTCACACATATAGCCTCATTTAAGCAATTCAGTGGAGAGAAAATCAGTCAAACAAATTATTTGACTGAGTCATTTGATTGATTCAATCATACTGATACATGAAAGTATAGACTTCATACAAACACACATATGTGCTTTTTATGCTATGTGTTTAAAATTATATCTGGTCCCTATTTTGCTACCCTTGATATACATTATGCCCCATTAGTCCTTATTTAAACTATTATCCAAGTAAGATAAAGTTATTCAAAGGGCTTTGTAGCCCTTAAAGTTCTCTATAAATGTCAACCATTTCTATCGATATTAATTCTAAATTCAGCTTGCCACAGAAATTCATTACATTGTATCCTTTAACCTATAACATGTTGTTAATTATATACTTCACAAACTACTTTAAGAACCCGTGTTTTTCTGCTCCTCCACCAAAGCAAATTACAATCCCTTGACCAGGGGGATAGTTTCAGAGAGTTACTGAGACTGAAAAGATCATCACCCTGAAGCCAATATGATGATGAATCTCTCTGAACTTAGCTAGGATGGATAACAGACATAGTCTATCATTGGGCCTTTCTATACTCATAACTTTTCCAATTTTGGTAAAGTTTGCCAGAATTTATGCCCCAATCAGGGTCACCAGCCAGGGTTACTTCACATTATGATGAGAAATCAAAACTGTGATTCTCTCCATCTCTCTGTCTCTCTCTGACTCTCTCTCTCTCTCTCTGTATCTCTTTCTCTCTCTCCTTTCTTTCCTCCCTCTTTTATCATATACATATTTTCCGTTGTTTTTCAATCATGTCCAAGTCTTCATGATCCAATTTGGAGTTTTCTTGCGAAGATATCGGAATGTGTTTGTCATTTCCTTCTCTAGCGAATTTTACAGATGAAGAACTGAGACAGGTTTAAGTGACTTGCCTAGGGTCACACAGCTAGTAAATGTTTGAGGCCAGGTTTGAACTCGGGAAGATGAGTCTGCCTGACTCCAGGTCCTGCACTCTATTCAATGCATCACCTAGCTGCCCTGAAAATACATATACATACATACATATGTGGCATATGTATGTATATTATGTATTTGTATTATTTATGTATATATACTTATATACTTTAAGAGGGGAAAGAGAAATAAGTAGGCTCAATTTGTATTGGTTGTGTTGGCTAGATGATTATTAATCTTCTGATTCCCACTGGACTCTAATCTGGTTCCAAAAACTTCAGATAGCTCCATAATTGCTGTTAGTGCCTTCCCTCTGAGAGTACCTTATATCTATTCTGTAGATAGCTTATTTATACATAATGGTTGCATGTTGTCTCTCCTATTTGAATGTGAGCTCTTTGAGGGAAAGGACTACTTTTGCCTTTCTTTGTATTCCCAGTCCTTAGCACAGTGCCTGCCACATAGTAAATGCTTAATAAACGCTTGGACTGGTTGTTGACTTATTAGCTTCTTGATAATGTGTGTTATTAATGATGATCTGTTGTCCTAGCTCATTCAAACTTCTAATGAATAAGTTACATACCATAGTGTGCACATGCCATTTTCTCCCGGTCGTTGATGTTCTCCAAGCAAAAGAGGACATAGTTGTCGTAATCAGTTTCCATCACATAGAAAGTGTATGAGGCAGATTCTGAAGGAACTAGTACAGAAGCCATAAGGAAAAATTTAAATTCTCTTTCCAAATTGGAAGCAGTCTGAAACATCTGGGATGCTACTTTAAAATCAATCTAACTTTCCCCCAACAAGTCCACAAGGGTAAGGAATCCCTCACTAAGGGTTATAAAGTAAAAACTCTTTGGTTCTTACTCTCTTTATTCCCGCCTCTTCTGCCCTCTCCTTGGCCTGCAGATCCCATAACTGCTGTTAATTCAACAATGCCTCCTAACTTTCTTAAGGCATACCTAACCCAGGAATTACAACCAGAAGCAAATGCTTCATGACTGGTCCTATCCCTTAATACTCCTCCACATCTTAGCCTTCTAGGTCAATGTTCCCAAGATCATCACCTTCAATAAATTCTCATTTCAATAGATTTTGAGCTGAAAGTAACCTTCAAGGGTTGTCTAATCCAGTCCTATAATTTCATAGATAATGGAACTAGGACCTACACATGGAAAATGACTCTCCCAAGATATAGGAATTAGGTAGTAAGCCAGGAATACAAGCATAAATCCTCAGAGACTGAATCTTCTGGAAAAATTCTTTCCACTATACTACCCTATACTTATAATAATATCATAGATAAATAAGTAAATACCACAGTTCAATCAAGAAAGAATCTCAATAATTTATTTCCCTGCTCTGTTCTGAGAAAAACCTGTTCATATTTTTTTATTTGGAATCAAGTTCTAAATTTGAGATCAACGTTCAATAATTGATACAAGGATCCCTTCCCCAATAGCATATATTCCAGTTCATCTTTTACCTTTCTACTTATAAAAGCAGTCTCCCCTTCATTCTCTACCTCATCCCCAACCCCTACACACTGAGATAATGATGTTTTTATTCCATCTCCCAGTCATACCATCTGCCACCTTCTGAATTTTATTGGTTACTATTTTAAGAATTTTTTCTTAGATGTTAAAATGAGATTTAATATGTCAGTTTTAAATTGACATAGAGTAATCATTTCACTTTACCTTATAAAAAGAGCCCAGTCAACAGTGTAGGTTTAAATCTTGGCCTCTTATGGAAAAAAAGAGTAAGAAGGAGCACTTTTAGGGGCGGCTAGGTGGCACAGTATGAGCGCCGGCCTCGGAGTTGGGATGACCCGGGATCGAATCCGGCCTCAGAAAATGAGCACCCACACATAAATAATGACTGGGCGTGTAACCTCAAGCAAGTTATTTAACCCCAATTGCTTTAAAAAAAAAAAGAGCACTTTTCATCTGTAGCATATAGGGGAATGTGCTTCCTTTCTGGACCTCCATGTAAATAGAGGCTGTATAAACAGTATTTGGAACCATGACTTGGTGATACCTACTGTAGATCTCAAACTCAGCAGGTCTCTCAGTTTTCTTTAGAAGAAACTTCTTCTCAACACATCTGTCAGTCCTGAAAAGCCAATCAGATTTGTCAGTCTTTTCTCAAACCCCACTTTTTATGAACCAAATACCAAACCAAGGGGGAGAATAACCAGGGTAGTTTGAAGAACTGATACCACACCAGAAATAATTGGGAAACAAGGAAAATCTGAGAGAGTATCCAGTTATTTTCATCACCCAGAAGCAAATGAACAGTTAGTTGTTTGATTAAATCAGTTCTATTCAACAAACACTTATTCAGGTTTTTTATTAATAAGACACTATACCTAGTGCTTTGACTGAATTCAACTTTTCTTGATAAGAAATAATAGTCCGTTAGTCAGAAAACTGTATATGTGTAAATAGAGGCTTTATGAAAAAACAGTCATTTGAAGCTGTAATTTGGTACCCTAAAAACCAAACAATTGGGTTGATTTACTGGATGTAGGAGATTCTGTAGCTTTAGGGGATGCAGCTTCATGACATAAAGTTCCCCACTTCCTTCCTAGGTACTGTCTTCCAAGCTTTGAAAGTAAAATTCCAAATCTGAAGGTGCCAAGACTATGCCCACAGTTTCAGGATCATTTCCTTTGGGTTTTTTGCCCCCTGGAGGAGCCAAGCTCCAGTTCCTGAATCCCACAGTTTTAGCCAAATGGCTAAAATGCACTTTAAATTTCTTTTTATTCCATTTAAAAGTCCTAGAAATTAAATTGCTCTCATTATTGAGACATTAAAGAAACACCAGCTCCACCATTTGCATTTGGGTGCTTTTCATCATTTAGACAAGAATCTGTCCCTATGACAAGGAGCAGTTGTGTCAGAAACTCAGGAAAAGAATACTAAAACCCTATTTAGGTAACAAGCCTTGATCACCTTAAGACAAAAGTTTTACTTTAGTAGTCTGTCCCATGGTCTTTGCCCTTCATAACTTTTGCTGCTAAAAGGAAGGTATAGTTTCCAACATCACTCCAAAACAAACTTGTTCAATCTCCTTCAAAATTTCCCTTGAAGCTGTAATTCTCTGTTCCTTGATTTATTACTTTCTTCTGTCATCTTAGGAGAATGTGGTACTTACTTCTCCAACACAACCAGTTCCAGGTTGCCTTCAGGAGTCCGGTTCACTTCCTTAATGTCCATATCCAACAAGGGGATTGAGAATTCCATGGGCTTTACTTCTTGTCTGAGATTCCATGGCCCTACAAGCTATAGAGAATATACTTGTGAAACTCTACCTCAGGGTTCTCAGGAATAGCTGACCTCTTTCTTACTGCCCCTGCCATATACTTTCCTGGCCCTGAAGACTTTTAACTCCAAGGTTCATGTTGTTGACTGGAATCTAAAAGAATTAATGCTAGAAATAGGGAGGCTCCAGTTAACCCTGATCCTAATCAGGTGTATGCCATAGTTTGCTGCCAGATGCATAAGTAGGAATTTTTATGCCCAGTGTTCCATCTTCTTTGATTTATAGAATCAACCCATCTGGGAGCATCTCTGTTATTTTAACTCTGTTGAGCAATCTCTTACATGACAACATTCAATAATTTATATAACTGGAAAAGGATGTGGGTTAATCATGTAAGGAAGTAAGGGATAAGAAAAGTATTGCACAAGGATCCACAAATTTAAAAAAAGGCACAGAGGGAGGCCCCCAGCTGGAGAAATCCCCTATCAGAGAACATGGAATAATAATAAAGAATAATGTAAGATGAGAAAGCATAGATAGGCTGTGCTGATAGAAGGAATTCCTACATTAATCACAGATCTCTTCAGTATTGGAAAATTATAAATATCTTAAAGTTTATGTGGTACTAAACTTGCTGGAATATTGCTATTATCATAGAATAATTTGGGAGAAAATGTGCAACAATTATTCATATGACTTACACAAGAAAACAAAAGAAAAGAAGCAAAAGAAAAGGAGAGCATCCAAGTGTGGAAAACAGTGATGAAAAGAGAAGTCTGTGGCCCCTTCTATTTTGCCCTCAGGGAAACTTTCTAACCCCAGTTACTTCATAACTGTGGCACAGACAAGAATCAATTTCTCTGAATGGCACAGGTAAGAATAAAACTGCTCTTCTGAAAAGACAGTCCCCATTCACACAAACCTGCCCTAGAAAGCAAATGGCTTGACTTGGGAGAAGTCACATATTCAAGAATCCCTGGGCTTAGTCTAAAGGTTTAGCATTATAGAAAGGGGTAAAGAAGAGTAGCCTATGGAGGAGAATGACAGAAAGAAAAAAAAAGAGTTGAAAAACAGGGAGTAATAGACGGACACAAGTTCTCAGTGGCATGAACCCCTGTTCTAGGGACACAATCGTAGTTTTCCCAGGGACAACTGACATTTCTGTTGTGTGTACCCTTCTCCCCTGTAATCAGTGCTAACCATGAGGAGAGTGTCTCTAAACATGCTCTTCTCTCCCAATTCTAGAATACTAACTCCCCAGATAGAGGAAACCTCTATATAAAATGCCTTAAAACCATCTTAGAAAATGGAAAATCTCTCCCTATTTAACCAAGATTTTTTAAGTCAAATTCTAGTTAAGAGGTAAAATCACCAGTTGAGGTAAAAAAGAAAAATACCCCCAAAAATTAAATGGGAAGACTGTCACAGAATCACAGGAATGTATAATCTTAAATTTGAAAAATTCAGAGGCTAACACAGACAGATACAAGATACCCCTCAAGTGGTTACTGGATCTTTATTTGAAGATCACCAGGGAGGGTGAGCTCATTACCTCCAGAAGCAATCCATTGAGCTATGTGATACATTATAACTGTAAGGAAGTTTTCCCTTACATCAAACCTAAATTTGACTCTAATGGGTAGGAAAGGGATAAATCCCTACAATAAACAAAGGAATTATTGCCTTCTTATTCCAGGAAGCATTGTCCCCTAGGAATCTGATTCACCCTGTCACCCCAATGCTGACCCATCACTAAGAGTAACACTGGTCCAAATCATTCCATTCAAACCTACCTTCACCTTTTCTTACCTTTTCAACCACTAAATCTTTCTTGTAGTGGATGTTTTCAATGGCCTGGATGGCACCAATGAGGGCTAGTCCAACAGTGAGAAGAAGGAATTTCATGATAACAACTGTTAGATCTCACTTCTCTGAGGTCTGGAGAGAGTGGTGATAGACGAGTCACCTCAGCAGAGCCTTATTTATAGAACAGGAGCTTGGGTTGCCCCATGTACCAGGCCAGTACTGCCCTACCCACCCATGAGCCTGATTCCTTGAAACTCAAATCATCCAGCTGGCAAGGTTTAGGTGGTATTGTCACTCAGGAAAACAAAAGTTCCTTCCAAAGAGAATGACGCTCATTTTCCTTTAAGTCCCTAACAGGAAAGAGATTCCATGGTCAGACCTGGCAGAATGGAACTCACAGTCTTACAGAACGGACCCCTGATCAATTCTTGGTAGAAGATGTACAAGAGGAGGATTGGACACTGGGTGCCAGCCTGGCAGAAAATGACAACTACATTTCTATGAGCTCAGGTATTGTGAAATATAATAAAAAATGATGATGGCGATGATGAGAGAGAGAGAAACACCACAAACATGAACAAGAAAGGCATACTCCAGGAACCAACCAGTGTTCCTAAGAAGCATGTTTTTTTATCACTGCCAAATTTTTTGGCTTCCATCCTGAGAGACCTGACATGGATTGAGGAGAAACACAAGGGACACATGCTATCCTCTTCATTAAGTCACAGGCTTTCCCTCCTGTCAAACCCTTCTCAAAACATCTTCCCTAGTAAATATCTTATGTCTACATCCAATTCCAGCCATGACATTATTTTATTTCACCACATCTATAGCAATTTCCCTTATTGTGATTTGAGTTTGTTCAATTTCTCTTTGCCAAGTAAGTTTACTTTGTTTTTCATGACTTCTCCATGTGTGTCTTATACTGTTTCTCTATTTAGTTTATAAGCTCCTTGAGAGCAAAAACCAGTCTTTCATGATATTAACCTCCTTACTTCTCCTTGAGCAAGTCAATACATCTCCAAATTCCATATATTTTCAGTGACTGTCCCACATGCCTGGAATTTTCTTCCTCCTCGTCTCTACCTCCTGAGTTCTCTGGCTTCCTTCAAGCCCCAGCTAAAACATCACCTTCTACAAAAAGACTTTCTTGCTCTCCCTAAATACTAGTCCCTATGACTAGTGTCTTCACTCTGTTGATTATCCTCAATTTATCCTGTATATATCTTGTTTGTCTAAGATGTCTGCATGTTGTCTCCCCCATTTGACTGTGAGCTTCTTGAAAAGAGGAACTGACTTTGTCTTCTTTGAATCTCCAAAGTTTAGCACAGTGATTGGCACATAATAAGTGCCCAATAATGCATATTGACTATCTGTAATGGCAATCACACTGGCATACCCAGGATGACTGCTAACACAGGTTCTTAAATCTGCTTCACTAGGAAAGATAGCTGTTTAAGGGATCAACAATCCAAGGGAAAAGTCAGCACCCTGAACTTCAGAGAAAATACAAACAGAGAAAATACAAGCAGAAAAATAAAGACCAACAGACAGGATTCTGACTGCCTGAATCAACTATACACTTTACATACATCCCTGGTTTGAGAGAGCCTTTATGTCCTAGCAGGTGGGAATTCTGAACATATGACCACTCAGAATCTTGACCAGGGAATCACAAGATCCTTCTCATAAGCAAAAACCCTCATAAGCAAAAAATACCAACTCAGAGTATATATACACTTCTCAGAGCCAGAAGGCATCACAACCCTCAAGATTCAGTGCCTAATTAGAAATTAGCAAAAAGTGTGAAAGCCTTCCTACAAGTAAACCTCCTTTGTTTGTTTCCCTTAATGGGCTCCATGGAAGCCTATGAATGGGCAGGGAAGATCTTAAATCCCATTAACATTACATTATCACACTCATCTTCCATAAGCAGGGACAGATGTGTCAGGAGGGAATCAAGACCTGGAAATTAATCTGCTTGTTTTACCTTTTCCTAGGGGGAGCAGGAGTGACTTGAGCCTCTAGACATTCCTTAATGGAATGGCTTCCTGGGAACTGGTCCAGTTAATTCGTGGAAGGATAACTGAGCATATTTCTTATATTGAGAAGGTGACAATGAGAGCCCTTTACCCTAAAGTTTGTGAAGTACTTATTACCATACTGATTTAAGACATACGCTCTTCATACATGTTTCACCACCTATTCATGGTACTTTGCTCTAGGACTGGGGAAACCCGACAGGCTCATGTTTGTTTGTCCTATTTCCTGACTTAGATTATATGCTTCTTTGGGGGGAAAACCATATAATATCATACCACATCTCTTAGTATAAGTAGGGTAAGACTTTGAGATCTCCTTATCTCCCTACCCCAACCCTTTCTTGCCCACTTCCTATTCTACCCCAGCACCACTCCTTCTCATGTTATTAAAAGTCAATCAGAGCACAGAGGGCTAAGATGAAGAGACACTGGGTCATTTATATGTTCCAATTTTTTTTTTCAGATGACTAGAAACCAACTAGAATAAAGCCAAGGTTGTGGACTCATTAATGATAAAGTAGTACTGAGAAAATCTTTCCCATGGCTTCAGAAAACCAATTCAAACATAACCAGTCAATTTACAAATTCTGTTGGTCCTGAATGCAACCAGACAAGAGAATACGAATAACCCCAGTATCCATCCCCACAGCAGGAGAAATAAATGAATGACCTATTGGCGGTGGATGGAGAGCTTCATCTCAATGTATAAAGGACAATTGCATATTTTTTTAAAGTCACTTCACTGGTGGCAATGTAATATAGCTCATGAACATCTACACGTTAGCTGTATAACCTTGGACTTCTTGGAGAAGTTACCTGACCTCTCAGGAGCTCTCTGGACTGCTACTTCTCCCTATGTTATATGTGGAATATAGCACTTCTCTTGATCTCTCAGGGTGTCATGAAAATAAGTGAAATCATAGATCATCTCTAGAGTCCCCAGACCCTTTCTTCTGAGGAGTTTCCAGTCTAACAATCATTACAATAATGAATCCTTTCCTTTTTTTCCCTGCTTCCTTCCTGCTTTTGGGTTAGGTCCAGGATATAACTAAGGATTGTTATAAAGCAGTGCATTCATTCTCTCAGATTTACTTTGTGGGCCTCTTCTAGGTAAATCATATATTCTCTATCACCAGAAATCATAACACCTTTGTTGTGGCAGCCGTGCTTATTACCTGGAATTTCAAGTTCCCTGGTGGGGACAGAAGGAAAAGGTTGGGTTGAGTTTAGCCCTTTCTCAATTGCAGAAAAAGCCAGAAGTTCAAGTATAATACAAGAAAGGACCAGTTCAGGATTCCATTATTACCTTAAAACTAAACAACTAAATTTTAAAAGTAAATATGATACATCCAAATATTATAACATCAATTAGCACCTTTGAAAATGCACTGTACAATATTATGTCTAAGACATGTACTTTCTCTTCAATAAACAGCCTTTAGGTGGCAGTGATTTATCTTACTACTATGTATTCTAGTATAAAAAGTGGGAGATGTGGAGCCACAAGACCCAGCTTCAAATATCAACTTTGCCACTTAATGAACTATGACTTCAGCCAAGTGATTGTACCTTTCTGAGCTGAGCCTCAGTCTCCTTTGTCTTTTCAATAAATGGAATGATGTCTACAATACCTTTGGCTTTAAATCCATATCCTTAAGACTAGTAGGGTCAAACTCAAACATAATCAGGCCACTAAACTGTACATAAGGATCTCTGCTGGTCATATCTTCACTTAGAAAACCACATATTGGATGGCTAGGTGGTGCAGTGAATAAAGCACCAGCCCTAGAGTCAGGAGGACCTGAGTTCAACTCTGGCCTCAGACACTTAACACTTACTAGCTCTGTGATCTTGGACAAGTCACTTAACCCCAATTGCCCTCCAAAAAAAACAAAAAAAAAACCCCACATATTAATACTATCTATGTTTGGTTGTATTTTCATTTTAGTAAATATTCTCCAATTACGTTTTAATCTAGTTCAAGTGGTATTCAGGCATATTGCGGACTGCATGGTGTCTGCCTGCTGGCCTCAAGTTTATCACTTCTCCCCAAAAACAAAAGATTGGTCTAATGATCACTTTTCAACCAGTCGTGCAAGTATCAGAGGGGCGCAGCCTCCAATATACTACAAGGGACACCATCATCTCTCAAGCTTTGAAAGTCCAAATTTCTAGGAATCCCATGGAAGTGTAAGAAGTGAAAAGTAATAGAACTAAAGCTAGAAAACTCAGAAGGAAAAACAAAGCTTATTCTTTGTTAATTTCTTTTGTGTTCTTTTGTTCAGATGTATGGCATATTACAGAAAAGGTTTATGTATATTTTTATTTTTACTTGCATACCTATTTGATTCTATTTTTGCTGGTGTTTCAATTTTTTAACTCAGCTTCATGATTACATCAGTGTGGACATCCTATTTCTAGGCAGATCTATATCTCCCCTGTAACTTACATACAGGTTCAAAGAATTGTATTGGAAGATGAAAGACCTGAACAATGACTTGTGCAGGGTCATACAACAATTGGTCAGAAGCAACACTCCTGACTCCAAGGCCAGATCTCTATGCTGTGCACTATGCTGCCTATAAAATAAGGTGACAGCAGCAAAATTGTCTAATTTGGAATTTGAGGACCTAGATTTGAACTACAGCTTTGCCACTGACTACCAATGAAAATTAGATGTGGCACAGACTCCTGTTTCTCAAATGCCCAGGGGATAAAGCTGGGGCTCTTCCAGTTCCAAACCTACTACCTTATGATCTCTGTCCTAAAGGAGGAAATGGGAAAGAGAAGAGATACAAGGGATCATGTGATGATAAACATAGCATAAAATAATAATTTAAATGAAGAAAGGGAGTGTCTCTGATTTAGTTGTCCCATCTCCTCCCCTTACCAAAGGAGATTTCAAGAAACAGACTGAGTCTAATGTGATTGCTACATAGTTTATTACAATCTGATCAAAGTGTTAGGAAGAGGGTGGGAAGATGGCAGGGAGGGAGAAGCATATTCAGAGTCCCGGCACAGAGAGCTACTTCTCAATGGGAGAGAGGGGTTAGGATTTCATACAAAGGGTTGAGGCTGAGGCTGAGGTCAGATGAATGAATCAGCTTCTCCTAGAAAACAGTAAACAGAACTCAGTGATGGGTTGTCGGGATCGTAAGAAAGAATAGGTTGGGGGTCTTTCCTTGAGTCAGTCCCTGGACATTAGCAGCTCACACCATTTAGAAGATTTTTAGGAAGAAGTCAGTGATAAATCCTTGTTGAGCACTTAAGTATATGCTACCTACAAGATGCAATCCACAGGCTATAGCACCTGGGAGTTCAGTTAGACATCCATACACAAAGCAGAGGGGCTAAAAATCTGAGGGGAGCAGTAAGGTGTCAGGTAACAAGATATTCTGTTTGACATTGTTTGGGGATTCAGGTACCTGAAGGTAGGAGCTAAGACCAGATGACCTCTTAAGGTATTACTAACTCCTGAAATTCTATGATAAATGACACTTTTCCAGCCCTTTAAGGGTGCTCTTCTCATAAGACTCCAGTGAGTTAATTAGTGTAAGTTTAATTAGCCCCATTTTTAGTTAAAAAAATTAAGTCTCAGGGGTAAAACAAACAAATAAACAAATATCTTTGCCTTTGTAGTGTCTGCGGTCACATTTCTGGTGAGCTCCCAAGCCAGAATTCACAGTCAAATCTCTTGGTTTCAAGTCTAACACTATCTACTGGGTCATACTGACTTTCCACTTTACCTTTCTATAAATGATTCACTTGAAATCCTCAAGGCTTCTTACCCTATGTTCGTCCAGGAACACAGTCTTCTGCAGAAATAAAAGAATATATGGATACATTTACCCAGTGCACTTACTACAACGCACTTCCTTAAATGGCCAGCATTTCGGGTGTGAGACTAATAACAGCTTAAATTTTACTAATAGATTATATTTACAGAGTACTTTAAAAACTCTCTCAACTATTCTGCCCGGTGGTTAGTATTATTATCGTCCCCATTATATAGATGACAAAATAAACTCAGAAAGATTCAGAGAGGTCATGAGGTCACATTTAGAAGTGGAAGAAATCTGATGGATCGTCAAGTCCAATTTCTCCATTTTAAAGATGAAGTTGTTCTTCAGATGTTAAATTATATCATCATCATTCTCATTTTAGATAGTTTTTATAGCACCTAGTAAGTGTGAGATACTGTGCTAAGTGCTCTACAAATGTTGTCTCATTTAATGTTCACAAGAACCCTGGGAGGGAGGTACTATTATCTCCATTTTACAGTTGAGGAAACTGGCAAATAGAAGTTAAGTGACTTGCCCAAGGTCATACAGCTAATACATGTCTGAGATTTTAACTCAGGTCTTCCTGACTCCAGGATCAGAGCTCTATTCACTCTATCTTCTATTCATGTCTAAGGTTAAACAGGTAGCAGAACAGGCATTCAAATTCAGTTCTTATGATTCTATACCCAATGAGCTTTGGACCACAAATTAGAAAGAAGAAACTGGGATTGGGCACAGTCTCAAGATAAATTAGAAAATCCATCTTTGTTACCCTCTAATTCAGGGACGATAATTTTTGTCACATCTTGTCCTTTGCTCCGGACAAATTGTTCAAATATCTTCATAGCTTCAGGATGAGGAACTGTATTTCTACCTGTAATTGCAAGACAGAATGAATGAATGCAACACTGCTACCCCTAGGCAGTACTCTGGTCAGGAAAGAAATAGGGAAATTTATCTCTAAGTATTATTTCTATAGTCTCATGAAGGAGACTTATGGCACACCCAAGAATTTTAAAAATTCATAATCTCTCCCTCTTCCCCTTTACCACTATCCCAAGAAAGAGGTGGGATGGCTACTATTGTGGAGAAACTATTTTAACCCTTTCAGGGCAGGAAGGTGCTTTGCAATGCCCCAAATTGAAGATCACTGGCATCCTAAATAATAGTACTTGGAGGGACCTCAAGAGATAATCTTACTTAGCTTTCAACTTTCAGCAACATATCTTCATTTTGTAGGTGAGAAAATCTGTATTTAAATTCTACTAGACCAAATCCTATTTCCATGAAAGCTGCTTTCTCAGGAAGATGCTTCTGTTTCTCACTGTGTTATCTACAGAAAAAAAAAATGCTATTCTGATCTGATTATGATGAATTCTCTCTAACTAATGTTCCCAAACAGCCAGGTCTTTCTGAAGTGACTTATTGAAAGCGGAGCAAGTCAAGAAGATTCCTAGACATTTGTGTGTGCCAACACAATCTTAGCCTAACAAAATCCTTTAGCAACTCCAGGGGGCTCGTAAGTCACTGGAAGGGGCTCTGATGTATTCTTTTGCCAAAGACCTACAATTATTTATGCTAGTAGATTCCAAGAGCCTACACAGAATAAGTTCTTGAAAACTGTGAATTGAATTGAACTCTAACCATTTCTATGAACTCCATTTTTTTTCAGCAGTATTCACAGGCTGCCATGATACATACCTGCAAGTTTCATCATAATGACGTTTTTCCCATTCATCTTGCTTTCTATATATACAATTAGTTGGTCCTCTATGCTTAATTTCAGTATCCCAACAATCTGCCTTCCCCCTGTGAGGAAAAAAAAATCCATTTTACTTTGATGTAATGTATGGCCATGGCATGTGCACAGTAGGTGGTTGACAAGTGTTTAAAGTTGTATCTTATTTAAGACTTCACCTCTGGCTTTGTTGAAAAGGTGATCTGGTCTTTTAAGAACTCAAATTGTCAAGTGGTTGAGGGACACTGAATTTTTCACCAAAAACATGAGAACCTGAGGAATTAGGCTGAGGCAAGCAAACTGCCTCTAAGTTAAAAAACCTTTCAGAGGTCTTCAAGGGATATTTTTCTAGAAGGCAAAAGAGAGCACACACAACTGATAGCTTCACACAGAGTAAATGGCAGATGGCCATGGGAAAAATATATTTATCCCTTCAGCTCTATCTCCTTAAAAGCTGATGCCAAGGTGGGACATAGGATCACAGACAAAGGTATTGTTAATCAGAGAACAGTCTTCAGTTCAGCAAAGCAACATGGGGTATGTTTAGTATTTAGAAATTTCTCTTAAAAATCTTGATCTATTTCTATGATATCAAGTTTTTAACATGTTTTAAAATATTCATTTACCGCTTTCTGGTTTGTTCTAGAGGCAACTTGGAGTTACAGCTAGACAACTAGCGTTGGAGTCTGGAAGACCTGGGTTTAAGGCTGGTCTCTGAAACAAACTGGCTTTATGAGTCTGGGCAAGTTACTTTCATTTCTCTACACTGTTGTCTAAGACTATACTTTGAAGAGACAGTGACAATTTGCATTGATAAAGGGAGTCTCCTGTACCAACAAAAGCACAGTTCCAGTCTGTATCCTTTTTAACTCTTTAAAAGGATTCATAACAGCATGCCTCTAATGATCAAGTTTCTCTGTCTTTTTTTTTCACTTTTTTGGAGGGCAATCGGGGTTAAGTAACTCGCCCAAGGTTACACAGCTAGGTGTTTTTGTTTGTGTGTGTTAAGTGTCTGAGGCCAGATCTGAACTCAGGTCTTTTTGACTCCAGGGCCGGCGCTCTACTCACTGCGCCACCTAGCCGCCCTGATCAAGTTTCTCTAGTGCAATTAAACATAGTTCTTTTTATAAAAGATTAATTTTAAACAATTTTAGGATATACCCAAAACATCACTAATTTATTCATAGGCATTATGTCATCTCTACTTGAGAGTTAAGGCCTTGAAGAGATAGAACCAGGAATCCTAGTGCCTGTAAAAAAATCGGATTTGCAGGACTAGGTCAGAGGGCTGAGAATAGACCTCAGGACCCAAGGTCCCTTGGGGAAACAGACTCCAGGACACTATTCTATGGAGAGGAGAAAGACTATTTGACCACCTCCATTGGTGGAAACTTGAAGGAAATATATCCTGAGGAGGTATTAGTGGGGAGGGATTAGAGAGGCATTGAGGAAGAAAAACCTAGCGGGTGATATGTGGGGCCTGAGGATCAGACCATCATGTTATCACTTTGGAGCAAGCCCCATCACCCCGACATCATTGCTGTTCCTCAACTATACATCTTAAATTTGTCTTTCAAGGGACAATGCCTTCACTCAATGATGTGCTTTAAGCCTAGGAATTTAAAGATCTAGGGAAGGACACTAAAGATGTGGCAGGTAGATGGGGAGAGGCCTTGTAGTTCCTCAAACTGTATTATATGAGGACTTGCCTACTGTACCAGTGCTTCCCCTGTTCCCCATGCCCAGTGATTCTCTCAGTCCTATCTCACAAACATAACTGGCAGGTATCACAAAATAATTTTTTTCACAACAAATGTTTTTTTTTTTTTCTGGAAACAGAATTCCCATGAATCATTTCTCTTTCTAGAACATTTTTGCTTCAGTGAGCAGTAATAGAAATATAATTCAAACCGATGAATGGTTTATACTTTGTAAAGCTCTTTCTTCATAACAACACTAGGAAATACTACAGCCTCCCATTTCTCAGAAGCCAAACCCAGCAGACAATTCAACATATTCCATGGAAAAATGTTAGCTGAACTATAGCTCTTAGCTCTGAATCACAATTAGGTATGGGTTCCCGACTTCTGCCTTAACCCTAAGTCAAGCAGATCACATTTGTGGGAGCCAACCTCAGGTAGGGGTTCCTGACCTCATCCATTTAATCTGGAACATTTGAATCACTTACAGGTGGTCATTTTCCCAAGTTGCTTTGTTTTCTCTAAAGTTAACTTAATTTCTTCACATCGGCCATTCTTTCTGGAAAACAAAATACCCATTAATGGTATTTATAGTTAAATGTGTTTCTTTATAGGAGAATAATTATAATAACAACTAAAGGTCAAAATGATAGAGTGCTTAATGCTTTCCTCTGTTGGTTATTTCCAATTTATCCTGTGTGTATCTTTTTTGTATATAACTGTTTATATTTTGTCTCCCACCATTAGAATGTGAGCTCCTTGAGAGCAAAAACTGTCTTTTGCCCTGCTTTATAGCCCCAGACTTTAGCACAGTGCCTGGCACATAGTCAGTGACTGATATTGCCTGTTGTACAGTTTACAAAACCTCTCTTCACAAGGCCACAATATGAATATCATCACCCATTTTTCAGAAGTAGAAACTACAGCTTAGTTTTTGCAGCTACAGCCACAATCTACAGAACAGTGCAGTAGCTGATGCTGATGTGATAATTAGTCAAGGTCACTTGCTCATGGCCATATCATTAGTAAGAGTTGAGGTCAGGACTTAATCCCAGATCTACTGATTCTGCTTCCAGTGATGTTATGATGCTGCCTCCCCAAAATGCTTGAAACCTTTAGTTCAATTTAATGAGTATGTATTGAGGATCTGACACATGCCTATAGTAAAATACCCTAGTCCCTGGACAACTCCAGGGCTTGAGAACTGATTTGTCACCAAAATAGTAAGAAGTGATTTCATTTTATTGCTCCTCACTTGCCTCTCATGGCAACCAAACAGCAGGAAGACATCACTTCAAGTATGTCTTTAATGCTCTAAATAATCACACTCATATATAACAAAACCCCCTTCTTGATCTAATGATCAGAGGCAGGATTTGAACTCAGGTCTTCTTGACTCCATAACCAATACTCTTTCATGCCTCTAGTTTTTTGTTGTTTTCTGAAAAGTGGTTTCTAATAGGACATGTCAATGAAACAGTCATTTGGACCCAGAGAAGGCCATCTATGATCATGCAACAGTTTTACATGGGGTAACCAGGTAGTGTAGTGGATAAAGTGCTGGCCCTGGAGCCAGGAAGAACTGAGTTCAAATCAACCTCAGATGCTTATTAGCCATATGACTTTGAGCAAGTCAACCTCTGTTTGTCTCAGTTTCTTTATCTATAAAATGAGGATGATAATATCTCCCAGGGCTTTGTGAGGATCAAATGAGATGATAATTACAAAATACTTCACACAGTTCCTGGCATATAGTAAGCACTGTATTATTACAGTAAGCTATTATATATACACTATATTATCATAGTAAGCACTATACTATTAACTATTATGATGATATAATTCTCTAGTCCTTAAAAAGATTGAACATCTGACTTTGACCACATTACCACTGACACCTAACCAACTGAGTATTCTAACATAGGTTGCACCTATCTTAATCTCTCCTATAGCTTTTTAGGTATAATGAGAGTATTCATTCCCAGATTCCATGCCTGGGCATCAGCTTCATTCCTCTATTGCAACTGACAAAATTCCTCATTTTCTGGCATCATTAGAGATTATAATCAAATCTCATCCTTTTTTTGAATTAAATTTTATTTCATTTTCAGATCCATATTGGCTACCTCTCACATCCACCTCCCCAATTAAGCCTATTCATTTGGAATAGTCAGGAGAAAAGCCAGTCTAAATTAATGGAAAGCCTGAGTTAACAGGTTAGCTTTTTAAGAAATGTATATATTGTTCACTTTTGAATACAAAGAGAACATCACCATGTTGTGATTTCACTGGACCTACTTTAGTGAATATATTAGGATGATCTTTGATTATTATAGTAGATTTATGATATGTTAAGAAAAATAATGCTACTAATGTATCTTTCAAAGATTTTATTCTCTCACTTGGGTCAATTTTTATTCCTACTCCTTTGATTAAATACTACAGCAAACACCTCTGTGATCCTGCGTCATTGTGAGTATACAGTTTTCTGTAAAAGTGATTTAACTAACTCTGCTTTTAACATTTTAAGTGCCAAAACAATTTTATTTCAATCTGTTTCAGATGGAATTCTTTGTCTGTTGGGCAACACACTTTGCTGCCCCCTTGGATCACATTGAACCTCATCCCCCTCTTTCTTCATGCTTTAGTGATATCATTATGAAAATTGTTAATAAACTGTGTTTTAGATCTCTCTGTATCTAATGGCTATAAAATCATTTGCTCTTTTAGGAAATGTGCTCCCTCATCCCCAAGATTCCTGCAGAGGTATCACACAATGGATGGACGTTTATAAGACATCATGATACCCTTTGTAGCTACTGAAGTGCAGAAAACTATTTGACTCACACTGCCAGCCTACCTTCCTTTTGATTTCCTTATACTTGTCAGAGTGATTGTTGCTCGCTGCCTCCCTAATCATCATGCATAAGAGTTACCATATAGTGCCCCTTTAAGACTGGCAGAACACTTTACATACCTGTTATCATTTGACCCTTGCAATAGCCCTGACAAATTAGTACTATGGGTTCTTATTACCCCCATTTTACTAATGGAGAAAATATTCATACTATGTCTCTCTTGACTCTAAGTCTAGCGGCCTTTCCATATATCAGGAACTTCTTATTGCTTCTAATCTCCACTGCTGCTCATGCTCCATTCTGTAGCTGATGTACATCACTCCCTTCTCTCTATTTTTGTTTTTCCTCTTTTTCTTCTCAAGTCCTACTACCTTACCCATGATTCTCACCTTTGCCATTAAGCATCATGGCTGTCACAGTCATTGCTACAGGTGAGTGTTCACTGCATACCTTTGTTCCTACTTAGTAAAGTAATTAGATACAATTTTCAGGGTCTTTGGCTTATGGAAGACAAAATCTGGAATACTTTGATTCATTGCTTGTTTTCTGGAACTGGCACTGGTCTAGAGATTTCGTTTGGTCAGAAATATCCCTTCTGGATAACTGAAGCATTACTGTATTAATTCACTTGGAAAATTCTTTTTTAAGGCTAATGAAGTGATAGACTTTAGTGCAAATTATCACGCCTTTCAAATTACAGAATCTAGTTGAAAGCTTGATTACAATTTCACAAAAGCAATTTCAGGCAAAGATTGGAAAATCATGAGATAAAGGATGGAATATTCCCCTATAAAGTACACTTACTTAAGATTTAATTTGGCCTCTACTTTACCATTAGGAAGAATTCTGACAACAAAGGGAGGTATTTTCTGATGCCTCTTATCTTCAGGAATGTCCACATTTCCTGTCCAGGCATTTACATACCACAATCCCTGGTACTAGAGAAAGGTAGAGATAAGGAAGACCCAGATTGTAAGTATTCTGGATATCCAGGCATTGGGAGTCATGAGACGGGGAAGGGAGGGGGAAGGCCGGGGGGAGTGGGAAGAGAAAATGGGCAGGGAATGGAGAATGGAGTCTGCCTATGTACACAGGTCCAGGAAAAGACTAGGAAGGGAAGGAGTTATATCCAGACCTATGCTCAAGTAGGGTGGACATCAAATCTCTGGGCGGTTGCTGGAAGATGCCAGCGACAAGAGAGGCATCTTTTCCTTCTCTCATGCAGGTTCCAAAACCAAGATTCTACAGGACAGGCCCTGATTCATCTTAGGTTTGGAGAAGGAGGATTGTATGTTTAGGAATGGCATTCTAGTCTTTTCTGAGAGTGATAATTAGAGGTGTAAAAGAAAGGCAATGTAAAAAAATAGCAAATCTTTGATTAAGTTGTTAGGATATAAGTTTCTTCTGCTATACAGAAGAATGAACAGAATCTATTTTCAAGAGCTTTTGACAATACACTCTCAGCTACATGGGCTGATCAGAAGCCCTCTTCAGAGAATTCCCATAGCAGCTACAGAGGCTTGTAGCATACCAGAGGAAAAGGGCTCTAAGAACAGGTGAATATCATGGGGGTGCTGCCACTAAAGTGATTTCTGAGGGCAGACCTAGAGATGCCCAGAGAATGTTCTACTACCCCCCCCCCGTGTCTATTTCTCAGAATCCTCACTGGAGAAAGATACTACATCCAATACTGAGAAATCCTATCAGAAATAGCCAAAAAAAAAAAAAAAACCTTTTATGATTAAGAAGGCTTTTTGTAGAAGAGTTAAACAAGTTGACCGGGTTGCCTCTGCTTGAAAGATGTTCATATCAAACTAACATATCTCCCAGATTTATCTGTGGTACCACTATTTGGACTGGATTTTTCTGCTGAGTTTTCTGACAAAAACTTATTACAGTGTCCCAAACCAGACTGACTCTTTCTCCTGCCTTCTTAGGTGCCATTTCATGTATCACTTCTCATTGAACCAATACCCAATCCATACTCCTGAGAGTTGCTAATAGCTTTGCTTTCACCTTACCCAAAGCACCTATAAGATGTCACCATGGTCACCATAGCAACATACCCATACAGCAGGTTCCTAAGAGTAGTTAAGTAGGTTCTGATGAACTAATGTTTCTAAAGCAATCCTACAAAAACGTAAATATCACATGGGCCAAATAGAATTGAAGTTCTAAAGTCCCTGAACCACTTAACTACAGTGTGACTCATATGAGACTTACGTCATTTAGGGGTACTAATACTTCTAATTAGTCATCAGCAGTAAGAGAAATAGGAATATCACTGTTCTCAGTTCCCAGCTCACTCTGGTCACAGTAGATTTGGAACAAAGTGGGAAATTCTCACCTTGGAACCTATCCTGTCTCCTTCTCTGGCCTTCTCTTCTGTAGTTCAAAAAAGTTCTACCAAATCCTTAACCATATGATTTCCATCTCCTGGATGAGTTATAGGGTAAGAGGGTTTCCAGGGTTGTAGACCAGCCTGGAAACAGAGTGGGTCCCTAGCCTAACAATGGAATCTTCTGACTGGTGTACATCTCTCCCACCCATTCTCCCTCCCAAAAAGAAGTAGCTTCACCTGTGAAATGCTCTTTTCAATATTAAGAGGTTCCCAGGAGGCATGGATGACAGAGATGAAGAATATCAAGAGTAGTATCTTCATCTTCAGAGGACTATACACTGGCTTCTCAGCAGAGAACCTGGTTATGCAAATTCAAAAGACCATGGCCTTCCTCACATTGAGCCTGCCTCTTTATATAGCACCCCACATTCAAATGCACCGAAAACTGATCCCCCTCGCACACAAAGCCCCAGTCAGTCTTTCAAAAAGGGAGAGATAATAGCATTATTTTTGGAAGCAAATGGTCAAATGTCTTTATGATTCTTTAATGATAGTTCATTAAAAATCACTCTGATAACCAACAGGATCTAATTTTTTGGATGACTGCAATCTTTATAGGTTCTCACAATTGATACCTTTATTGATGGGAGGCAGATTATTATCAGAAGGGGATATTTTCAAAGGCCTTGTACTTTTTGAGTAATAAAGAAAATATCAATGGCTTCATTTCATTCCTAACCACTCCTTTGCCCTACCCCCTCACTACATATGCTTTTTTAAAATAATATTTTATTTTCCCCCAATTACATGTAAAAAGTTTTAAACATTTACTCGGTTTTTTTTAATTTGGGGTTCCAAATTCTATTCCTCCCTCCTTCCCTGAGGTGATAAGCAATGTGATATAGGTTATACATGTGCAATCATGTAAAACATTTCCGTATTAGTCATTTTATGCAAGAACCTAGAACTAGACAGACAGAGACAGAGACAGAGACAAGAGAGAAGGAAAAAGAGAAAGGAGGGAGGAAAGAAGGGAGGAAGGAAGGGAGGAAGGAAGGAAGGAAGGAAGGAAAGAAGGAAGGAAGGAAGGAAGGAAGGAAGGAAGGAAGGAAGGAAGGAAGGAAGGAAGGAAGGAAAAAAGGAAGGAAGGGAGGGAGGGAGGAAAGAAGGGAGGAAGGAAAGGAGGGAGGAAGGAAGGAAGGAAGGGAGGGAGGGAGGAAGGAAGGAAGGAAGGAAGGAAGGGAGGGAGGAAGGGAGAGAAAAGCTGTCTTGTATTTGTTCCAGGCTTTTCACGTAGATTAGAGACTTTCTTTGCATCTGGCACACATGTCTTCATGGACTCTAAGGTTCACTCAAACTCTTTTACTGCTCATCACACAAAACATTTCATTCCTTATCTCTATACCCTTGTACAGGGATTCTCCACCATTGGAGAATGTTCCCTCTTTGCCTCAACATCTTAGAATTCCTTACTTTCTTCAAAACTCAGCTCAAATGCCACCTTCTACATAAAGCTTTTCATGATCTCCCCAGCTGCTAATGCCTCCCCAAAACAATTACCTTAAATTTATTTGTTATATACATACATACATATGTGTGTGGTATGTGGGTCTATAGGTCATCTTCCTTTTTAGATTAACTCAGTAGCACATAAGTACCAGATCTTCATTGGTATAGGAAACTCTCAGATGGTCTCTACCAATGAAGCTGATTCCTTCTCTGCAACATAGAGTCTTATACAGTTTTCTAAAGCACTGGGAGTTTGTGACTTGCCCAGGATCACATATCCAGTATGTGTCAGGGATGGAACTTAAACCTTGGTCTTCCTGGTTCTGAGGTTAGCTTCCAGTTCTCTACCCTACACTGTCTCTCCCTGGTACATACTAACAATTTTAAAATTCTTGCTTTTTAGTGGGAGGAAGGATATAAGACCAGTTATAGCTCTTCTAAAAACCCTACCATGTACAAGATTCTTCACCTCACATCTGGAAAGAGTTTTTCATTTAGATACAGCCTCATAGAAGTCATCCTTAGTACTGTTTGACATATAAAGAAAATGAAGCCAAATGACTCACCAAGGGTGGCAGGGTTGTTACCAAATTAGGACCATAACTTAGGCCTCAGAGACTCAACCTCTGCCCCCCCTGAAGTGAAACTCAAACGTGGTATTGTATCATTTCTTGGAAACTTCATAATTGTCTTAGCTGGGTAAATTTGCTTGCAACCTTGAGTTGAACCCAACCCAATGCCAAGTTTTGGGGGCTTATGTTATAAGTAAGTACAATGGCATCACTGTGATGGAAAGTACCTCTCATACCTAGTCTTTGCCACTCTACAAAAGCCTCCGAAGAGGCTGAAGGTATACAGCTAGGTGGCACAGTGAATAGAGGGTCAGGTCTCAAATCAGGAAGACTTATATTCCTGAACTGAAATCTAGCTTCAGACACTTACTAGCTGTGTGACCTTAACCCTGTTTGCCTATTTCCTCATCTATAAAATGAGCTAAAGAAGGAAATGGTAAACCACTACAATATCTTTACCAAGAAAACACAAAGTGAGATCACAAAGAATCTGACACAACAGAAAATGACTAAACAACAGTCTATAGAGGAAAGTCCTCTATAAAATATATTCGGTTGTACTCTTTGTCAGATTGGTCATTGCAATCATACTCATCCTTTAAGTTTATCAATTAAAAAAACATTAAGTACCTACTCTGCCAAACAATGTGTAAGATCCTGGAGATATAAAGACAAAACATGAAACCAACCCAGTTCTCAAGTTTACATTCTACCATACTGTCATTCAGTATATTTAAACTATAAATGTTTTCTAAAGAATAAGTGGATTAAGAACAAAGGCTTTATTTTATACATATTTTAATTCCCAAAGGTTCACACACTACGTACTCTATCAGTTTTTGTTGTTTATGATGATGATGGTGTCCAAATGTTCTATCTCAAAGTTAGAATATATATGTTCATTTGGAAGAAGTGATTTTTGTCTCATACCTACCTGTTTTCCCTGTTGCTTATATGCTACAGGTCTGAATACATAGTCCATGAAGCATATTAAATATAACAGAAGCAATTTAGTATCTCAGATAATGGTGGGACTAGTCAATCCTATGGCAATAAGTCTTTCTGGCACCTATCCACTACCCCTAAAGTCCCTGCCTTCTCTACCTACCTGTGGGTCCAGTCATGTTATTAATAAAAACAGGGCATAGTAAGTACAGTACTTGAAGGGATTGTCTGACTTCCCTCTGACACTTTTTAGTTGTGTGACTGAGGTCAATTCACATAATCTCCCTAAGCTTTAACTTCCTCAACTAATGAAAGGAGGTAATAATATCCTAGCTATGTCTCAAAGGGTTATTGTAAGATTCAAATGAGGCAATGTATTCAAGGAGTTCTGTAAACTTCAAAGAATTATATAAGTGTCAGTTGCTATTGTTCACAAGTTCCTATGCAAATGTCAGAACCTTTAGGTCATTTCTATTCTACTTCCAATCCAATCCATCCAGCACAAAATTCAGTTGACTCAGAGAAAAACAAGCTCTGTGCGTGTGTGTGCTAATGAAGGGAAGAAAAGTTGTTAGTAGAGTTAGAACTAGCAATTATTACACCCAGGGTAAACAATATGATATGTGTCCACAGCATATGGCTTAAAATATATTCTGAAATCAACTTTTAAAAATAAATGCAAAAAGGGGCGGCTAGGTGGTGCAGTGAGTAAGAGCGCCGGCCTTGGAGTTGGGATGACCCGAGATCAAATTCGGCCTCAGAAAATGAGCACCCACGCATAAATAATGACTAGCCGTGTAACCTTGAGCAAGTTACTTAACCCCAATTGCTTAAAAAAAATAAATAAATGCAATTATAAGGAGACACTGCATCACTAGCCCATGGAAGGGGTAATGAGACAGAAATCTTGGGACAGTATGAGGAGCTCTCCTGGGGGATGAGATGGGAGAATGGGAAGAAGCATACCTTCTAGTAGCTTATTACTTCAAAGAATTATGCTTCCTAACTTGCTATAAAACAGAGCTGATTCTCCACAGCTGAGGACTACAAATGCTCAATATTAGTGTCCTTGAACAAAACCTGGAGCTGTCATAGTTTAAGTTTTGGTAGTTAACACCATGAAGAGAAAATAGATGGATCTATAATCATTTTTAACCATATGTTTGACTACCTTTTATATGCAACTTTTTATTTCGTGCTTTAGAAGCCATAAGTCCTTCGCAACCTTTGGAAGTCCAAGGTCCCAGGGCTCCTAATCAAGGGTATCTTAACTGGTTGTCACCCACTTCTTGTTCATTGACCCCAAGAAAACCTCAAAAAGGAAACAAACTTAACCAAGGATGATTGCTTCATATATTTATTATGTAGCACTGGAAGAAAGTAGTAGTGAGTGACAGAGGGAGCTTGGGAAAGGAGGGAGAAGCAGAATTCTATAGGATATGGTCACAGAGAATGATGGTAATCTGAAAAGATGGTTGAGATTTCCTGGACAGTATTGATTCTGAGATTAAAGTGAATCATCTTCTTCTTTAAAAAAAATCAAATGGAAATGCAGTAACGGTTCCTTGGTGTTTCATGAAGCAGCAAAAGCAAGAGCTTCCAGAGACTTTAAACCTTGGATCCTAGGAGATGATGGTCCAATTCACAGTGAGCAGTTACCATGTGCAAAGCCACAGATGGAGGAGGGGTGGGGGGTTGATATCCCTGAAGGATTCTGTGAAAATCAGTTTTTGGAGAACTGAATGGATGGGGTACTTGGGATGTCTATGTTTGTACCATCAGCTTGTAATATCATTTTGTAAAACTACTTTATATAATCACATTTCCCCACCACACCCTCCCAAACCTCAGAGCATTAACTCTGCCCCTTCCCCCTGCCAGCACTCTGAACTATTTATCTCTGCTTGGTACAATAACAAGCTACACCTATGAATCCTTCACTAAACCATCTATAAACTTTTTAGCTTAGGCAAATGTTATCTCCCCTAGTATAATGGCCAGCTGTACCTATGAATCCTTCAGTGCACTATCTGTAAGTTAACTCCTCAGCCAATTAGGCACATCCTGAATCCCCATTAGCCTTGGTTCCCAACATCCATCTTGTCAAACATGACACTGATGGGTGGCAGACTAGGTACTTCTCAGTCATCCCTGACCACTGGCTGACTTAGTGACATTTCAAGCCTAAAACCACACCTCCAGGTTACCTCCCCCTCCTTTCCCCTGGCCTTGGACTATTTCCCAGTGAATTATGGACAATACGCCTTCGCAATAGATAATAAAAGTGCATGTTCCCTTAAGCACTGACCACTCCTTAACTCCTCCCTAATCCCACCCTTACTCACCTAGTTAGCATAATTGACATCTGATTTACTATTGTAACTCTTTATAAACTATACCTATGACTTCTTTAAGGTTGCAGGTTCTTGCCCAATGTAAAGAGTAACAATAAACTTTTACAATCCTGACTTGATTTGGTCCTGTGAATTCATTCCAGACTGCCCAGCAGGGACTCTGGTCATTGGAGCCCTATCACCTATCACCCCCTCATCAGAATCACATATTTGAGGGAGTGTTAGAGCTTAACTGGAGGAACGGGTAGGAGATGAACAAAGTAAAATTTCATTCCTGCCTTCAGACATGTTAAAGAATGATTAAGATTATGGGATTCCAGACTTAGAGCTGGAAAAGACCATAGGAGTTATCTAGTCCAACCCCACTCATTTTAAGCAAGAGAAAACTAAGGCCCAGAGATGGTAAATGACTTCCTCAAAGGTACACAAGAATTTCAAGATAGACTCTAAATTCAACATGCTTTCTACTGTTCCACCTTTGCAAAGGGCATGGATTCTAGTCAGTTTTTCTCTTCTTTCACAAAGATTCAACTAAGAGTCAATGACCTTAAAGTATAATACCTGGGAATAGAGTGAAATGTACAAAATCTTTTATTAAAATATAGGAGAAGTAAACACTAGGACAGAAACCCAAGGGAGACTGAAACCAGTTTGAAATACATTAAGCAAGGTCATCTCTTTGAGATGGTTTGAGAGATCACCTTCCTGTAGATGTGCTGAACTAAGTGGTCTCTTCAATTCCAACTAAGCCATAGGATTCTAGATTGGTCTAGAAGATCTCCCAGAAGTCTTTATAGCACATATGTCAGTTCTGGAGTGAAGGATCCTGCAGAAACAGACACATGAGAATGGATTTGCCAAAAGTATTTTCTGTCATAGAGCTCACTAGCTGGATATAATTTAATTAATTAAATATGTTCTGAAAAGAAGTTACATTACATTACATACATTAGTTTCTAAGGAAAAGGAAAAAAACCAGAAGAGAGAAGGAAGGAAAGGAGGCAGGGTACAGAGTCAGGATGGACAGGACAGCATAGATTCTAACCCCATTCTTGTTACCAGCTTGTTTAAAGATGATGACCTTGTCAAATATACCAATCTGGTGGAAATCCACGTATTACTACACGTCTTCCCAGTTCTCATTTGTATTTGTACCTGAAGAAAGACCCAAGAATGTAGAATTACTAGGTCTGACCCAATCTTTCTCTAGTTCTTATTTCTACAACAATCACCCTTTAGGGTGAAAGTCTTTGCTCCTTGGTAAGTTAAATTTCCAGAATGAAGAGGATACCAGGAGAACATTTAGCAGTGGTTAACAAGTTTATCCCTCTTATGTTCACTTAACTAGCACATATGAATCCTCAGTATAGCCTTCAAGAGACAATGTTGTTACTCAATGGAATATCTAATAGTGAGAATATCAATCTTCAATGTAACGGGGTAGAGAGATTAAGTCTTAAGGTTTCTCAAAGAAGAATTGAAGAGTAGTGCTATTTTTGCCACCTCGGCCTCTCAAGACCAATGATTTAGTCAGCCAGGTCTGGAGGAGAAGAATCCCTCTCAGTCCATGCAATGGAAAAATATGTTGTCCTAAAAACCCAATCTTTGGTGTCCAACACCACAGAGAAGTCTCAGGTCTTACTCTTTGCTTGAGCCCAACAGGCCGCCTCTATGAAGGCCTGGCCTCAGGCTAGATTCTTTATGCCAGGTGGTCTTTTACATATACTATGTGAGTCACTTACAAAAAATATTTTGAGATCATTTCCTTGTCCTATTGTTGTTTTAATCTCTTCAGACTTGCCATTCTTCCTGGAGAATGCAATACAAATAAATAGTTGTTTTTTGGGGTGTGTGTGTGTGTGTGTGTGTGTGTGTGTGTGTGTGTGTGTCCTGGTTAGGACTTAGAGATAGAAATTAATACATCATCAAAATCACAAAAGGTTGACTCATTCATCTAACTAAGGCATTTTAATCTGATTAATCCCTCTCACAAAAGAACTTAGTGATTGACAGTCATCTTTTCAACATGAAATATTTTTTAGATCAGTCTTTAAAGCTGGGAATCACAGAATATCATGGTCTCTAAGGAGTCAAAATCATAGCTGATTTCAAAGGAAATAGAAATGCAGGCTATGAATAGGCTGCAATATATTACCTAGATTGACTTGTATAAAGCATTATATAGGGCAGAGACATCTAAAGTAGAATGGAGAAAGGAGTCTCAAGTCCATGCATGGACTAATAGTCAGTGACTCAGGAAGTCATTAGGAGGAAAAAAAATTCACCCATTTGTGCTAAAATATACCTAAACATCATAAAGAAGGATATGAGAACTTATATCTACTATATTTGTGGCCTTATTAGGTGAGCAGAAGGTATAGAGTTTACTGGTTCTATTTATGGACCTAGCATAAAGGCTGTATAAAAAGAAAACAGGGCTGCTAGGACCTAGGCTACATACCTGATGGCATTGTCCTCCTCTTTATCAACATTGAGGAGGGTGATGGTCGAGGGCAACATATCACTAGACATCTTCTTCTCAGGAAACATCTTGTCTCCCACAATTGCCTTTACATAGCAAGTACTATAGAGGGAATTATGAATTGCAACTATGGTGTAAAGAAGGAAAAATTTAGAGAGAAATTGGTCTTCCCTTCCACAAACATCCTCTTCTAATCTTCCTGATTTTGGCATCCGTCTCTGAACATAAGCCTCATTTGGACTACACAAATCATTTAGGAGCCAATAACCTAGGCACCATTATGGACCTATCTGCAGCATTCATGATTGGAGGTTTATAGGAAATAGTTGGTAAACTTAAGTGAAATGACTGTGAGTGCCTAAATAAATATTTCATATCACAAATTAAAGAAGAGATTTGTCACTTGGTACATAGACTTAATGTGTACAGAGAGTGACTTTGAGATTGAGTACTTCCTGAGAAAAATTTTTTTCTGAATGGCAGGGATAGAGTTAATATGAATATAACCTCATTGCCAGCTCACTCTGGACACAATAGACATAAGCAAAGATAAGGGAGCAGTGAAATACTTGACCTATTTCCTGCCCTAATATCCATACCACCACCTCCCATAAACTCAATCCAAAATGAGTCCATTAAACCTAAAATTATTGTCCCTTAGCTAGGTACCAAGGTCACACAAGGGTCCAGACCTGGCTGGAAAGAAAAAAAAATGTGGCAATGGGTTTTTGATAATAACATCTTGCTAGTCTTCATCTTTCTCATTTATAGCACCTTCCATGCCAGCTTCACCTCGTATGGTTACAATCAATTAGAAAGAAATCAATATAGAGAACTTAGCACGATGATTAGAAAAAGGGTCTTCATTTAAAAAGTGTTAATAGGGGCTTCTCAACAACAAGGTTACCCTTAGTATCCTGAAAAAGAATTTGACTTCTAGGATTGTGATTGAATGTCATGACCTTGGGAACCCAGATCTGTCAGTATGAATACAGAAGTCAGCCCAAAGAGCTAGAGTAGGTTGACACCAAGCCTGGGTTACACTAGGAAATCAGCTTTCCTCCTGAAAGCTAAATCCTGGATTTCTGAAGTTCAGTTACTTTACTTGTTGAGAGTATTTTGGAGATCCAATCAATAAATCAACATTTATTTATTAAGAATCTACCGCATGCTAGGTGTCACACTAGGCTTTGAATGTCTCTGTCATTCAAAGGCCTTCATAACCTACCTCTAAACACCTTTCCAGACTTCTTACACTTTACTCCCTGCCATATGCACTTCAATCCAATGACAGTGGTCTCTGTTTTTCCACAAACAAGACACTCCAGCTCTCAGATTCAGGCATTTTCTTTGGCTGCTCCCCAAGCCTGGAATGCTCTCCCTCCTCATCTCTGTTTACTGGCTTCCCCAGCTTCCTTCAAATTCCAACTCAAACCAACCTTCTTTAATTCCAGAGCCTTTTTTCTGTTAATTATTTCCTATTTATCTCATGTATACAACTTCTTTGTGTATCAATTAATCAATAAGCATTGATTAAGTGCTTATTATGTTTCAGGCACTGTGTTAAGGGCTGGGGACACACAAAAAGGCAAAAGATGGTCCTTATCCTCAAGGAACTTACAATCTAATTATTTACCTGTTGTCTCTCCCATTAGATTATAAGCTCCTTAGATGGGGTAGGGTAAACTATCTCATGTAGAAGAAGCAAGGGGAAGTGGCTGCAGGGGAGGGGAAGAACAGGAAGGCAAAAAGGCAAAACCATATTCTCATAGAATCTGGCTCAGGGAGAGAATGACATACATACTAAATGGGATATCTCACCCTGCTGGAGAGTAGGGGGGAGGGGGATGAGAGGAGGGATGATGGAGGGGAGGGCATTCTGGGGGAAGGGGAGGTTGGAAGTACCCACTATAGAAGAGGGACAGGATCAAAGTAGGGAATGGACCAGGTCAGGGGTGGGATGGGTGGGAGGGAATTGTAAGCAGCCTTTTACAATATATCTACTATGGTAATGTTTTGCATAGCTATACATGGACAACACATACTGAATTGCTTATCTTCCCAGAGGGAATGGGTGACAAGGGAGGAAGGGAATGGATCTGAAATTCAAGGTTTTAAAATTAAATGTTTCAAATATATATAAATACTATTATTAATACTATTTTGCATGTAATTGGGAGATAAAATGTTCAGGCATTGGGGCACAGAGACTCACCTTGCCCTAATGGTAAAGTCGAAGGGGGTATGGCAGAAGATATGGGAGAGAGCAGATTTGATGAGGGGATATCTTGTGGGACTGCTATTCTAGGGTGGTGGGTAGGAGAAAAATGGGGGAAAAATTGTAACTCAAAATCTGGTGGAAATGAATGATGTAAACCAGAAATTAATAAAGCATTTGTTTAAAAAAAAAAGATTATAAGCTCCTTGAGGATAAAAACTATCTTTTGTCTCTTTTTGTATCCCCAGACCCTAACACAATGTTTGGCACACAGTAGGAACTTAATAAATGCTTATTGATCAACTGGCTGGGCAAAAAGAGAATAGTCTCTGCCCTCAATGGGCTTATATTCTATCAGGAGAAACAATATGCATGTATATAAATATATACATATTCAGTGTATATAAATATATACATATTCAATGGAAGAATCAATAGCTGGTAAAATTAGGAAAGACTTCATGGATGAGGTTGTATTTGACCTATGCTTTGATGGAGGTCACAGATTCTAAACCAGAAAAATTACCCTTACCAGCTGCCTAATTTCTCATATGGTGCATATGGGTGCATATGGGCACTCAGTACTGCTCTGCTATTTATTTCACTGTTATTTTTTTCTTCATTTTTGAATAGTGATACTATTAGTAGATAGATGAGCAAAACAGCATGGATATAATTAACCTGGGTTTCAACAATACATTTGACCAAGTCTCTCATATCATCTCAGATTATAAGATGGGCTAGATAATAGTTCTTACTTTAGTTAGGTGGATTAAAAATTCATTGAATAACTAGAACAAAAAAGTAGTCATTAGTGCTTCAATACCATCTTGGAGGAAAGTCTCTAATTAAATGATGAAAGGATCCTGTGCCTTTTGATATTTTCCATTGATTAAGGCATAAATGACATGCTTATCATTATTTGCAAACGGAATGAATGTTGAAGGATTAGCTGACACAAAGGAAAGTCAAAATCCAAGATCATCCTAACACACTATTACTACAGCCTAAACCTATTGAGATGAAATATAACAAATATAAAGTAAAGTTCTTTAGATCTGAAAAGTAAAATCCATAAAGACCAAACAGGGAAGTATGGCTATGCAATAGTTAATAGGAAAAAGTTTAGAGGCCTTTTAGCCACCTTCAAGCTCAATAGGGCTCAAAATTATGACTTGCCAAAAAAAAAAAAAGCCAACACAATCTTAGTTAGGACCTGTTAGTGAGTCATAATTTCCAGAAAAGGGGAGGTGATATTCATATTTTATCATGAGCTCTTCAAATGTCATCTAGAGCACAGTGTTCAATTCTAGGTGCTACCTAGAAATTCCAGGTTGGAGTACTTCCAGAGGAAAGCAATCAACTCCAGCCTGTCAATGAAGAATCATTTAAAAGAACTGGTCAAGCTTAGCCTGGAGACAAAAAGATTTATCAGAACATGTTTTCTGTCATCAAGTATTTGAAGCAATTTCATGTGGGAAAGGAATTAGACATGTGTTAGGCACCAGAGGGCAGAACTAGTGAACTTTGCCAGGCTAGCTAAAAAGTGGAATGTGCTGCCTTGAGAAACAGTGAATACCCCCCACTAAGAGTCTTTATGTAAAGCTGGATGCGATGTATTGAGGATTGGGTATAGAGGATTTCTATTCATACTTGAGTTGGATTAGATGCCCTATAAGCAACCTCTCAACTTGGAAATTTTTCATTTATTTTAATGGATTTTATTGATATATTCTGAGTTTTTTCACATTGTCTAGATTTCTCCCTCCCCCATTCTCCACCAAGAAACTTATTCTTATAACAAGGAATCCTCTTTAAAAAGGAAATAGAAAAAAACAAAGGAAGATTTAAAAGATTCCACAAATTCAATCAATACATTTTTTAAATTTATATTTATTTATATGTAGTTCTCCACAACCATGGATCCTTCACCTCTGCAAGGAAGTGGGGGGGAGGGCAGAAAGGATCAGAAAAACCAGTGAAAACATGGAAAGGGTATAAAAATAAATACAATTTTGTATATTATGAACCTCTTACCTCTGCAACAGCCACAAAATAATAGAAAGTAAATGTTGAAAAATTATGAAGAACAAATGCAACTCCAAAGAAGAAATATAAGAAGTGCTTTACCATACTCCTGTGTGGGATGAAAAACCCCATTCAAAATCTAATCAAGAATGAGGAGATTTCTCAGGATAAAAGCAGGAAATTTTATTCTCTTCCCCCAGGAGAAGAGAGCTATCCTCCCCATGATTGATCAGGGAGAGGAGGTGCGGGATATGGGGCAAGCAGTTTTTATTTTTTTTTATTATTCCCAAATGCTTTATTAAATTGTGGTTTACACCATTCATTTCTGCCAGATATTGAGTTAAAACTTTTTTCCCCATTTTTCCCTACCCCCCATGCCAGAATAGCCGTCCCATAGGATATCCCCTCATCAAGTCTGCTCTCTCCCATATCTTCTCCCATACACCCCCTCAACTCTCCCAGTAGGGCAAGGTGAATCTCCGTGTCCCAATGCCTGTACAACTTATTTCCCAATTATATGCAAAATAGTATTAATGATAGTATTTATACATTTCTACACATTTAATTTTAAAACTTTGAATTCCAGATTCATTCCCTTCCTCTCTTGTCACCCACCCTTACTGGGAAGATAAGCAGTTCAGTATATGTTGTGCATGTGTAGCTATGCAAAACATTACCATAGTAGATATATTGTAAAACACTGACTATATTTCCCTCCCGCCTACCCCACCTCCCACTTGGTCTATTGCCTACTTTGATCCTCTCCCTTTTCAAAAGTGGGTGATTCCAAATTCCCTCCCCCCCTTCCCTCTGACTCCCTTCCATCATCCCCACTCTCATTCCTTTCCCCCTACTGTCCTGTAGGGTGAGATATCTTATTTAGTATGTATGTCATTCTCTCCCTGATCCAAATTCAATGAGAATAAGGTTTTGCCTTTTTGCCTTCCTGTTCTTCCCCTCCCTTGTAACCATTTCCCTTGCCTCTTCTCTATGAAATAGTTTACAACATTCTGTCTCTGCCCATCTCCTCTCATTATATTCCTCTCTCACATCTTAATTTCACCTTTTAAGTATCATCCCTTCCTATTACATTTGACCTGTGTCCTCTATTTATGTATACCTGCAAACATATAAACACACATTCACATATGTATTCATATGCCTATACACATTTCTTCAACTATTTTCATACTGATAAAAGTTTCATCAGTTACTGTTATTGTTTTTCCATGTAGAAATGCAAACAGTTCAAATTTGATAAGTTTATGATGATTTCTTTTCCCTGTTTACCTTCTCAAGCATCTCTTGCTTCTTGTATCTGAATGTCAAATTTTCTATTCAATTCTGTTTTTTTCATCAAGAATGCTTGAAAGTTGGGGCAGCTAGGTGGCACAGTGAGTAGAGCACCAGCCCTGGAGTCAGAAGGTCCTGAGTTCGGATCCGGCCTCAGACACTTAACCCACACAAACAAAAACCTAACCGTGTGACCTTGGGCAAGTTACTTAACCCCAATTGCCCTAAAAGGGGTGGCTAGGTGGCGCAGTGAGTAAGAGCACCAGCCTCAGAGTTGGGATGACCCGAGATCAAATCCAGCCTCAGAAAATGAGCACCCACACATAAATAATGACTAGCCGTGTAACCTTGAGCAAGTTACTTAACCCCAATTGCTTTAAAAAAAAAAAAAAGAATGCTTGAAAGTCCTCTATTCCACTTAATGACCATATTTTCCCCTGAAACAGGATACTCAGTTTTGCTGGGTAGGTGATTCTTGGTTTTAATCCCAGCTCCTTTGCCCTGCTGAATATCATATTCCAAGCCCTTCAAACCCTCAGCATAGAAGCTGCCAGATCCTGTGCTATTCTGATTGCATTTCCACAGTATTCAAATTGTTTCTTCCTGGATGCTTGTAATATTCTCTCCTTGATCTGGAAATTCTGGAACCTGGCTATAATATTCCTAGGAGTTTTCTTTTGGGGATCTTTTTCAGGAGATGATCAGTAAATTCTTTCAACCTTTATTTTACCCTCTGGTTCTAAAACGTCAGGGCAATTTTCCTGGAGAATTTCTTGAAGGATGATTTCTAGGTTCTTTCTTTGATCATGGTTTTCAGGTAGTCCAATAATTTTTAAATTATCTCTCCTGGATCTATTTTCCAGGTCAGTGGTTTTCCCCATGAGATATTTCACATTACCTTCTATTCTTTCATTTGTTTGGATCTGTTTAACAGCACTAGCTTCCCTGTGGCGCATTCTAAATTCTGAAGGAATGATTCTCCACAGTGAGCCTTTGAGATTCTTTTTCCATCTGGCAAATTCTGCTTTTTAAGGCATTCATCTCCTCATTGCCCTTTTGAGCCTCTTTTGCCATTTGAGTTAGTCTATTTTTTTAAACAAATGCTTTATTAACTCCTGTTTTACATCATTCATTTCTGCCAGATTTTGAGTTACAATTTTTTTCCCTGTTTTTCACCAACCCACCCTCCCAAAATAGCAGTCCCACAAAATATGGCTTCCTCCAATCTGCTCTCTCCCATATCTTCTCCCATACCCCTTTTGACTTTTACATTAGAGGAAGGTGAATCTTTGTGTCCCAATGCCTGTACATCTTATCTCCCAGTTACAAGCAAAAGAGTATTAATAATAGTATTTATATATATTTGAAACATTTAATTTTAAGACCACGAATTTCAGATCCATTCCCTTCCTCCCTTGTCACCCATTCCCTCTGGGAAGATAAGTAATTCAGTATGTGTTGTACATGTATAGCTATGCAAAATATTACCATAGTAGATATATTGGACAAGGCTGCTTATAATTCCCTCCCACCCATCCCATCCGCCACCTGGTCCATTCCCTACTTAATCCTGTCCCTGTTCTATAGTGGGTACTTCCAACCTCCCCTCCCCCCAAGAATGCCCTCCCATCCATCATCGCTCCTCTCATCCCCCTTCCCCCTATTCTGCTGCAGGTTGAGATATCCCATTTAGTATGTATGTCATTCTCTCCCTGAACCAAATTCAATGAGAATGTAGTTTTGCCTTTTTGACTTCCTATTCTTCCCCTCCTCTGCAGCCACTTCCCCTTGCTTCTTCTACATGAGATAGTTTACCTTACCCTGTCTCTCCCTGTCTCCTCTTGCCACTTTCCTCTCTCACCTCATAATTTCACCCCTTAGGTATCATCCCTTCCCAACAAATTCAACCTATGCCCTCTATCCATGTATAACTGTAAACATATATACACACATTCACATATGTATTCATGTGACCATATACCCTTCTTCCATTATTTTCATACTGAGAAAAGTTTCATCACTCACTGTTATTGTTTTTCCATGTAGGAACATAAATAGGTTAACTTTGATAAGATCCTTTTGATTTCTTTTCCCTGGTTACCTTCTCAGGTATCTTTTGCTTTTTGTGTCTGGATGTCAAATTTTCTATTCAACTCTGGTTTTTTCCTCAAGAATGCTTGAAAGTCCTCTATTCCACTGAATGACCATATTTTCCCCTGAAACATAATACTCAGTTTTTCTGGGTTAGTGACCCTTGGGTTCAGTTCCAGCTCTTTTGCCCTCTGGAATATCATATTCCATGCCCTTCGATCCCTCAGTGTAGAAGCTGCCAGGTCCTGTGCTATTCTGATTGTGTTTCCACAATATTGAAATTGTTTCTTCCTGGCTGCTTATAGTATTTTCTCCTTGACCTGGGGATTCTGGAACCTGGCTATAATATTCCTGGGAGTTTTCTTTTTAGGATCTTTTTCAGGAGGTGATCAGTGGATTCTTTCAACCTCTACTTTTCCCTCTGGATCTAAAACATCAGGGCAGTTTTCCTTGAGAATTTCTTGAAGGGTGATTTCTAGGTTCTTTCTTTGATCATGGCTTTCAGGTAGTCCAATAATTTTTAAATTATCTTTCCTGGATCTATTTTCCAGGTCAGTGGTTTTTCCCATGAGATATTTCACATTGCCTTCTAATCTTTCATTTGTTTGGATCTGCTTAACAGCATCTTGATTTCTCATAAAGTCACTAGCTTCCATTTGCTCTAGTTTAACTCTGAAGGAATGAATCTCCTCAGTGAGCTTTTGAGATTCTTTTTCCATCTGGCAAATTCAACTTTTTAAAGCATTCTTCTCATTGCCCTTTTGGGCCTCCTTTGCCATTTGAGTTAGTCTATTTTTTAAGGTGTTGTTTTCCTCAGTCAGGCTGTTGACCCTCATTTCATACTTTTCCTGCATCCGTCTCATTTCTCTTCCCAATTTTTCCTCCACTTCTCTTATTTGATTTTTAAAGTCCTTCTTATGGTCCTCTATGGCCTGTAACCCGCTCATATTTTCCTTTGGGGCTTTTGGAGCAGGATTTCTGACCTCACAGTCCTCTGACTGTTCCATGCTTCAATCCTCTTTGCCCCCAAAATAGGAGTCTAATGTTTCATTTTTCTGTTTATTTTGTTTCCTTTGCCTTGGCATGTTGCCACTTAATTACTTGACTTTTGGGCTTGTTGCCACAGTAGAACTCTGCCACCAGACAGGGGAGCTTCGTCCTGAACGTGTGGGGGGACAACTTCCATTTCTGGCAAGCTGGAAACCCGCTCCATTACCTCCCCCCCAGACCACAATCCAGATCCAGGGAGGTTAAAGAAAGAGCGATTACCCCCCGAGACTGATCGCTGAGTCTCCCTACAGTTCGCAGTCCAGGAGCTGGACCCACCACTGAAAACTGCAAAATGGTGTGTCTCCTCAGTGGCTTCTAGCCCCCAGGGAAGGAAGCCGACGAGTTCCCCAAATACTGGTCCCAAAATCCATAGGGCACTAACCTCTCACTTTGTCCTAGGCATGTCTGTGTTGACCATTCTGGAATCGCCACAGCTGCTGGTGTTCTGGAGTCTCTCCAGCTGGCTGCTGGTCCTGCCACCCTGGGGCTAAAACCTCTGACTCATGTGGTCCTGGGCTCGGCTCCCAGAGTGCTGTGCTGGCCACTTCCTGCTGGGCTGCAGGACTGTCCTCATTGGGAGGTTAGCTTCTCTGTGTCATTTTGTGGGTTCTGGAGCTCCAGAGGTTGTTCAGAGTCCCCTTTTACATTGATTGGTAAAGGTGGAAACTGGAGCCCCACGGGAGTGCTGTTTCTACTCTGCCATCATGGCTCTGCCCCCTAGGCTGATAATTCTTAGATGATCTCTCTTTAACCTATTTTGCATATTCTTATATTATGTTCCTTATATTTTCTTTGGTATTTTTTTTCAATCTTTTAATTTGCTGAACTATTTCTTATCTTAGTTGTTTTCTGTTTGACTTGTTCTAATAGTCAGGTATTCATTTCTTGGCTCTTTACTATCTGTTTTAAAGTCTCAAGTTTCCTTGCCATTCTTATCTTCCTAGCTATTCCATTTTGTATCTCCTGTTTCATTTCTCCCTGCTATTATGATCCTCTTATTTTTTTGTGTATATATCCCAGCATATTTTTCCCTGAGGCTCTTCTTGGACCTGTGGGATTAGTCTGTTCTTCAGGGTTTGTTCCTAGGGTCTCTCTCAATCCAAAATATTTCTTCATAAAATTTGTTGTTCAGTTTGCTCACCTGTCTGGCTCCAAGGTTTGTCAAACTCTACTTCTATGCTACTTGACTGTATGGTTAGACTTTACTTCATTTTATGTAATATGGTAAATACTAGTCCCCACCTTCTTCAGAAATTATTTGAGTTTGCTACCTATACCATAGCTGAGGCCCAATGTAGCTAGATTCTAGGTTAGGAGAAAATTGCCTGGATGATGCTCAGTATCTTTTATTTTTTTGTAGCCAAAGCTCTGAGGCTACCTGGCTGCTGAAATTATTATCTCTAGTTACCATAGACCTAAAAGTCATCCCAACACTAGGATCTTCCTAAAGCACTTTTTTCTTGACAGTCTGCCTGAGGCATTTCTCTGACTGACAGGTCACTCTCTCCCCTGGGGTCAGTATAGGGCATTTTTAACACTTTTTCTTACTGTACAGTTCTGGGACTGTCTCCTTGATGAGTTCTTCCCAGAGTCTTTTCTCCTACTGCCTTGGGGATCCAAGGATACACTCTGGCCTTACCCTACTAACAGCCCTTTCTATTATTGCCATGGAATTGCTTTGTCCTGGTCTTTTTGCCTACCCTAGGATACCTGCATTCCAGACTCCCATAGCCTTTTTATGCAGTTCTGGAATGGGTAAAGTGTTTTCTATCTGACTCTAAAGAGTTTTAGGTGCATTTTTACTGAAGCATTTGTGAAGGATCCAGCCTCCTGCTAGCATGCTGCCATCTCCCTACAAATGATTTGTTTTCATTATTGATTTATCTCTCCAGACTTGAATCTTACTTTAAGGCTTAGCACGAAACTTACCAAAGACAACTTTTTGAATATCTTATTTATGCAACCTTTGACCACACCCTATAGAATCCATAAGTTCCCTCTGAATCTTTGGAAGTCCAAGGGCCAGGATTCCCAGTGATGTGTACCTGATTTAGTAATAACCTATTTCCCATTCACTACCTCAAGGAAAGCTAAAAAAGAGACTTAGCCAAGATGATTGCTTCATACATTTATGTAGCACTTATGTAGCATAGAACATGTTAGAAATTGGAGGATGGCACTGGGGTGATGAGGAAGGAGGTTATGCTGAACCCAGGAACAGAAAATGCTCATCATCTGAAAAGATGGTTCAGATTTCCTGGACAGTATTGATTCTGATTTTGAAAGGAATCATTTCTCCTAGAAAACATCAAAGGAAAACCCAGTGATGATTTCTTAGAATTGCAGGAGGGAGCAGAAGCTTCACATGAGCTAGCAAGACCTGGACCCACTATACCAACAGTTTGGAAATTTCATCATTGCTTTCAAATACAATAGTGGATAATTGGGCTTATAACACTCTATACTTAGAGCGGGAAGAGACCTTGGGATAATCCAGTCACCCAGCCCTCATACTATAGAATAGAAAACCAAGATCCAGAGAGTTGAGGTAACTTTCCCACTGGTATTTGAAGCCAGAACTTGAAACTAGATCCTCTGGCTCCAAGTTCAGCACTCTCTCTACATCACACTAAAGGGGTTGGAGTCTGGTCAGTTGTTCTCAGCTTCCACAAAGAACCCACCAAGGGGCAATGGCCTTAAACTCTAAAACCTGGGAATAGAATAAAATGTTCACAAACATTTATTAAGATATAGGGGTACTAAAGATCAGGACAGAAATTCCAAGGAGTTTGTGACCTATTCAAGATATTGAAAGTAAAATCAGAACTCTGGAAAGGCTTAGATCATCTTCCTATAGTTGAGCTGAACTAAGTGGAATTTTAAGTCCCAACTAAATTTAAGGTTTCTAGATTTTACCAGAAGATTCTCTAGAAGTCTTTAAAGGACACCTACCTTAAGCAAATTCTGGGGTGCAGGCCTCTGCAAAAACAAAGACATATGTGAATGCATTTGCCAAAAACATTTCCTACCACAGAGCTCACCAACTGAAGAATAGTTCATGAGGTTAGATATGATCTGCTAAGTAGTATAAAATAGCTTCTTAAAAATTAAAAGGGAACAGAGGAAAAGAGATTGGAAAACAGGGAGAAGATCAACAGGGCAGGGAAGAGCTAAAACTCCATTCTTATTACCAATTTGTTTGGGGATGATGATTCTTCTTTCATCAACTCTTTCTCTGAAGATAAATCTGTAAAAATCCTCCAGGGCTCTTGGGTTCTCATCTGTATTTGGACCTGCAGAGAGAATCAGGATGAATAACTGTGAGATCTGACACAATAGCTCTCTAAGCCTTACCTCCATAATAGATACTTCCTATAGTAAGAGTCCCTCAATTTTCTTCTTAGTAAATTTAATTGTTAGCATGAAAGGTGAACAGAGTAGAACTCAGCAGTGGTTGAGCAGGTGAGCACTTGCCCTACCAACAAGTCCCCTTGCCCTTCATCTCAAATGCATCCCAAACTTTCATTTGTATAAGGAAAAAAAAACATCCAAATCTACCAAACATGAACCAAAACAATGCCCCCAAATCTCCACAAGTGCAGTGGAAGACACATGTGCATGTTTGCCTCCATCTCTTGCCTTGCTCAAATCAGGCTCTGCCATTAGGAGAGAGAGAGAGAGAGAGAGAGAGAGAGAGAGAGAGAGAGAGAGAGAGAGAGAGAGAGAGAGTGTGTGTTCAGTGGTTTCAGTTGTCTCTGACTCTTCATGACCCCATTCGGAGTTTTCCTTGGCCAAGATACTGGAGTGGTTTGCCATTTCCTTCTCCAGTTCATTTTATAAATGAGAAAACTGAGGCAGACAGTGTTATGTGACTTGCCCAGGATCACATAGCTAGTAAGTGTCTGAGATTGGATTTGAACTTAGGATGATGAGTCTTTCTGATTCCAAGCTCAGTGCTCTATCCACTGCACCACCTAGTTGTCCCTGCCCATTGAAGACTCACTAAGAAAAAGCTACATTAGTGCCTGCAATCTGAGAATGCAATAGTTTAGCAGTGTTACTATAAAATCCCTAGCAAAGGGAATCTGAGGTGACTTATAGAGTCCACTGTCCATGTCACTGGGCTTTGATGAATATCAAATGGAAAATCAATCCACTCCTACTACTTTCAGGTATTTCATATTTCAGAATGTAAAGGACAGTTTGCATGACCAGATTCTAGCATCTGTCTCAGACACTGAGGCTGTTCTCTTGATTCACAGTATCACATGTCACTTACCCACAAGTTTGGCCATTCTGATTTTCTTGCCTTGAAACTCTCTTGGACAGATTAGAATCCAGTATTTCTCCTCAGATGTTCTTATTGTGGTACAGGTGTAACGTTGGTGTCTGTCTATATAGGAATAGTAAGAAGATACCCTCTTTAGCATCCTAAATCTTTTTAGGAAATGTATATAGAAGAGACTGAAGCATACTTGAGAACCCCACTTCTGGTTAGATAGGTACTATGACCAGAAAGCAACCATAATCCAAGAATCACTAAGGGTAGTTGTATGACTCCAAAGTAAAATGACTTTCCCCTTGAACCTCATGTAGCACATCATTTTGTACTTCTTTTGTGGAATTATCATGAACAATTGTGTTTATAGGAACACAGGATTTGGATTGGGAGGGAGCTTAAAGAAAATCTAGTCTAATCTCTCATTTTACAGATGAGAAAACTGAGGTCCAAAGAATTTCATTAATTTGACCAAGGTCAAAAATAAACCCAGTCTTGAGTCAATGAAATAACCAAATTGATTCTTTATCATCTTTGAATTGATCCTGTTTACCATTAATTAATTTTGTTCTTCAACTTGCCTAAGTCATAATTCTTTGTCTCTGAGCTTAGTTCAGAAATTCAGTTGGCCTACAATGAGTTAAGTTTAGAAATCCAGTTCTCCTTCTAACCACTATTCTGTTCTTGCCTCTTGGAAATCTTTTCTCCTTGAGAGATACAGGTGGACCCCAGGAAACCTGGTATAGTATCTATACACCACCAAGCTGTCCTTCAAGGGTGTCTAGTTTGGTATCCAAAGAAGTCTGATTTACTATCTCTGACTTTGCAGGTGGACACAAATAATGTTGCTAGATCCTCATTCCCAACTTCTAACCCATTATATTGTCCCCTATGCCGCATCTCTGTAACCAATCATATTGAATTTACTGTTCATAATGTTGAGCTCCTTTGTTGCAGATTTTGTTCATAATTTTTCAGTTGTGTCCCTATTTGGGGTTTTCCTGGCAAAAAACACTGGAGTACTTTACAATTTCCTTCTCCAGCTCACTTTATGGATGAGGAAACTGAGGCAAACAGGGTAAGTGATTTGCCCAGGATCACAAAGCTAGTAAGTGTCTGAGGCCAGATTTGAACTCGGGAAAATGAGTCTTCCTGACTTCAGGCCTGGCATTCTATCCACTTGTTCTCTATCTATGAAGTCCTGTTCTTTGTTCTGTATTCCCTAAAACCATAAAAGAGAACTGTCCCCCTCATTTGGGATATTAGCTTTGCTGAAGAAACTGAGATCCTAGTTATTGGTAAATTCGTGACTTCCTAATATATTAATTGTACTGAGAACTTTGTGCCTCAGTTTACCATATTTTGGAAGGAGGATCTTGATTTGAGTCTCACTCTGACAAATCACTTAACTTCTCAATGTCTTCTTGCAAGCTGGTGCTTATTTACATTGATAGAATTATACTTACTAAGAGTTCCTGATATCAATGAAATCACAGGTCAGGTCCTGCCCAAAGTCACATTAATTAATAAAAACCAATAAGTATCTGGGCATTTGTGCCATAAGTAGGGATCATGTGTTATCAATATGTGTTGAGAAAAGACTGAGTTCTTTGAGGGCAGAGACTGTCTTAATTTTCTATTTGTCTACCCAGAGTTTAGCACAGTGCTTTACACAAAATGAGTACTTAATAAATGCTTTTTTCATTCATTCATTCATTTGAAATTTGCCCTCTTTCAATGAGAAATCCACCCTCAACAGAATTGTGAGGCAATTTAAGTTTCTTTTGAAAATCTCTCCCGCTTCCATGTGCCTCCAATTCCAAGGTTCCAGGCACACACCTGTGCTATGGTACCCTACATTTACACATTATCCTGAGTAGTACTCCCCTCATTTTTGGTATTGATATATTAATGCACCCTTTTGTCTCCCTTATTTCCTGAATTACACATGTGACTCCTTAAAATAGCCTTCATGAGACAGTACCTTTACCCAAGTAAATATCTAAAGGTGAGAATTTCAAATCCTGGGATTGAACAGGGATAGGGAGGTTAAGAAAGTATTCTTGTGTTTTCCCAAAGTATATCATGGGAATAACTGCCTAATCTACCTTTGCCATCCCCATATCCTTGATCTCAGTGATTTGGTTAATTATGCCTGCAGGAGGGGAAGCCTCCTGTCAGTTCAGTCCATGCCATAGAAAAGCCTGCCAAACTCTCTGTACATTGTCAAGAGAAAAACAGCCTTTGGACTCCAGAATCCCAAAGAAATTCCAGATTCCAGTCTTTCCTTGAATTTGACAAATTACTTATATGGAAACTAAGCCTCAGACTTGGATTCTTTGACCTTGGGTGTCCTTTTAATGTGATATGTTGGAGCTACTTACTCATGGTAATTCTCCTGGGTTCATCTGTTTTTTCCAACATTATATTAATCTCTTCACACTTGTCATCCTTCCTGGAAAGCAGAACGCACATGAAGTTTACCAAAGACAACAAGACTGTTAGAAATACATGTCATCAAAATCACAACAGGTCATTTGATTTCCAGATTCCCAAATCAGATCTCAAATTGGCCAACCATAAGCGAATACCTGAGAGCAGGCCAGTATCGCAGTTTGTGCCCTTAGTAGTCTTACTCATTAAAAAAAAAGTTTCTGTGGGTTCCTATCCATTTTTTAATATCAAAGACTGCCTGGGCAAATCTATAAACTGGGAATCATAGAACACCATATTCTCTAAGCAATCAAAATCACAAGTGGTCCCAAGGGAGATGGAGAAAGGTATATGGTGTGAATAGACAGTGATTCATAATCTATAATGACTTGTGTCATGAACTGTATAGGACAGAGGCATCCACAGGGGAATTGGAAAATTAGAAGAGTCTTGAACCCATATGGGGACTAAGTTGGATAGTAACTCAGAAAGTCCGTTAGTAGATGAGAAGAAAGCATTTCACCCATTCATGCTAAAATAGAAACTTCTTACTCATATATGAAAACTTTTGTCTACTGCATTTGCTTAGATTCAAATAGAACAGGCTGTAAAGTGATATTCAGAGGCTAAAGAGTGATAAGTTCTAGTTATGGTCCTAGAACCGGAGAGGCAAAATATGAAATAGTCTGACAGGATAATTCTGGGCGGTCTACATACCTCAAGGTAAATCTGGCCTCCATTTTGTCATCATTAAGGTAGGTGATGGTCAAAGGTGACATGTTTCTAGGTATCTCTTTCTCAGGATATTCCTTGGGGACTTCAATGACCTGTACATAGTGTGTGCCCTAGAGAGAATTGTGATATGTAGGCAGGTGTTGAGGAAAGACAAATGGTAGAGTAGCAGATCTCTCTGTTCACAAATATCTCCTCCTATTCTCCCTGATCTTCTCTGGACTAACCCCAGCTCTAATGCAAAATTCATCCATGAGTCAGTTACCCCAGGGACTATTATGGACCTGGTGGTAGCACACTCACACTGAAAAAAATTTGGAAGAAACTGGTAGGTTCAGGTAAACTAACCTTAAGAAACCAAACCTACAAAGTGGCAGCAAATATTCCATGGCCCAAAATAGAGCAGGGATTTGGCATTGACCCTATAAATTAATCCTTACAAACAGTGGCCCTGAATCATTAAAGGTTCAATTCCACTTGTTTGAATGTGTATAACTTGTTTGAAATGGCCATTAGCAGGGATTACATTGGTTGAATGATAGTCCCTATGTCTAGCTTATTCTGGACAGAATAAATAAAAGTAAAGGCAAGAGAAGAGTGAAATCCTTAACCTGGTTCCTACCTTTTGAACTACCATCCCTATCGCCATCAACAGATTAAACCCAACATTTTCTGGTTGTCTATTGCCCTGAAATTACTGTCCTTTATAGAATGAGAAAGTTGTGGGTGCCAGACATGGTTGAAAAGGCCCCAGGAGAACCTTGGTTTTAAATGACATCATCTTGCTAGCATATATCTCCCCCACACCACCCCACTCCTACCAATTCTACAGCATTCCTCAAACCAGCCTTACCTCCAATGGTTTAAATTCAGAAAATGTAAAATCATCAGCATGGAGGATGGAGAACAGGCTTAGTGCAATGGTGAGGAACAGGACCTTCATCTTGACAAATGCTTATAGGAGCTTCTTCTCCTTAGTCATTCACCCAATGAAACTGGTTAGAATGTCTGGGCCTCTCTCCTACCAACTGCCTCTTTATATTTCCTGGGCTGATTGTGACACTGAAGACTTATCAGCCTTAAGCATAATGATCTGGCTGTCATATGATGATAGGACATTGGGAGGAAAGAGAAGGGGGAAATAATGTATTATTATTTTTGGAAGCACTGCATCTTTCTGAATTTTGAGTGACAATACAGAAAAAAATCATCTAAGAACAAAAACTATTTTTAATGTCTATCCTCCATGGATTCTAATAATTGATATATCTATTGCTAGGAAGGAGATTACAATCAGAATAGGAAGTTTTCAATACTTCTTTATTTTGAGTAACCAACAACTTCAATCCAATCCCACAGCCTCCCCAGCTCCACCTACTCACATTTGCTGGAATGTTTTGCAAAGCTTTTCAGGTGCCATTGAAGACCTCCCTCTAGTCTTGTATATATATAATAACAAAAACTCTGGGCAAGGAAAATTCAAAGAATCTGAATTTGAGTCATTTCTTTTATTCATTCAAAGTTTAAAAAAGCCTTTCATGATTCATTTGCATAAGGCTTTTAACTTTTCCAATTATTTTCCTACCTACTCTCTCATAACAACCTTGTGGCGTCAACAGATATTATAAAATTATCTCGGTTTGCCAGAAAAGAAATGGAGGCACACAGTGGCCAAATAACTTGCCTAGTTTCTCTCAGAAAGTCTCTTGGAGTTGGCACCACCACCTTCCTAAATATTTAACTGAAATCTTCTTTCTTGGAACCCTTGTAATTGTCCAAGTTGTGTGTGTCCTTTTGCCTGAGACCCAGAGTGAACTAAGGTTGTTTGGACTGATGTTGATCATAACAATTGCTGTCTTTGTGAGGGGAGGCTGACCTCTCTTTGCCATGTCCACAGAAGCACAGATTGTGACATTGAAATCAGTTAATTTCATACTCATCAAAAAGATGACAGGAAATGATAAGCCCTGCCCAGTCCAGGAAGGGGATGATTGAGCAGTAAGGTAGCAAGAAAGGGCCTGAGTAACCTCTGGATATGTGTATTCTTCCTGTTCTGGATGTCAAGAAATAGAAAATATTATAATTACCTCTTATTAAATTGTATGTTTATTAATACCATGCAGGCCATCAGTGGAAAATTCACACAAAAAAGGATATAAAAAGTCATGTATTTCTGCCTCACTGCAACTCTTGGGTCATAGTCTTGCTCTGATTCTAAGAAATAAAGCAATATACCTAAGGCAATGACCCAGGCAATCATCTCTATTTAGATTATGTGGCCCTCAGTGATCTATTAGGTTTTGTAAGGAAGTATGCAAAAAGAATTGGAGCCTTTTACCAATACACCATTCCAGGCTCTGCAGGCCAAGGTACCTTTGAATTCATCAATTAAGACTATGCTAGATATGGGGCAACTAGGTGGCACAGTGAGCAGAGCACCAGCCCTGGAGTCAGGAGGATCTGAATTCAAATCTGACCTCAGAAACTTAACACTTAATAGCTGTGTGACCTTAGGCAAGTCACTTAATCCCAATTGCCCTGCCTTCCCCCCTCCAAAAAGAAAAAAAGACTAGGCTAGATAAGGTGTAATTGGTAGGGACTGGTAGAATTCATTTCATGTCAGAAATGGACTCATGGATTACTCAACCTTTCTTACTACCTCTACCTTCCTATCCTCTTTATTCCTCTAGGAAAGGGGGCAGATCTAACCATTCTGAGTCAGTAGTATAGGCAAATATAGTAGTATAGTCCAAAGACTTGGAGTATAGTCTAAAGACTTGGAGCCTTTTTTGATCAGACTCATCTTCCAGTAGGAGAGAAGTAGCATTTGCTTCTCCCTTAAGGTGAGTTTTATTCAAACACCTCCCCTAACTCCAACATCTAGGAGAACACAATTTTTGCTGATTTACCAAAAAAGATAAAACTCCTGGACTATACCCAAGGGTCATGGACTTATTTTGAGTTGACTCCTAGTGTGTGAGCACCAAGGTGAGAAATAGCAATTCAGTATTTGGGTTGAATTTTACTGCTGAGTGTGGGGTTCAATGGAACTTCCAGAGATACTTGATTACCTTCTTTAAAACTAAAAAACAAAATGTTTATTTGAGGATCACTATCAATTGTAAACTTGACCAACTTTTTCTTATGTAAGCTAAGTCCCTTTTCATATGTGAATAGTTTGTTGGCAGCAAGAAGTAGAGAAGGAACATTTTATAAGGAAAGCTGATAATGTGCCCCCATTACAAGACTGTCTCTCAGATAAAATGTAAAGTAAAGACTTATACTGATCTGAAGAACAGATAGAGAACTACCTTTCTAATGAATGTAGTAAGAGGTCATATTTACAAGGTGATCAATGACTGAAGCAACCATGGCTATACCATACTGTGGTCCATAAGTTCAAAGGCATGATCTGGTTCTTAAAGTTTTGAAGGTTAAAGGCAGTTAGATGGCAGGAGATAGAGTTCCAGAGCTGGAGACAGGAAATTCTGAGTTCAAATCCAATCTCAAGCATTTACTAGTTGTGAGACCCTGGGCAAGTCACATCCTCTGTCTACTTCAGTTTCCTCAGCTGAAAAAGTGGGGATAATATTAGAATTTACCTCCCAGGGTTATTTTAAGTATAAAAATGAGATGCTGCTGCAAAACTCTTTGCAAATTTTATAGCACTATATAAATACTAGCTATTATAACTTCCAAAATCATCGATCAAATAGCAAGGAACAGTGGGAAGATCGAATGTGGTTTTTGTGAGTTTTACCTCATAAAGTAAAGGTGAGCTGATGACTACCAGGAGGTTCTAATTTGTGAAATTAGAGGTTGTTGAGAAAACAGAGAAAAAGCTTTAAGAAAAAGAAGCAAATAAGCTGAGCTTGGGAAGATGGGGACAGAAAACAGAAGAGACTTCCAGCTAAGATCACTAACTCAATTGTTTTGCTGATGTACAAAACAACAATGGGGAGCAATTGATAGAAACTCACTGGTATCAATCCTGTTCTCAGTGAAGAGATCCTACTGCTTATTACTCCCTAGTATCACTGCAAGGGCAGCTAGGTAGTGCAATACATAGAAATCTGGACCTGGAGAATCTGAGTTCAAATCCAGCCTTAGACACTTATTAGTTGTGTGACCATGGACAAGTCACTTAACAATGTTTGCCTAAGTTCATCAACAGTAAAATGGGGACACATTAGAAAAGGATATTGCAAACCATTCCAGTATCTTTGCCAAGAAAACCCCATGAACTTTATCCACTGGGTCAGGTAGAGTCAGACATGACTAAATGACAACAATAAGTGTCACTGCAGTCTGAGAAAGGGAGAATCTCTCAGAAATCCATTTGTTGACATCTACTGTCCTCTCAGACTTAGGGAAGAGAAACAGGGTGAAAATAAACTTTTTGCCTCTTTTTCTTTAAGCTATGCTTCACTGTAAGAAGAGTCTTGGAGCTATTTACATAATGAAGAATCTTTTGCTGTTGACATACTTGAATACTCTCTGGCTTAAAGGAGTAGATTGTCAGTAAAAGGGGGTAACACATTTGCTCAGTTAACTATTAAGGACCACTGTAATAAAAAGTGCTTGTAATTAATTCATCTAGAGAACAGAAGAACAGTTTGCAGACTAGTCAAGATGGTAGAATCCCACTAAATACACCACAAAGACTTAGAAAATGCCTCTAACTATACCACAATGATCATATCATACTGAGTTCTGATGTGGAAATCTAAGTTCTGATGTGAGATATAGGAAAAAAAAAGTGAGTCATTTTTCCAGGCTAGTTCAGCATAGGGAGATAGAGAGGACTGCAGATTTCAAGGGATAAAGTTTAGAGTGATGAGTGGACTCTTGCAGCCGAGATACTGAATAAAGGTCTGTGACTGTGGGCTTGGGAAAGGAGAAGTCCCAGATCCAGTATCAAGAGGTCTGACACCATTCAGAAAACAAGAGCAAGTGCCAACTGGAAACTCTGTCATTCTCACCTCAGATCTGGGTGATAGATCCAGTGCAGACTGAAAAGGAAACCTGTGCTTAGGGTGGCTGACCAGGAAAAGGAGTAGTTTCAAACTCAAACTAGGTAATGAGCCAAAGATCAGAAACAAGAAAGCAGTAGTTGCATGTCTCTGACCCTGAGACTAAAGAAGGATCTCAGATATAACCTGAAGCCCAGTCTGAAGCTAGCAGTGTAATAACCAAGGAAAGGAGCTCAGAACAAAGAGGACCCTATAACTCTATCACGGAACCGGCAGAGCTTGCCAGCTATCTGACAGTGACTGAATCCAGCAATGGCTTCCTGGAGTTCCATTCAGGTGCAAGTTCAAGGTTGCCTTGCTCAGATCCAAACCTGGGTCAGAAGTCTGAAGAACTCAGACTAGGAGGGTTCAATCACACTTTGCCCTGAATTAGACAATTGTTGGTACACTGAAAGCTTATAGGTCCTTGAGATCCTTCAATAACACAATACTCAATACCATCGAAATGTTGTGCTGGGTAAACACACTTGAAACATAAAGATTCCCACAGAAAAATGAGGAACTGGAATAAAGTCTATTGTGTTTCATCTGAAGTCAAAAAGGCATGGATAGCAATCATGATCTCAGATAAGGTAACAGCAAAAATTGATTTGATTAAAAGAGACAAATTAGAAAACTACATGTTGATGAATAACAACAATAAATAGCACCTTATCTTTCTTGGATCTAGTTAAAGCTAACTAAAAACAAAAGTAAGAAGTTAAGGACCTGAATAAAATTTTAGAAAAGTTATAAAAAAATTTTAGTAATTATTTAATGGGAATAGGAGTATACATATTTCATAGCTGTGCATAATATTTTACATAAATGACTATGTATTATGACATAAAAACCTTAGAAGCAAATGCAAAAAATGAGATATTTTAAGCATATGCTATTTTGCATTTTTACATATTACATATTTGCATATGCATAAAATTACATTTTTACAATTGCAATTAGCAAGACAATAAAAATTATACTCAGTAAAGAACTGCAGAAGAAAGAATTAAAAATTAACTGGAGACTACATAATTTTACCTTAAAGAAAGAGTAGATCCGGGCAGCTAGGTGTCGCAGTGAGTAGAGTGTCGGCCCTGGAGTCAGAAGAACCTGAGTTCGGATCCGGGCTCAGACACAACGCACACACAAACAAACAAACAAAAAAAAAAAACCTAGCCATGTGACCTTGGGCAAGTTACTTAACCCCAATTGCCTTCCAAAAAGCAAAAAAAAAAAGAAAGAAAGAAAGAAAGAAAGAGTAGATCAAAGAACAAAGCATAAATACAATAGATAATTTAGTTAAAGTTAATAATTGAAAAAAAGCCACAACATACCAAAATTTTGAGGATGCAGTCAAAGCAATCTCTAGGAGAAATTGTATATCTCCTTTGACTTTCATCAAAAACGATAAAAGGAGCAGATCAATGAATTGGTTGCAAAACTAAAAGAACCAGAAAGCCAATAATTTTTTAAAAACACTAAAATAGAAAACTTGAAAGAAGAGATTAATAAAAAAGAAAAATAATAAATAAAAATAGAAACTGTTTTGAGAAAAATAAAATAAAATTGACAGCCAATAACTAATTTTTCTTAAAACAAAGATGGAAACCTTATTGTCAGCATAAACAATTTTAAAGGTGAATTCACCAAAAAAAAGTAGAAATAAAAGAAATAATTAGAAACTGTTTTGCCAAATCATATGATAATACCAATGTCCATCTAAATAAAATGGATGAATATTTATAAAAATTTAAGAAGACCAAGAACAAGAAACAGAGGCCTTAAGTAATTGAATCTCAGAAAAAGACATTTTAAAAGCCATAAATTAGCTGACAAAATCCAGCAGGAAGAGAAAGAAAAAGAAAATCCATTTAAAATAACCATAGAACATATGAAATGCATGAGACTCTACCTACTAAGACATATATAAGAATTACAGTAATTCATCTGCAAACCATTCCTTATACAAACATAAACAGCACTAAGCAATTGGAGAAATATTAATTACTTTATGTAGGTCAAGTCAAAATAATAAAAGTAGCAATGGTACATGACTAAATTTGCTTATTCAATGGCATACCAATAAAACTACCGAAGGACTACTTTATGGAAAGGGGTGGCGGGAAGGAGGACTGATAAAATTAATCTAAAGGAACATAACATCAAGAAGCTTAAGGAAATTACTGAAAAACAGAGAAGGAAGAGACCTTAGCATACAAGGTTTCAAACTGTATTACAATATAGTCATCATAACAAAAAATCAATTTGGTATTGGTTAAGAATTAAAGAGGTCAGGGGCAGCTAGGTGGCACAGTGAGTAGAGCGCTGGCCCTGGAGTCAGAAGGACCTGAGTTCGGATCCGGCCTCCGACACTTAACTCACACACAAACAAAAACCTAGCTGTGTGACCTTGGGCAAGTTACTTAACCCCAATTGCCCTCCAAAAAGCAAAAAAAAAAAAAAGAATTAAAGAGGTCAATTGGTACAACTGATTTGATAAATTTGATAAATAATATACAGAAGAATGACCCCAATAATCTAATATTTGATAAATTTAAAATTGTAATAAAAATTAACTATTCAACAAAAACTGCTGAGGGGCCTAGAAACCAACTTGGCAGAAAGTAGATCTATACCAAAATAAGCTCAAAATGGGTACATGACTTAGATATAGAGTGTGGCATCATAAACACATTAGAGGAACAAGAAGAAAAAATATCTTCCAAATCTATGGTTTAGATGCTATGTTTAGTTCATGACTAAACAAAACTCAAAGATGATTACAAAAATAAAATGGGCAATAAACTTTATGGAAATTTTAAAAGGTGTTTTTTTTTTTTTTCAGGAACAAAAGCAATGCAGTTAAAAAGTTTAAAAGCTTGCAAGTAACTGAAGGGTGGGGAGAGCAGAACTTTTGTAACATAATTCTCTAATAAAGGTCTCGTTTCCAAGATATATAGAAAGCTGACTAAAATTAATAAGAATATATACCATTGTGCAGTTAATAAATGGGTTTGGGAAATGGAACTATTTTCAAAGGAAGAAATCCAAGTTATCAAATTAAAGCAACTTTAAGGTTCTACTCCACTCTCATCAGATGGGCAAAGCTAACAACAAAAAAAAAGAAAATAACAAATACTGAAGGGGCTATGGCAAAATCAAGATACGTTAATGGATTGTAGGTGGAACCGTCAATGGGTCTAGCCATTATGGAAAGAAGTATGGAACTATGCCCCAAAAAGTTACTAAACTGAGCACCAGTAATATCATTACTAAATCTATATCATAAGAGATCAAATAAAGAGGAAAATATTTGAAAATAGCAGCTCTTTTTGTGGCATCAAAGAAACTGAGTGGAGGTGCCCATCAGTTAGGGACAATGGTGGAGAACCTTCGACCTCAAAGCCACATGTGACCCTCTAGGTCCTCAAGTGAGGCCCTTTGACTGAATCCAAACTTCACAGAATAAATCCCCTTAATAGAAGGATTTGTTCTGTAAAACTAGGACTCAGTCAAAAGGCTGCACCCAAGGACCTAGAAGGCCACAGGCAGCCTCAAGACTACAGGTTCCCCACCCCTTAGGTAATGGCTGAACAAATTATGTTATATACATGTAATAGAATACTACAGTGCTGTAAGAAATGGTAATGGTACTGATTTTAGAGAAAACTCAGAAGACTTGTATGAACTGCTGCAGGCAAATTCAAGAGAAAAGTTTGTGCAGTAACAACACTGTAAAAAACAATGTTGCAATGTCAGCTTTGGTTTCGCTTTCACATACCCTTCTGATTCACTGATTCAGGGGTGGCAGTTGGAATGCTCCTTGTCCCCATTGCTAATTCAAGGCTCTCACTCTACCTTGATTATTCAGTAAACTGCTTTGAGCTTCACATAATTTGGATTTACCATGGAATCAAGTTTCTGTTAGCTATTATCTCCCACCCTCCAAGGCACTCTTCTTTCCTCAGGACACTCACCAATGAGTTCAGAGCCTAACTCACAGTCTTTCTTGCTTCCCAGATATCTGACCTAGAGATCTTCAAAATATATATTTCCTAAAAACATTCTAATCTCAAAGTTCTTAAAAGTGCTCATTTCACATGATCTACCCCTCCATCTCACCTCAGCTACAGATAGAGATAGTCATAACCTTGAGTTTACCATTGCCCACAGATGTTCTGCTTTCTATGTTTATAAACTCTGAAATTTCCTCATCACAATTTGATGAAATCCTTCATCCTCACCAGGACCTCGAAACCTTTCACTCCTCAGTTCTTTCCTAGACCATCACACCTGCACTGACTATACGTTCCTCCCTTCCCCATCCTGATGACTTGTTAAACCAGTTTAACTCTACACTGTTCTCTTCCCTTGTCAACATTCTTGCCCTGCCAAGTTTCAGCTTTGGATTACCAATACCATCTGATGTCTTCACGGCAACTAATATACCATTGAACAAAACTCGAGAAAATCATGAAACTACATTGACTCTGTCCACTACAAATTTATGTTACTCAATCTTAACATGGCCCTAACTTGCAGTAAAGCAATCCCTTCATGTCTTCCTGATTGATTCATTATTGCACTTTCTAAACACGTTTTCTAGACACTTTCTTCCCTCCTCAAACATTGCAAGGTTGTCCCTTCCCTTCACCCTCTCAGTTGAGAATTTTGCATCATATTTCACTGAAAAAAACTAGGCCAAGAACTCTCTCATATCCCTACCTTTATCATCCCCCATGATCCACATGCCTTCTGTCACCATCTCACATGAATAGGTGACCCTTTTCCTTGCCAAGGTAAAATCTTTCTCTATGCACAAGTGGTCTCATTCCATGCCCTCTTTACCCATTCCATCTCTTCCAGCACATTTCTCCTTATATCAACCCTATTCCTTCACTAATCTTCAATCTTTCCTTTACTGGATGCTTCCCTACTGCCTAAAACACAGTCAGATCTTCACTATCCTCAAAAAATACTCTCACTTGATCCATGAATCTCTGCTCACTATTTTCCTGTATCTTTCTTCCCTTTTGTGGCTAAAACCCTTAAGAATTCCATTGACAATTGGTGCCTCCATTTCCTTTCCTCTCCTCTTTTTAACTTTCTACAGCCAGATTTCCTTCCATCGCAATAATTCAACTAAAACTGCTCTTTCCAAAGTTATCAGTGATTGGACATCTCAAACTGGATATCTTGTAGACATCATAAACTCATCATGTCCAAAATTAAACTGACCTTATTTCTAAAAAAAAAAAACTCTCTTCTTCCTAACACTTCACTATCATTGTCAGGGTTAACACCATCCTCCAAGTCACTGAGGCTTGAACCTGAGAGTTTTCCTTGACTCTTCACTCTCACCACCCTCACATCCAATATGTTGCCAAGTCTTGCCAATTCTCACTTTATAACATCTCTCATATGTGTCACCTTTTCTCTGACACTTTCACCATCCTATTGCTAGTCTACATCACCTCATGCTTAGACTACTACAATAGCCTTCTCATTGGTTTCCCTGATTCACGTCTTCTCACTCTAATCCATTTTCCACTCTGCTGTCAAACTGTTATTCCTAAATTAGATATCTGATAATGTCACTCATCTATTCAACAAACTCCAATAGATCCTTATCACCTTCAGGATCAAATATAAAATCCTCTGCTTAGGATTCATGACCTTTCCCCCTTCTCTGCCTTTCCAGTCTTACACTTCACTCTCTTTCTCTAATCACTCATATACTTTGCAATCCAGTGACACTGGCCTTCTTGCTGTTCCTTCCACAAGATATTCCATGCATTTGCATCATCTGCCCCCGATACCTAGAATGTTCGCCCTCCTCATCTATGTCTCTTGGCCTCTTTAGAGTCCTTCAAGTGCTAAATGAAATCTAACCTTCTACAAGAAGCCTTTCCCTGAGTTTGATATCTCTGCTCGGGAATTCTTTAGAGAGTACCTGTCTTCAGCATGTTCCAGGGTACAGGCCTCTATGAAAGCAAAGACACACGTGAGTGCATTTGTCAAAATACTTCCTACAATGGAGCTCACTAGTTGGACAGTTTAAGTAATTAGATATGGTCTTCTAAGAAGTTAATTAAAAAACTGCGTTAAAGGAAAGGAAAGAATGAGAAAAGAGAGGAAAGAGAGAAGGGTTGGGAATGGAGAGGATGGAGGGACAGGGTAGTGTAAAGTCAAACACCATTCTTGCTACCTGTTTTTGTTGGAATGATGATACTAATTTTATCAAGTCCTATCTCCTATACAAATTCCTTATAATCCTGTATGGGTTCTGGGTTCTCATCTGTATCTGGATGCACAGAGAAATGCCAGCATTAATTATTGTTAGGTTGGACACAATACTTCTCTGATCCCTGTCTCTGTCATCTCCTCCTGCGAAAGTCCCTGGGTTTTGTTCCTTGGTAAGTTAAACTGGGAGTTTAAGGGACCCCAGGAGAGGTCTTAGAGATAATTGAATGGTTTAGCCACCTTACCTTCTGCCAACCAGTGCTCTTCTTCCTCCCCTCACTGCAAACAGTCCTCAAGCCTTCATCTCTGCAGAAACAACAACCAAAAAAAGCCTACAAAGATTTCCCAACTAAACACTAAAGTAAAATAGCCCTAGTGCCCCCCCCCCAAATCTTCAGAAGGATGATGGAGAAAGGAGATAGATTATGCATAAAGACATGTGCACTCCTGTCTTCTGTTTCTCCTGCTTTGCTCTCAACAAGGCTCTGCCCCTTGCTGATGATTCACTAAGGAGAACTTAAGTCAGTGTCTGCATCCTGGGAATGTGATTGCTTAGCAATATCCATGTTACCACCAGACCTCTAGCTAACAAAGGCTTTGAGGTAATTTATGGAATCAATTATCTATTGTACAAAGCTTTGATTTATGTCAAATGCAAAGAGATGCTAGATCTGGGAACGCCCTTAAGGCAGAGGTTCTCCAAGTGAACAGAGTCTAATAGAAACCCCCACATACATCCTCTGTTCTCTTACTGGGATTCACAACTTCACATACTACTTACCTACAAGTTTGAACATTTTTCTATTCTTGTTGTAAAGATTGCTTTAATAGAAAATAATCCAATGATCCTTCACAAACGTCTCTTCTCCATACCCCAGTCTATATAGGAACAGTGAGAAGATATACTTTCAATATATTTAATCACCTTTTAAAAATACCTATTGGAAAGACTGGGGCAGATGAAAATCTCACTCTGGCAGGAGTTGTACTTTCCTGTTAAGTAACCAGCATCCAAGAATCATGAACCACAGCTGTGTGAACCATTTAGCAAGATGACCATTTCCTTGGATCTCATATGAGACCTCTACTTGTACCTCCATTGTTTCCAATATGATCTGTCCCATGTATTCAGAATGATCATAGGAATGTCTCTCAAATATAACACCTCCAGTTTAATCTTTACTTTTGCTGATATTGAAGCACTATCACCCATCTCCCCTATAACACCAAGAGTAAGGCACCAATAAATGAAGGCAGTACAAGAGGTCTTCAAACAAGGATTTCAATGGGACAAAAAGAACATGGGCAGATACATTTGTTAGTAGAGCCAATGACCAGAAACAGAGAAGACAGAAAAAAGAAGGGTATTAATAGAGGTGGTAAGATCAATTTCAAAGTTTGGTAGATCAAAGGGAAGCAAGGAAAGTTAGAAAATGAGAGAATTAAGAATCAGGAGCATAGTCAAAGTATCTGTTCAACAAGGGGTAAGAAACCCATGAGGTCCAGATATGCTATAGCCAAAGGTTATGTTAGAATAACTGTATGGCCTTTAAAAGAGAAACACCATTCCATGGAACTGGTCTCCTGCCTTTCTGGTGAAGGGAGAAGGTGCTATTTCGCCACTTTGGGCCTCATGGCTGGTCTCCAGCCTCCTGCAAGAAGAGGAATGATATTCCATCATAAATAAGTCTCCTTCCCTTCCTATGAGGAAAGGGGAGAAGATATTATTCTACCACATTACTTTGTTTAGTTTCTGGTGAGAGGAAATAATTCCAATCCACTGCACTATCTTTAGCTTCCATGGAGAAGAAGAGAAATGACATTTCATCATACCAGGTTTCTTGCCTGGTCGATAGCCTTTTGCAAAAAAAAAAAAAAAAGGAAGAATGACTAACTATAATCCCATTTTCCTGCCTATTTGGTGAGGAGAGAGGGATTCATTCTATGACACAATATCTATTTCCTGGTTTCCAGCGTCCTATCACTCACCAGTTTCCCACCTTTTCAGTAAGGAGAGAAAGCACCCTTCCATCAGATGATCTCCTGTCCCCTGCAAGAAGAGGGAAATCTGAGTACCAGATGAGGTTGAAGGTTTTAGGGAGCCTGGGAAAGCTCCTATGAGATGATGCAGGGATGTGGGCAGACTGAGGAGAACAAGCTATACAATAAAAACAACACAGTAAAGACAATATGACACTGAAAGCACCATTTGCACTTTTGCTCATACCCCCTGATGCACTGCTTTATGTGGGGAAATTGAAATAATCATGCCTCCCCATTGCGGCTTTGGTTTGAGCTTATTCCTCTACCTCTATTATTCAGTAACCTCTCTTCCTTTGAGGTTCACTCTCTACTAATATCCAAGATATTCTCTTCTAGATACTCTCCTCAGTGAGTTCAGTTCAGGCCCACAATCTTTCTCTCCTCCTTAACCCTTATATTTGTTCTATTGGACTTCAATATACATATTCATATTCCACAAAACAATCTAATCTCACATTCCCTCAAATTAATGCATTTCACATAACCTACTGCTCTATCACAACACATCCACACACATAGAAGGCCATACCCTTACTTGTACCATCACCCACAAATGTACTATTTCCACATTTATGAATTCTTAAATCACCTTATCTGAGCATAATCTGTTGTTATTGCATCTCTGCCTTAAAAACCCTTAACGCTGTTGTTCATCTTTACCGAAATCTCCAATCCCTCTACCCTTTGATTCTTTCCCAGGCCATCACCTTTGCATGACCTATATTCTGCTCCCTTCTTCATTTCAATTTCTTGGCAAAGCATTCCAATTCTACAGTGTCCTCATCTCTGGAGTACCTTACTCCTTTAGGATGTTGTTTATCTTGCCCTGACAACATTCAGTTTTTAATAACTCCAACCATCTCTTGCATTCATTCCTATATGTGTGTTACTGAAAAAAGTTGGAGAAAAGCATGAAATTGTGCTGACTGGGTCCATTACAAATATATATTACATATCCTCATTGGGGTCCTTGCCACAGAGAGTAATCCTTTTGTACCTTTTTATACCTCTTATACCTTTTTAATTAATTCACTAATACACTCCCCACAATGCTCCTTGTTTCTTCCAAAACTTTCCATCTTTCTTCAGACCTTCCTTGGTTACCCCACATTCTCAGTTGAAAACTTTACTTTTTATTTTACTGAAAAACTTGAGGCTATTCACAAAGCACTACCTCTTCTCCCTCCTCATCACACTTATGCCTTCTTCCATGATTTCCTTCTTCATTCCTGTTTTATATGAATAGATGACCTTTCTGCTTGCCAAGGAAAATCCCTCTACATGCGTGAAGGATCCCATTCCACCCCATCTCCTTCAGCAGATTTCCCCTCCCTCTCTATCATCCATAATTACTCACATCATTCTGCCTACTACTATATGATACCCTGATGACTAAAAAATATGTCTATTTCCCTCATCGACAAAAAAAATATTACTTAACCATGCATCTCTGTAGGTGCCGTCACATATCTCTCCTTTATTTTATGACTCAAATCCTTGAAAAATATATCTCCAATAGGTGCCTCCACTTTCTTTCCTCTGCATCTACTAATTCTCTAAAGTGTGGCTTCTAACCTCATTATTCAATTAAAATTGCTCTCTCTGAAGATATTAATTTTATCCTTGGTAGTCTTTCTTCTCCAGGTTTTTGTGATACAACTCTCCCTCCCCACCTTCAAAACTTCCAAATTTCTGTCAAGCTCACTACAATTCTTCCAGTTACACAGGCTCTTGATCCTGGATAGAGATCATCCAACCCAAAGGTATTAATATCACCAATAGAAGCTATGTGGGGGTAAAAGAGAAAATAGACTAGGATAGAGCGTTTAGGTACACTCAAGTTAACTGCCATGACATCGATGAAGATCCAGCAAAGCAGAATGAAAAGAAATAGTTGAATAGGTATGAGGGGAACTGGAGAAGATGGTTATCAACAGTGTCAAAGGCCACAAGGAGTTCAGTAAGAATGAAGATAAGAAAAAGACCATAAGAAAGTGGAGGTTAAGTGAATTGATCTGATTGTAAAATTGAACTGAATCAGAGACAAGCAAGACTTTTTTCATAGGAGGAGGGGAGGAAGAGGTTCTAGCAAAAAGAAAAACTAGCAATTTTTGCACTCAATGAGCAGTACAACAAATTCCCAGGAGAAAACATCGAGAAATGCAGAATAAGATTCAGCTGAGAATGAGAAGGTGTCCAAGGAGAGCTAGGAAGGGATGAAGAAGACATAGAAGCAGGAAGGTAAGGAGGAAACACACCCTCCTGATTTATTATTTGGGAAGCTTACTATTTGGAAAAATTATACTTACAAAGTTACAGTGAAATTCAGCTAATCTTCCTTTGCTAAGGGTTTCAAGTGCTCAAGTTTGGAGCTGTGAAACATTTAATTAGTTGCTATACTTACTGCTATGCTTAACATTATAAAGATAGATTACCTTTCATTTTTCAGCCAACAATGTCGAGTATTGAACAGATGGAATGTTTGACTACATAATGTAGAAAATATAAATTTCTCTCAAAGTTTGGAAATTGAAGACCCATAGACTTAAAACCAAGTGTACCTGACCTAGTTGCCACCCGCTTCTTATTCATTGCTCCCTAGGAAATTTCAAAAACAGAGGGAGACTGAGCCAAGAATGATTTATATATTTATTTTGCTTCGAAGAAAATACTAAAAGATGGGGAAAGAGGTTGAGTATAAGCAGCAGCCAGGCACTAGGAATAGCTGGTCATTTAAAGACATAGTTGAGAGTTCCTGGATAGCATTGATTCTAAGGTTGAAGGGAATCCTCTTCCCCTAGAAAACATCAAAGAGAAAGTCAGTGATGAGTCCTTTGGATTGCACAAAGGTACAAAAGTGAGCTAGCAGAACCTAGCCACAAAATGGCAGAGGTTCAAAAAAAGGCATCATTAAAAGTGAGATGGAGAAAAGGATTTGGAGTCAGAGGGAATGGTTTCCCATTTGGGCTTCACTACTTCTGAAGAGGTCATTTGTGTGATCTCTCTAGGCTTCGTCTATCACAACCAAAAAATGAGTGGGCTGAACAAGATAAAAAGTTCTAAATCTAGAACGTTATGACCTCAGAAAGTGAAAGACCACTGCTAAGTAAGGACCTACCATGTGCAAAGCCATGGACAGGGTGCTTTCAAAGTTCCTGAAACCCTATGTACAAATAAATGTTTTGTCCAACTGAATCATGTGTTTGAGAAAGTAAGAAATCCCTTAGAGAAACTTGGAGGGGAAGAATAAATGACAGTTTCATCACCACCGTCAAATACATTAAATCATAATGATTACTAACATTATAAGATCCTAGATTTAAACTTAAAGAGATAATAGGAGTGATCTAATCCAACCTCACTCATTTTGCATAAGAAAAACCTGAGGCTAGAGAGGTGATGTGACTTTCTCAAGGTCACACAGGTAGTTGAAACTACTAACTCCAAAATTATCACTCTTCACCCTGATTCTCCAAAGGGAATGCAAGTCAGCCAGCTGTTCTCCCCTTCCATTAAGAACCAAACAAGAGGAAGTAGTCTCAAAATGAAACACCTGACAATAAGTGGAGATGCATCAAAACACTTCTAATATTAAGGAAGACAAAAGACTAAGATACACATACAAAGGAGCCTGAAATCTATTTGAAATAGGTAAAACATGGGGATCCCTCGGACATGATTTGGGTGTTCACCCTCCTATAGTTGAACTGGACCAAGAAGATGCTTAAATCCCAGGTAAAGTGTAGTTTAGATTAGTCTGGAAGATTCTCTACAAGTCTTTAAAGAGTACATACCTTAATCATGTTCTGGCGTGCAAGTTTCTGCAGAAATAAAGATATATGTCAGTGGATTCTTAAAAGTCACTTCCTACCATAGAGTTTAAACAATTATACAAGGTCTCCTAAGAAATTAATGTAGGACAGCTTCTAAGGAAAGGGAAGAACAAGAAAAGAGGGGAAAGGAAGGGTTTAAGGTACAGGGTATAGAGGAATAGGGCACAGCAAAGTGGAGTCAACTCCATTCTCATTACCAACTTGACTGGGGAAATCAATTTCTTCTTCTTTAAATCCTGTAAGGTTAACAAACTTCTTATAGTCCTCAAAGGCTTGTGGGTTCTCTTCTGCATCTGGACCTACAGAGAGAGGGCAGAATGAATAGCTGTTCATTCTGACTCAATCGCTCTCAGGTCCTGATTTCTATTATAGTCACCTCCCAAAGAGAAAATCCTTGAGTTTTACCCCTTGGTCAGTTAAATTACAAGCACAAAGGGAAAGTGTGGGTGAGCAGTTCAGCACTGTTATCTTCTGCCAACAATTGCCCTCCTTCCCCAAATTAAGCAATTCCAGAACCTACTGAAAAATGAATCTACATCTCCCAATTATGCATTAAAACAAAATGTCCCTAATGCCCCCAAATCTCCAGAAGTGGAATAGAAGAAAGAGGGAAAGTCAGAAGGAAGACACACTGTCTTCTTCCTACTGCTGTTTTGCCTTTTACAGACTCATCAAAGAGTAGTTCAGTCAGCATTGGCTACCTGGGATTGTGATTGGTAAAGCAATGCCTGTGTTGCCACCAAATCTCAGGAGAGCAAAAACAAAAGTCATGGAATCAAGTGGCCACTTTACTGGGCTTTGGTTTGTATCAAAATGGATCCCCTCCTGCTACTTCTGGAGATGCCAAATCTGAGAATGCTTCTAACAGCTGTTCCACATCTTAATACTCTTCTCTTGGAGGGATTCACAGAATCCCATGTTACTTACCCAAAAGTTTGGCAATTCTTATTTTCGTGCCATGTACCTCGCCTTCACAGACGACAATCCAATGATCCCTCACAGATGTCTTTTCTATGAGTACCTGGCGTTTGCCCTCATCTGTGGAGATGGTGAGGAAATATACCTTTAGCATCTCTAATCCTCTTGGAAAATCTGAGACTACAGCAGGCTTTAGGATCTCAATCTGTTGTGGAGAACCCCAGTGCTAGTGAGCAGCAGCACCCAAGAATCAAGAAAAAGAGTTGGGTAACCCCATGCCCAGGACAACATCCCCTTGGATCTGATATGGCACCTTTCTAATGCTCTTATCATGTAATATTGTAAATTAAAGAATCCTGGGACTACATATTTAAGAGTCTCAAGGTACCCAAAAAACCCAGTTTATTGCCTAATTTTACAGACAAGGAAATTGAGTTCTAGAAAGTAATTAGTTTGTCCTACTTTAGAGGGATAGTATGCTGTAATGAACAAGGAAACAAGCTTCAAGTGTGTTGGTCCTGAGTTCAAGTGTGACCTCTGACATATAGCAAGGCTACCATGAACAAGTCACTTAAATTCTTAATACTCTCAAGCAATTCTCAAAGAGTACAACTTGCAGAACAGGTGCTAATCTGTCTTAATAGAGGGAGTTTCCTTTCTGGAAGTCTTGATATCAATGAAATCATAAGTCAGGTCCAAAGTAACAAAGAAAGCAAGAATGAATGAATATCTGTGTTTGTGCCTTTGCCAAGAACCACGTTGAACTTTAATTTTGTCCCTCCCTCAATAACTAGCACAATGCTCTAAACACTGGAGTTGGTTAATAAACATTTGTTGAAAGAGGGCAGGCAGCACCAGCATAAGGTCAGTGACCTTGATTCTGGGAAATGATTCAGATTCAATTATCCCCAATATATAAATGGAAAAAATCCATTTAAAAATAGTGATGCACATGGTTTATTTTTTGCATATGCCCCTTCTCTACAGAACTTTAAGCCCAAGGACTCAAGTAAAAAACTGCTTCAGTGCCCCATCTTTGCATGTCTTCCCCTTTTCCCCAAGAAACATTCTGGAGAGTCATTATTTTAATTTGTTAATGAACCTTATTGTGCCACATGTTTTCCTAGATGACTTATGAATGCCAAGAATAGCATTTAAGAAAAGACTTTTCCCCATTATCTAATGGTAAGAGGGAAGTTAAAGAAGTACTCTTGTGATTTCCCAGAGCAAATTATAAGAAAAGCTATCTAACCTGCCTTTCCTACCCCAGCTCTTCACACCCAAGGATTTAGTGAGTCACATCTGCAGACAGACAAACCTACTCATCAACTAAATCTATGCCATAGAAAATGCGTAGGAGTGACTAGGTGGTGCAGTGAATAGAACACAGGCCCTGGAGTCAGGAGGATCTGAGTTCAAATCTGGCCTCAGACACTTAACACACACAAAAAAAAAACCTAACCATGTGATTTTTCGCAAGTCACAACCCCAATTGCCCCCCTCCAAAAAGAAAAAAAAAGGAAAGAGAGAAAATGCATGTAAATTCACTAAATATTGTCAAGAAAACCCAGCCTTTAGACTCCAAGACTAAAGAAAAGTTTCAATTCCCAACCTTTATTTGAGCCTGACAGACCACCTTGAAGGAGGCCAGATCTTGGACTGGCATTCCTTTGATACATAATGTTTGATTCACTTACCAACAGAAAATAGCCCGGGCTGGTTTGTTTTCTCTAATTTGAATTTCTTCTCTTCACACCTGCCGTGCTTGCTAGAAAACAGAACACATGGGAATGGTTTTGCTGGAGAAATCAAGAGGAAGAGAAGTTTATATATTATCAAACTTAGAAAGGTGATTTGATTCCTTCACTCCTGAGCCAGTTCTCAAAGTGACAAGTAGAGCAGAATGTCCAGAAGCAGATTAGCATTACAGCCTGTGATCTGATTATTCTCCCTCATAGAAAAGAACCGTGTGACTGAGCATCCATCTTTTGAATTTTGAACATTCTCTGGGTCAAGCTATAGAGCTGAGATCACAGAACACCATTATCTCTAAGAAATCCAAACCCAAGTGACTCCAAAGGAAATGAAGAGAGATGCACAGTGTGAGTAGGCTACAGTATGTCGTGAACTATGGGGAACAAAGGCATCCACAGGGGAAGAAGGAAAGTTTAGAGGAGGCTATGTGGAGTTAGACAGTGAATCAGAAAAAAATTAGTCAGTGAGTATACCATAAGTATTCCACCCACTGTTCTGACAGTTAACCTAAGTTTTATATACATATATGTTTGTATATGTACATTTATACAGATATGTATGTATATGTGTATGTATATACTCTAACTACAACCTAAGCCTTCTGAGCCTCTAACACTAATACAATATATATACTGTGTATGGTCAGATTAAATATGCTGAGGATATCAAGTGCTGGATTCTAGCTCTGTTCCTAGAATAGGAAAGGTAAAGATGAAGCAGGATGATAGGACAATTATGGGCATTCTACTTACTTGATGGTAAAATTGACCTCCAGAATTCCATCACTAAGGTAGGTGATTTTCACGGGTGACATGCCCTTAGGCTTCTTCTTCAGGTGAAATTCATTTTCTACCACTATGGCCTTTACAAAGTATGTACCCTAGAGGGAATTGTGATATGTAGCTAGAACTTGAAGGAATATAAATGAGGGAGTAATGGAACCCAACCCTTCAGAAACATCTCCAAATCATTTGGATCTTTATCCCCATCTCTGAACAGAATTCCAGTTCTGAGGCAAAAATCTTGCATGAGTCAATTGCCCAGGGACCACCATGGACCTTGAGGCAACATACACAAAGTACAGTTTTGTGGGAAGTCATTAGGTTGAAATGAACTAGCCATGAGAAGCCAAACCTATCAAGCTGACCCAATTTTAATGTGGCCCAAAAGGAAGCAAACATGTGGCAATGAACCTCCAAACTGAATCACTGAAAAAAATGACAGAATCTTTGGAGACTTAACTCCATGAAAGAACATTACTTGCTATGAATGGTCATTACCAAGGACAAAATTAATTTAAATATATTCCCCATTCCCAGTTCATTCTGGACAGAGTAAATTAAAGCATGAAAACAGTGAAATGTTTGACTGGGAATCTACTTCCCTCATTGACTTTCCCCCATATACTTAATCCAAGATTTCTAATGGAATCCATAGCACTAAAATTGCTATATGCTGCAGGACAAGATGATTACAGGGCTACTGACCCTGGTTAAAAAGAGCCCAGTGGAGCCCTAATTTTCAAATGACAGCCTTTTGCTTACATACATCCTTCCTTCTAATCTACAAGGTCCCCCAGTGAAGTCTCACCTCAAATCGTTCTTCAGAAGGGGATGCTTCCTGAGCTTGGAGCACAGAGAATAGGCTTAGTGCTATGGTTAGGAAAAGGACCTTCATCTTCACAGACTTTCACAGGTTTTTACCTTGAGTAACTCGCTCAATGAAGCAGGTTAGAATGAATGTACTCTCCTAATATCTCTCTCTATAAATATATCCTGAGATCAATGTGGCATTACAAAACATTATCTTTTTACACAATGTTCCAGTTAAGCCTTACAATAAAGCAATGGGCGGGGGGGGGCACCAACAGAAAGGTAAAATAACATATTATTTTTGGAATTCCTATACCTTTCTCCATTTTGAATGACTACTTATTAAAATCCATCCAAATGAGCAATTAGACCTAATTTTTGAGTTTTTGCATCCTCTATGAGTTCTAATAATTGATGCATTTACTATTGGGAAGGAGATGTTTATCAAGATGTTTATCAAAATAGGAAGTAGTTCAAAGATTCTCTGAGCAACAAAGAGAAAATCAGTGGCTTCAATCCAACCCCACCCCATTCTACTCTATTTTTGCTGGCACATTTTATAAAGTTTTTCGTGTATATTGAAGACCTCCACTAGACAAAGCAACAATCAGAAAATCTGAGTTGGATTGCCAGTTCTCTTACTCGTTCCATGTTAAACAAGGTTCTCCTAATCTCAATGAGAAAGGGCTCTTAACTTCTAACACTTTCATAACAGTCTGTCAGGTCAACAAATTACATTTCATGATTGCCATTATGGAGGTAGAGAAAACCTAAATTAATTCCCTGGCATCATAAAGGGTGAAAGAACTAGAGCCAAAGTCCAGGTCTGCTAGACTTGGCCCCACCACCCTCACAAATACGTCACCTAAAAATAAAATTGTCTTCTTTCTCAGAGCCCTTATAATTATCTGAGTTGGGGAGATCCACCTGTGACTTTGAGTTAGCCCAGATTGTTTGGACGTACAATATTGATCACATGAAAACTGGCAGGCCAGCATTTGGGCTGAATTTTGCTTGTCAGGGAGAAGTTCTCTGGAACATTGAATCATCTATGTTTAACTTCTTAAAAAGTAATACATCATTTATTTGCAGGTCACTCAGCAACAACTTCACTTATGTTTTCCTAAGACACCTGATTTTTTTCTTGCAAACATAACTCTTTGACTACTGATCAGTTACCTTATCTATTGACGATTTTACTGTGACATACCAATCAGTAAACATTAATTAAGTGCCTACTCTGTGCCAGACACTGTGATAGCCATTAAACAAAATCAGTACAGTCCCTTTTCTCAAAGAACTTCCATTCAATTAAGTAAACGACATATATGGGTATATAAATATATAGAGAGAGAGAGAGAGATAATAACCACAAGGTAATTTGAGAGGCCAGGGAAGCATTTAGTGCTAGTAATGTTAAAAAAAAAAGGCCTCATATTTGAAGAGACTTTTGAAGTGTGAAATCCTTAAACATTTCAGTAAATTACCCCTGCCAGCTGCTCCCTTTCTCTCTATGGTCATAAAAACCACACCAGTACACATTTTCCTGGGTTTTTGTCATTGTTGCAAGAATGGGGGGTAAGTCAGCCAAATGGTGTAAACAGAGGGAACATATATTTCAGCTACACATGTGTCAAAGACTCATAGGTTCTTTTTCTGGTCAAAATGGGTTCTATGATCATTTTCAATATTCACAGAATAACTGAACCTCAAAAGCAGTTTATCACATTTGCAAATGATATGAAGCTTGGGAAGTTAGCTGACAGAAGAACAAATTAGGATCCTAAATGATCCAAACAGTTTAGAACGATGGGCCATACTAAGGGAATAAACTTGGATTCAAAAAGTCAGCTTCTCAAGACTAGATGAGAAATTTTGGATAACAGTTCACGTGAAAAAGAATCAGTGATTCTAGGGGTTTTCCAATGCAACGTGAGGCAACATTGTGACCTGCCTTAACAAACTGACATGATTCTAGGTTATTTTCTAAAAGTCACAATTTCAAGAATAAGATGATATTCATGTTCTGCCATGCCCTGGTCAAATGTTATCCAGATTAGCATGTTCAGTTCTGAGTGATACCTAATAGTGACACGCTAGTACATCTCCAGAATAAGACTGGCGAGATGGTGAAGAGACACAAAACCAAACTGCCCTGTTTACCTGAAGACGAGACTTATGAGACCCTAAGAATAGTCTTCTTGTACTTGAAGGGATCTGTGATGGGAGAGGATTGAATCTGGAACAATGGGTGTAGCAAGGAAGTAGATTTTGACTGGATTTGAAGAAAAACTTTCTAACAATGCTAACCAACCAAAAGTGGAATGAGCTGCCTGGGGAGACATTGGATATTCCAGATACATATAGCTACTATTTGTCTTTGTGTCTTTGATACAAAACACTTACCAGAGAAATTCAATGAAAAGGTTTATCCCATTCAACCACTTCTCATCTTAATCTAGATTCATTCATTTTGTTGGTGTAGAAGTTTTTCAATTTCATAGAATAGATTAGGTACACCATATACAGGAGCACTTGATCACAGCAACCTAGTATTTCATAAACCCAAAGAGTTCACCTACTGAAGAAAAATTCACTATTTGACAAAAAATACAGGAAGAACTGGAAAATATCTGGCAGAAAGTAGGCATACATCAACATCTCACATTATATACCAAGACAAACTCAAAATGAGTATATGATTTAGGCTTAAAGGGTTATATTATAAGCAAATTAGTGTAGCAAGGAAAAAAATTACCTTTCAGATCTATAGATGAAGAAGAGTTCATGACCAAAGGAGAGAGAGACAGGATCATAGAAGGTTAAAAGTGTTTGCATAAACAAAACTGATGCAGTCAAAATTAGAAAAAAAGAAACTGGTAGGCAAGTTTATAGCAAGATTCTCTAATGAAAGTATTCTTTCTCAAATTTACAAAAAACTGGGTCAAATTTACAATTGACTCATTTCCCAATTGATAAATGGTCAAAGGATATGAATAAGCAATTTTCAGAAGAAAAAATCATAGCTCTCAACAGTCATGCAAAAATGTTCTAATAATTAGGGAAATACAAATTAAAACTGCTGTTAGGTATCAACATATGCCCATCATATTGGTTAAGATAACAGAAAGGGAAAATGACAAATGCCATAGGAGTTGTGGGAAAATAGGTACACTAATGCCCTATTGGTGGAACTATGAATTAGTCCAAGCATTCTGGAGAACAATTTGAAACTGTGCCCAATGGGCTATAAAACCTTTGACCCAAAAATAGTACTACAGTACTAGGTCTATACCCCAAAGTGATCAAAGGAAAAGGAAAAGGACCCATATGTACAAAAAATATTTATAACAGCTTTTTTTCTGAAGGCAAAGAATTGGAAAGTGAGGCAATACACATCAACTGGAAAATGACTGAACAAGTTGTGGCACATGATTGTGGTGTAATACTATTAAATTAATACTTATACATATACATATAATAATACTATAACAATATATAATACTTATATGCTATAAGAAATGACAAGCACCATGGTTTCAGAAAAACCTAAAAAGGCTCATATGAATGGATGCAAACTGAAGTGAGCAGAACCAGGAGAACAATATACGTGGTGAGGGCAATATTGTAATGATAATCAGCTGTGAAGGACTTGGTTATTCTGATCAATACAATGATTCACAAAAATCGCAAAATGATGAAAAATGCTCTTCACTTCCTGATAGAGAAGTGACAGACTTGTGCATATGCTACAATAGAACATTGTCTGTTAAAGAATATTTTTTCTACTTCATTTTTCTTGCTTCTTTTTTTAGTTGCAACATGGTGAATTCGAACATTTGTTTTGCATGACTTCATGTGTATAATAGTTTTTCATATTTCTTTAATCTCAATGCAAGAGGGAAGGAGGGAATTTGGAATTGAAAATAAAAATTAAGAAAAAAACAATAAAAATCTGATTCACAAATAAAAAGTATTATTAGGTTTACTCTATCAGGTTTCAGGCCTGTTCTTCTACCATCTTTTCTTCTATTTAAGTTCTACTTTCATCCTTATTTTCTTTTAGAATGAAAATTATGAATTTTCTTCCTGTTGTTCTTTTGTCATCACTGTAGCTTTTAAATATATCAGTCTCTTTTTATTTCTAAATTTTTCCCTTATTTTTCTGGAATAATTTGTTACCCTCAGTTTCCTTAGAAACTGTATTTATTTATTTTTCTATAACTTCTATTGTCTTTGGTGTTTGCAAACCAAATAGTCAATTATGTTTAAATATAACAACTCTATTCCTAAAAATAACCTCAACAGGCAAAACTGAGCAATAAAAACTATAGGTCTGATGAGAAAATGGAGTTAGGGACACAACATTCAAAAACTTCATCATTGACACATAAAAAAGAAAGGAAACTAATAAAAATGGTAGCACATTTTTATGCTTATTAAATTATTAAGAAATCTATAAATGCCACATTAAGTAATAACAGTACCCTAGGTCTTAGGCTATTGCTCATTCTCGGCCCCAGGTTTCTACAGGGCCAGGGCTAGCAAAATAGTGAGGCCAGGAGGTAACCTTGATAGATCTCAACTCCAGGGCCCAGGCTTTGACCAATGTGGGATGTGGGTGAGGGAGTAGGAGAAAACCAGCCCTCCTATCACCACAACTCCTACTGCACCAGAAGACATAAAAATAAATATTATACTTTACCCTGAAAAAGACCCAAAGGATAGACAGAGCCAAGATGGCAGAGGAAAGGTAGGGACTTCTTTGAGCTCTCCCCCAAACCCCTCCAAATACCTTTCAGAATAAGTCTAAACAAATTCTAGAGCAGCAGAACCCACAAAAATATGGAGTGAAAGAAATGTCCAGCCCTGGTAGTTCAGCAGGAAAGGTCTTTTGAACTAGGGTGAGAGAGGAACAAAGTCCAATGCAGGCCAAGCCAGTGCAGACCTAGATTCTATCAAACCTGGAACAGACCCAGAAGCAACTGAATCACTAGCAGCAGTTGTAGTTTCCAAACCTCTCAGCCCACAGATGTCAAAGACAACTTAGAAGGTCAGACAACCTCAGAAGGTCTCTCCTGAGTGACAGTGGAGAGTACTCCACTGCAGGCCTCACCAGCACAGCTCCAGCAGCAGCAAACCAGAAGGAGGCCTTGGGGGTGACTGAATCAGTAACAGCAGGCAGCTGCAGTGGCTGCTTCTGGAGCTCCCAGTCCACAAATGGTAAGGGGGTCAAACAACTGGTCAGAAGGAGATTACAGATGTCTGTCTCTTCGCTAGCACTGAGGTCAGGACTCTGTTGCTTTGCCCATACTTGGATCCAGGTCCCAGTCCTGGGAGGTAGTCCCAGGGTGAGGAGGAGCACTAGCAGAGCAGAGCTAGCAGCCACAGTGGAGATGGAACCCTCCTCACAGTTACAGGGCAGAAAAGAGTGCTTGTGGTTGTTCACAGAACCAGAGCACAGGCCAAGAGACAAGTAAACACCTCTCCTTAGATCATACCACCTTGAAGCACTGAAAACTTATTGATCCCCAAAAGCATCTCTGAAAACAGCAGCATAAACCCCCAAAGCTTGGGATAGTATACTCTCCACACTGGAAGCAGAGCTCTACTTTAAAAAAAAAAATTAAATGTAAATTAACAGGCTGGAAAAATGAGCAAACAACAGAAAAAACTTTGACTATAGAAAGTTACTCTGATGACAAGTAAGATCAAAATATACATTCAGAAGAAGAAAATGAAACCAAAGCTCCTACATTCAAAACCTCATAAGAAAATATGAATGGATCTCAGGTCATAGAAGAACTCAAAAAGGATTTTGAAAATCAAGTAAGAGAGGTAGAGGAAAAATTGGGAAGACAAATGAGAATGATGCAAGAAAATCATGAAAAATGAGTCAATGGCTTCCTAAAGGACACACAAAAAAATAAAAATAATAGTAATGAAGAAAATAACACCTTAAAAAACAGACTAATCGGGGTGGCTATGTGGCACAATGAAAGAGCACTGGTCCTGGAATCAGGACAACCTGAATTCAAAACCAACCTCAGACACTTAACACATACTAGCCATGTGACCTTGAGCAGGTCACTTGACCCCAATTGCCCTGCATTACCCCCCTCCAAAAAAAAACAGACTAATCCAGATGTCAAAAGAGGTCTAAAAAGCCAATGAGGAGAAGAATACTTTAGAAAGCTAAATGAAAAAAGAGGTTCAAAATATCACTAAAAAAAAAAAAAGAATTCCATAAAAATTAGACTGGAGCAAATGGAAGCTAATGGCTTAATAAGAAATCAAGGAATAATGAAACAAAGCCAAAAGAATGAAAAAATAGGAGAAAATGTCAAATATCTCATTGAAAAAACAACTGACATGGAAAATAGTCCAGGTGATACAATTTTAAAATTGTTGGACTTCCTGAAAGCTATGATAAAAAAAAAAGAGTTTAGACATCATCTTTCAAGAAATTATCAAGGAAAACTGTCCTGTTATTGCCAAAACAGAAGATAAAATAGAAATTGAAAGGATCCACTGATCACTTCCTGAAAGAGATCCCAAAAAGAAAACTCCCAGGAATAATTGTAGCCAAATTCCAGAGTTCCCAGTCAAAGAAAAAATATTACAAGTAGCCAGAAAGAATCAATTCAATTATCATGGAGCCACAGTGAGGATAACACAGGACTTAGGAGCTTCTACATTAAAGGATCAGAGGGCTTACAATATGATATTCCAGATGGCAAAGGAGCTAGGATTGCAACCAAGAATCACCTACCCAGAGTCTGCCCTTGTTCCTTCCCACTGCAAAGACTGACTGTCCCCAATGAGAAGAGCGTCAGGTCAAGGCCTCGGGAGAGCTGAGGGTTGAGGGGCACAGAGCCAACGCCCTAATCCCATTTTCCACCCTCCCCTCTCACTACAACCGAACATAGAACATATTCTTACACACTCCATGCGGGACCAAGATGGGAAACGGAGCAGAAGAGGATTTGTCTTCAAGGTTGTGCTTATAGGGGAATCTGGAGTGGGGAAGACTAACCTGTTGTCAAGATTCACAAGAAATGAGTTCAGTCATGACAGTCGGACAACCATTGGGGTGGAATTCTCTACTTGAACTGTGTTGCTAGGGACAGCAGCTGTCAAAGGCCAGATCTGGGACACAGCTGGCCTGGAACGATACCGTGCCATCACTTCAGCATATTACAGAGGGGCAGTTGGGGCCCTTCTGGTATTTGACCTAACCAAACACCAGACCTACGCTGTGGTGGAGCGCTGGCTGAAGGAGCTATATGACCACGCAGATGCCACCATCATCGTCATACTGGTGGGCAATAAGAGTGACCTGAGCCACGCTAGAGAGGTGCCCACTGATGAAGCTCGAATGTTTGCTGAAAATAATGGACTCCTGTTTATTGAAACCTCAGCTCTTGACTCCACTAATGTTGAGCTGGCTTTTGAAACTGTTCTCAAAGAGATTTTCACCAAGGTGTCTAAGCAGCGACAGAACAATGCCTGTGCCAATGCAGTCACTCTCGGCAATGCCCAATCCGGGCAAGAGCTGGGGTCTGAGGAGAAGAAGGCTTGCTGTATCAGCCTCTGAAGTCAGCTGGTGACCTATCTTGGCCTGAAGCCTCTCCTGTTTGACCTGAATTTCCTATCATTCTCTCCCCTTGAGTCTCAGCCCTTAAAGATACCCCCTTCAGTTGCACCCTCACTAAGCATAGGGAGAGGGAGGGACCCAAATGTCTAGAAGCCATTCCTAGTTGGCTTTGGGGATCTGTGACTGATTGCTTTCTTAGAGTGTTAGGGGAGTTTCTATAGCTCAATCCACACCCCTTCTCTATTACTCCTGTATGCTTTTTTTTTTCTCATCTGCACAAGATTAATTAGCTTCTGGGATATTTCTGTGCCCTTTGAGAAGGTCCCCTGGCCCTAAGCACCTTACTCTCACTTCCAGGAACCCAGGATTCTATTGCCTGCTTTTTTTTTTTGCTTCGTTGCCCTGAGCCCCTCCAGTAATGCCTCCCTGCTCCCCAACTATATCTCACCAATAAAAACTGTTTTGTAACAAGGAAAAAAAGAATCACCTACCCAGCAAAACTAAATATATCCTTTGGGAGGGAAGGGGGATGGACATTCAATGAAATAGAGGACTTTTAAGCATTCTTGATGAACAGACCAGAGCTGAATAGAAAATTTGACTTCCAAATACAAGACTCAAAAGAAGAATATAAAAATAAACAGGAAAGTGAAATCATAAGACAATGAATAAGGTTAAACTTTTTACATTCCTACATAAAAAGATATTTGTAACTCGTAAAATCTTTCTCATTACTAGTGTAGTTAGAAGAAGTATATATAGACAGAGGACACAGGTGTGAATTGAATATGAAGGGATGATAGCTAAAAAAAAATAAAATAAAATAAGGGGGTGAGAGAAATGTATAGGGAGAAAAAGAAAGGGAAAGATAGAATTGGGTAAATTATCTCACATAAAAGAGGCAAGAAAAGGTTTTACAGTGGAGGGGAAGAGGGGGAGGTGAGGAGGAATGAGGGAACCTTACTCTCATCAGAATTGGCTCAGAGAGGGAATAACATACATATTAATTTGAGTATAGAAATCTATCTTACCATACAGGAAAGAAGGAAAGGGATGGGGGAGAGGGGGTGATAGAAGGGAAAGCAGATTGGGGGAGGGAGTAATCAGAAGCAAACACTTTTGAGGAGTGACTGGGTGTAAGAAAGAAGAGAGAGAATGGAATAAATGGAGGGATAGGATAGAGGGAAACATAGTTATCAGATATGTGTGAACAAATCTTTGAAGCAAGCTTCTCTGATAAAGGCTTCATTTCTCAAATATATAGAGAACTGAGTCAATTTTTTTTAAAAAAATAAGAGCCATTAGGGGCATCTAGGTGGTGCAGTGAGTAAGAGTGCCTGCCCGGAGTTGGGAAGACCCAGAATCGGATCCAGACTCAGAAAATGAGCACCCACACATAAATAATGACTGACCCTGTAACCTTGAGAAAGTTACTTAACCCCAATTGCTTTAAAAAAAGTAAGAGCCATTCCACAATTGAAAATGATCAAAAGATATGATCAGTTTTCAGATGAAGCAAGAAAAGCAATCTATATCCAAATGAAAAATTACTCTAACTTACTACTGATTAAAGAAATGCAAATTAAAACAAGTCTGAGGTACTACCTCATACCTATTAGACTGGCTAGTGGAACAGAAAGGCAAAGGACAATGTTGGAGGGAAAGTGGGAAAAATGAGACATTAATACACATTGGTGGAGTTGTGAACTGCTCAAACTCTTCTGTACAGCAATTTAGAACTATGCCCAAAGGGCTATAAAGCCTTTGACCTAGTAATATCACTAGTAAGTCTATAAACCAAAGGAGATTTTAAAAAAAGGAAAAGGACCTATACGTACAAAAATATTTATAGCAGCTCTTTTCTAGGGGCAAAGAATTGGAAATTAAGGGAATACCTATTGATTGGGAAATGGCTAAACAATTTTTGGTATGTGATTATGATGGAATACTGCTGTACTATAAAAATTGATGAGCAGGATGCTCAAAGAAAATGTTGGGAAGACTAGCATGAGTGGATGCAAAGTGAAATGTACTTTGTACAAAGTAACAGCAATATTGTAAGACGAGCAGTTTTGAACTTTGACAACTATTCTCTGCAACACAATGATCTAACACAACTCTGAAGGACTTATGAAAAATGCTATCCTTCCACAGAGAAAGAACTGATGATGTCTGATAATAGATTGAAGCAATTTTTTTTTTTAAAAGCAATTGGGGTTAAGTAACTTGCTCAAGGTTACACGGCTAGTCATTATTTATGCGTGGGTGCTCATTTTCTGAGGCCGGATCTGATCTCGGGTCATCCCGACTCCGAGGCCGGCGCTCTTACTCACTGCGCCACCTAGCCGCCCCTTTAGGGCAATTGGGGTTAAGTAACTTGCCCAAGGTCACACGGCTAGGTTTGTGTGTGTGTGTGTGTGTGTGTGTGTGTGTGTGTGTGTGTGTGTGTGGATTAAGTGTCGGAGGCCGGCTCCGAACTCAGGTCCTTCTGACTCCAGGGCCAGCGCTCTATTCACTGCGCCACCTAGCCGCCCCCAGATTGAAGAAATTTTTAAAATTTTTCTTGATATTTTTATTTTAGTCTATGTTTTCTTTCACAATATGACTGCTATGTATATGTTTTCATGATATGTATAATCTAAATCAAATTGTTTGCCTTCTCAATGATGGATCATGGGCAGGGAAGGAGAAAATTAGGATCACAAATTTTTTAAAATTAATGTTAAACACTCAGGAAGAAACAATTTGAATATGGTGATGTATGCATACATATGTATGTCTATATAGGAGGGTATATGGGCATATGAATACATATGTGAGTGTATGTGTATGTGTGTACAGCTATACATAGACAGAGGGCACAGGACCAATTTAATAGGAAGGGATGATACTTAAAAGGTTAAATTAAGAGGTGAGAGAGGAATATAATGAGAGGAGATGGGGAGAGACAGAATGGGGTAAATTATCTCATATAGAAGAGGCTAGGGAAAACTGTTACAATGGAGAGGAATAACAGGAAGGTAAAAGGGAATGAGTTAATCTTATCCTTATTGAATTGAGCTTAGGGAGGGAATGACATACACACTAAACAGGGTAGCTCACCCTACAGGAGAGTAGAGGGAAAGGGGATGAGAGGGAGGATGACAGAAGAGAGGGCAGGCTGGAGGGAGGGAAGTTAGAAGCACCCACTTTTGAAAAAAGACAGGATCAAAGTAGAGAATAGATCAAGTGGGGGGTGGGATTGGATGGAGGGAAATATACTCAGTCTTTCACAATATATTCACCATGGAAATGTTTTGCATAGCTACACATGTACAATCTATATGGAATTGCTTAGCTTCTCAGTAAGGGTGGGTGATGAGGTAGGAAGGGAAAGAATCGGTAATTCAAAGTTTTAAAATCAAATGTTTAAATATATTATTATTATTGCTGTTATTATTATTATTATTATTATTTTACATGTAACTTGGAAATGAGATACACAGGCATTGGGGCATAGAAATCCACCACAACCTACTGGAAAGTTGGAGGGTGGATGAGGGAAGATATGGGAAAGAGCAGATTAGGGGAGGATATCCAGTGGGATCGCTGTTTTGGGGTGGTGGGTAGGGGAAAAATGGGGAGAAAATTTGTAACTCAAAATGTTGTGGAAATGAATGAGGTAAAATTAAAAAAGAAAAAATTAATATTAAAAATTGTTTTACATGTAACTGAGGGAAAATAAAATACTAAATACAATATAATTTTTGATCTGTAAAAAAAAAGACCCAAAGTTATCTTGTAGTGGTGGGCATCTGAAGGGGTGTTCCTTGGGAGTTATTGTGAAGTGGTACAGTTTCTGTATTGTCTTGCTTTTTTCTCAGAAATAGCAACTGTACAATTGCAAAATTCTTGTTATGATAAAAATTATTCCCCAATCTATAAATCAGGTTAAAATAACCTTGCATTTTCAAAACAAGCATTTTATCATACCTAACTGTAATTACTTGAGGATAATTTTTTATTGTAAAAATACTTCAAAGGCCTTCTCTTTTATTAAATGTTCATCTTTTTTCCATTGATTATTATGACTGGGTTTGCATAGCATGCCACATTGGATTGCATCTTGAACTTCATGACTCTTTGTAATTAATTATTGCATTCCCTTATGTGGTTTCCTTTTGGGTGCAGAATCATTTGATTTTTTTTTTTAATTACCACCGATCCTTTCGATGAGAGGGTGACTTCTGTGCATTGAACTCCAGGACCAGAGGGCTTGGCCATAGTGGAAGAGGGAGGACAAGGTAGGGTATTATAAGATTGGGTCTGGTGGTCTCAAGACCACTATGACAGTTTCCCCCATGAGGAAGCATATAAAATCTATGCATGAAAACTATTGTTAGATGATTAGGTCTGATGGTCTTGATGCTCACTTCTGTAAGCTAAGTTCAAATCTTTTCCAAGGTGCTATATTTATTATATATGGTGCAGTAGGACCTGAGGTTTGAAGATGTCTGGTCCATCCCTCTGTTTTAAGATAGTGCTCTGGCATAAGAGAATCCCTCCTGGGAGTACATAGGATTCCCCTATTGACCATTGCTTTCTACAAGTGGGATCACAATGCCCTATTACCCCAGTGTAGATGAATCTAAAAGTAAAGACCTTATCCAAGTACCCATTTAATGTGTAAGGAAAGACTCATGGACCAGCCAGAGATGTTGGGAAAATAATCTGTTAGTGAGTTCAGTTGCTGAATAACAATGGGAGTCAGTTCAATGCAAAATTTTATTGCAAGTAATAGAGAAAATGGGGAGCCAAAATACAACTCAGACATACACACTAACAAAGATTATACCTCATATAAGGGCAGTGCTGTGTCGGGATCACAAAGACAGGGGTCCATTCAGTAAAAAGGGGTGCTCCAGGGAGAAGGGGTGTCCCTGCTGGAGAAGACTATGCCCCAAAGTGTTCTTCTGAGAGGGAGGTTCTTATACTATCATTTTGGATGGTCTCCCCAGATCTGGCAGAATTGGGCATCACAGGTCAGAGCAAAATATTTGGGGGAGAGGGGTTGTTACCAGGAAGAAAAGTTATGTATTACAAAGGTTTTAGGGAACCTGGGACGGATAGCATGAGATGATGCAGGGATATGGGCAGATTCAGGTGAGCAATTTATATGATAAGAACAACATCGTAAAGACAATGATGCAAAGGAAACACCATTTGCACTTTTGCTCCTTCCCCCGACTCACTGATACAGGTTGTGGAGTTGGAATAATCCTTGCTCCCCATTGCTGTTTCAAGATTCTACCTTTATCATGCCATAGCCTCTTCTGCTTTGAGGTTTACTCAATCCATTTTTACCATTCACTCTTTTGTTAGTTTTTATCTACTAATATCCAACACACTCTCCTCAAAATACTCTCTTTAATAAATCCAGTGACTGGCCCACAACATTTCTCTCCTCCTCAACTCCTGCCTTTGAACTGTGGGATTTCAATATACATGTTGATATTCCTCAAAACAACATAAATTCCCAGTCCCTTCATTTTATTCATTTCATATAACCAACTCCTCTATCCCACCACAGTCACATAACAAAGATGGCCATACCTTTAATCTTGACATCACTTATGATGCTCTGTTTCCACATTCATGAATTATTAAATCCTTTATCTGAGCATATTCTGTTCTTATTCCATCTCTGCCTCAAAAACCCTAACACTGTTCTCCATCTTTATCAAGACCTCCAGTCTCTGTACCCCTTAGTTCTTTCCCAGGTCATCACCATTGAATCACTTCATTCTCCTCCCTTCCTCATTTTGATTCCTTGGTGAACCATTCCAATTCTATACTGTCGTCATCTCTCCAGGCCCTTGCCCCTTTTATGATATTACCTATCTTCTCCTGAAAGGACTGAGTCTTTAGCAATTCCCACTATCTGTTGCCTTCATTCCTATTTATGTATGAATGAAAAAAGCTGGAGAAAAGCATGAATCTGTGCTGACTCCATTACAAATATATGTTACATATCCTCAATTGGGCCCTTGCTACATACAGCAAAGGAACATTTTACACCTCCCTAATTGACTCTCTAATCCACTCCACACAATGATTCTTGTTTCTTCAAACATTTCCATCTCTCTTCTGACCTTCCTTGGTTCCATCTTAACCCCACATTCTCAGCTGAAAATCTAACCCTACATTTTACTGAAAAAAAAAAGAAAAAACAAATTTAGGCTATTCACCAAACACTATCTCTTCTTCCTCCTCAGCGCACATATGCCTTCTAACATGATTTATTCCTCTTTATTCCTTCATTCCTCTTTCACATGAATAGGTGACCTTTCTTCTTGGCAAGGAAAAATCCCTCTACATGCATAAGGGATGCCATTCCATCCCATCACCTTTGCTGCCATCCACAGTCTCTCACATCATTCTCTCTATCTTCTACTGTCTGCTTCTCTGCTGCCTACAAATACATCCATTTTCCTCATCCACAAAAAACTATTACTTTATCAATCCATTACCATAGCTATCATTCCATATTTCTTCTTCCTTTTATGACTCAAAGAAATCCCTTGAAAATATATCTACAATAGGTGCCTCCACTTCCTTTCCTCCCCATCTTCTCTTAATTCTCTAAAGTCTGGCTTCTAACCTCATATTCAATTAAAATTTCTCTCTCTAAAGATAATAATTTTTCCCCTTGATACAATTTTCTCTCTGGGTTTTCATGACATTACTCTCCCCCTTCCCAACTTCAAAACTTCCCAATATATATCAAGGACACTACAATTCTCCTAGTCATCCAGGCTCAAAACCCTGGATAGAGCTCATCCAATCAATGGGACCTAATGTTATCACCAACAGAAGCAATGTAGAGGTAAAAAAAAAAATAGACTAGGAGAGAACCTTTAGGGTTACTCAAGTTAAGTGGTGTGACAAGGATGAAGATCCAGAAAAGAAGACTGAAAAAGAATAGTTGAATAGGTAGGAGAAGAAGCAGGAGAAAATGGTGATCAATGGTATCAAAGGTTACAGAGAACTCAAGAAGAATGAGGATAGGAAAAATACCATAAGAAATAGGAGGCTGTAAGAGAACTCCTCTGTTTATTACAAAATAGGTCTGACTCAGAGAAAGCAAGACACTCTTTTGATGGAAGAGAAGAGGAAGAGCAATTTTTGTACTCAGAATGAACAATACAACAAATTCCCAGAATTAAACAGAAAGAAATTAAAAATAAAAATCAGTTGAGAATGAGAAGATGATCCATGAAGCAGTTAGTCAGAAACTTTGGGGAGCTATTAGAAGCTCTCCTAGGGGGGATGACAGAGACAGAGAAGCATGGAGGTAAGGAGGAAAAATCCTCCCGATTTATTATTTGGATAAGCTTATTATTCAGGAAAATTTTATTTACAAAATTATAATGAAATACAACTGATCCTCCATTGCTAAGGGTTTCAAGTGCTCAACTTTGGAGCCATGAAAAATTAAATTGGTTGTTTTAATTACTGCTATGCTTAACATGATGAAGAGAAGATGGATTACCCTTTCATTTTTCAGCTAATAATTTAAATATTGTACATATGGAATGTTTGACTACACAATATAGAAGACATGACTTCCTCTCAAACTTTGGAAATCCAAGGTCTATGTACTTCCATTCAAGTGTACCTGATATAATTGTAACCCAATTCTTATTCCTTGCTCCCACTAAAATTTCAAAAACAAGGGGAGACTGAGCTAAGAATGATTTTTTATACATTTATTTTGCATTGGAGGAAAATACTAAAAGTTGGGGAAAGAGGTTAAGGACAAAAGGGAGAAGTTTATGCAGCGGTCAGGCACAAGGAACAGCTTGGTATTTAAGGATAGGACTGGAATTTCTTGGACAGCATTGATTCTGAGGTTGAAGGGAATCCTCTTATCCTAGAAAAAATCAAAGAGAAAGTTAGTGATGACTCCCTTGGATGGCACAAGAGAGCCAAAGTGACAGTTTCCCATGAGCTAGTAGAACCTATCCCAAAAAGGCAAGAGGTTCAGAAAAAGACAACATAATAGGTCAGAAAATTTGGAGTCAGAGGGAATGGCTTCCCATTTGGGCTTCACTGATTCTGAAGAGGTCATTTCTATGCTCTTTCTAGGCTTCATTTACAACAACTGAAAAATAAGTGGGCTAAACTAGAAGAAAACTTCTACATCTAGAATCCTATGACCTCAGAAAGTGAGAGGTCACTGCTAGGTAAGAACCTCCCATGTGCAAAGCCGTGGACAGAGTAATTTCAATGGTCCTGAAACCCTGTATGTAAATAAACTTTTTGTCCAATTGAATCATGTATTTCAGGGACTATGAGGGAGTATGAGATCCTTTGGAGAAACTTGGAGGGGAAGAATATAGGACAATTTCATCACCACCATCAAATACATTAAATCATGATCATTATTATTGTTATAAGATCCTAGATTTAAGCTTGAAGAGATAATAGGAGTGACCTAATCCAATCTCACTTGTTTTATATAAGAGGAACCTGAGGAACTTTTGCATAAGAGAAGTGAAGGGACTTTCTCAAGGTCACACAGGTAGTTGAAACTACTGACTCCACAATTATCACTCTTCACCCTGCTACTCCCAAGAGAATGTTTCAGTCAGTTGTTTTCTCTTTCCACTAAGAACCAAACAAGAGACAGTAGTCTCAAGATGAAAAGTCTGGCAATAGATGGAAATGAACCAAAACATTTCTAATATGCAGACAGACATCCAAAGGAACCTGAAATCTATTTGAGATAAGTAAAACAAGGTGATCCCTCCATCATGATTTGGGGTTCACCTTCTTGTAGTTGAACTGGACCAAGTAGATGCTTAAATACCAGGTGAAGTATAGAAGTATAAATTATTCTGGAAGATTCTTTAGAAGTCTTTAAAGAGGACATACCTTAAGCATGTTCTGGGATGCAACCTTCTGCAGAAACAAAGACATACATCAGCGATTTTGCCAAAATCACTTCCTACCATACAGTTCAAACAATCATACAAGGTCTCCTAAGAAATTAGTATATAACAGCTTCTAAGAGAAAAGAGTAACAAGAGAAGAGGCAAAAAGGAAGGGTTGGGGTTCAGTGGTAGAAGAAAAGGGAACAACAAAGTGGAGTCAATTCCATTCTTATTACCAGCATGTCTGGGGATCTCAATCTTCTCTTCATTGAATCCTTTAAGATTGACAAACTTCTTATAATCCTCGAAGGCTTGTAGATTCTCTTCTATGTATGGACCTGCAGAGAGAAGGAAGAATGAAGTGCATTCTAACTTAATCCTTCTATGGTCCCCGTTTCTATAGTAGTCACTTCCTATAGTAAAAGTCCTTGGATTTTGTCACTTAGTCAGTTAAATTACCAGCACAAAGATAAATAAACGAGAGACCTAAGTGTGGTGAGAAATTTAGTACCCTAATCTTCTGCCAACAAATGCCCTTCTTACCCACATTAAGCACTTCTCAAACCTATCTCTCTACAGAAGAGCCCATGCACATCTCCCAATCATTCACTAAAACAAAATATCCCTAATGCCCCCAAATCTCCAGAAATGGGATGGAAGAAAGAGGGAAAGTATGAAGACACAGTCTTCTTCCCCCTCCCTCCACCCCCAACCACCTATGCTTTGTTCAAAGCAGCATTTTGCCTTTTACAGACTCATTAAAGAATAATTCAGCCAGCTTCGGCTGCCTGGGAATGTGATTGCTAACAATGCCTGTGTTGCCATCAAATCCCCAGAGAGCAAAAATTTTGAGGGAATTCATGGAATCCATTGGTCACTTTATTGGGCTTTGATTTGTATCAGAATGGATCCCCACCTGCTACTTCTGGAGATGCCAAATCTGGGAATGCCTGAAGAACAGGAGGAATCCAGGTGAGCAGTTTCTAACAGTTGTTCAACATCTTAACACTCTTGGAGGGATTCACAGAATCTCATGTTACTTACCCACAAGTTTGGCGATTCTTATTTGCATACCATGTAACTCGCCTTCACAAATGATAATCCAATGATCCCTCACAGATGTCTTTTCTATGAGTACCTGGCGTTTGCCCTCATCTGTGGAGATTATGAGAAGATGTACCGTTAGCATCCCTAATCCTCTTGGAAAATCTGTTGGAGGAGACTACAGCAGGCTTTAGGATCTCACTCTGTCAGGGAGGACCCCAGGCCTAGTAGGCAGCAGCGTCCAAAAATCAAGAAAAAGAATTCTCCAAGAATTCAAAATCACTTTCTTCAGGGATTCAGTTTGGGGTTCAGTACCAACTGTCTGCTTCCATTTGGGCCATTTCAAAATCGGGCCACTTTGATAGGTTTGGGTTCTCAAGGCTAGTTAACTTCAACCTAATGACTTCTTCCTACAAAACTAAACTTTGTGTATGCTGCCACCAGGCCAATGGTGGTCCCTGGGTAACTAGTTCATACAAAATTTTTGCCTCAGAGCTGAGATTCTGCTCTAAGAGTCGGATGAAGAACCAGATGATTCAGAGATGTTTGTGAAGTGTTGGGTCCCAGTACTCCCTTATTTTTCTTCTTTCAAGTTCTAAATACATATCAAAATTCCCTCTAGGGTATATACTTTATAAAGGCCATTGTGAAAGACAATGAATTTCATGGGAAGAAGCCTAAGGAGGTGTCACCATTGACAATCACCCACCTTAGTGGTAACCCCATGCCCAGGACAACATCCCCTTGGATCTGATATGGCACCTTTCTAATGCACTTATCATGTAATATTGCAAATTAAAGAAGGGTGGGACTGCATCTTTAAGAGCTTCTAGGTACCTTTAAAAAACAGTTTATTCCCTAATTTTACAGACAAGGAAACTGAGGCCTAGAAAGTAATTAATGTGTCCCACTTTAGAGGGATAGTATGCTGTAATGAACAAGGAAACAAGCTTAAAGTGTATTGGTCATCTGTTGGTAAGTGACTACTATAGTTCAAGTCTCACCTCTGACATATACTGTCAAGGTCACCATGAACAAGTCACTTAAATTCTCAATACCCTCAAGCAACTCTCAAAGAGTACAACTTGGAGAACAGGTGCTGATCTGTCTGGATAGAGGGAGTTTCCTTTCTGGAAGTCTTGATATCAATGAAATCATAAGTGAGGTCCAACATGACAAAGAAAGCAAGAATAAATGGGTGTCTGTGTTTGTGCATTTGCCAAGAACCACATTGAACTTTAATTTTGTCCCTCCCTCAATGAAAAGCACAATGCTCTAAACAATGGAGTTGGTTAATAAATGTTTGTGAAATGAGGGCAGCATCACCATGATGTCAGTGTCCATGGCTCTGGGAAATGATTCAAGCTCAGTTCTCCCCAACATATAAATGGAAAATCCATTTTAAAAAATAGTGATGCACATTGTTTATTTTTTACATATGTCCCTTCTCTACAGAGCTCTAAGCCCAAGAACCCAAGCAAGTAACTGCTGCAGTCCCCCATCTTTGCATGTCTTCCCTTTCATTCAAAAAAAGCATCTGGATAGTTTTCCTATTAATGTGTTAATGAACCTTATTGTGCCACATGTTTTTCTAGATGACTTATGAATCCCAAGAATAGCATTTAAGAAAATATTTTTGCCCAGTATATAATGGTGAGAGAGAAGTTAAATTAGTGCTTTCGTGATCTCCCAAAGCAAATCATAAGAGCAGTTACCTAACCCGCCTTTACTTCCACAATCCCTCACACCCAGAAATATAGTGAGTCATGCCTGTAGACAGACAAAACCACTCACCAATTCAGTACATGTCATGTAAAAAGCATGCAAATAAACTAGATATTGTCAAGAAAACCCATCCTTTGGATTCCACAATTAAAGGAAAGTCTCAGTTCCCAATCTTTGTATGGACCTGAGAGACCACCTCTAAGGAGGGCAGATCTCGGGCTGGGATTCTCTTAATAACTGAATGTTTGATTCACTTACCTGCAGAAAATAGCCCATGCTTGTTTGTTTTCTTTAATTTTGCTTTAATCTCTTTGCATGTGCCATTTATGCTGGAAAACAGAATGTATATGAATGGTTGGAGACAAGAGAAAAAGAACTTAATATGTCATTAAAATCAGGAAAGGTGATTTGATTCCTTCACTCCTGACCCAGCTGTTAATGTGGCAAGCACAAGAGAATGTCCAGAAGCAGATTAGCATTAAACCTGTGATCTGATTATTTTCACTCACAGAAAAGAACCATGTAATTTAGCATCCATCTTTTGAATACTGAAAATTCTTTGTGTCAATCTACAGAGCTGTGATCTTGGAACACCATGATCTCTAAAAAATCCAAGCCCAAGCAACCCCAAAGGAAATGAACAGAATGCATGGTTTAAGTAGGCTGCAGTATATAACCTAAGATAACTTGTGTCATGAACAAGGAACAAAAAGGGATAAAGAAAGTTTAGAAGAGGACTGAGGGCATGTGGGGACTAGCAGTTAGTAAATCAGAAAAAAAAATAGTCAATGAGTAATCTTTAAGCATTTCACTCATTGCTGAGAAATGCAGCCTAAGCTTCATATTTATATACGTATATGTGTATGTGTACATATATACAGGTATGTGTGTACATACTTTAACTTTTACCTAAACCTTCTGACACTCTACTCCTTAAATATGCAGAGGATATCAAGTGACCCCCTCTAGCTGTGTTCCTAGAAAGGAGAGGTAAAGATGAAGCAAGCTGATAGCACAATTATTGGCAATCTACTTACTTGATAGTAAATTTGGTCTCCAAAGCACCATCACTAAGGTGGGTGATTGTCAACGGTGATACCTCCTTAGGCTTCTTCCCATGAAATTCATTGTCTTTCACAATGGCCTTTATAAAGTATGTGCCCTAGAGGGAATTTTGATATGTATTTAGAACTTGAAAGAAAAAAAATAAGGGAGTACTGGGACCCAACACTTCACAAACATCTCTGAATCATCTGGTTCTTCATCCCATTCTCAGAGCAGAATCTCAGCTCTGAGGCAAAAATTTTGTATGAACTAGTTACCCAGGGATCACCATTGGCCTGGTGGCAATGTACACAAAGTTTAGTTTTGTAGGAAGAAGTCATTAGGTTGAAGTTAACTAGCCTTGAGAACCCAAACCTATCAAAGTGGCCCGATTTTGAAATGGCCCAAATGGAAGCAGACATTTGGCACTGAACCCCAAACTGAATTCCTGAAGAAAGTGACTTTGAATTCTTGGAGACCCAACTCCACTCAGGAACATTACTTGCTCTGAATGGTCATTAGCAAGGATAAAATTAACTGAAATACATCTCACATTTCCAGTTCATTCTGGACAGAGTAAATTAAAGCAAGAGAATAGTGAAATGGCTGACTTGGAACCTACTTCCTACACTGACTTTTTCCCATAGACTCAACCCAACATTTCTAATGGAATCTATAGCACTAAAATTGCTGTACATTATAGAATGACAAGGTTACGGGGCTATAGACCCAGATCAAAAAGAGCCCAGTGTGGCCCTAATTTTGAAATGACAGCCTTTTGCTAGCATACATCCCTCCTTCTAATCTACAAGATCTCCCAATGAAGTCTCACCCCAATTTGTTCTTCAGAAGATGACAGATCCTGAGCTTGGAGGATAGAGAACAGGCTTAGTGCTATGGTAAGGAAAAGGACCTTCATCTTCACAGACTTTTGCAGGTTTTTACCTTCAGTCACTCATACAATGAAGCTGATTAGAATGTGTGTGATCCTTTCCTAACATCTCTCTCTATAAATATATCCTAAGATCAATGTGGCATTGAAAAATGTTACCTTTTTGCCCAGTGTTCCAGAAAGTCTTACAGTATGGCAATGGGGTGTAACAGAAAGGTAAAGCATATTATTTTTGGAAGCCCAATGCATTTCTTCGTTTGGAATAACTACTCATCAAAATCCATCCAAATAATCAATTAGACCTAATTTTTGAGTTTATGCATCCTCCATGAGTTCTAATAATTGATGCATTTACTGTTCAGAAGGACATGGCTATCAGAATAGGAAGTAGTTCAAAGATTCTTTGAGCAACAAAGAGAAAATCAGTGACTTTAATCCAACCCCACCCCAGCTGACCCCCTTATTTTTACTGGCACATTTTATAAAGTCTTTCATGTGCATTGAAGAATTCCCTTTAGTTCTATCTCCAGGATATAGTAAAAAGCACAACAGTACCGGAGACAAAGCAAGAGTTAGAAAATCTGCGTTTGAATGCCAGTTCTCTTACTCATTACACCTTAAACAAGGTTCTCTTATCTCAATTAGAAAGGCTAACATTTTCACTTCAGTCCTATCATGATCCCCATTATAGAGGCAGAGAAAACTTAAATAACTTTCTTGGCATTATAAAGATTGAAAGAATTAGAGCTAAAGTTCAGGTCTCCTAGGCTTGGCCCCACCACCCTCACAAATACATTACCTAAAAATAAAACTCTCTTTTTTCTTGTAACCCTTATAATTATCTGTTTTGGTAAGACCCACCTGAGACCTTGAGTTAACTAAGGTTGTTTGAGCTGATGTTGTTGGTTAAAGAAAAGTTGGCAGTCTAATATTTGGGTTGAGTTTTGCTGTTCAAAATGAAGTTCTCTAGGATATTGGATCATGTACATTTAATTTCTTTAAAAGTAATACATCGTATATTTGCAGGTCACTTAGTAACAACCTAACTTATGTTTCCCTAAGAAACCATATTTTTTCTTGCAAACAAAGTTCCTTGACTACTAATCAGTTACCTTATCTATTGATAATTTTTCTGTGACAAAACAATCAATAAAGTGCCTACTATATGCCAACCACTATACTATCCATTACCCCTCCCCTCTCCTTCTCCCTTTCCTTAAGGCCTTTCTGTCATTCCTCTCCCTCTGTCCACGTAAGATATCATATCCTTATCTGTAGGTCCTCTGCCCTAAAGAATATAAATTTTGATGACTAAAACCTAGCAGGATGTCTTAAGGTTTTTTCAAGCTAGATTTCTTTCTTAAAGACCACCACTTAAACCAAATTCTCTCTGACTCTCATTGATTGGTCAGTAGGTTGCAGCCCAACTCCATTTAATGGTCATTGTTTGGGCCCTGGTGGTTCATTTCTGTCCCAGACAGAAATCCTTTGGATCTTCCCTTCCCAGTTTGAGCTTTTTTTTTTTTAATTTGGTCAAAGGACCATTCCTTGACTCATTCCTTACCTAATCTCAATCAATGAATGGGCTTTGCCTCAGTCAAAGTAAGACCTGTTAAAGACCTTAGCTTAAAAAGACCAAGGTCCTCCACTGCATCCAGGACCATCTCCAGTCTTTCTTATCTATATCTTGCCAATGGACACAGATGGTTCTGGAGGAGAAACAGAGGCTGGTGATTTTGCACAGCCCTCTCTCACTTAAATCCAATTCACTTGCAAGTCATGGCATCACCATCCTAATGTCATGGCCCTCTTCAGGAATGAAGGACAAGCAACAACAAAATAGCTATTAAACAAAACCAATACAGTTCTTGTCCTCAAAGTGCATTTGTTCCATTAAGGAAACAACATATATAGGCATATTAATATATATGAAATAACTACAAGGTAATTTGAGAGGCCAAGGAAACATTAACAGCTAATAAGATAAGGAAAGATGAAGTGGCTTTTGAAGTGTGAAATCTTAACAATTTTGTTTTGTTTTGTTGCTTTTTGGGGGGCAATTGGGGTTAAGTGACTTGACCAAGGTCACACGGCTAGTTTTTGTGTTAAGTGTCTGAGGCCAGATTTGAACTCAGGTCCTCCTGACTCCAGGGCCGATGCTCTATTCACTGTGCCACCTAACTGCCCCCAATCCTAACAATTTTAATCCCAAGAAATGTCTCCTCCCAGCTGCTTTCTTTCTCTCTTGATCATAAATACTGCTCTAGGACACATTTTACTGGGGAGGTTTTCAGAGTTGCTAGAATGGGAGGTAAATCAGTCAAATGGTACAAACATAGGGAAATTAAATTTCAGTTATACATTTGCCAAAGTCTCATAAATTATCATTTTGCTCAAAATGGATTCCATAATAATATTCAATATTTGCAGAATAACTGGACTACAAAAATAGCTTATCACATTTGTAAATGACATGAAACTTGGAAGGTTAGTTAACATGAAGAAAAGTTTAGGATCCTAAAGGATCCAAGCAGCTTAGAATGATGGGCCATAGTAAGGGAATATACTTGGACTGAAAAAGTCAGCTTCACAAGATAAGATGAGAAATTTTATATAATAGTTCATGTGAAAATGACTCAGTGATCCTAGGGGCTTTCCAGTTCAACACAGGAAACACCATGACCTACCTTAACAAAATGACACATTTCTAGGTTCTTTTCCATAAGTCACAATTTCAAGAATAAGAGAGATGATATTCATGTTTTGCCATGCTCTGGTCAAATGGCATCTGGATTAGTGTTCATTTCTGAGTGTTACCTAACAGTAACAGGTTGGAGCATTTCAAGAAGAAGGCTGCCAAGATGGTGAAGAGACACAAAACTATAACACACGAGGATCACTTAAAAGAATTGCCACATTTAATCTGAAGAGGAGATGTAGAAGAACATGAGAGTACTTGAAGGAATGTGATGTGAGAGAAGAATTAGACAAGTTGCATTTACTTGTGCACAGAAGATTGAATTTGGAACAATGGATGTTACAGGGGGGTATATTTTGGCCAGATTTGAGGAAAAACTTTCTAACAATGCTAACCACACAAAATTGGAATGAGCTGCTTGGGGAGACAATGGGTACTCTAGATATGTATAGCTGTTACTTGTCTATGTGTCTTAGATACAAAACATTTATAAGAGAAATTCAATGAAAAGATTACCCCCATTCAACCACTTCTCATCTTAACCTAGATTCATTTCTTTTGTTGATATAGAAACTTCTCAATTTTATGCAATCAAACAGAATAGATTAGGTGCTCTATATACAGATGCAAATGGCACAGCACCTTAATGTTTGATGAAACCAAAGATCTCAGCTGTTGAACCAAGAAGTCACTTTTTGAAAAAAAAACTGCAGGAAGAACTGGAAAACAGTTTGGCTAAAACTAGATATATAGCAACATCTCATACTATATACCAAGACAAACTCAAAATGAGTATATAATTTAGACTTACAGGGTTATATCAAAAGCAAATTAGTGGAGCATAGAAAATAATTACATTTCAGATCTATGGATAGGAGAGTTCATGACCAAATAAAAGATAGAGAAGTTCATAGAAGGTAACAATGATAATTTTGGTTATATGAAATTAAAAAGTATTTGCAGTAACAAAACCAATATAGTCAAAATTAGAAAGAAAGTAAGAAACTTGTGGGAAAGTTTGCAGCAAAATTCTCTAATAAAGTCCCAATTTTGAAAATTACAGAGAACAGTGTCAAATATACAAAAATGAGTTGTTTCTAAATTGACAAATGGTCAAAGAATATGAATTAGCAGTTTTCAGAAGAAAAAAATTATAGCTATCACATGGTCAAGTAAAAATGCTCTAAATATTAGGGAAATATACATTAAAACAGCACTATGATACAATCACATGCCCATCAAATTGGTTAAGATAACAAAAAAGGAAAATGACAGATGCCATAGGAGTTTTAGGAATATAGGTACACCATTGCCCTCTGGGTAGAGTTATGAATTAGTCCAACCATTCTGGACAACAATTTGAAACTATGCCCAAAGGGTTATAAAACCATGTATACCCTTTGACCCAATGATACTACTACAGTATTAGGTCTATATCCCAAAGAGATCAAAGGAAAAGACAAAGGACCCATATGTACAAAAATATTTATAGCAGCTCTTTTTTTCTGAAGTCAAAGAATTCGCGAGTGAGAGGATATCTAGCAACTGGAAAATGGCTGAACCAGTTGCAGCATACAATTGAGATAGAACGCTATTGTGCTATAAGAAATGACAAGTACTATGGTTTCAAAAATACCTTAAAAGTCTTACATGAACTGATGAAAAATGAAGTAAGCAGAATCAGGACAGCCACGTATATGACAATGGCAATATTGTAATCATAATCAATGTGAAAGACTTAGATACTTTCATCAATACAATGGTCCACAATAATCCCAAATGATGAAAAATGGTATCCACTTCCTATTAAAATAGTGGTTGACTTCTGTATATAGTGTAATATAGTATTTAATATTGAAGAATATTTTTCCTCTTCATTTTTATTCCTTCTTTTTTTAATTTGCTACATGGTGGAAGTGAACATTTGTTTTGCATGACTTTAAATATATAATGAGTTTCATATTTCTTGACATCTCAGTGGGAAATGGAAGGAGAGAATTTAGACCTGAAAATAAAAATGTAAAAACAAAACCACTGATTCCCATGTAGAAAGTATTATTAGGTTTAATTCATAGTGTTTCAGGCCTGTTCTTCCAATCATCTTCTACTTAAATTTTACTTTCATCCTTATCTTCTTTTAGAATGAAATTTATTAATTTTCTTCCTCTTGTTTTTTTGTTAATTAAAATTGTTGTTAATTAAAATTGTTGCTTTTAAATACATCAGTCTCTTTTCATTTCTAGTTTTTCCCTTATTTTTCTGAAATAATTTGTTACCCTTGCATTCACTGGAAGTTTTCTACCTTTCTTGGACTTTTGTCATTTGTGGTGTTTGTGAAGCAAATAGTAAATACTGTTTAAACATAGCAAATTAATTCTTAAAAATCATATCAGTTTGCAAAAGTGAGAAATAAAACCCACAAGACTAATGAGAGAATGGAGTTAGGGCCACAAGACTCAAAAACTTTATCACATAAAAAAGGTAAGAACCCAGTAAAAATGTTAGCACATTTTTATACTTGTTAAATTATTAAGAAAAAGCATAAATATCACATTAAGTAGTAACAGCATCCTCAAATTCAGGCTGTTGCTTATCCTTGGCCCCAGATTTCCTCAGGACCAGGGCTGGCAAAATAGTGTGACCAAACTTGATGGGCTTCAACTCTATGGTCCAGGCTTTGACCAATCTGGAATGTGAGTGAGGAGGTAAGAGCAGACCAGCCCTCCTCTGCTCACAGTTACTACAGCACCAAAAGATATCCAATTAATATGGTATTTCACCTTGAAAAAGATCAAAAGTTAGTCCATAGAAGTGGTAATCAGCAGGGCTGCAGCCTGAAAGTTACTGTGAAGTGGTACAGATTATGTATTGTCTTTCTATTTTTCTCAGGAAAAAAATAGCACATATGGAAACACAAATTTTAGTTTATGATAAAAATCACCCCCCAATCTATCAGTCATGCTTAAATAAATTTGCATTTTCAAAACAAGCATTATATCAAACTTAACTGTAATTTTTTAAACTTATTACTCTTTAGTTTTTAGCATTCACTTTTATAAGATTTTAGTTCTAAATTTTTTAGTTTTCCCCCTTTTCCCTCCTCAAGACAGCATGCAATCAGATATAGGTTATACATGTACAATCATATTAAACATATTTCCACATTAGTCATGTTGTTAAAGAAGAATCAGAACAAAAGGGAAAACCCATGAGAAAGAAAGAACTAAAAACATAAAAAAGACAGAAAATAGTATGCTTTGATCCACATTCAGACTCCATAGTTCTTTCTCTGGATGTGGATAGCATCTTCCACCATGTGTTTTTGGAGTTGTCTTAGTTCATTGTATTGCTGAGAAGAGCTAATTCTATCAAAGTTGTTAATTACACAATATTGCTGTCACCATGTACAATGTTCTCCTGGTTCTGCTCGTTCCACTCAGCATTAGTTCGTGCAAGTCTTTCCAGGTTTTTCTGAAATCTGCCTGCTCATCATTTTTTACATAACATGAGTATTCCATCACATCCATATATCACAACTTGTTTAGCCATTCCTTAGTCAATAGACATCTCAATTTCCAATTTTTTGCCATCACAAAAAGAGCTGTTATAAATATTTTTGTAAACTTGGGTTCTTTTCCCTTTTCTATGATCTCTTTGGGATATTGACCTAGTAGTGGTAATGCTGGATCAAAAGGTATGCACTCTTTTATAGCCCTTTGGGCATAGTTCAAAATTGCTCTCCAAAATGGTTGAATTAATTCACAATTCCATTAACAATGAATTAGTAGGGCGTCCGGTCCAGCAGCCAGCTGGAGGGACCCCAGAACACCAGCAGCTGTGGCTTTTCCAGAATTTCCAACACAAAGTGAGAGGTTAGTGCCCTATGGACTTTGGGACCAGTATTTGGGAGCGTCAATTTCTTTCCCTGGGGGCTAGAAGCAGCTGAGGAGATGCAGCACAGATGCCATTTTGCAGCTTCAGTTGCAGCTTCAGCTCCTGGCCTGCAAACTGTAGAGGGATCTGGCAATCAGTCTGGGGGTAATTGCTCTTGCTTTAACCTCCCTGGATCTAGATTGCAGTCTGGGGTGGAGGTCTTGGGGTGTGTGTCCAGCTTGCCAGAGTGTGTGGGGGCTTCAGGGAGGGCACCCAATTAATACCTCCGGTAGCTGAGAAGACCCCAATGTTTAGGATGGAAGCTTCCCTGTCTGGTGGCAGAGTCCTACTGTGGCAACAAGCCCAAAAGTCAAGTAATTAAGTGGCAACACACCTAGGCAAAGGAAACAAAATAAACAGAAAAATTCAACATTAGACTCCTATTTTGGGGGCAAAGAGGATCAAAGCATGGAACAGGAGTAGGACTGTGAGGTCAGAACTACTGCACCAAAAGCCCCAAAGGAAAATACAAGCTGGCTACAGGCCATAGAGGACCTTAAGAAGCAGATAAGAGAAGTGGGGGAAAAAGGATTAGGGAATCTCCTTTCAGGGCCAGTAACTCCAGTGAAAAAAAATGAGGAGGAGGGGAGGGAATGCTGGGGGGGGGAGGTTGGAGGCACCCACTTTTGAAGAGGGACAGGATCAAAGTAGAGAATGGACCAGGTGGGGGGTGGGATGGGTGGGAGGGAAATATAGTCAGTCTTTTACAATATATCTACTATGGTAATGTTTTGCATAGCTATACATGTACAACATATACTGAATTGCTTACCTTCCCAGCAGGAGTGGGTAACAAGGGAGGAAGGGAATGGATCTGGGATTCAAAGTTGTAAAATTAAATGTTTCAAATACATATAAATACTATTATTAATACTATTTTACATGTAACTGGGAAATAAGATATATAGGCATTCGAGCACAGAGATCCACTTTGCCCTAATGGAAAAGTCGAAGGGCATATGGGAGAAGATATGGGAGAGAGCAGATTGGATAAGGAGATATCCTATGGGACTGCTATTCTAGGGTGGTGGGTAGGGGAAAAACGGGGAAAAATGTAACTCAAAATCTGGCGGAAATGAATGATGTAAACCAGAAGTTAATAAAGCATTTGGAAAAAAAATGTGAGCTGGTCACAGGCCATGGAAGAGCTCAAGAAGGATTTTGAAAATCAAGTAAGAAAAGTGGAAGAAAAACTGGGAAGAGAAATGAGAATGATGCAAGAAAATCATGAAAAGCAAGTCAACAGCTTGCTAAAGGAGACCCAAAAAATTTCTGAAGAAAATAACACCTTAAAAAGTAGACTAACTCAAATGGCAAAAGTGACCCAAAAAGCCAAATAAGGAGAATGCCTTAAAAAGCCAAATTTGCCAAATGGGAAAGGAATTTAAAATACTCACTGAAGAGAATAATTCCTTTAGAATTAGATTGGAGCAATTGGAAACTAATGACTATGAGAAATCAAGATACTATAAAACAGATCCAAACAAATAATAGGAAAAAAATAGAAGGCAATGTGAAATATCTCATTGGAAAAACTACTGACCTGGAAAATAGATCCAGGAGAGATCATTTAAAAATTATTGGACTACCTGAAAACCATAATCAAAAAAAGAATCATGAAATCATTCTCCAAGAAATTCTCCAGGAAAATTGCCCTGATATTCTAGAACTGGTTGGCAAAATAGAAATTGAAAGAATTCACCCATCACCTCTTGAAAAATATCCCAAAAGAAAACTCCTAGGAATATCATAGCCAAATTCCAGAATTTCCAGGTCAAGGAGAAAATATTACAAGCAGCCAGGAAGAAACAATTTTACTCTTGTGGAAACAATCAGGATAACACAAGATCTAGCAGCTTCTACATTTAGGGATCAAAGGGCTTGGAATATGATATTCCAGAGGTCAAAGCAGCTAGGATTAAAACCAAGAATCACCTACCCAGCAAAACTCAGTATAATGCTTCAGGGGAAAATATGGTAGTTCAATGAAATAGAGGACTTTCAGGCATTCTTGATGAAAAAATCATAGCTAAACAGAAAATGCAACTTTCAAATACAAGAAGCAAGAAACACATGAGAACTAAACAGGTAAAAGAAATCATAAGGAACTTATTAAAGTTGAACTATTTACATTCCTACATGGAAAAGCAAGAATTATAACTCGTGAGACTTTTCTCAATATGAGGACAGTTGAAGGGAATATATATGTATTTATGCACACATACATATATGTGTATGTATAGGAGGGTGTATTGTGTATAAATATATGTGAGTGTGTGCATATGTAGGTACATGTATACATAGAGGGCACAGGATGGGTTGACTATGAAGGGATGATATCTTAAAAATAAAATTAAGAGGTAAGACAGGAATATATTAGGAGGAGAAGGGGAGAGATAGATTAAGTTGAATTATCTAATATAATAGAGGCAAGAGAACACTATTACAATGGAGGGGAAGAACAGGAAGGCGAAAGGGAATGGGTCAACCTTGCTCTCATTGAATTTGGCTTAAGGAGGGAATAATATACACATTCAAGGGGGTATCTTACCGTACAGGAAAGCAGAGGGGAAAGGGACAAGGGGGCTGGGTGACAGAAGGGAGGGCAGATTGGGGGAGAGGGTAGTTAGAAGCAAACACTTTTGAAAAGGGAGTAAAAGTAAAAATTAAAGTCAAAGTAAAAAATAGAATAAGTGGGGGACAGGATAGGATGGAAGGAAATATAGTTAGTCTTTCACAATATAATTACTATGGAAATGTGTTGCATAACTACACATGTACAACCTATGTTGAATTGCTTGTTTTCCTAGTGGGGGTGGGTGAGGAGGGAAGAAGGGAAAGACTCTGGAACTCAAAGTTTCAAAAAGTAAATGTTAATGCATGTTACATGCAACTGGGAAATAAGATATACAGGCACTGGGATATGCAAATCCATCTTGCCCCACTAGAATTTTAGTGGGGGATGGGGGAAAATATGAGAGAACAGATTGGGGGAAGGTTTGCTATTTTTGGGGTGTGGGTAGGAGAGAGACAGAGAGAAAATTTTGTAACTCAAAATCTTGTGGAAATGAATGCTGAAAAACTAAAAATAAATAATTTTTAAATTAAAAAAAAGGTCTTTGCGCTACTTCATGTGATGTCTCCCACTGGTTCAATGAGATGTGGCTTGCTGTTGGCTTGGTGGAACACTTCCTATCCTGGAATGCACTCCCTTTTACCCAAGAGTCTCCAGGTTTCCTGGGATAAAAGATTGTTATACCCTGTCTTTCTACAGGCTCCATTGTTTCTGTGTTTTTCATAGGGTACTATTTTTTTTTTTGTTTTTTAGAGGTCATTATGGGAGAGTGACAGTGATTCACTACTTACTCTGCCATCATGGTTCCCAGAGCTAACCATAGTTTCTAGAGAATGACTTTTCTCTTTTTTTGAACTTCCATCTTTTTTCCTTGATGATTATGATTGGGTTTTCAGAGTATATCACCTTGGATTGCATCTTGAGCTTCTTGGCTCCTTGCAATACATTATTCCTTTCCCTTATGTGATTTCCTTTTGGGTACAAAATCATTTTTTAATGCCAATAGAGTCCAGGGTGGCAAAGTAGGTTCCTTATGATGAGAGGCTGACTTCTGTGCTAGGACCAGGGGCCTTGGCCATGGTGGAAGATGGAGAACAAGGTAGGGTGTTACAAGATTGGATCTGGTGGTCTTGAGACAACTATGACAGTTTCCTCTTGAGGGAGGACATTCCTTGCAAAAGCTATGCATGAAAACTACTGTCATAAGATTAGGCGTGATGGACTGTTTGATTTGGGCACGTACCCCACAGTTCTGCGATAATAAAACCCACTTTTTAAATTTAATCTTGGGGATCTTCTGTCTCGCTTTATTGGGATACAACATTTGGAGGCCCCAGTGAGATTTTGGGTCTTCCATGGCACCCCAAAGATCCCCAAATAAGAAGGGCTGTTGGCCTCCGGAGGTAGGCATCTGCTTGCCTCGTGCCCTAGAGGGACTAGCCCCTGATGACGTTCCAGGGCCCCAGGGCCCGAGGAGGAAAGATGGAGCCTGCCTCCTGACTCTGACTTGCTCCTCATTCGGCCTTTCATGGATCCAGGACCTTCAGTTTGGGGGTGAGTTAAATATTGTTCTGGTATATTCTGGTTAAATATTGTTCTGGTTAAATACCATTCTGGTATATTCTGGTTAAATATTGTTCTGGTATATTATATTGTTCTGGTTAAATACTGTTCTGGTATATTCTGGTTAAATATTTTTCTGGTATATCTGGTTAAAAATCTGTTGTTCTGGAGGGAAGAGAGCCAGATGTGGCTATAATGCAGTGGGCACCTCTTCCCCAGGCAAGGCTCAAGACATCGACCCTCTTGCCTGTATCTGGTCTGGTTATATGTTTGTTTGTCTGTACCTGTTCTATGCTCACTTGAGCCCATTTGCTTCCTGTTCAGAATCTGAGGGAAGCAAACAAGTGGGGGTATGGACCTTTGTTTGTCTGTTATCTGTGTCCTATTCACTTGAACCCATTTGCTTCCTGTTCAGAATCTGTGGGCAGCAATCAAGTGGATAAGGACTGTAATGTGTTTGAGTGTTCCGTAAAGTTTTGTCCTGAGCTCAGTTGTTTAAAGTCTCGTTTTAAAGTTTTTTATTCCTGCAAAATAGGTATTTGAGTGGCTATCAGAAGAGCACCTTCAAGGGAGATTTTCTGATTTCCACTGGGAAGATATATTTGTTTCCAGAAGAACTCTCTTCTGCTTTAGCCATCCTTCCCCTCAGGAAATCCATTAACCCAGCCTAATTGGGCGTATTGATCCTGGCGGCCACATGGCTCATGGCCTTGGGTGGGGGTGAGGGGGGGCGGGGGTCAGGCCAGCCTGGTTCCCGGTCAGACTAAGGGCTGGTCTGACCGACCCCCACCCTGAGCTTCAGCTGGCTCAGGAAAGAGAAGGTGAAGGCCCTGCAGAGCCCTCTTTGTGAGCATTGTGGGAGGTAGTGAGGCAGGCCCCTCTTTGGGAATCCCTCCCAGTCAAATTTTAAAAAGTCTCTGCTGCCTGACCAATTAAAGCCAATTAAGTGTGGAGCTTTGAGATTGGCAGATTCAAAGCTCGCTTTCAAAAGGTCCACCAAAATTCTCCCTGTTATTGTAATATTTTGAAATTTTAATTTGGAAAATTTACAAGTCCTGGTCAAATTAACTAAGAATTAAATCTTTAAGAAATTGGAAATGGGATATTGGGGCTACTTAAAAAAATAAAAACAAGCTTTTTGCTATCTCAGCTTGACTTGTTCCTTGAATTTGTAAAAGGAAAATTAATAGCATTTGTGAAATACTTGTAATCAGAATTGTATAGTGATTCTAAAATATAATGACTGGCATATGTTGGTATCTCTCTAACTTTGAATCCATGCCAGAATTGATAAGGTCAATTGATATCAATTGATAAAAGTAATTTGATACTCATAAAAAAAAGATTAGGCATGATGGTCTTGATGCTTATTTCTATAAACTATGTTTAAGTCTTTTTCAAAGTGCTACATTTATTGTATATATTCTGGTGCAGTAGGACCCAAGGGTTAAAGAGGGTTAGTTTATTCCTCTGCTTTGAGATAGTCCTCTGGCATAAAGAAATTCCTCCTGGGAGGATATGGGGTTCCCTTATTGAACCTCACTATATACAACTGGGATCACAGCTCCATACTACCTCATTGTAGATGAATAGGTTCATAGGTTAAATAGGTTAAATCCTTGTCCAAGTACCAATTTTATGGGTAATGAAAGGCCAGTAGGCCAACCAGAGAAGTTGGGGAAAATAATCTCTTAATTAGTTTAAGTGCTGAATAACAATGGGAGTCAGTTCAATGCAAAACTTTATTGCAAGCAATGGGGAAACTGGGAAGGGAAGTGAGAAAAGGGGAACCAAAATACAACTCAGACATACATACTACAATAAAGTATAACTCACATAAGGATAGTGCTGTGTTGGGATCACAAAGATGTTGACCCATTCAGTAAAAAGGGAGTGCTTCAGGGAGAAGGGGTATCTCTGCTGGAGGGGAGAGTATGCCCCAAGTGTTCTTCTCAGAAGGAGGTTTTTATACCATCTTTTTAAATGGTCTCTCTGGAAGTGGCAGAATTTGGTATCAGGGGTCAGAGCAAAGTATTTGTGAGGACTGGTTGTCATCAGGAAGAAAAATAAGGTGGTGATAGATAAAATACTATTTGAGGGGCACAATTGTATTAACCTTCAAAACATGTTGTTGTCAGTATTATTCCATTAGTATAATCTATAAGTTACAGGCTTTTTAAGGGAGACTATTGACTATTATGTTGTCTTGGAGTTTTTCGCTTGAGATTTTTTCTTCTGGAAGTAAACGGTGGATACTTTTGATTAGCACTTTGTTTTCTGCGTTCAGCCCTTCTGAACAGATTTCCTCCAGCATTCTGGTGTTCAAGTATTTTACTTGTCTTCTAAGCAACCTATGACCTTTAGATGGTCTCTACACAATCTGTCTTTGAGACCAGTAAGTCTTGCTTGTGTAGCAATCATGTGCCCTTTGAATATGATTACTTTTTTTTATTCTCTCCTTCTACATTGTCATTCATTTTCATGTTTTTGTATTCCCAATCTGTTGTTCTCACTTTGATTTCTTAGAAAAAACTCATCATTGTGGATTTTTCTACCCTGCCAATTATCTCTGCTCTGTAGGTCATTGATTTTTCTCTTACTCTTATTTCCCTTTTAAACCACACAGGACAATTTTGCTTTGGCTCCAAGCTTTCTTGGGAACCCATGGAGTCCTCAGCTTCATAGGACGTTGATTCAGTTTCCTTAGTTTGAAAATACTTATCCTTTGGTGCCCAGGCCTTGACCCTGCCCCATAAAAATTTAGTGAATCCAGGTAGGATCTGGGACCATGGAAGGGGATCCAGGGAATCTGAGAGACCACCTTGAGTCAAGCTGAAAGACTTTACTTGGATACTGTGTACTGACTGAGAATATTATAATTTACTAGTGACCTAGGGATGGAGGGCTTATGTATTTTCTGATGATTGAATAGTGAATGATAATTGAATGGTGACTGATTTGTAACTTAGTGTGCCCCATGAGTGGAGAACTTTGATTATTTTACTTTGTGTCCCTTAAGGAGGCAAACCTCCTTAAGGATGATTGAATGATTGAGTTACTAAATGATTGTTCTTTGTTCAAAACTTAGTGACCACTGTGGTGAAAACTATGTGACCATTTTTTATGATAAGTTTTTGTGAATGCTGTATTTTGATTATTGTTATAATTTGTAATATTGTGAATGCTGTACCTTTGATTTACTGTGAATGTTTTGCTCTGATTTGTTATTGAATAGAGTGTTCACTATGCTATGTAATCAGAACCTTAAAAGCTGTTCACAGTAGCATTCTTCTGGAAAGCTGTTCATGCTTGGCTTTACACCACGTGACCTTGAAATTTGAGAATTTTGTAAAAGACACTCCTATTCAGACATGAGGTCTACCTGGCTTCTGAAGTTCCTTCCAAGTCTAAGATTCTACAATCCTGTGATAATCTATTATCCACAGGATGAGTTCCAGACTCTTTTTAGCTTGATACCCACTCTGTGGACCCAACATACATTTTCTATTTTCTTTCTTGTTATCCTTCTGCATGTTCCCAATATAACACTTTATGAAATCTCTTCTTCAACTACTGAGACTCAGATGACTCTCTATTGCACCCAGAATATATCTGGTATGTTGCCACTTTCAAACTTTTGCTCATGTTATAACTCTTTCCTTTTACTTTCTACCCACCTAATGTTTCCCCTCTCTTTAAGAATCATTTCTAATCTTATCCTAGTACACATTTCCCTTGAGTGGAAACATTGTTTCTTTCTTTGTATTTGTGTGCTTAGCACCTAGCACAGTACCAGACATACAGGAAGTGTCTAATAAAGAATAATTTATTATTTTATTATAGCCTCTACCAAATCACAATGATCACTTCTTCTCAGGGCTGCAGTGACCACTTGCTGGCTGTACAACTTCCTTTGGAATTTGGCATTTGCTTTAGTCTCCTTGCCTGTAAGGCTGTGATCCTCTAAAAAGTAAATACCAGGTCTTCTACCTCAGTATTATATCCCAAAAACTCACACAAGCTTGAGTTCATAAGAGAATGTTGGGAAATGTATATGGCATTGAAATGAACTTTATTAATCCAAAATGAACAGAACTGAATGTCACTTGTATGCCCCAGAGTGTGACAGGGATAAAATAGAAAACCTAATTTTGGAAAGGCTCCTAAAAAGCTCTGAAAAGTTTGTTTTCTCTTCCAATTTATTCTCTTTTATTTCCTCCAAGTTCTCCAGCACCACAATGCTAGGGATAATTCTTTGGAAATCCCTCAATTTGTAAAAAACTATTTTGTTGTTGTTGTGATAATGGTGGTGGTGGTGATTGTATTTGTGGTTGTGGTAGTTGTGGTTGTTGGTTGCTGTGGTGGAGGTGGAGGTTGCTGTTGTGCATTGTTTTTATTGTTACTTTTGCTCTTCTTCTTCTTATTGTCCTTGTCATTCAGTCATTCCAGTTATATCTGACGATTTATGACCCAATTTGTAGTTTTCTTATCAAAGACATTGGGGTGGTATGTCATCTCCTCCAGCTCATTTTACAGAGGAGGAAACTAAGTCAAACACGGTTAAGTGACTTGCCTAGGGTCACACAGTTGATAACTGTCTGAGGCTGGATTTGAACTCAGGAAGATGAGTTGGTTTGACTATAAACCTGGCACTCTATTCACTGAGTTCTTAGCCACCAATGATATGCAATAGGTACCAAATGGAGGGAAAACCCAAATCTAAGAGATCACTCACAGATCATCTGAAGCATTAAAGATTATTCAATGTTATTTAGAAGCTATCTTGCACTGATAATTCATTTTAAAGTTATAGTCAACTTAGAACTCAAAGTCTTTTTCAAGAAATTAATTTATTTGTTTGATTTGGACCTTCACTGCTTCCTACATGATCTGCCTCATCTATCAAGACTAATCACAGGAATGTTCTTCAAATACACTGCCTGTGTTTTAATCTTTACTTTTGTTGATCAACCTTCTTGCAATGTCATCAACCATCTCCTCTATCAAATCAAGACTGAGAAACCAATAGGGCAGGGCAGTAGAAGAGGTCCTCATACCAGGATTTCTATGAGACACTAAGAAAACAAGCAGATACTTTGGATGGTTGAACCAATGACCAAACACATAGAAGATAGAAAAAAAGTGCGGGAGGGTATTGATAGAGGTGGGAAGGTCAGTTTCAAAGTTTGGCAGGTTAAAGGAAAGAAACTCAAGCTAGAAAATGGGAGAATTAGGAATGAGGAGCCCAACCAAAGTATCTGTTCAAAAAGGAATAAAGAACCCATGAGGTCCAGAGTTGCTATGGCCAAAGGCAATACAGGAATAATTGCATGACCTTTAAAGGAGAAACACCATTCCATTGTGCTGGTCTCCTGACTTTCTGGTGAAGGGAGAAGGTGCTATTGCCTCACTTCAGGTTACATGGCAGGTCTCCAACCTTCCACAAGAAAAGAAGAAAGGATATTCTATCATAAACAAGCCTCTTTCCTTGCTTTTGATGAAAGAGGGGAAGATATCATTAAGTCACACTACTTCCTTTTCTTTGTCGTGAGTGGAAAAGGTGCCAATCCATAACACTGCTCTTCAGCCTCCACCGAGAAGAGAAACTCTATTCAATCACACCAGGTTCCTTGCCTGCCATTCTATGTTTCCATTTTCTTGCCTTTTTGGTGAAGGGAGTCATCCTATCATACCACATCTCTTTCCTCGTTTCCAACATCCTATCATGGACAAGTTTCCCACTTTTGCAGTAAGGAGAGAGGACATCATTCCATCAGGTGATCTCCTGCCTCCTGCTGAAAGAGGAAAAACACTATTCCACTAAGCACCAGATGAAGGGGAAGGTTTTAGGGAACTTGGAAAGGCTCATATGACTTGATGTAGGAATGTGGGCAGTAATGTAGAAGCAAAAGAGAAAATAGACTAGCACAGAGCCTTTAGGGAAACTCAAATTAAGTGTCATGACATAGATGAAGACCTAGCAAAAAAGACTGAAAAGGAAAAGTTGAATAGGTAGGAGGAGAACCAGGAAAAGATGGTGATCAACAGTGTCAAAGGCTACAATGAGTTCAAAAAAGAATGAGGACTAGCAAAAAGATTATAAGTAATTGAAGGCTGTAAAGGAACTGACCTGATTATTACAAAATTGAACTGACTCAGAGAAAAGCAAGACACTTTTTTGATAGGAAAAAAGAGGAAGAGTTGCTAGCAAAGAGAAAACTGGTAATTTTTGCACTCAAAATGAGCAATACAATAAATTCCCAAGGAAAAACAGAATGAAATATAAAATAAAATTCAGTTGAGAAAGAGAAGATGTTCCATAAAGGAGGCAGTCAGATAGAAACTTTGTATGACTATTTGGAGCTCTCCTAGAGAGAAATGGAGACAGATAAATAGGGAGGTAAGAAAGAAATACATCCTCCTGATTTATTATTTCAGTAGTTTATTATTTGGAATAATTATGCTTTCAAATTTGTTATGATCCTCCATTGCTAAGGGTTTTGAGTGCTCACCTTTGGTGCCATGAAATATAACCTTTTTTTATTGCTGGCTTCTCTGGAGGCATTGATTTTTTTCTTCATTAAACCCTTTAAGGATGACAAGCTTCTTATATTCTTTAAAGGCTTGTAGGTTCTAATCTGCATATGGACCTGCAGAGAGAGGGCAGAATGAATAACAGCTCAATCTGACGCAATCTTTCTCTGATTCCTGTTCCTATAGTCATTACTTCCCATAGCGAAAGTCCTTGGGTCTTGCCCCAGAGTTAACTAAATTGCCAGCACAAAGGTAGATAAGAGAACTAAGTGTGGTTTAGCAATTCAGCACATTGTGATAAGTAAGTAGAACTTGAAGGAGGAAATGAGGGAGTAATTAGACCCAACACTTCACAAACATTTCCTAATCATTTGGATCTTCATTCCCATCTCTGAAAAGAATCCCAGCCCTGTGGCAAAAATCATGCATGAGCCAGTTACCCAAGGACCACAATAGACCTGGTGGCAACATAGACAAAGTACAGTGTTATAGGAAAAAGTCATTAAGTTGAAGTGAATTAGCCTTGAGAACCCAAACCTATCAAGATGGCCCAATTGTGACATGGCCCAAACAGAAGCAGACATTTGGTATTGGACACCCAAACTGAATCCCCAAAGAAATTGACTTTGAATCCTCGAAGAAACAACTCCACTCAGGAACATTACTTTTTCAGAATGGCAATTAGCAAAGATAAAATTAATTGAATCATACCCCCCCCCATTTCCCATTCCTTCTAGACAGAGTAAATTAAAGCAAGAGAATGGTGAAATGCTTGACTTGGAATCTACTTCCTGCACAGACTTTCCCCCATAGAGTTAATCCAAGATTTTCTAATGGAATCTATAGCACTAAAATTGCAGTACATTGTGGGATCAGAAGGTATACAGGGCTATAAACCCAGGTTTAAAAGAGCCTAGTAGGGTACTAAAACTGGAATGACAGTCTTTGGGTAGCATACATCTCTCCTTCTAATCTACAAGATCTCCCAATGATGTCTCACCCCAAATTGTTCTTCAGAAGGGGATGGCTGCTGAGCTTGGAGGATAGAGAACAGGCTTAGTGCTATGGTGAGGAAAAGGACCATCATCTTCTCAGACTTTCACAGATCTTTGTCTTAAGTGACTGGAGCTGATTAGAATGTGTGTACTCCTTTCCTAATATCTCTGTCTCAGATAGATAGATAGATAGATAGATAGATAGATAGATAGATAGATAGATAGATAGATAGATAGATGATAGAGATAGAGATATACTGAGATCAATGTGGCATTGAAAGCTAATACCTTTTTGCACAATGTTCCAGTCAGTCTTATGATAGGGCAATGGGCAATAAGGGAATGGAGAAACAGCATATTGTTATTTTTGTAAGCCCTATACCTTTCTTCATTTTGAAAGACTACTCATTAAAATCCATCCAAATAATCAATTAGACCTAATTTTTTAGTTTCTGCATCCTCCATGAATTCTAATAACTGATGCATTTATTGTTGGGAAGGAGGTGGTTATCAGAATAGGAAGTAGTTCAAAGATTCTTTAAGCAGCAAAGAGAAAATCAGTGGCTTCAATCCAACCCCACCCCTTCATTTTTGCTGGCACATTTGTATAGTTTTTCATGCCCATTGAAGACCTCCCTCTCCTTCTGTCTCCATGATGTAGTTTAAACAGACACACACACACACACACACACACACACACACACACACACACACACACACAAACGTCAAGCAAGAGTCAGAAAATCTGGATTTGAATGTCAGTTCTCTTACTCATTATACCTTTAACAAGGTTCTCCTTATCGAAATTAGAAAGGGCTCTTAACTTCTAACACTTTCACAACAATCCTGTCAGGTCAACAAATTACATATCAGGATCCCCATTTGACAGATAAGGAAAAGGGGGCACAAAAGACCTAAATGACTTCCCTGGCATCACAAAGAGTAAAAAAACTAGAGCCAAGGTCCGGGTCTCCTACGCTTGGCCCCACCACCGTCACAAATATGTTATCTAAACATAAAAGTGTCTTCTTTTTTGTAACTTACATTATTATCTGAGTTGGGGAGACCCAGCTGTGTCCTTCAGTTAACCCAGGTTGTCTGGACTGATGTTATTAATCACATGAAAGTCGGCAGTCTAACATTTGGGCTGAGTATTGCTTAAAATTTTCCTGGAACATTGAATCATCTATGGTTAACTTCTTTAAAAGTAACTCATCATTTATTTTCAGGTCACTCGGTAACAACTTTAATTATGTTTTCCTAAGAAAACGTATTTGTTCTCGCAAACATAACTCTTTGACTGCTGATCAGTTACCTTACCTAATGATAATTTTTCTGTGACATTCTGATTAATAAACATTAGATGCTTACTATGTGCTGGCCACTGCACTAGTCGTTAAACAAAATTAATGCAGTCCCTTTTCTCAAAGAGCTTCCAATCAATTAAGGAAACAACATGTATGGGTATATAAATATATATGAAATAACTAGGAGGCAACTTTAGAGGCAGGGGAAGCATTAAGAGGTATTAATATAAGGAAAGGTTTCATGTTTGAAGTATAAAATGAAGATTTCATTCCTAAGAAATGACCACTACCAGTTAGTGCCTTTCTCTCTTACAACCAGAAATAGAGTTCTAGTACACATTTTACTGGAGTTTTTGCAGGTTGCTAGAATGGTAGATAAATCAGTCAAATGGTATAAACATAGGAAAATTAGATTTCAGCAATACATGTATCAAAATCTCATAGGTCATCATTTTGCTCAAAGTGGGTTGCATGATGTTTCAAAATTCACAGAATACCAGAACCTCAAAAGTAACTTATGACATTTGTAAATGACTTGAAACTTGGGAGGTTAGCTAACAAGAAGAATAGATTAGGAACCTAAACGATCCAAACAGTTTAGAATGCTACTAAGAGAATATTCTTGGATTGAAAAGTTCAGCTTCACAAACAAAATAAGAAATTTTGTACATTTCATGTGGGAAAAGATACAGTGATTCTAGGGGCTTTACAGTTCAATATGAGTCAACATTGTGACCTAATTTAGGAGAAAGTGACACATAAACATAAAATGTAATTTAAAAAGAAAAAGTGACTCAATTCTGGCTCTTTTCTATAAGAGTCATAATTTCAAGAATAAGAGCAATGATATTCATGTTCTGCCATGCTCTGGTCAAATGTCATAAGGATTAGAGTATTCAGTTTTGAGTGTTACCTAACAGACATGGAGCATATCCAGAAGAAGACTGCCAAGATGGTGAAGAGACACAAAACCATGACATACAAGAATCACTTAAAAGAACTGCCATGTTTAGCCTGAAGAAGAGACGTAGGTGAATATGAGAGCATTATTTATGTACTTGAAGAGATGTGGTATGGGAGAGGAATTAGACAAGTTGTACTTACTTGTCCATAGAAGACTGAATTTGGAACAATAGGTGGAAAGTAGATTTTGACTGTATTTGAAGAAAAATTTTCTCTAACAAAGTTAGAAAAAGTAGAATAAGCTGCCAGGGGAGACAATGGATACCCCAGACATGTATTCTGTTATTTGTCTATGTGTCTTAGGTACAAAACACTTATCTGAGAAATTCAATGAAAAGATTTATCCTATTTGACATTTCTCATGTTAAACTAGATTTATTCATTTTGTTGTTGTAGAAGTGTTTCAATTTTATGCAGTCAAATGGATTAGATTAGGTATAGAAGCAAATTCGTACAGCAACTTAGCATTTGATAAACCCAAATATCTCAGTTGTTGAGGCAAGAATTCATTATTTAAAAAACTGCTGGAAGAACTGGAAAATATCTGGCAAAAGCTATGCATAGATCAATATCTTATACTATATACCAAGACAAACTCAAAATGAATACATGATTTAGACTTACAGTATTACAACAAAAGGAAATTAGTGAAGCATGAAAAAAATACATTTCATATCTATGACTGTGGGGAGAATTCATGACAAAACAAGATAGAGAGGATCATAGAAGGCAACAGTTTTGATTTTGTGAAATTAAAAAGTATTTGCATAAACAGATATAATGCTGTCAAATTAGAAAGAATTAGTAAGAAACTGGTAAGAAAGTTTCCAGCAAAATTGTCTAATAAAGGTCTCATTTCGCAAATTTACAGAAAAGTAAGTCAAATTTACAAAAAAAAATCATTTCTCAATTGATAAATTATCAAAGGATAAGAACTAGCAGTTTTCAGAAGACAAAAAGTCATAGTTATCAATGGTCATGCAAAAATTCTCTAATAAGTAGGGAAATAATAAAACTAATAATTAAGGTAATACAAATCAAAAGAGCTCTTAGGTACCACCACACACTTATCAAATTGGTTAACAAAACAGAAAGGAAAAAAGACAAAAATCATTAGAAATGTGGGAAAATTGATATACTGATGCCCTGTTTGGTAGAGCTGTGAATTAGTCCAATCATTCTGGAGAACAATTTAGAACTATGTCCAAAGGGCTATAAAACCATGCACATAAAACCTTAACCCAACAATACTACAATAATACAAGACCTATACCCCAAGATCAAAGCAAATTGAGAAGGACCAATATGTGCAAAAAATATTTATAGCAGCTCTTTTTTATGAGGAAAGGAATTAGATAGTGAGGGAACACCCATCAATTGGAAAATAGTTGAACTTGTGGCATATGATTGTGATGAAACACTTATACTATAAAAAACACAAGTACTATGGTTTCAGAAAAAAATAAATTACATGAACTGATGCAAAAAGAAGTGAGCAGAACCAAGAGAACCATGTCTTTGGTGAAGCCAATATTGTAATGATAATCAAGTGTGAAGGACTTAGCTATTCTGATCAATACAATAATCCACAATAATTCCAAAATGATGAAAAATGCTATCTACTTCCTGATAAGAGAAGTGATGGACTTTTGCATATAGTGCAATAGAATATAACATATCAAAGAATATTTTTCCTCTTCATTTTTCTGGCTCCTTTTTTTAAATTTGCAACACGGTGAATGGGAACATTTGTTTTGAATGACTTCATATGTATAATGGGTTTCATATTTCTTGACATCTCAATGGGAAAGAGAAAGAGAATTTAGAACTGAAAATGAAAATTTAAAACAAAACAAAAAAAAAAAACAGTGATTCACAAGTAGGAAGAATGATTAATCTCTACATTTTCAGGCCTGCTCTTTCACCATCATTTCTTCTATTTAAATTCTACTTTCATCTTTATCTTCTTTTAGAATAAAAATTGGGAATTTTCATCCCATTGCTCTTTGGTAATCATAATGGCTTTTAAATACATCGGTTTATTTTTAATTCTAGTTTTTCTGTTATTTTTCTGAAATAATTTGTTACCCTTGCTTTCCTTGGAAGCTGTCTTTATATACCTTTCTTGGACTTCTGTTGTCTGTGGTGTTTGCAAAGCAAATAGCTACTTCTGTTTAAAAATAACAACTGTATTCTTAAATATCATCTCGAAATGCAAAACTGATCAATAAAAACCACAGAGCTGATAAGAAAATGGAGTACAGGCCACAACACTCAAAAACTTTGTCACTATCACATAAAAAAGATAAGAACCTAACAAAAATGGAAACACATTTTTATATTTGTTAAAGTATTAAGAAATGCATAAATAGAACATTAAGGAGTAACAAATCCTCAAACTCAGGCTATTGCTCAGCCTGGACCCCAGGTTTCTACAGGACCAAAGATGGCAAAATAGTATGGCCAAAGGGTAAACTTGATGGGGCTCAACTCCAGGGTTTAGATTTTGACCAATGTGGAATGTGGGTGAGGAGGTAAGAGCAGACCAGCCCTCCTCTGCCTACAGCTCTTACTACACCAGAAGATATACAATAAATATGTGCTTTACCTTGAAAAACATCCAAACTTAGATTGTAGAAGTGGGCATCAGCAGGGCTGCAGCTTGGGAGTTATTGTGAAATGATACAGTTTCTATATTGTCTTTCTGTTTTTCTCAGGAAAAAAATAGCAATATGCACAAATGCAAAATTCAATTTTTGATAAAATTATCCCCAAATCTATCAGTCATATTGAAATAAATCTGCATTTTCCACATAAGCATTATATCAGACCTAAATTTCTTGAGGATGATTACTTTTGTAGAAATGCTTCAAATGCTTCTCTTTTATTGAATATCCACATTTTTTCATTGAGGATATGACTGGTATTGCAGAGTGTGTCACCTTGGATTGCGTTTTGAGCTTCTTGGCTCCTTGCAATACATTATTCCATTCTGTTATGTGATTTCCTTTTGGGTACATGTAACCCATTAATAGGCTTCAGGTGGAGTCCATTAAGGGAAGCTTGCTTGGGAGAGGCTTGCTTGTAGGAAAACTTTCACAGCTTTTGTTAATTTCTAATTAGGAACTGAGTCACAAGGGTTGTGATGTCTTCTGTCTCTGAGAAATGTATATATGCTCTGAGTTTGTATTTTCTCTGACTCTCAGAGTGCTGACTTTTCCCCTGAACTAGTAAATTTAATCTTAAAAGATTGCTGACCTCTTAAACAGCTATCTTTCTTAGTAAAGCAGATCTAAAAACCTATGCTAGCAGCCATCCTGTGTATGCCAATGTGGCTGCCACTACAGCACAGAATCATTTTTTAACTCCTACAGAGTCCTTGCTGGCTTCCATTGAGAGGGTAACTTCTGTGTGTCAAGTTCTAGAACAAGGGGCCTTGGCAATGGTGGAAGATGGAGGACAAGGTAAGGTATTATATGATTGGGCCTGGTAGCCTTGAGACCACAATAACAGTTTATCCTTAAGTTATATCCTTATAAAAGCTATGCATGGAAACAATTGTTATAAGATTAGGCCTAATGGTCTTGATGCTCACTTCTACAAACTAACTTCAAGTCTTTTTCAAGGTACCTTATTTATTGTATATATTCTACTACAGTAGGACCTGAGAATTGAAGAGGGTTAGTTTATCCCTCTGTTTTGAGATATTCCTCTGCATAAGGAAATCCCTTTTGGGAGGACAGAGGGTTCCTCTATTGACCCTTGCTGTCTACAATTGGAATCACAGTGCCATACTAACCCAACATAAGTGAAACTGTATGTAGGTTAAGTCCTTGTCCAAGTATCCATTTTATGTGTAAGAAAAGGCCTATGGGCCAGCCAGAAATGTTGGGAAAATAATCTCTTAATGAGTTCAATTGATAAATAACAATGGGAGTCAGTTCAATGCAAAACGTTATTGCAAGCAGTAATGGCAATGGGAATTTGAAGATCTTCCCTGGCCCTTAATAGACCAAGGCGGGGAGTTTGAAGACCTCCCCTGCCGTGAGATAAACTCTGCCCCCTGATATGTTGAATATAGTCATATGGATCCTGTGTTGGGAGGAGTTTGCTGAGGAAAAGCAGAACCCACAGAAAGCTTGAGAGAGCTAGCATGACAGTTGGAGACAGTTGGGGACAGAGGAGCTTAGGCAAGGAGATAGAGAGTTTTGTGAGCAAATATTGATCTTGTATTGGTTTGTGGGAAAGCTAAAGGATGGCATGACTCTCAGCGTTATTGTGTCTTTTGAATATCTTTGGTACTATGATGGAATTTGCTTACTAATTTTGGGATTCAGTTTCCTGGTGTCTAAATAAATCCTTCAGTTTTATACTCTTTCTGTAGAGTTTGGCATATTTTGCAATCAAACATCATGCGATACTTATAGTCATGGTATTTATCATGATTGTGGGCTCTGTAAAAATTGCATTGGCACTACACAAGCAAAAGAGAAAATGGGGAAGAGAAAAGAGAAGAAAGGAACCAAAATACAACTCAGATATACACACTACCATAGAGTATAATTCATATAAGGGCAGTGCTGTGTTGGGGAGCATAAAGACATGGGTCCATTCTGCAGAAAGAGGGTGCTCTAGAGAAAAGGAGTGTCCCTGCTGGAAAGAGAGTATACCCCAAAGTGTTCTTCTGAGAGGGAAGTTCTTATACTATCATTTTGGATACTCTCCCTCAATATGGCTGAATTGGATATCAGAGGTCAGAGTAAAATATTTGTAGAGAATGGTTGTTATCAGGAAGACAAACAAGGTGGTGGTAGATAAAATATCATTTGGGGACCCAGTTGTATTAACCTTCAAAATACATTATTGTCAATATTATTCCACAAGTATATCCTACGAACTACACACTCCTTAAGGGAGACTGTTTGACTATTATGTTGTCTTGGAGCTTTCAGCTTGTGTTTTGTTTTTTTTTTTGTTTTGTTTTATGGAGTCAAACTATGGATTCTTTTGATTAGTATTTGTTTTGTCTTCAGCTCTTCTGAACAGATCTCTTGAGTTATTTCCAGCATTCTGGAGTTCAAGTGTTTTACTTGTCTTCTAAGCAACCTATGACCTTTAGATTGTCTCTACACAATCATCATTGAGATCAGTTTTATTTGTGTAGCAATTATGTGCCCTTTGAATATTATTGCTTTTTTGATTCTCTTCTTCTATATTGTCATTCATTTTCGTGTATTTGTCTTCCCAATCTGTTGTTCTCACTATGATTTCTTAGAAAAAACTCATCACTATAGATTGTTCTGTCCTGCCAATTATCTGCTCTGCAGGTCATGGATTCTACTCTTAGTCTTATTTCTCTATTAAACCACCCAGGATCCTTTTGCTTTGGTTTCATGCTTTCTTGGGAATCCACAGAGTCCTCTGCTTCATAGGATGTTGATTCACTTTCCTTTGTTTGGGAATACTTTTCCTTTGGTGTGTAGGTTTATTTTGATTATCTGGAGACCTTATTCCCTACTATTATAAATATCTGATCTGGATTTTTTAGTTACTTGTATTCAGAGTCTTTAACTGGTTTTTTTTTTTTTGTTCCACCTGAGATATTTGGTCATTTCAGTCCCTAAAGTTCACTTTTTTTTCTGATGGTGGATTCTCCTCCCCAGGCTGGGTCTCAAAGTTCTCTCACCCACCTCCCTTATTGGGAAATTCACTTCTCACCAGCCTCAATCCCCTTCTGCAAGTTATTTCTGGGGGTGGAAAACTGATCCAGACTTGATACCCAGATACTCTATTCTTCAGGCCTGGCACAGCCTCATCCTCCCCATGCACCCCCATCCACACATATACACACTGGTGTCCTGCCCCAACTACCTCTGTTCCTTTGGTCTCTTGCTGAAAGCTGGTACAGAGATGGTTCTGCTTTTCCTGTACCTTTACTTCCTCCCAATCTAAGGTTTGGAGTCAAGAGTTGAATTCTGTTTGTTCCTGGGAATGGTGGCATGAGGGCAGGTGCAGTATGTGGTGCCAGAGACTTAAGCAAGAGCAGGAAAATTGTTGAATGAATCCCAGAGCAAAAGCCTGTGGGTCCTGTTGTGTGGCCCAGTAGGGGAGGAAGAAGAAGCCTGGTAGGAATTAGAGATCAGGCCATTATTAAGACTACTTAGGTACTTGGCACACAGAAACACCTGCAATTACTTTACCTAGTGTTCATAATTCTTATTTGGGAGGGTTTTGAGAGTTCATGAGAAACATAGAAAAGATGTGGCCTGCTGTTTCTTGGTCACATGACCTTGACATTCAAGGATCTTGCAAAGGACCTGTCTATTCAGACATAAGGTGTACCTCACTTCTGAAGTTCCTTCCGATTCTAAGATTCTGCAATCCTGTGATAATGTATTATCCAAGATTGAGCTCCAAACCCTTTAGCCTGATACCCACTATCTGGAACCAACAGGCATTTTGTATTTTCTTTCTTATTATTCTTCTACATGTATCCAATATACCACTACATAGGCCCTCCTCTCCAGCCATGGAGATTCAAATGACTCCTGTTTCCCCCTCAATATATCTGGTATGTTGCCATTTTCAAACTTTTGCTGAATTCATAACTCTTTCCTTTAACTTTCTACCCACCTAACTTTTCCCTTCCCTTTAAGAACCATTTCTAGTTTCATCCTAGTACAGATTTCTCTTGAGAGGAAGCATTGTTTCCTTCTTTCTATTTGTGTACCCCGAACCTAGCACAGTGCCAACCAAATAGGAAGTGTCTAATAAAGGATTGTTTATTGTTTAATTTATGCCCCTTCCAAATCACACTTCTTCTCAGGGCTCCAGTGACCACTTGCTGACCACAGCTTCCTTTGACATTTGGCATTTGCTTTAGTCTCTTTGCTTGTAAGGCTGTGATCCTCTAGAAAGTGAACACCAGGTCTTCTACCTCAATACTATGTCCCAAAAGCACAAACAAGCCTGAGTTCATAATAGAATGTATGGAAGTATCAATGGAATTGCAATGAACTTTATCAGTCTGAAACAAACAGAATTGAATGTGATTTGTATTCCCAAGGGTTTTACAGGGATCAAACAGAAAACTTTATTTTGGAGAGGCTCCTAAAAGTTTGTTTTCCTTTCCAATTTATTCTCTTTTTAATTCCTCCAAACTCCCCAGTATCATCATATAGGGGATGATTCTTTGGAAGTCTCTCAATTTGTAAAAATCATTTTGATGGGGGAGGAGGGGAGGGTGATTTTGGTTGTGGCTGTTGGCGTTACTGGTTGTTGTGGTAGTTGATAGTGTTCCTGGTTGCTGCAGCTTTTGTCATTGTTGTCATTATTCCTTTCAGTCTGTACAACTCTTCATGATCCCATTTGAAGTTTTCTTGGCACAGATACTGGAGCAGTTTGCCATCTCCTTCTCCACCTCATTTTACAGATGAGGAAACTAAGTCAAACAGGGTTAAATGACTGGCCTAGGGTCACACAAGTGATAAGTGTCTGAGGCTGGATTTGGACTCAGGAAGGTGAGTCTTCCTCACACTAAACCTGGAACTCTATCCACTGAGTCACCTAGCTACCCCCAGTGGTATATAATAGGCACCAAATGGAGGGAAAACCCAAATCTAAGAGATCACACACAGATCATCTGAAGCATTAAAGATTACTCAATGTTATTTAGAAGCCATCTTGCACTGATAATTCATTTTAAATTTATAGTCAACTTAAAACTCAAAGTCTTTTGCAAGAAATTATTCTATTTGTTTGACTTGGACCAACACTGTTTCATGATCTGCCTCATCAATCAAGACTGATGACAGGAATGTTCCTCAAATATGCTGCCTGTGTTTTAACCTTTATTTTTGTTGATCTACCTTCTTGCAATGTCATCAACCATCTCCTCTATCAAACCAAGCCTAAGGCACCAGTAGGAGAGGGCAGTAGAAGAGGTCCTCATACCAGGATTCAATGAGATGTTAATAGGCAGATACTTTGGTTAGTTGAGCCGATGAGCAGACACAGAGAAGTCGGGGCCAGGGGACTGGACAGGACGGGACGGGAGGAGGGGGGCAGGGGAAGAAGGGCTTTTATAGAGCTGGGAAGGTCAGTTTCAGAGTTTGGCAGGTTAAAGGAAAGAAACTCAAGCTAGAAAATGGGAGAATTGGGGGGGGGGGCGGAGCCAAGATGGCAGAGTAGAAACAGCATTTCCAATGTGCTCTGCCCCACACAAATTTCAAACAATGTGAAAGGGGACTCTGAACAACTTCTGGAGCCACAGCACCCACAGAACGGCACAGAGAAGCTAACCTCCTCCTGAGGACAGCCCAGCAGCCCTGCAGGGAGCGGCCAGCACAGCACTCTGAGAGCAGGCAGCACTCTGAGAGCAGGCAGCACTCTGAGAGCAGGCAGCACTCTGAGAGCAGGCAGCACAGCGTGCTGGGAACCAACAGCACAGCGCGCAGAGCTGAGCCCAGGTCCGCAGTTTTAGCCCCAGGGTGGCCGGCCCTTCAGTGGATTCTTTCAACCTCTATTTCCCCCACTGGGTCTAAAACATCAGGGCAATTTTCCTTGAGAATTTCTTTAAGGATGATTTCTAGGTTCTTTCTTTGATCATGGCTTTCAGGTAGTCCAATAATTTTTAAATTATCTCTCCTAGATATATTTTCCAGGTCAATGGTTTTTCCCATGAGATATTTTACATTGCATTCTATTCTTTCATTGAGAAATCAAGATGCTGTTAAACAGATCCAAACAAATGAAAGAATCCACCAATCGCCTCCTGAAAAAGATCCCAAAAAGAAAACACCTAGGAATATTATAGCCAGGCTCCAGAACTCCCAGATCAAGGAGAAAATACTACAAGCAGCCAGGAAGAAACAATTTCAATATTGTGGAAACACAATCAGAATAGCCCAGGACCTGGCAGCTTCTACACTGAGGGATCGAAGAGCATGGAATATGATATTCCAGAGGGCAAAAGAGCTGGGATTGAAGCCAAGGGTCACCTACCCAGCAAAACTGAGTATCTTGTTTCAGGGGAAAATATGGTCATTCAGTGGAATAGAGGACTTTCAATCATTCTTGATGAAAAAACCAGAGTTGAATAGAAAATTTGACATTCAGACGCAAGAAGCAAGAGATGCTTAAGAAGGTAATCAAGGAAAAGAAATCAAAAGGAACTTATCAAAGTTGGATTATTTACATTCCTGCATGGAAAAACAATAACTGTGTTTGATGAAACCTTTCTCGTTATGAAAATAATTGAAGAAGGGTACATGGCATATGTTCACAGGTATACATGGATAGAGGGCACAGGTTGAATTTGATGGGAAGGGATGATTTTTTTTTTTGGAGGGCAATTGGGGTTGGGTGACTTGCCTGGGGTCATGCGGCTGGGTTTTTGTTTGTGTGTTGGGTGTCTGGGGCCGGATCCGAGCTCGGGTCCTTCTGGCTCTGGGGCCGGTGCTCTGCTTACTGTGCCACCTAGCTGCCCCAAGGAAGGGATGATTCTTAAGGGGTGAAGTCAAGAGGTGAGAGAGGAAAGTGGCAAGAGGAGATGGAGAGAGACAGGGTAGGGTAGACTATCTCATGTAGAAGAGGCAAGGAGAAGTAGTTGCAGGGGAGGGGAAGAACAGGAAGGCAAAAAGGCAAAAGCATATTCTCATTGAAGTTGGCTCAAGGAGACAATCACATACATACTAAATGGAATATCTTACCCTCACTCACTCTCCTGAGTAGGGGAAAGGGGGATGAGAGGGGGGATGATGGAGGGGAGGGCATTCTGGGGGGAGGGGAGGTTGGAAGTACCCACTATGTAAGAGGGACAGGATCAAAGTAGGGAATGGACCAGGTGGGAGGTGAGACGGGTGGGAGGGAAATATAAGCAGTCTTTTACAATATATCTACTATGGTAATGTTTTGCATAGCTATACATGTACAACACATACTAAATTGCTTATCTTCTCAGAGGGAGTGGGTGACAAGGGAGGAAGGGAATGGATCTGAAAATCGGAGTTTTAAAATTAAATGTTTCATAAGATGTCCAGGCATTGGGGCTCAGAGATTCACCTTGCCCTAATGGCAAAATCGAAGGGAATATGGGAGAGAGCAGATTGGATAAGGGGATATCTAGTGGGACTGCTATTCTGGGGTGGTGGGTAGGGAAAAAATGGGGGGGGAAATGTAACTCATAATCTGGTGGAAATGAATGATGTAAACCAGAAGTTAATAAAGCATTTGTTTAATTAAAAAGAAAGAAAGAAAATGGGAGAATTGGGAATGAGGAACCTAGACAAAGTACCTGTTCAAAAAGGGGTAAGGAACCCATGAGGTCCAGACATGCTATGGTCAAAGGCAATATTGGAATAATTGTGTGGCCTCTAAAGGAGAAACACCATTCCATTGTGCTGGTCTCCTGCCTTTCTGGTAAAGGGAGAAGGTGCTATTCCATCATTTCAGGTCTCATAGCTAAGTCTTGAACCTCCCACAAGAACAGAACAATATTTCATCATAAACAAGTCTCCTTCCTTGCCTTTAAATAAAGAGGAAAATACATCATTTCATCACACTTTCTTTCCTTCCTTGTGAGGGGAAACAGTGCCAATCCATTGCACTGCTCTTCAGCCTCCACAGGGAAGAAAACTCCATTCCATCACACCAGGTTCCTTGCCTGGTCAACAGCCTTTTGCAGAAAGAAGAGGAATGTCATTGTATAGTCCCATTTTCCTGCTTTTTTGGTGAGGGGAGAGGGATTCATTCTATCACATCACATCTCCTTCCTGGTTTCCAGTCTCCTAGAGGAAGAGGAAAAACACCATCCTATCACTCACCAGTTTCCCACCACTGGGGTAATCCTCATCGGGTGATTTCCTGTCTTCTGCTAGAGAGTAAAAACACCATTAGACTGAGCACCAGATGAGGGGAAAGGTTTTAGGGAACCGGGGAAGGCTTTTATGACATGATGCTGGGATGTGGGAAGATTCAGGAGAACAATTAATACAAGAAGAACAACATTTTAAAGATAATGTTACAATGGCAGAGTCATTGGCACTTTTGCTCATACACCCTGACTTATTGATTCAGGTGGGGGAGTTGAAATAATCCTTGCTTCCCAATGCTGTTTCAAGGCTCTCCCTCTGCCTCTATCACATAGTAACATCTGTTCCTCTGAGATTCACTCAAGTCATACTTCCCACTAAGTCAAATTTCTGTTAATTATTATCTACTAATGTCCAAGATACTCTCCTTAATAAGTTCAATGCCAGGCCACAATCTTTCTCTTTCCTCAACTCCTGACTTTGTACTATGGAATTTATATATATTGATATTCCCTGAAACAGACCTGCACAACTTGGGAGTAGGTAGGGGCCAAAATTAAAATAAACTAAATTTCTTCCAGCTGTAAATAGGTTTTTAGTAGTTTGCTTTTCCAGTAAAGGTAACCAAAGACAGCCTGATGATGGTTGGTTGTAATGGGTCACATGACAAACAGGGGCACGGTAGCAGTCATAAATCCTTAGGCAGGCTGTAAACAGCCCATGGGCCCTATGTTGTCTGGGCCTGCCCTCAAACAACTTAATCTCATAGTCCCTCAAATTTATTCATTATACATAAACAGCTCCTCTCTCCCTCCACAGTCACATACAAAGATGGCCATACCCTTAAACTTGCCATCACCTACAAACACTCTACTTCCAGGATCATGTGTTCTTAAATCTCCTTATCAGAGCATAAGCTTTCATTATTTCATCTGTGCCTTAAAAACTCCAACGCTATTCTTCATCTTTACCAAGACCTCCAATTCCTCTAACCATCCATTCTTTCTCAGGATAGGTCCTTTGCATCACCTACATTCTGCTGCCTTTCTCATTGTCATTCCATAATGAACCATTCCAATCCCACACTGTACACATCTCTTCAGTTCCTTGCCCCTTTGGGATGTTGCCTATATGTCCTTAACAAACCTCCACATTTAATGACTCCCACACTCTACTGCCTTCATTCCTATATATGTGTGATACTGAAAAAAGTTGGAGAAAAGCATGAATCTCTAATGACTGGGTCCATTACAAATATATATTACATATCCTCGATTGGGCCCTTGCTACAGCAAAAGAGCATTTTACACCACCCTAATTAACTCACTAATCCACTCCCCACAATGCTTCTAGCTTCTTCCAAATCTTCCCATCTCACTTTAGACCTTCCTTGGTGCCACCTTACCCCACACTGTCAGCTGAAAGCGTGCCTTATATTTTACTGAAAAACTTGAAGCTATTCACCTTTTCTCCCTCCTCAGCTCACATATGCCTTCTGCCATGATTTCCTCCTTTATTCCTCTTTCACATCAAGGTGACCTTTGGTTTTGCTGAGGAAAATCCCTCAACATTCAAGAGTCATCCCATTCCATCCTATCTCCCTCACAGATTGTCCCTCTCTATCATCCACAATCACTCACATCATTCTGTTTACTACTGTCTGATCCCCTGGTGCCTACAAATATGCCAGTTTCCCTCTTCCACTCACAAACACACACACACACACACACACACACACACACACACACACACACACAAACATGAGAAAAAACCTGTTCCTTGATACACTCATACCCATAGGTAATATCCCAATATTCCATCAATATTCCATTTTGAATCAAATTCCAAAAAAAATATATATCTACAATAGATGGCTCCATTTTCTTTCTTCTTTCTCTCCTCTAAAGTATGGCTTCCAACCTCATTATTCAAATAAAATTGCTCTCTCCATAGATATTAATTCTTCTTCTTGATACTCTTTTCTCTCTAGGTTTTCATGATATTACTTTCCCCCTCCCCAACTTCTAAACTTCCCAATTTCTGTCAAGTGCAATACAATTCTCCTCACAACCCTGGATAGAGATAATTCAATCCATGGGAGTTAAATAGAAGCAATATATAGGTAAAAAAAATAGACAACACAAGTTAAGTGGCATGACATGGATGAAAATCCATCAAATAAATCTGAAAAGGAACAGTTCAGTAGGTAGGAAGAGAACTAGGAGAAAATGGAGATCAATAATTCCAAAAGCTCTGTAGAGAATTCTAGAAGAATAGGAGAAAAGACCATAAGAAAGTGGAGGCTGTGAGTGAACTGATCAATTTCTTACAAAATTTATCTGATTCAGAGAAAAGCAAGACATTCTTTGATAGGAAGAGTTACTAGCAAAGAGGAAAACAAGCAATTTTTTCACTCAGAATGAGGAATACAACAAATTCCCAGGGGGAAAGCTAATGAAATACAAAATAAAGTTTAATGGAGAGAGAGAGAGAGATGTTCCATGGAGGAAGCAGTCAGATAGAAATTTTAGGGAACTATTAGGAACTCTACAAGGAAGGGATGAAGGAGACAAAGAAGACAAAGGGAGGTAAAGAGAAAACACATCATCCTGATTTATTATTTTCAGTAGTGTATTATTTGGAATAATTATGCTTACAAGATTACAGTGAAACTCAGCTGATCATCCCTTGCAAAGGGATTAAACATTGGAGCCATAAAACATGTAATCAATTGCTTTCATTATTGCTATGCTTAACATTATGAAGAGAAGGTGAATTACCCTTTCATTTTTCAGCCAGCTGAAAAATGAGTATTGTATATTTGGAATGTTTGAGTATTGGATATGTGGAATGTTTGACTGCATAATAGAGGTGACATAAGTTCCTCTCAACCTTTGCAAATCCAAAGCCCATAGATTCACAGTCAATTCATCCTGATGTAGTTGTCACCCACTTTATTCATTATCTCAAAGAAAATTACGAAAGAGGGAGACAGAGCCAATAATTCTTGCATTAAGTGTTTATTTTGCATTGGAAGAAAAAATTAAAAGTTGAGGAAAGAGGTTAAGGAATAAAAGGAGAAGTTTATTCAGGAGCTAGGCATGAGGAATAGCTTAGAATTTAAGGATAGGACTGGAATCTCCTAGACAGCATTGATTCCAAGGCTGAAGAGAATTCTCTTCTCCTAGAAAACATCAAATAGAAAGTCAGTGATGAGTCCCTTGGATTGCACAAAGGAGCAGAAGTGATAGTTTCCAATGAAATAGAAGAACTTTGCCCAAGGCACCACAGGTTCAGGAAAAGGCACTATTATAGGTGAGAAAGAACGGAGGATTGAGAGTCAGAGGGAACGGTTTCCCATTCGGGCTTTACTGTTTCTGAAGAGCTCATTTCTATGGTCTCTCTAGGATTCATTTACAACAACTGAAAAATAAGAGGGCTAAACAAGATGGAAACTCCTAAATCTAGAACCCTAGGACCTCAAAAAGGGAGAGGTCACTGCTGAGTAAGAAACTACCATGTACAAAGCCATGGACAGAGTAAATTTAATGGTCCTGAACCCCTGTGGGCAAATAAACTTTTTGTCCAACTGAATCATGTATTTGAAAGAATAAGAGATCCCTTAGAGAAACTTGGAGGGGAAGAATAAAGGACAATTTCATAACCACCATCAAATACATTAAATCATGATTATTAATATTATAATATCCTAGACTTAAACTTGAAGAGATAATAGGAGTGATCTAATCCAACCTCAATCATTTTGCATAAGAGTAACCTGAGATTAGAGAGGTGAAGGGACTGTCTCAAGGTCACACAGGCAGTTGAAATTACCAACTCCACAATTATCACTCTTTACCCTGCTTCTCCCAAGGCAATGCAAGCCAGCCAGCTGTTCTCTCCTTCCACTAAGAACCAAACAAGAGGTAGTAGTCTCAAAATGAAACGCCTGACAATAGATGGAGATGTATCAAATATGCAGGTGAAAAATGCAGGAAGAAAAAAGACTAAGAGAGACATCCAAAGGAGCCTGAAACCTATTTGAAATAGGTGAAACAAGGTGATTCTTCCATCATGATTTAGGTTCACCTTCTTGTAGTTGAATTGAGCCAAGTAGATGCTTAAATCCCAGGTGAATTGTAAGAGTTTAGATTATTCTGAAAGATTCTCTAAAAGTCCTTAAAGAGTACATACCTTAATCACGTTCTGGTGTACAAGCTTCTGCAGAAACAAAGACATATGTGAGTGGCTTTACCAAAATCACTTCCTACCATAGGATTCAAACAATTATACAAGGTCTCTCAATAAATTAGTATAGAACAGCTTCTAACAGAAGAGAATAACAAGAAAAGAGGGGAAAGGGATGGTTGGGATTCAGGAGGTAGAATAACAGGGCACAATAAAGTGGAGCCGATTCCATTCTTATTACCAGCTTGTCTGGGGGTATTGATTTTTTCTTCATTAAATCCTTTAAGGCTGGCAAACTTCTTAAAGTCCTGAAAGGCTTGTGGGTTCTTTTCTACATATGGACCTGCAATGAGAGGGCAGAATGAATGGCTATTCATTCTGATTTGATCCTTCTCTGGTGCTGGTTTCTATTATAGTCACCTCCTATAGTGAAAGTCCTTGGGTTTTACTCCTTTGGTCAGTTAAATTGCCAGCACAAAGGTAGATGAGAGAACTAAGTGTGGGTGAGCAGTTAAGCCCTCTCATCTTCTGTCAACAAATGCCCTTCTACCTCACACTACGCACTCCCCAAACCTACCTGTCTACAAAAAAAACCCATCTACATCTCCCAACCATGCATTAAACAAAATATTCCTAATACCCCAACTCTCCAGAAGTGGGATGAAAGAAAAAGTGAAAGTTATAAAGACACCGTCTTCTTCCTCCTGCTGCCTGGTGTAAAGCAGCATTATGCCTTTTACAGACTCATTAAAGAGTAGTTCAGTCAATATTGGCATCCTGGGAACGTGATTGGTAAGCAATGCCTTGGTAATCATCAAATGTCCAGACAGAAAAATTTTGAGGGAATTCATGTAATTTCTTGAGCTCTGGTTTGTATCAAATTGTATCCCCTCCTGCTACTTCTGGAAATGCCTAATCTGGGCATGTATGAAGAGCAGGAGGAATTCAGGTGATGGGTTTCTAATAGCAGCTCGTTATCTTAACACTCTTCTCTTGGAGGGATTCACAGAATCCCATGTCACTTACCCACAAGTTGGGCAATTTTTATTTGCATGCCATATAATTTGCCTTCACAGAAAATTATCCAATGATTCCTTACAGATGTCTCTTCTATGAGCACCTGTCGGTTGCCTTCATCTGTGGAGATGGTGAGAAAATATACATTTAACATCCCTTGAATCCTCTTGAAAAATCTGCTGAGAAGACACTACAGCAAGCTTTAGGACCTCACTCTATTGGGAAGGACCCCCAACATGGTGGACAGCAGTATCCAAGAATCATGAAAAAGAGCTGAAGAGCCCCATGATGAGGACAACAATCTTTGCATCTGATATGGCACCTTTCTAATATACTTAACATGTAATACTGTATATTAAAGAAGCCCAGAAGTAAGTAAATGATTTTCAAGGCACCAAAAAAAAAAACTTGTTTAGCCCCTAATTTTACAGAGGCCAAGAAAGTAATTTATTTCTCCTACTTTAGATGGATAGTGCTCTGTAGTGAACAGAGAAGCAAGCTTGGAGTTTGTTGGGTCCTAAGTACAAGCCTCATCTCTGACATATACTGGCAAGGTTACCATGAGCAAGTCACTTATATCCCCCATACCCTCAATTAACTCTCAAAGAATATAACTTGCAGAGCAGGTGCTGATCTGTCTGTCTTGATAGAGGGAGTTTCCTTACTGAAAGTTCTTAATAACAATGAAATCATAAGTCAGGTCCAAAGTGACAAAAAAGCAAGGATAAATGGATATCTGTGTTTGTGCCTTTGCCAAGAACCATGTTGAACTTTAATTTTGTCCCTCACTCAATGAAAAGCACAATGCTCTAAATACTGGCACTGATTAATAAATGTTTTTTGAGTGAGGGCAGCACCAGCATGAAATTAATATCCTGGCTCTGGGAAATGACTCAAACTCAATTTTCCCTAATATATAAATGGAAAATCCATTTTAAAAAAGTAGTGATGCAGGTGGCTTATTTTTTTGCATATGTCCCTTCTCTACAGAATCTAATCCCAAGAACCCAAGCAAGTAACTACTATAGCACCCCATCTTTGCATGTCTTCCTGTTCCCCCCAAGAAACATTCTGGAAAGTCATATTAATGTGTTAATGAACCCTATCATGCTATACATTTTTCTAGATGACTTATGAATACCAAGAATAGTATTCAAGAAAATATGTTCGCCCATTAAAGTATCTAATGGGGGGAGAGAAGTTAAAGAAGTGTTCTTATGATTTCCCAAAGTAAATCCTAAGAGTAGCTACCTAGCCTACCTTTGCTACCCCAGCCCCTCACATCCCAGTATTTAGTCAGTCACATCTGCAGACAGATAAACCTATTCACCAGTCCAAGCCATAGAAAAAGCATGCAAATTCCCTAGATATTGTCAAGAAAGCCCAGCTGTCTGACTCTAAGACTAAGGGAAAATGTCAAATCCCAACCTGTGATGGGGCCTGAGAGACCAACCCTTTCAAGGCCAGGGATTCCTTTAATATGGCATGGATGATTGACTTACCTGTGGAATATATCCCAGGCTTGTTTTTTCTCTCCAATTTCCTTTTAAACTCTTCACACTTGCCATTATTACTGGAAAACAGAACACATGTAAATGATTTTGCTGGAAGCAACAGGAGAGAGAGGTTTATGTGTCATCAAATGCAGGAAAGTGCTTTGATTCCTTCACTCCTGACCTGGTTCTCAGTGTGGCAAGCAGAGAAGAATATTCAGAAGCAGATTAGCATTACAGCCTGTGATTTGATTATTCTCACTCACAGAAAAGAACCACGTGACTGAGCATCCATCTTTTGAATACTGAACATTCTCTGGGTCAATCTACAGAGCTGGAGATCACAGAACACCATGATCTCTAAGAAATCCAAACCCAAGTGACCCCAAAGGAAATGAAGAGAGATGCACAATATGAGTAGGCTGTAGTATATAACCTAGGACAACTTATATCCTGAATTACATGGGACAAAGGAAGCAAAGGGGAATGAAGAAAGTTTAGAGGAGGCTTGAGGCCATGTGGGGCTAGCAGTGGATCAGAAAATAAAATAGTTAATGAGTAAACTGTAAGTATTTCACCCACTGCTGTGAAAGAAAGCCCGAGTTTCATATACATATGTTTGTGTACATGTGTATATGTACATTTATACAGGTATATATGAATATGTATTATGCTATACTGTGTGAGGTCAGATTAAACACACAGAGGAAATCAAGTGTTCAATCAGCTCTAGTTGTGTTCCTAGAATAGGAGAGGTAAAGAAGAAGCAGGGTGATAGGACAATTACGGGCAGTCTACTTACTCAATGGTAAATACAGCCTCCAGATCACCATCACTAAGGGGAGTGATTGTCAAGGGTGAGATGGACTGAGGATTGTTCTGAAAAAATTTACTGTCTGTCACAATCGCCTTTACAAAGTATGTACCCTAGAAGAAATTTAAAATGTAGGTAGTACTTGAAGGAGGAAAAATGAGTAACGGGAGTAATGGGATCCAACTCTTCACAAATACCTCCTAATCATCTGGATCTTCATCCCCATTTCAGAACAGAATCCCAGCTCTGAGGCAAAAATCATGCATGACTCAGTTACCCAGGGACAACGATGGATCTGCTGACAACATACACAAAGTACAGTATTGTAGGAAGAAGTCACAAGGTTGAAATGAACTAGCCTTGAGAACCCAAACCTGTCAAGATGGTCCAACTTTGACATGGCCCAAATGGAAGCAGACATTTGGGGAGGGGAGGGACAGCTAGGTGGCGGAATGAATAGAGCACCAGCCCTGAGGTCAGGAGGACCTGAGTTCAAATCTGACTTCAGACACTTCACACTAGCTGTGTGACCTTGGGCAAGTCACTTAACCCCAATTGCCTTACCTTCCCCCCTCCAAAAAAAAAAAGAAGAAAAATAGATCCCAGTAGGGCCTATATATTGAAATTACAGCCTTTTGCTAGTATACATCCCTCCTTCTAATCTATAAGATCTCCCAATGAAGTCTTACCCGAAATCTTTCTTCAGAAGATGATAAATTCTGAGCTTGGAGGAGAGAAAACAGGCTTAGTGCTATTGTGAGGAAAAGGACCTTCATCTTCACAGACTTTCACAGGTCTTTACCTTCAGTCATTCACTCAGTGAAGCTGGTTAGAATGTGTGTACTCTTCTCCTAACACCTCTCTTTCTCTTCTCTTCTCTCTCTCTCTCTCTCTCTCTCTCTCTCTCTCTCTCTCTCTCTCTATATATATATATATATATATATATATATATATATATATACATACACACACATATATACACACCCCTGAATCAATGCGGCATTAAAATGTGGAGAGGTGAAATAGTATATTATTATTTTTGGAAGCCCTACACCTTTCTTCATTTTGAATGACTATTTGTTCAAATCCATCCAAATAATCAATTAGACCTTTTTTTGAGTTTCTACAATCTCCATGAGTTCTAATAATTGATGCATTTATTGATGGAAAGGAGGTGGTTATCAGAATAGGAAGTAGTGGCTTCAATCCAACCCCACCCCATCCCACTCCCTCATTTTTGCTGGCACATTTTGTAAAGTTCTGCATGTGCATTGAAGACCTCCATCTAGTTCTATCTCCATGATGTAATTACACACACACACACACACACACACACACACACACACACACTAGACAAAGCAAGAGTCAGAAAATCTGGATCTGAATGTCAGTTCTGTTACTCATTACACCTCAAACAAGGTTCTTATCTCAATTAGAAAGTACTCTTAACTTCTAACACTTTCACCACAGGCTTGTAAGATCAATAAATTAGATGTCATGATCCCCATTTGACAGATAAGGAAATGGGGTCACAGCAGACCCAAATGATTTCCCTGGCATCACAGAGTGATGAGCCAAAAGTCCAGGTCTCCTAGGCTTGGTCCCACAACCTCACAAATATGTTGCCTAAAAATAAAATTGTCTTCTTCCTTGGAATCTTTATTATTATCTGAGTTGGGGAGACCCTCCTCAGGCCTTTAATTAACCAAATTGTTTGGACTGATAATATTGATCACATGAAAACTGACTGTCTAGCATTTGGACTGAGTTTTGGTGGTCAAAGTGAAGTTTTCTGGGACATTAAATCATGTACATCTAACTTCTTTAAAAAAGACTACATCATTTATTTGCAGGTCACTCAGCAACAACTTCATTTATGTTTTCCTAAGAAACCATATTTTTTTCTTGTAAAAATAATTATTTGACTACTGATCAGTTACCTTATCTATTGGTAATTTTTCTGTGAGATTCCAATCAATTAATTGTCCACTATGTGACAGTCACTGGTGCTAGTTATTAGCCCTTCCCTTTCTTACCTTTCCTTTCTTTTCCCTTCCATCCTTCCTCTCCCTTTGTCCACATAGGGTATCTGACCCTTATCTGAAGGCCTTAGGCCCTAAAGACTGTAATTTTGATGGCAGAAGACTAGAATGATATCTTTGGGTTTATAGACTAGCATTCTTTCTTAAAGACCACCCATAAAATCAAATTCACTTGGCTCTTATTGATTAATTAACAACAATTTCCAGTCCAATTTAATTATCTTTATTTGGGCCTTGAAGGCTTAGAGTAAATGTAAATGGTAATTGTTTCTCTTTTGGCCAAAGTCCCTGAGGGTTTTCCCCTCCCAGTTTGATTTTTTTTTTCTATTAGGTCAAAGGGGTCATTCCTCGGCTCATTTCTTACCTAACCTTAATCACTGAATGGGCTTTGCTTCAGTCAAAGTGAGACCTGTTAGAGACCTTAGGTTAAAAAGGCCAAGGTTTCCTACTGCATCCTGGGCCATCTCCAGTCTTCCTGGTCTCAGATGACTCTGGAGCAGAAAGAGATGCTGGTGACTTTGCACAGCCCTCCCTCACTCAAATCCAATTCACTTCCAAGCCATGACATCACCTTCCTGATGTTATGGTCCTCTTCTAGAATGAAGGACAAACAACAACAAAATATCCATTAAACAAAACTATTACAGTCAACGTCCTCAAAGTGCTTTCATTCAATTCAGAAAAAAAAATGTATGGGCATATAAATATATATGAAATAACTTTGAGGTAACTTAGGAGGGAGGGGAAGCAATAACAGTGAAATAAAGAAAGGCCTCATTTTTGAAGTGTAAAATCCCCAAAGATTTCAATCCAGGGGCAGCTAGGTAGCACAGTGAATAAGGCACCAACCCTGGAGTCAGGAGGACCTGAGTTCAAATCTGGCCTCAGACACTTAATGCACTTACTAGCTGTGTGACTTTGGACAAGTCACTGTAATGGTAATGTAATTTGAATTTGAAGATCCCTTTGTGTTGGCAAAGGTAGCAGGTACTTAGCACTTAGTAATTTATCTAGCCTCTGCTGGGGAAACAGGAAGTATGAACTCCTGTCTCCTGTTGCTGACATAACAGGATGGGGCTGGCTAAAACAGGAAGTAGCTAATGCTGTGTATATAAGAAAAGCCCCAGAGAGACACAGTCAGAATTTCTTGGACCAGCATCTGCTGGCAGAGCAGCTACAGAAGAGAGAATCAAGAACTGAGCCAGAAGTTCTTGAGAACTTATGGTACTGGAGCTTCTTCTGAACAGGAGCCCAGGAGCCCAGGAATCTAGGTGACAGAGGAGCCCAGGAGAAGACTGAGGAAGGGGACAAGGATACAGAGACTTTGTTTGTGGCTTGCTTGAGCCTTGAATTCCCTAGAGCAGAAATTGTGAAGGATTTGAGATGGACTGGACCCTGTGAACTTCGGTATGGAGCAGGACGTAACCAGAGATCTGGACAAGGAACTGGGAGCCGTCTGCCAGTGAACCCAGGTGACAGTCTGGTGAATCCTGGTAGAATCTGGGACCATGGAAGGAGATCCAGGGAATCTGAGAACCTGCCCCAAGTCAAGATGAAAAGACCTCTCTATGGATACTGACTAATGATGAAATTGTAGTTACTAGTGACCTAGGGGTGGAGGGTTTGTGTATGATACTTAGTAATTGATTGCTGAATAAGTGACTGAGTTAGTCAAGTGTGCCCCAGGAGTGGAAGACTTTGACTATTGTACTTTGAGATGATTGTTCTTTGTTCTAAATATTTTAACCACTTTGGTGAAAACTATGTGGCCATTTTAATAAGCTGTTATGAATACTATATTGTGATTTTCTGTGATAAAGTGTAATATTGTGAATGTAGTACTATGATTTTCTGTGGATGCTTTGCTTTGATTTGTTATGGAATAGAGTGTTCACTATACCATGTAATCAGAACCTTAAAAGCTGTTCACAGTAGCAGTCCCCTGGAAAGGTGCCTGTGCATGGCATTACAGTCACTTAACCCCAATTGCCTTGCCTTCCCCCTCAAAAAAGATTTCAGTCCAAAGAAATGACCCCAGCCAGCTGTTGCCTTTCTCTCTTACAGTCACAAATACTGCTCCAGTACACATTTTACTGGGATTTTGTCAGTTACTAGAATATGAGGTAAATCAGCCAAATGTTACAAACATAGGTAACTTAGATTTTAATTACACATTTGTCAAAATCTCATAGGTTGTCCTTATATTCAGAATGGGTTCCATGATATTTTTCAATAATCATAGAATAACTGGACCTCAAAAGTGGCTTGTAAATGACATTAAGCTTGGGAGGTTAGCTAACATGAAGAATAGATTAGGATCATAAATGATCCAAATGGCTTAGAATGATGAGCTATTAAAAAGAAAGGTATTGTAACCCCAATAGCCCTCCAAACACAAAAAGAAAGAAAGGTATTGGATTGAAAGAGTCAGCTTCATAAGACAAGATGAGAAATTTTGTACAACAGTTTGTGTGAAAAAAGATTCAGTGATTCTAGGGGCTTTCCAGTTCAACATGAGGCAGCATTGTGACCTACCTTTAAAAACTGACACAATTCTAGCCTGTAAGAGTCATAATTTCAAGAATAAGAGAGATGATATTCATGTTCTGCCATGCTCTGGTCAAAGGTCATATGGATTAGAGTATTCGGTTCTGAATGCTACCTAACAGTGACAAACTGGGGCATATCCAGAAGAAGGTTGCCAAGATGCTGAAGAGATACAAAATCATGACATACAAGGATCACTTAAAAGAACTATCATGTTTAGCCTGAAGAAGAGACTTAGGAGAACATGAGAATATTTTTCATTTACTTGAAGAGATGTGGTATAGTAGAGGAATTAGATAAATTGTACTTACTTGTCCACAGAAGATTAAATTTGGAATAATGGGTGTTTCAGGAAAGCAGATTTTGACTGGATTTGAGGAAAACCTGAGGAGACCTATTATTTGTCTATGTGTCTTATATACAAAAGAGTTATTTGAGAAATTCAATGAAAAAAGTTATCCCATTCAACCACTTCTCATCTTAACCTAGATTTGTTCATTTTGTGGTTGTGGTGGTTGGTGGGGGTGGTTGTTGTTGTTGTTGTTGCTGCTGCTGTTGTTGCCATTGTTGATGTTTTTGTTGATTATATTGTTGTTGTCATTCAGGCTTTTCAGTTATGTCCAATTCTTCATGATCTTATTTGGGATTTTTCTTGACAAAGATCCTGGAGTGGTTTGCCATTGCTTTCTTCAGCTCATTTTACAGAAAAAGATAAGGTGAACCGGGTTAAGTGACTTGCCCAGGGTCACACAGATAATAAGTGTCTAAGGCTGGATTTGAGCTCAGGAAGATGAGTCTTCTTGATTCTAGACCTGGCACTGTATCCACTGCACTACCTAGCTACCCTCAAAGGTTTGTAATAGGTACCAAGTGTTGGGAAAACCCAAATCACACAAAGATCATCTGAAGTGTTAAAGATTACTCAGTGTTCTTTAGTAGCTATCTTTCATTCATAATTCATTTTAAATTTTAGTCAATTAAAAACCCTTCATCTTTTCCAAGAAATTAATTTAATTGCTATACTTGGACCTCCACTGCTTCCAAAATGATCTTCTTTATCTATCCAGATTGACCATAGAAATGTTCCTTGAATATATCCCCTGAATTTTAACCTTTACTTTTGTTGATCTACTTTCTTGCAATGCCATCACCCATCTTCCCTACCAGGATTTCAATGAGACAGCAAGAGCCTAGGTAGATACTTTTGTTAGTTGAGCCAATGAGCAGACAGAGAGAAGTTGGGAATAAAAGGGGTAAGGGATTATTAACAGACTAGGGAGGAGGAGCCACGATGGTGGCATAGAAGCAGGAAGACTCCCTGCACTTCCCCCATAACCTCCTCATATACCTTTAAAAAATTACTCTAAACAAACTTTAGGGCTACAAAACCTGCAAAGTGACATAGGAAAACAAACCTCCTGCTGAAGACAGTCCAGCATACCAGCAAGAAGGCTCCATCGCAGCATAATGGGAACAGAGCCCAGCCCCATGTGAGTCTGTAGTATTAGTCTCAGGGCAGCCAGACTAGCCCCGGCCAAGATGGGGAAGAGACACAAAACCATGACATACAAAGATCAAATAGAACTGCTGTAATTTAGTCTAAAGAAGAGACTTAGGAGAATTTGATAGTAGGGATGTGGTATGTTAGAAGAATTGAACATGTGGTACTTACTTGTCCACAAAGGATTGAATTTGGAACAATGGGTGTTACACTGAAGCAGATTTTGACTGAATTTGAGAAAAAACTTCCCAGCAAGGATAACCAGCCAAAAGTGGAATGAACTGCTTGGGGAGACAAAGGATATTCTAGATATTCATACCTATTACATCTTTACATCTTAGATAAAAAAACACTCATCTGAGAAATTCAATGAAAATATTTATTCCATTCAACTGTTCTCATCTTAACCTATATTCATTCATTTTCTTGATATAGAAGCTTTTAAATTTCAGGCAATCAAATAGACTAGATTAGGTACACTATATACAGAAGCAAATGAGTACAGTGACCTAGTGTTTGATAAACCCAAAGATCTCAGCTGTTGAAGCAAGAACTCACTATTTGGAACAAACACTGCTGGAAGAACTGGAAAAAAGTCTGACAGAAACTGGACACAGATCAATATCTTACACTATAAACCAAGACAAACTCAAAATGAGCATATGGTTTAGATGCAAATGGTTATATTAGAAATAAATTAGTGGAGTATTGAAAAAAATTGCCTTTCAGATTTATGGATATGAGAAGAGTTCATTACCAAACAAGAGAGAGAGAGGATCATAGAAGGTAACATGGATAATTTAGATTACATGAAATTAAAAAGTATTTGTACGAACTAATGCCATCAAAATTAGAAAGTAAAAACTGGTGGGAAAGTTTAAAGCAAAATTCTCTAACAAAGGTCTCATTTCTCAAATTTACAGGGAAGTAAGTCAAATTTACAAAAATAAATAATCATTTCCCAATTAATATATGATCAAAAGATATGAAAAGGCAGTTTTTAGAAAAAAAGAAGAAAATCATAGCAATCAATGGTCATAAAAAATTCTCTAATAAGTAGGGAAATAATAAAACTAATAATTAAGAAAATACAAATTAAAACAGTCCTTAAGTACCATCACATGTCCATCAAATTGGTTAAGATGACAGAAAGGAAAAAAGACAGAAATCATTAGAGATGTGGGAAAATAGGTGTATTTATATCCTATTAGTAGAGCCGTGAATTAGTCCAACCATTCTGGAGAACAATTTGTAACTATACCTATAAAGCTGTAAAAACCATGCATACCCTTTAACCCAACAAAACTATAGAACTTGCTCTATACCCAAAAGAGATCAAAGAAAAAGAAAAATGACCCATATTTACAAAAATATTAATAACAACTATTTTTCTGAAGGCAAAGAATTGGAAAGTGAGGGGATACCAATCAATTAGAAAATGGTTAAACAAGTTGTGGCATGTTATTGTGATGGAACTTTATTGTAACAAGAAATGAGCATTATGGTTGGGGGGGGAGGGAGGCTTACATGAACTGATGCAAAGTGAAGTAAGCAGAGCCAAGAGGAGACTCTCTCTCTCTCTCTCTCTCTCTCTCTCTCTCTCTCTCTCTCTCTCCCCCCCCCCCAATGTATATGTATATGTATATGTATGTGTGGTGATGGCATATGATAATGATAATCAACTGTGAAAGACTTAGCTACTGTGATCAGTACAATGATCCACAACAATCCCAAAATGATGAAAAATGCTATCCACTTCCTGACAGAGAAGTGATGGTGTTCTATATATAGTGCAATAGAATATGGCATATTAAAGAATATTTTTTCTCTTCATTTTTCTTGATTCTTTTTTTTATTTATAACAGTTAGATGAAAGTGAACATTTGTTTTGGATGACTTCATAAGTATAATGAGTTTCATATTTCTTGTTGTTGTTGTTTTTCTTTTTGGAGAGGGGAAGGTAGGGCAATTGGGGTTACATAACGTGCCCAAGGTCCCACAGCTAGTTTTTTGTGTTAAGTGTCTGAGGCCAGATTTGAACTCAGGTCCTCCTGACTCCAGGGCAATTTCACCACCTAGCCACCCCTGCATTTTATATTTCTTGACATTAAATGGGAAAGGCTGAGAAAGAATTTGGGACTGAAAATAAAAATTTTTAATGAAACAAAAACACTGATTTACAAGTAGGAAGAATGTTTAATCATGTTTTTAGGCCTGATTTTCTACTATCATTTCTTCTATTTGAGTTCTACTTTCATCTTTATCTTCTTTTAAAATGAAAATTAGGAATTTTCAAGGGGGCGGAGCCAAGATGGCAGAGTAGAAACAGTACTTGCACAGCCTGAGCCCCGGTTTTAGCCCCAGGGTGGCCCCAACATGCAAGCTGCAGCTAGAGCAGAGTTCACAGGAGTAAATCACCAGCAGCTGTAGTGATTTACAAACTTCTCGATCCATAAATGACAAAAACAAAGTAAAAGGTCAATGTGGAACTTGGTCGGTCCAGGGCGGGTAGAAGAGTTCAATTCAGCTTTTACCCCTGGAGTGAGAAGTGGAGGAGGTGTAGTGGCTGCTACCAGAGCTCCTGGCCTACAGATGTAGGAAGACCAAGAGACCATTCAGAGGCTAAGCACTCTTACTTTGACTTGCTTGGATCCAGATCGAAGTTTTGGTACTCCTTGGGTATGTGACCAGTGAGCCAAAGCGTGTGGGAGCTATAGAGACAGCACCCATCTAATAGCTCTGGCAGCTTGCAAAAACCCCAGTGATTTGAGCCATAGATCTCTCTATTCTGGAAGCAGAGTTCTACTGTGGTAAAGAGCTCAAAAGTCAAGTAATTGGCTGCCAAAGCGAGCAAGCAATGGAAACATAAACAGACAATAAAATCCTTTTGGGGGATAAAAAGGATCAAGACATGCAGTGGGAGGAAGACAGCAAAGTCAGAACTCCTGAATCAAAAGCCTCCAAGAAAAATATGAATTGGTTATAGGCCATGGAGGAGCTCAAGAAGGATTTTGAAAAACAAGTAAGAGAAGTGGGGGAAAAATTGGGAAGAGAAATGATAATGATGCAAGAAAATCATGAAAAGAGAGTAAACAACCTGACTGAAGAAAATAACACATTAAAAAATGGACTAACCCAATTGTCAAAAGAGACCAAAAAAGCCAATGAGGAGAAGAATGCCTTAAATAGCTGAATTTGCCATATGGAAAAATAATTTCAAAAGCTCACTGAAAAGAATAATTCCTTCAGAATTAGATTGGAGAATCTAAAGCCAATGACTTTATGAGAAATCAAGATACTATAAAACAGATTCAAACAAATTAAAAAATAGAAGGCAATGTGAAATATGACATTGGAGAAAACACTGACCTGGAAAATAGATCCAGGAGAGATCATTTAAAAATTATTAGACTACCTGAAAGCCATGACCAAAAAAAGAACCTAGAAATCATCCTTCAAGAAATTCTCAAGGAAAATTGTCCTGATATTTTAGAACCAGAGGTCAAAATAGAAATTGAAAGAATCCACTGATCACTCTTGGAAATTATCTCAAAAAAAAAAAGACCCTCAGAATATTTTAGCCAGGTTCCAGAGTTCCCAGATCAAGGAGAAAATATTACAAGCAGTGAAGAAGAAATAATTTTAATATTGTGAAAACATAATCAGGATAACACAAGGTATAGCAGCTTCTACATTAAGGGATCAAAGGGCTTGGAATATGACATTCTGGAAGTCAAAGAAGCTAGGATTAAAACCAAGAATCACCTACCCAGCAAAACTGAGTATCATGTTTCAGGGGAAAATATGGTCATTCAATGAAATAGAGGACTTCCAAGCATACTTGATGAAAAAAAAAAAACAGAGTTGAATACAAAATTTGACATTCAAATACAAGAAGCAAGAGAAGCATGAGAAGAGAAACAGGGAAAAGAAATCATATGGAACTAATCAAAGTTGAACTATTTATATTCCTACATGGAAAAAAGATAATTATAACTTATGAAACTTTTCTCAGTATGAAGATAGTTGAAGGGAATATAAATGTGTGTATACACATATGTATACATACATATACATGTCTATATAGGAGAGTATATGTGTGTATGAATACATATGTGAGTGTGTGTATATGTGTGTACAGGTATACATAGACAGAGGGCATAGGATCAATTGAATAGGAAAGGATGATATTTAAAAAAATAAAATTAAGAGGTTAGAGGGGAATATAATGAGAGGAGATTTGGACAGACAGAATGAGGTAAATTATCTCATATAAAAGAGGCAAGGGAAAACTATTACAATGGAGGGGAAGAACAGGAAGAGAAAATGGCTCAACCTTACTCTCATTGAATTTGGCTCAAGGAGGGAATAACATACACACTGAATTGGGTATTTTACCCTACAGGAAACTAGGGGGGGAAGATAAGAGGGGGGACGATAGAAGGGAGGGCAGATTGGGGGAGAGGGTAGTAAGAGCCACACACTTTTGAAAAGGGATAGGGTCTAAGGAGAAAATAGAATAATTAGGGGGAGCGGGACAGGATGGAGGAACATATAGTCAGTCTCTCACAATATGTCCCCTATGGAAATGTTTTGTGTAACTACACATGTACAACCTATATTGAATTTCATATCTTCCCATTAAGGATGGGTAATAAGGGAAGAAGTGAAAGAATCTGAAATTCAAAGTTTTAAAATCAAATGTTTAAAAAACAATTATTATTATTATTATTATTATTATTATTTAAATGCAACTGGGAAATAAGATATACAATCACTGGGGTATGGAGGTCCATCTTGCCTTGCTGGAAAGTCAGAAGGGAATGGGGAAAGATATAGAAGAGAGCAAATTGGGGAGGGGGTATTCAGTGGGATTGCTGTTTTGGGGTGGTGGGTAGGGGAAAGATAGGGAGAAAATTTGTAACTCAAAATCCTGTGAAAATGAGTGTTGTAAACTAAAAATAAACATGAAATTTTAAAAATTTTAATCTAAAAATAAAATTAAAGTAATGCAATGCAAAAAAAAAAGAAAATTAGAAATTTTTCTCCTTGTTCTTTTGTTATGTAGCTTTTAAATATATCCGTCTCTTTTTACTTCTAGTTTTTCCCTTATTTTTCTGGAATAATTTGTTACCCTTGCTTTCCTTAGAAGCTGTCTTTTTTTACCTTTCTTGAACTTCCACTGTCTGTGGTGTTTGCAAAGCAAATACTTATTCTGTTTAAACATAATAAACATATTCCTAAATATCACTTCAATATGCAAAAGTGAGCAATAAAACCACAGAGCTGATGAGAAAAGAGAGTTCAGGCCACAACATTCAAAAACTTTATCACTGACACATAAAAAAGATTGGAACCTAATAAAAATTGTAGCACATTTTTAAATACCACATTAAGTAGTAATATATCCTCAGCCTCAGGCTGTTGCTCATCCTTGGCCCCAGTTTTCTGCAGGGCTAGGCAGGCAAAACAGTGTGGACAAAGGGTAAACTTAATTTCCTCAACTCCGAGCAGAGGCTTGGGCCTATGTGGAATGTGGGTGAAGGGGGAGGACCAGACCAGCCCTCTTCTGCCATCACCTCCTATTGTACCAGAAGATGCACAATAAATATGGTACTTTATCTTGAAAAATACTCAAACTTAACTTATAGATGTGGACATCAGAAGGATTCCAGCTTGGGAATTTTATGAAGTGATAACGTTTTCTATATTGTTTTTCTGTTTTTCTCAGAAAAAAATAACATATATGCAAATTCAAAATACAATTTAAGATAAAATCATTTCCCAATCTATCAGTCATGGGGAAATAAATTTGCATTTTCAAAATAAGCAAAATATAAGACCTAACTGTAATTTCCTGAGGATGATTTTTTTTTCACAGAAATATTTCAAATGTTTCTCTTTGATTGAACATTCATCTTTTTTCATGGAGGATTATGACTGGGTTTGCAGAGTATGCCAACTTGGATTGTATGTTGAGTTTCTTTGTTCCTTGCGATACATTTTTCCATTCCCTCCTGTGGTTTCCTTATGGATGCACGATGATTTTTTGAAATCTAAGAGAGTTGGGGCTGGCAATGGAGGATCCTCGTGTTGAGACAGTGACTACTGTGTGTTGAGCTTCCTGTTATTAATTCACCATTACCTCATCAGACTTCTTGGTTCCTTGGCATACAGAGACACCTGCAATTACTTTACCTGGATTCATTATTCTTATTTGGGAGGGTTTTGAGAGTTCATGAGGATCAGAGAAAATATGCAGCCTGCTATTTCTTGATCACATGACCTTGAAATTCAAGGATTATGTAAAGTATAGTCTTATTCAGACATGAAGTCTACCTGGCTTCTGAGGTTTCTTCCAGTTCTAAGATTCTATTACTCTGTGATAATGCACAAAATGAGTGCCAAACTCTTTAGCTTGATACCCACTACCTGAACCCAAGAGGCATTTTCTATTTTGTTTCTTGTAACCCTTCTATATATATCCAATATATCTCTCTATGAACCCTCTTCTCTAGCTAGTGAGACCCAGATAACTCCTGATTGCCCTCCTGAATATATCTGATATACTGTCACCTACTTTGGCTCATATTATAACTCTTTCCTGTTACTTTCTACCCACCTAACTTTTCCCCTCTCTTTAAGAACCATTTCTAGTATCATCCTAGTAAAGATTTCCCTTGAGAGTAAGTATTGTTTCCTTCTTTGTATTTGTGTCCCCAGCACCTAGCACAGGGCCAACCAAATAGGAAGTGTTTAATAAAGGATTGTTTATTCCTTTACTGGTGCCCCTACCAAATCACAGTGATAACTTCTTCTCAGGGCTCCAGTGACCACTTTCTGGATGTACAACTTCCTTTGGCATTTGGCATTTGCTTTAGTCTCCTTGCCCATAAGGCTGTGATCCTCTAGAAAGTGAATACCAAGCCTTCCACCTCGGTATTATGTTCCAAAAACTCACACAAGCCTGAGTTCATAAAAGAATATCTGGAAAGGTATGTAGAATTGAAATGAACTTTATCAATCTGAAACAATATGCCCAAGGGTGTGACAGGGATCAAACAGGAAATTTTATTTTGGAGAGGCTCCTAAAAAGCTCCCAAAAGTTTGTTTTTCTTTCCAATTTATTCTCCTTTAATTCCTTCAAGCTCCCCAGCACCATCATACTAAAGATAGTTCTTTGGAAGTCCCTCAGTTTGCCAAAACCATTTTGTTGTAGTGACAGTGGTGGTAGTTGTGATTGTAGTTGTGGTTATTGTGGTTGGTAGTTGCTATGGTGGTGGTGGCTGTTGTTGATGCTCTTGTCATTCAGTCATTTCAGTTATATCTCACTCTTCATAACTCCTTTGGGTATTTCTTGGCAAAGATACTGGAATAGTTTGCCTTATCCTTCTCCAACTTATTTTACAGATGAGGAAAATACTAGGTTGTTGGCTCTGTGGGTGGAGGGAAGGGGACATATGTGAAAAGAGTCATGAAGGTTGAAACAAGGTTTAGGGACTATATATGAGGTGTAAGTAAAAGGAAAAAGTCAAAGATAATGCCAACCTCAGGCGCTGCAGTGAATAGAGCTCCAGATTTGGAATGAGGAATGTGAATTCAAACCCAGCCCCAGACACTTACTGTGTTACCCTGAAGTCACTTAACAGCCTCAATCTGCCTCAATTTTCTCAACTATAAAATGGGGAAAATAAATTTTATTTGAAAGATTCTATTTGAAAGCACTTGACAAAAATGCTGGTTTCTAGTAGGTACTTAAATAAATGTTGATTTCTTTCCTTCCTTCCTAGGAATAAGACAATTCAGTAAGACAAGGGATTGGGGATAAAGATAATTAGTTCCATTTTGGATATGGTGGGTTTGAAATGCTTCAGGAAAACCAACTGACATATCTAAAAGTTGATTAATGATAAGAGACTAGAGTTTGGGGGAAAGTTAGGACATATAGACTTGATAATCACCTTTTTAGAGATAACTGAACCCATAGGAGCCAATGAAAGCACCAAAAGAATGCTCTCAGAGGAAGCAGAGAAGAAGGCCTAGGGAAATAGATGATGGAGAGAAGAGAACTCCTCACAGAGCATCCATTTAAGTAAGGCATCCAGATCAGCCACCTCTTCATTTCCCACCTGGATACTCTATTCTGGACTTCATCATGTCCCCCAAGAACCTCAACTTCCTGCAGGGTCACATTAGTCCTGAAACTCACAGTGCCCCTAGGCGACTCCTACCTCTAAGTCTACTCCCTTCCTCTGATTAGAGAAGGTGAAGGCTAAGAACAGAGAGCTCCTCCCAGCTAATCATCTCTTCATTGCCAACCTACATGCCTCCTCTTGACTTCAGCTTGCCTCCACCTCCTTTCAGCTTCTTTTTATTTGTTGACGCCTCCCATTTTTTCTAAGTTGTGAGCTCCTGGAGGGCAGGGATGGTGTTTTGTCTTTTTCTGTATCTTTAGTGCTTAGCACAGAGCCAAGTACATAGTAGGCACTTAATAACTGCTTATTCACTGACTGACAAAGTCTTTGGAGTCATTTGGGTCTTAGTGGAAATGGCATGGGTGAAGATCCACCCAAGGATACTGAAGAGTAATCAGATGGGCAGGAGAAGAATCAGGGGACAACAGTGTTGTGAAAAGCTTAAGAGGAGAAAGAATCCAGGAAGAGATGGTGATCAACATTGTCAAAGGCTACAGAGAGGTCAAGAAGGATGAGGATGAAGAAAGTGTCATTAGACTTGGCAATTGAGAGATCACTGATAACTCTGAAGAGAGTACTTTCATTTGAATGGTGAGTCTGGGAGCCCTGTTGCAAAGATTTAGAACAGAATGAAAAGAGATGAAGTTAATGTACTGATCAGTTTAGTTGGAGGAGGAATTTCTAGAAGAGCAGTATTGCACCCAGAATAAGCCATATAAGTGCCCAGGATAAATGGCACAAAATGCATTCTCAAACCAACCTTGGAAGAAAATTCAGTTGAGGATAAAGAGACTATCCAATGGAGAGAAAATCAGATAGAAACATTGAGACACTATGAGGAGCTTTCTTGGGAGGTGGGAAACAAGGAGGACAGAAGGAAACACACCCTCTAGTAGCTTACCATCATGAAAATTAATGCTTGAAAATTATTGTAAAACCTGGTCCGTCTTCCACTGGGAAGGGATTTAAATTTCAATTTTGGTTTTCTAGAACACAAAGCCAGTCGCTCTACTTACAATCTTTGGGTTGTCCTAATTTTAACTTTTTACCCAGCTCTTTTGGAATATATAGAACTTTTTTTTTTTTTTGCTTTTTGGAGGGCAATTGGGGTTAAGTAACTTGCCCAAGGTCACACGGCTAGGTTTTTTTTGTTTGTCTGTGCATTAAGTGTCTGAGGCCGATTCCAAACTCAGGTCCTTCTGACTCCAGGGCCAGCACTCTACTCACTGCTCCACCTAGCCGCCCCTAGAACTTTTGACCACATTCTATAGAAACCATAAGTCTCTCAACCTTTGGAAGTACAAGGTGCTTGGCCTCCAAGACAAGTGTACTTGATCTAGTTGTCACCCACTTCTTATTCATTTCCCCCAAGAAAAACTTCAAAAGAGAGACTGAGCCAAAAGAGATTGCTTCAGACATTTATGTAGCACTGGAAAGAAAATATCAAACAGTACAGGAGGCAACTAAAGAGAGGAGCCAAATATAGGGACATATTGTTCATCTGAGGAGATGGCAGGGATTTCCTGGATGTCATGATTCTGAGATTGACGGGAATTGTCTTCTCCTAAAAAACATCAGAGGGAAAGTCAGTAATGGATCTTAGTGATTGAATAAGAAAGCAGAAATGACAGCTTCCCATGAGCTAGCATGGCCCTGTCCTAAGAGATAAGAGGTTTAGAAAAGGCATACAAAAGCATAGAAATTCAAGGGGAGGCTGATGACTATATGAAATATGTTTTTTAAAAGGGCCATCCACCCCTCAGTCATGATTTGGAAGTTTACCTACTCATGGCTAAACTGAACCAAGTGGATACTTAAATTCCAGCTGATGTTTAGGATTCTAGACTATTCTGGAAGATGCTCTCAAAGTCTTTAAAGAGTACATACCTTAAGCACTTTCTGGGATGCAGGCCTCTGCAGAAACAAAGACATATGTGAATGTATTTATTTGCCAAAAGCACTTCCGACCACAAAGCTTCCAAGCTGGACAATGGTTTAAGCAATTAGAGACCATCTGCTAAGAAGTTAGTGTAAAACAGTTTCTAAGGTGAGAAAACAACTGGAATGAAGAGGGAAGGGAAGTGGGTACAATACAGAGGATAAAGGGACAAGGCAGGATGGAACCAAAAGTCCATTACCTTCTTGCTTAGGAGAGATTATTCTTTTTTCATTAAATCCTTTCTCTTTGATGAACTCCTGATAGTCCTTCAAAGCTTCAGGGTCCGCTTCTGTGTTTGGACCTGCAGAGAGAGAGAATAAATTATTAATTGTCACTAGACCCTTCTCTGATCCTTTTGTCTATAATAGTCACTCTCTATTGTGAAAATCTCTGGTTTGTGCACCCTAGTGAGTTGAATGGACAGCATGAAGAAACAACAGGAAAGAATTTATGGGACATTAGAAAGTTGAGCACTCTTTATCTTCTGCCAACAAATTCCCTCACTCAAATGTTCCCCAAATCATCATCTCTTCAGAAAATTCTTAGATAAATCTCTCGCACTTGCACTAAACAAAATGGTCCTAATGCCCTAAAATCTCCAGAAAAGTGGTTGAGGAAAGGGATAAGGAATGAAGACACATTTGCAAGCTTGCCTTCTCCCTCCTTCTCCTGCTTTGTTCAAAGCAGGATTTCCCTCATATTGTCCCATTAAGGATGAACTGAGTCAGTACCTGCAACTAGAAAAGTCATTCCTTAATAAGATCTATGTTACCATCAAACATGCAGCTGACAAAATCTTTGAGGTAATTCATGGAATCCACCAGCCTCTTTACTGGATGTTGATTTGTATCAAAACGAATGGGGACAGGGGAAATTTCCTCCTCCTTCTCTGAAGGAATCCGAGTGGGCAGGTTGCAATAGCTGCCCCAAATGCTAACATTGTTCTCTTGCTGGGATTCACTTACCCAAAAGTTTGACCAGTTTGAGTTGTTTACCCTTGAATTCGCCTTCACAAAAGAGAATCCAACTACCTGATGCAGAGGTCTTGGTTGCATACACATGGTATCTACCTTCATCTGTGTAGAAGTGAGGATAAATACTTTTAGCATCCTTAATCCTCTTAGAAAATATCTTTTGTGAAGAGACTGAAGCGAACTTTATATTCAGTGTCCCTGGTAAGTAGTGGGTATCCAGGAATCACGAAAAATATTTTATTTTATACCTTGCTAATGAACTTATCATGTAATATTATCTGTTATAAAACCATAGAATCAAACTACATTGAATTTTCAGGAAACTTGAAAACACATAATCTTATGCCTTCTGTTACAGATGAGGAAACAGAAGTTCAAAGAGGTTAATTAATAGAGTCAGGGATGAAATGTAGTGTCATAGATGGAGATTTAGCCTTGGAATAAGGGGGATCTAAGTTCAAGACCTTGCTCTCACCCAGAGCAACTCACTTAACCTCTAAGGCACTAGGCAACTCTCTAAGACTGTAAGTTGGAGTGGCTGCATTGATATGGAGAATTCACTTGCTGGGAGTTCCCAATATCAATTTAATTATAAGTCAGGTCCAAGTTGTTTGTACCTTAAGTAGATGTGATGTTTTACTTGAATTTTAACCCTTACTCATTGAACAGTATGATTCTCTAAATATTAGAGTTAATTAACACATCTTGGTTAAATGAGTGAATGAAGGCAAAGCCAGGTCTCTAGGACATGCTTCATGACCTACTCTGACCAGTATGGATCCATCCATCTCCACCCTGAACAGAATTTTGAGAGTCTAATTTTATTCTTAGTGTCTTCCCTACCCTGCATATGCCTCTAATTCCAGGGTTCCAGGCATACATCTGTGCTGTGGTACCCCACCTTTGCACAAACCCTGAACAGCACTCCCCATGTTCTTGGTATTAGCATATTAATGTACACTTTGTCTCCTATATTTCCTGAAGTACACATGTGAGGCCTCAGAATAGCCTCCATGAGACAGTATCTTTCCCCAAGGAAATATCTCACGCAAAAATTTTCAGAGCCAGGATTTCAACAGGAATACAGTGGCTAAGTGTGAATTCTTGTGGTTTTCCAAAGCAAACCATAAGAGCAGCTTCCTAGCCTGCCTTTGACACCCAGAGCTAAATTGGGCCCAGCAACCATGCATCCATGAAGACAGACCCACTGGTTAATTCAGTCAATGTCATCGAAAAAAGCTGTCCCAGTCACTCTGTACTATCAAGTGGACTCAGCCTTTGGACTCCAAGGCTAGAGAGAGGTCCCAAGTTCAAATCGTCTCTGAAACCTGGTCTCAGGCTTCATTTCCTTATTAGAGTCCCTTTAATGTGACATGCTTGAGTCACTTACTCATGGTAAATTCATTGGGATTGTCTGTTTTCTCTAATTTTGCTTTAATCTCTTTGCAGTTGCCATTCTTCCTGAAAAACAGAATACATATGAATAGTTTTGCTGGATATAAGAAATAATGTCATCAAAAATCTTAAAATGTGGTTTGATTCCCTTGCTTCTGACCAGTTATCAGCTATGGAAAGTACAGCAAAAGCAGAACAGTATCCCAGTCTATACTCTATTTCTACTCATAAAGAATTGGATGATTTCCCATCCTGCTTTTGACCATCCAGTATTCTGGAGATCAAGCTATACAGTTGGGAATCATAGAACACCTTGACCTCTAAGCAAGCAAAATCACAGGTAACCCTAAGGGAAATAGTGAGAGACATGTTATGAGTCTGAAATATATATAACCTACGATGATAACTTGTGTCATGAATGCTATAGAATAGAGGCATCAACAGGGGAAATGAGAAAAGTTAGAGGAGGCCTGAGCCCATATGGGAACTTGCAGGTAGACTGTGACTCAGGAAGTCAACCAATGGGTGCTAAGTAAACTTTTCACCCTTTGGTGGTAAAAATGAAATAAATAAACCAAATCGCCATATTCATATATGAAAACTTTTAACTCCCAAGTGTGGTCAAGTTAGGTAAGCAGAGAGTACAGAATTATCAGCTCTAGCTGTGATCCTGATATAAGAGATATAAAAGAATAAACCAGCTGAAAGGACTATTCTCTGCAGGATACTTACCTGATGGTAAATGAGACCTCCAGATCACCATCATTAAGAAGGGTGATGGTGATGGGTGAGACGGACTTAGGCCTCTTCTCCTCAAGAATTTCCTTGTCTGCCACAATAGCATTTACATGGTATGTGCCCTACAGAAAATCATAATTTGTAGCCAGAATTTGAGGTAGGAAAAATGAGGGAGGCAGGTCTTTCTCCTCCACAACCTTTCTCAGCTAAGTCCTTCTATACTTGGCCCCCTCTTTCATTATAACCCTAACTGAAATAAAAACTGGCTGAGCCTTTACCTCAGGGGTCATGGTGAACCTGATGGCAAAATACTCAAATGGGAAGTTGTTAGGAAGAGGTCAGGGGCTTCATCTGAACTAGTCTTGAGAACCAAATGTATAAAGTTGCCCCAAATGTTCTATGACCAAATTTGAAGCAGAGATTTGTCTTTGAACCCACAAACTAAATTCTTAAAGAGTGACATTGAATCCTTTGAGACCTAATTTCACTTTGGAATATGACTTGTTTGGAAAGTTTATTGGCAGAGAAAATTAAGTGGATCATATCCACCCTTTTCAGTTCACTCTGGACAGAGTAAATAAAATCAAAAACAAGAGAACAATAAAATCCTTGATCTAGCATCTACTTCCTGCATAGACTCAATTCAACATTTTCTAGTTGAGTGCATAGCTCTAAAGCTGCTGCCTCTTGTAGAATGGGGTCTCACAGCTCCATATATTCCTGAAAAGAATCTGGAAGGCTCCTGATTTTGAAATGATAGCCTCTTGCTAGCTTACATGCCTCCCTCCGACATACAAGACCTCCTGATGCAACCTCACCTCCAATATTTCTCCAGAAGATGTTGATTCTTCCGCTTGGAGGATAGAGAACAGGCTTAGTGCTACAGTTAAAAAAAGGACCTTCATCCCGACAGACTTTCACAGGGCCTTCCCTTCAATCAGTCACTAGTGAAGCTGGTTAGAATGTGTGTGCTCTTCTCCTCAAATATTCCTCTCTATATACCCTAAGATCACTCTGACAGTGAAAACTGATCTCTCTTTTACACAATGCTTGTCATACAATGGGGCATTGGGGGTAAAGAGAGAGGTTAAAATAGCATAGTATTATTTTTGGAACTATCACACTTTTCTGCTTTTTTCAATGACTATTCATTAAAATTCATCCAAAGAATCAACAAGACTTATTCTTTTGAGTGTCTACATCCTCCAGGATGGTGAACAGACTCAAAACCATGTCATACAAGGATCAGTAAAAGGAAATCGCCATGCTTAGCCCAGAGAAGAGACTTATGAGGAGCTGAGAGCTATCTTAAGGTGGAAAAATTAGACAAGTGATGCTTAAAATCAGGTACTTAGGATTGTTGGAAGCTGTCACCTCAGTTCCAACATGAAAGAAAGTACCCTGTTTACTGATCCCTTGAGAAAATGAAGGACATAATTAGGGATAAAAGCTAATGTTGCAAGGAAGCAGTTTTTGATTGAATTTGAGGGAAAACTTTCTAACAATTAGTACTGTCTAAAAGTACAGTTGAATTCCCTAAGGAGATAGTAGATACTCTCACTAGGGGGTCTTCATACAAAGGCTGAATCAACACTGAGAATTTTGTAATAGAAACTTCTAATTAGGCATGAGTGGGACTAGATGTTCTGTGAAGTCCCTTCCATTTCTGAGACTCTATTATTCTGTAATAGCCTTTTGTCTACCGGATGAATTCTAAACCATGTAACCTAACATCCATTACCTGGACACCAAAATTTTTATCTTTGTTTCTTGTTGATCCCTCTTCTCCATATACTTGACTCTCCCCTATTTGAATTCTCCCTTCCAGCCAGTCAGATTGATATGACTCCTGATTGTCTCCTGAACACACCTGATATATTACCCTCCTCTACTTTTGCTCACATTACTCCTTTCTTCTCTTTTCTGCCCACTCATGCCCTCTCTACTCTTTAAAACCCATCTCTAATCTCATTTTGATAGCCTTCCCCCTTAGAATATATATTTCTTAAGAACTTACTCAAGAACAATACCTGAAAATATTGTTTTGCTCTTTGTGTCCCTAGTACCTAACATAGTTCCTGGAACATACTAGAGGCTTAATAAATGCCTTGATTAATTGATTGATCACAGTGATACCCACTTCTCAGTGTTCAGTGACCACCTGGTGCCTGTACCATTCATCTAGCTTTTAAAATATGTTTTAATCATCTTGCCTATTAGATTGTGATTTTGTTGAAGGTATATACCGTGTCTGGTATCTGTATTTTGTCCCAATAGCCCCCATAGTCCTGAGTCCATAACAGCTTTTTAATAAATGCTTCTTGAATTGTATTGAACTCATGTGAAACAAACTAAACTGAAGGTATCTGTCTATGCCCCAGGTATGACAGGGAAAAGAGCAGGGAGAATTATGTTTTAGAGAGGTTCCTGAAAAGGTTGTATTGTATTTGTTTTCTTGACTAAATTTTTCTCCTTAAATTATTCCAAGTGCCCTAGTCCTTCAGAACAGAGTACCCCTTTGTAGAATCAGCTCCATGACCTTTCAAAGGTGAATGCTGTCAACAAAAACCAGTGACCACATGTGATTAGGGGATTTTGTGTTTTTTTGGTTGTTGATTGTTCTGGTCATTTGTTCTAACTATTGTACTGCCACCATTGATCACCAACAGAGCATGGACAAAGAGTGAAGGTGATCTGCCAGCTTTCTCCATTATGCAATGGTTCCTGTGACACAGAGGATGTTCCCAAAAGCTAAGGAGAGATTTAGAAAATTTTAGTTACTTAGCTTATTCCTTCTTCCTGGCTTGTTCTCTAGGAGGAAGTTACTGATATTCCTTATGATATCACCAATGATAAGGTTCAATTCAATGGTGACCTCTTTAAGGAAAATTTTCCTAATTCTCCAGTTTAAAATCTTTCCCTCTTTCCCCAATATCCCCATAACTTTTTGATTTATGTTTTCTATCTCATAATTGCTTATTTATTGGGGCGGCTAGGTGGCGCAGTGAATAGAGCCCCAGCCCTGGAGTCAGAAGGACCTGAGTTCAGAGCCGGCCTCCAACACTTAATCCACACAAAACAAAAAACCTAGCCGTGTAACCTTGGGCAAGTTACTTAACCCCAATTGCCCTAATGGGGCGGCTAGGTGGCGCAGTGAGTAAGAGCACCGGCCTCGGAGTTGGGATGACCCGAGATCAAATCCGGCCTCAGAAAATGAGCACCCACGCATAAATAATGACTAGCCGTGTAACCTTGAGCAAGTTACTTAACCCCAATTGCTTTAAAAATAAATAAATAAATAATTTCTTATTTATTAATGTGCTAGAATGCAAGCTTGATGGAAGTGATTGTCATATTTGTAGTTGTAATCCCAGTACCTAGCACAATTCACAGTACAGAGTCAGCACTTAATAAATGCTTGCTGACTAATCTATTATTTACTATCGGCTTTATTCCCATTTTACAAATGAGTAAGCTTCCAGTAGGAGGTGGCTCCAGAGCTAATCCTTGAAGGAAATTAAAGATTTTAGGAGACAGAAGTGAGGAAAATACCTTCCAGGAATGGAAGACAGACCCCATAGTCACATGAAAGCAGGAGCTGGAACTCAGTCTGGGGAACAGCAAGCAAACCCATTTAACTGGTATGTAAACACCTCAAGGTCAGGCTCTATTTTTCTTTCTGCTTGTATTTGTATTCCCAGTGCCTGGCATAGAGTGTGGTACTCAATAAGTACTCATTTACTGACTAAGTAATGTGTTATCAGTTAGAAGGACAGACTGGGATATGATTCCAAAGTCCTTTAAATGCTAAATTGAGAAGTCTGTATTTTATTTTAGAGGCAATGAGGATTCGTTGATACTTGAGTCAAGGACTATATGCTAGAAAATTATCTTGGTAGCTGTAAGAAATAAAATGGTTTCTGGCATGGACTCATTTATTAAGCCACAGGGACCTTATCATACCCGATGTGTAGGTCCAAGACTGAGCACCTCCACCTCCCCAACAGATGTTCCCAGACTTCTTATACTCATCTCAATTTTCCCAGCCTTTTTCCATTCCTCCACTGCAAGTAAGCACAATGTAACCACAATGGTGCCGTTAAATATCAGCTCTCAAGTAATTTCCTGAAATCCTTTATCCCCTGATTTTCCAGGATGATTGCCAGAAAGGCCAGGCACTACTAAAAGGTGTATATCTTATGAGCACAGTGTACACCCCACTCATTCAGTGCACAAGCCCTCACACTTGAACTGAGTTTCTTCCTCTAATAATCATTGTATTCCTCATGTCCCAGAAACTTTAAACCTTAATTTCTCCTGATGTACTCCCTCCCTCAGATCCAGTACCCTCAATAATAGAAAATAATATAATGCAATAGTAATAGCATCTATGTAGCACTTATTGTGTACCAGTTACTATGCTAAATGCTTTACAAATATCATCTAATTTGATCCTCATGATAATCCTGGGAGTCTGGTGCCATTATTATCCCCATTTTATAGTTGAGAAAACTGAGGCAAACAGAGGTTAAGTGACTTGCTGAGGGTCACATAGTTAGTAAGTATCTAAGAACAGATTTGAATTCAGGTCTTTCTGACGTTTCTAGGCCCAGCATTCTATCTACTATGTCACTTAGCAGCCTCCAATATGCCCTAAGGATGTCATTGATGGGTGAGGGGTGGAGACTTTTCTAGACAAAAATATTTCTAGAAATAAAAGTTATAATAGAAAAAAAAAAAAACCTGGGCTATACGATTTGGGGAGGGGCTCTGTCAGCCAACATGGAGCCAATAAAGGGTTCAATTCTACTTGGGTCTTGCTCATGTTTTGGATACCACATTTGGAGTCCCCAGAGAGATTGACAGCATTCTGGGTCCAAGACCCAGCCTGGAAGATCTTCAGCCTCAGGAGAAGGAGGCCACTCAGCTCTGAACTCCTAGAGCAGCCGGTACCTGAAATCTTTTCAGGGCTCAGGACTCAAGGCTGAGAAAGTCCAGACCATCCCCTGACATTGATCAGATCTCATTTCAGCTCTGTGGACCCCGACCTCTGTACCAGCCTCCGGAGGTGATTTTACGTCTGTTTTATTTCTGTTTGGCTTCTGTTTCTGTAAGAGTACTCATCTGTTGGAAAATTGAGGCAGCAGGATGCAGTGATATGTTCCCCTCTTTCTTGGACAGCCAGAAAACACTGGGTGAGCCTTCTGGCACAGCCTTCTGGTCCCCTTCTGGGACAGAGCTAGTCATATCCTGGCCTGCCATCTGGCGTGTGACTGGGGGTGCCCACAAGTCTGTCTGTTAGTATCTGTGAGTCTTAAGTGTTTCTGTGTGAAATTTCTGTCTATCTGTCTGTAACTAACAGCCTCTGTGTTCAGAAACAGCCAGTGCAACTGTTGAACTTGCAACTTTCTCTTTGTCTTCCCTTCTGAGAAAGAGAGATAAGAAAAGGGGGGGGGGGGTGAGGAGAAAGCAGCCCTGGCCACTAGGCAGAGGGAACCAGGGTAGTGGTAGGGTGGAGGCTTCCGTGGAGCCCCCTCTGCATTGCAGTGACTTGGTGGGGGGGGGGGGGGGGGAGGCGCTGGCCAGCCTGGCTCTGGTGTCAGGCTGATGGTGGGGCTGACCTACCCAATGCCTGTGCTCCCGCAGGTGGGAGAAGGTGCAGGCCCTGCCCCAAGCCTGCTGCCCCTGGTGGTGGGGGGAGAAGAGAGCGGAGATGGAGGGAGGAGTTCTCCACCCTCTGAAGTGGAAATTCCTGAGGGAATTGGGGCAATTGGGAAATTTCTCTCTCTCTGGGACTGCAGGGACGTGTCAGGAGTCTTCCCTGAAAGGAGACTCTGGCCATATGTCTTAAGAAATTTGGTCTCCAAAAACTTTAAAAAGCACTTCATTTTGCTTGAGCAAACTTCCTACTCTGTGCCATTCCTTCCCCTCCCCAATGGGGCACTGGCGAGGTGGGGAGGTGGGCCTCTCCTTGGGAATCCCTCCCCTCAGATCAAAGAAGCAGGCAGGCTAGCTATCTCCTGCCTCATCTGATCCAAATAAAGACAATTGAAGTCACTCTTAATTCAGTGCTTAAGTTAGTACTGTTTGACCCTAAGGAAAATTGGGAAAATACTTAGATCTGAAAAAGAGAAGCCCCAGAGGTGAAGCTTTGAGATTGGCATATTCAACACTCACTTTCAAAAATTCCACCAAGATTCTTCTCCCTGTTGTTCCCCCATTGACAAGGCTATATAGTTAAAGGAATAGAAAATTATGAATGGGACACTCTGACCACAGTGTTGTAATATTTTGAAATTTTGTAATTTGAGAAATCTGTAAAATCCCTTTCTTTATAGTTCCTGGTCTGGCCAGCCCGGATTTATACTAAAAGTTAGAAATAAAAAGCAAACAAACAAACAAAATATCTTTGCAAATTCTAAGAATCATTAAGAAGTTGGAAATAAGATATTGGATTTGCTTTAAAACCAGAGGTTTTTTGTTATCTCTGCTTGACCTGTTTCCTGAATTTGTAAAGGGAAAATTAATAGTTTGTTATGGAATCAAAATGGTATAATGATTGTAAAATGTTTAATGTAATGGGTGGCATGTGTTGGATACAACATTATTCTCTCTCTAGCTTTGAAGAGGATGCCAAGAAAGATAAGATAAATTATTGTATAAGTCATTTGATGTCATTTGAAATTCATTGTTATGTTGTTGCTATCTCTCTAAGATTGTATTGTGTTTCTAAAAGTCTGCTTAGCAAGTAAAATTTTAAAAAACATTTTGAAGTTGGAAAGGTATTACAGCAATTTTTTTTTAAATCTGGATTTTGTATTGCATGTGAATTGGATTCTTATGTTATAAAATTTGATAATTTAAAGCTGTTATATTGGGTTACAAACAAATAGTAATAATGTTGCTGATATTTACCATGATAAATGATATTTTACTTAACATAATTGTGTTACTGGTAAACAGTTGTATTATCTATGTTATAAGAGAAGTTTCTCTTAAAGTTTAAAAGTTGTTAAGGTGAGAATTATACTGTCAGAGGAACAGGAAAAATGCTCTAAGCTGTGATTGGTGAAATTTGCTATTTAAGGTGATTTTTTCCTTCTATAGCAAATTTCCTATGATCAGAGCACAGTCAGTAAAAGATATGAGCTCTTTTATGTTAGCTTATTGGAAAATCTACTATTATTTTTCATCCAGAATTAGAACATGTGCAGAAAGTTATGCAAACCGCTTAAGATCATTTTAGCAGTTTTCAACTAACTTTCTTCATAAAAGTTTAATGAGTTGTAAAGCAGAAGAGATCTTGCTGTTTTGATCTGAATTTGTAGTTATTCCATGATCAAAGCAAAAGTTAACATTTGTAACTGAATGTTAAAGATTCAGTTGAAGACTCAATTTCTGAAGTATCTCTTTCTTCCAGAGTGAATATAATCAGAGGATGAACAAGCTTTGTGAAACAAGGATGTATGTCTACTATTCAGTTGTGAGGTTCAAGTCAGGAACCTCTATTGTTTAAGGCAGTAATGTTAGTAAAAGAATAATAACTTATGAAGTATCTTGTTTATGTAGTTTGTAGAAATATAGAGGAAAATGAAATAGTCTGAGTAATGGTTTATACTAGCCCATCATCACCCCACTTCTGGTCACTTTCCTCCTACTCCTTTTTGGTCCTTGTTTGTTTAAATCTCTTTGCTAGATTTGTGTTTTCTAGGCTCAGCACCCTTCACTTGCTGATGACATCTCAGGCTGAGTACCCACCACTGTTCATGACCCATCACCCCCTGGACCTGGCTTTGGCCATGTTTTGGCCACTGGCCACTGGCCACTGGCTACAGACCCAGCCCCTTAAATGGTGGGACCCTACAAAACAGACTCAGCTCTACATCCTCCCTCAGCATGAAGCAGTTTGGGAAGCTCTGACCTTCGTCCCTTATCCCAAATGATTTTGGGGTCCCATCTGCATAAGGGGGAAATGATGGGGTGCTTGGGTGCCTGTGTTTGGGTTGCTGGGGTGCCTGTGCTTGAACCCCAGTTTGTAATTTCAAGGTGATGAAAGACCAATTGGGTATTAATACAATTGATTACAATAATTAAATCAGAGATATTTAGTTAAATCAGAGATATTTAGTTGAGAGAAAAGAAAGATACCATTTTTAACACCAGGTTAATTTAAACTGTCTTTAAGGAAAGAAATACTTTTAGAAAAGATATTTTGAAAGGTCTTGTGTGATCATTTCTGAAAGTCCATCTATGGAAAGCTGAACAAATCAGATAAGAAAGTTTGGGGACAAATTAGGTTTATCCAGCCCCTCCTGTTTCCAGATAGTTGATATCAGTTTTAGATGCTGAAGTATGTTGAGAGAGCATGAGGAAGTTTTGGGAAGGCAGAAAGATTTGTAATTAATAGTTCAATCAAATTTTAGATGGCCCTATCTGAAGGATACTAGTCCATATTTATTTGCTATTTAACAATTTGAGAGACTATAAAATTTTACTATCCCTTAATTACAGAAATTCATTGTCATAAAAGCCAATAATGGGATGGCAGAGGCTGCATGCTGCAAACTGCTCAAGGTGAATGTCTGTGCTTGGAAAAGTTTGGAGACACCATTGGACACTGCCCAGGTGGGATCTCTCTGACTTTATTTCCCAATTGTGTGTTTGCTTTCTGAAAAGGAACCATGCCACACCTATTTATATCTAAGCCCTACTTTTAGCACCTAGTGGCTATCTAAATGACTACCAGAAATGACTCATGCTTGGATCAAACATGGCTAAGGAAGTTTTCCTTCTGGCAAGGTTTATGACATTGTCCCTCTTTTTCCTCTATAGCAAATTCATTGAGAAGCAATATTCAGGGCCAAATAAATGAATAAATATAGAGATAACATCCTTCAAAGAAGGAGATGATTAGTAATAAGGCAAAATGTAACAAAATAGATGCATAATTGACCAGGATAGTGAAGTTTGAGGAGAGGCACGGGATCAGACTAAGATGACTCCTAGAATTAAATACAGATATATAAAAACTGGCTTTAAAATTTTTCTATTATCTGAATTCAAGCTTTGAGCATGTTTGGGAATAAGATCAGAGGTTTAGATATTAGCACAAGGATTGGATAAGATATTGGTAAGGGTGAAACTAATGTTACTTTGTTAAGGCATCTGATAATTTTACAAAGGGCAGATGAAATATTTTTAGGTTTTTTTGTTTATTTACTTTTATTTTACAACAGTAAAATAAAACTCAGTCCCTTGAGTTTCAATTTTTCCTCCCCCCACCCCCAATCATGGTGGCATGGACTCGAATATAGGATCTGCAAATGTCTTCACACTGATCATGGGTCAAGTTGTACAGAAGGATTGTAACTAATGGAATGATCCATGGGAAAGAGGAAACACAACAAAACAAGAAAGGGAGAGAGAGCAGGTGGTTTGTTTCACTCTGCATTCAGACTCCACATCTCTTTCTCTGGATGTGGGTATCTCTTTCAGTTGTGAGTCTTTTGGAGTTGTCTTAAAACCTTACATTGCTGAGAGGGACCCAGTCTATTGACACTGGTCGTCACACATACATTGTATCTGTGATTATGGAGAGTTTTTTCCTGGTTCTACTCTTCTCGCTCAGCATCAGTTTATATAAGTCTCTCCAGGGTATTGTGGAGTCTGTATGCTCCTCATTTCTTGTGGCTCGGTAGTATTCCATTACATTCACATACCACAACTTGTTTAGCCATTCCCCAATTGATGGGCATCCCCTTTATTTCCAATTCTTTGCCACCACAAAAAGAGCTGCCAGGTTTAGCCACACCTAGGGAGACTTGGCACCAGTGGGAGTTTCAAGGTGTGTACTGACAAATCACTGATTTTGGACTCTGCAAGTTCCTGCTTATGTAATACATAATCATTGGCTGTGTAGTATCCTTTTAAAAGCTGAGGCTTTGCCTGGAATCGACACTGTATGATTTGGAGAGGGGCCCTGTCAGCCAACATGGCCTGATCAGCCAACATGGCACCAATAAAGGGTTCAATTCTAAATGGTTAAAAAAAAACTGGAAATAAGTCAGGCCTTTAACAAATTGGTTTTAAAAAAATTTAATGGTTTCCACTATGGGGTGGAGTCAAGATGGTAGAGTAAAAGCAAGATATTCCATGAGCTCCCACCACAACCACCTCCAATACCTGTAAAATATGACTCTAAACAAATTTTAGAACTACAGAACCCAAAAAGCAAAAGAGAAAAACAAATCTCCTGCTGAAGCCAGCCTGGCAGGCTGACAGGAAGGGTCTATCACACCAGAAGCTGAGCAAAGTCCCAAGTGAGCCACACTAAGCCCAGGGCAGCCCCAAGCAGTGACCCAGACCAGCAGCTCAGACCCACTGGAGCCAACGTCAGGAGAGTGAATCACTGGCACATGTGGAAGTTTGCAGACTTCTCAATCCATAAACACCAAAGAGAAATTAAAAGGTCAGTGGGGAACTCTGTTGGAACTGGGTGATGGAAGAGCATGGTCCAGCCCCTGCCTGTAGGGCAAGAGTTGGTGGAGGCAAGGTGGCTGCAGCTGCTGCCATAAGGCTGCTTCTGGAGTCCTGGCCTGCAGATCATAGGGGAACCAAGTGACCAAGGTAATCACTCTTGCTTTGACCTGCTTGAATCTGGGTCACTGTCATGGGCAGTGGTACTGGGATGAGAAGTGCCAGAGCTTGTGGTGGCTATAGAGGGGGAACCCTCCTCAGATCTCTGACAATATTTGCAAAAAATCCCGTGATTTGGGACAAAGTGATCCACTTTGAAAGCAGAGTGGCAAAGAGCTCAAAAATCAATTAATTATGGAGCAGCTAGGTGGCACAGTGAATAGAGCACTGACCCTGAAGTCAAGAGTACCTGAGTTCAAATCTGGCCTCAGACACTTAACACTTACTAGCATGTGACCTTGGGCAAGTTACTTAACCCCAATTGCCCTTCCTTCTCCCCTCCAAAAAGAAAAAAGCAAAAAAAGGCAAGTAGTTGGCTGACAAGATAAGCAAGCAGAAGATGCACAATCCGACTATAGAATCCTTTTTGGGGGACAAAAAAGATCAAAACATGGAACCAGAAGAAGTCAACAAAGGCAAAACTACTGCATTCAAAGCGTCCAAGAAAAATATGAACTGGTTACAGGCAATGGAAGAACTCAAGAAGGATTTTGAAAATCAAGTAAGAGAAGTAGAGGAAAAATTGGGAAGAGAAATGAGAATGTTGCAAGAAAATCATGAAAAGCAAGTCAAAAGCCTGCTAAAGGAGACCCAAACAATATTGAAGAAAATAACACCTTCAAAATAGACTAACTTAAATGGCAAAAGAGGCCAAAAAAAATAGGAGAATGACTTAAAAAGTTGAATTGCCCAGATGGAAAAGGAATTTCAAAAACTCACTGAAGAGAATAATTCCTCCTGAATTACATTGGAGCAAATGAAAGCTAACAACTTTATGAGAAATCAAGATGCTATAAAACAGATCCAAACAAATGAAAAAATAGAAAGCAATGTGAAATATCTCATTGGAAAAACCACTGATCTGGAAAATAGATCTAGGAGACATAATTTAAAAATTATTGGACTACCTGAAAGCCATGATCAAAAAAAAAAAAAAACTAGAAATCATCCTTCAAGAAATTCTCATGGAAAATTGCTCTGATATTCTAGAACCAGAGGGCAAAATAGAAATTGAAAAAATTCACCAATTGCCTCTTGAAAAAGATCCCAAAAAAACCTCCTAGGAATATTATAGCCAAATTCCAGAGTTCCCAGGTCAAGGAGAAAATATTACAAGTAACCAGGAAGAAATAATTTTAGTATTGTGGAAACACAATCAGGCTAACACAAGATCTAGCAACTTCTACATTAAGGGATCAAAGGGCTTGGAATATGATATTCCAGAGGTGAAAGCAGCTAGGATTAAAACCAAAAATCACCTACCCAGCAAAACTGAGTAAAATGCTTCAGGGGAAAATATGGTCATTCAATGAAATAGAGGACTTTCAAGCATTCTTGATGAAAAAACCAGAGCTGAACAGAAAATTTGACTTTCAAATACAAGAAACAAGAGAAGCATGAGAAGGTAAGCAGGAAAAAGAAATCATAAGGAACTTATGAAAGTTGAACTATTTACATTCCTACATGGAAAAATGATCATTGTAACTCATGAGACTTTTCTCAGTATGAGGATAGTTGAAGGGAATATATATGTATACATACATATATGTGTTTATATAGGAGGGTGTATGTGTGTATAAATATATATGTGAATGTGTGCGTATGTGTGTACATGTATACATAGACGGAGAGCACAGGATCAGTTGAATAGGAAAGGATGATATCTAAAAAATAAAATTAAGAGGTAAGAGAGGGGCGGCTAGGTGGTGCAGTGAGTAAGAGCGCCGGCCTCGGAGTTGGGATGACCCAGGATGGAAACCGGCCTCAGAAAATGGGCACCCCCATATAAATAAAGACTAGCCATGTAACCTTGAGCAAGTTACTTAACCCCAATTGCTTTAAAAAAAAAAGAGGTAAGAGAGGAATATAATGAGAGAAGGAGATAGGGAGAGATAGAATAGGGTAAATTATCTCATATAAAAGAGGCAAGAGAAAACCATTACAATGGAGGGGAAGAACAGGAGGGCAAAAGGGAATGAAGTCAACCAAACAAACTCTCATTGAATTTGCCTTAAGGAGGGAATAACATACACACTAAATTGGGTATCCTACCCTGCAGGAGAGTAGGGGGGAAGGGGATAAGAGGAGGGATGATAGAAGGAAGATAGAAGGGGGGATGCAGATTGGGGGAGAGAGTAGTTAGAAGCACATACTTTTGAAAAGAGACAGGGTCAAAGGAGAAAATAGAATAAGTGGGGGTGAGATAGGATGGAGGGAAATATAATCTTTCACAATGTATCTACTATGGAAACAATTGGCATAACTACACTTGTACAACCTATATTGAATTTCTTATCTTCCCAGTGGGGGTGGGTGAGGAGGGAAGAAGGGAAAGCATCTGGAAATCAAAGTTTTTAAAACAAATGTTTAAAAAATGGGTTTTTTGCATGCAACTGGGAAACATGATATACAGGCACTGGGGTATAGAAATCCATCTTGCCCTACTAGAAAGTTAAAGGGGATATGGGGAAGGATATAAGAGAGAGCAGATTGGGGGGAAGAGGTATTCAGTAGGCTCACTATTTTGGGGTGGAGATAGGGGAAAGGTAGAAAATTCGTAACTCAAAATCTTGTGGAAATGAATGTTGAATATTAAAAATAAACAAATTAAAAATTAAAATGGTATATGAAGGCCCCACTTCTGTTACATTGTCTGTGTGAGCCTGGACATATCACATAACATCTCAGTGCTATAGGAAACTCTAAGGTTATAAGTTGCAGGAAAGAGTACCAATTTGAATTTTAAAGGGAATTTCTTCACCTAGAAGTTCAATGAAATCATATATCCAGTCATTATGGCTCTATGAATGTAATAAACTATTGTCCCGTTATAAGAAAAAACAACACTGAAGAATACAAAGCTACTCCAGAGGGCAATAACAGCTCACATTTCTATAGTCCCTACATTTTATATATACCCAATCCTCAAGTACTCTTTTCAAGTTAACATTGGCCTCCTTGCTATTCCTTGAACAAGACCTTGCACCTCCCAAATCTGATCTTTTTTTTTTTTTTTTGCTTTTTGGAGGGCAATTGGGGTTAAGTAACTTGCCCAAAATCACATAGCTAGTTTGTTTGTTTGTTTGTTTGTTTTGTATGTGTGTTAAGTGTCTGAGACCAGATCTGAACTCAGGTCCTCCTGACTCCAGGGCTGGCACTCTACTCACTGCACCACCAAGCCACCCCAAATCTGACCATCTCAATGGGTTTTTTCCCATGCATAGAATCCTCTCTCTCTCTCTCTCTCTCTCTCTCTCTCTCTCTCTCTCTCTCTCTCTCTCTCTCTCTCTCTCTCTCTCTTTCTCTCTCTCTCTCTCTCTCTCTCTCTCTCTCTCTCTCTTCATCTCTTCATCTCCACCTCCTGGCTCTCTCAGCTTCTTTCAAGTCTGAGCTAAAATTCCACTTTCTAAGCAAAGCCTTTCCAGAACCTCCTTAAGGTAGACAGAACATAGTGAACGAATCCTTTTAACAGAAGTAATATTTCTAGAAAACAGGGTAAAAGTAAAAAATGCAAATGTTATTACAATTAAGCCTCTGAGAAATAGGGGGTTAAATTCTTGTGACCACCAAAAATCGTAATCTTTTGTTAGAGACTGCTGAAAATGCACTTTTCTGCATAAAATTCTTTATAACAAGACATAAATTCTAATACTATGGACTTTTCCTAACACAATAGCCATGAAATAACCCATAAAATGTAGTATACACACACAGAAATTGGTAACATGCAACATATTTTTCTTGCTAGTAATTCCCTAGAATTCTGTGACCTTTTTGCTAACATGTCAATTAAAAAGAAAAAACATAGATTTCAGACAATATTCACTTTTCATAACACATGAAATCAACAGTACCATAAATATTATATAGCAAATAAAAATTTTAAAACAAAAACAAATTTTAACCTGAATCTTACTTTCTACTATGTCAGATGGCAATGTGAGGGTATTGTACTATATACTACTAAACTGCTGTAAACCATTCTACCTTGGCCAAGCTCTGAAAACCAAAAGAGACATTGCTGGAACTTTAGTCGCCACTGCTTGAAGACATCAAGATTGCAGAGTTTTCAACATTCCTTTAGAGTCCAAAGGAATTGCACTATGGTTTGGGGGCATAATTGCAACATAAAACTTGAGTTTTAAAACCAATGAAAATACATACCAAATGCATGGGGAGCCCTTTACTCTTCAGTAGTAGGGTTAACAAGACCAGTAAAGTGCCTGGTAGGATACCACCCATTCCACAAACTTGTTCACATCACACCTCTCATTTTTTCTCTAGTATGCTTAGCCACAAATGTGCATCATTGCCAATGTGAAAATGGAAACAAGATTATTAATAAAATTGCTTAAATGCTCGTTGAAGATTGACTGTAGATAGATAGACAAATACCTTGTCATGATACTTTGAGTCATGACAGATAGACACCTTGTTTGAACACGTCATTTCATATTATCTCCCACATTAGACTGCAATGTCCTTAAGAACAGGGACTGTCTTTAGCCCACTATACACACACACACACACACACACACACACACACACACACACACACACACACACACACTGAAATTGAATGTATCAGTAAGAAAAGGTAACCCAAGTTTATGGAGAAACTTTTTAAAATTATTCTTGTTTTTACCTTCCATTGAGTAAATGTCATGATATAATGCCGCTTGCTTTTGCCTTCTCATTTAGTAAATTATTCATGTTTAAGAATTAACAATATCATTGTGGCCGATTTGTGTAAATGGGAAACCCTATAGAAGTTCCTCAGAAGCTACTGTCACAAGTATAAATTTATATTTTCCCCACACCTTAGTTACACTGAGGTCCTTGAAAGAAAAGTATAGCAATGTGTTGGAAACCCTCCAGAAATGCCAATGTGAGTGCAGTTAGGGGTGAAAGAGCCAGCTTAGAGAAAGAGAATATAAGTGCTAAGTCTGTGTGATGCCATGTCCTTTACACTTGATTTTCCCATTTTACAGATGAAAAAACTAAGATCCAGAATGACCCTGTCCTAAAGCCCATGGGCATAGGGCTCTCTCCTTATTGGTGGAAGTAAATATCCTACCCTGCATGAGGGAATGGAGTTGTTGAGATCAGAAGATTTCAGTTCTCCACCAGGGCTCTTCAAGCATCAAGTTGCTTCAAGAGTTTCTGGATTCCAGCTTTGAGAGAGAAGATGGAAGAGGCCAACTCCATTTTAGGTTATTGAAGGAAAAGACTCTGGGAAGACATGAGTGGAGCTGTCATTCTCCATCATGTCCCTACCCCCCTTCCCCCACTTGCTACTCTAGAGACTGGAAGGAGTTTTCCCTTGGGTGAGATGAAGGGCTCTCTCTCATCATTGAGCTGAGTCATCTCACTTCCAATGAGAGAGTTCCTTCTGTATTGTCCATTATATATTCTTCTATGTGTATCTTCTCTGATTTTTTTGCTATGATGTGGATAAATGGGTTTCTTTGCTATTCACCATGTGTGTTCATGATAGAACATGAATTTGGTGAGAAAGGGGTCAAGCTTTGGATATAGATCTTGGGTCCTCCTTCTCCCAATAATGACAATGTGATCAGAAATTAGATGGAACCCATTCATATCCCTTAGACTAACAATATCTAAGGGACCGGATAGATATGCTTCTAGTTTAATACTCCTCTCTGAGGAGAACAGAGCAGCCTCTGGCCCCAAACTCCTGCTTCCTCTCTTGGAAGGAATAAAAGTCTCCCTTGCAAATGGGTGAGGGGAGAAGAGGCTAGAAATGTCTATTCTGTATTTCTTGTGGCATGCAATCAAAAACCCTAGCCAAAGGTAGGCCTCACTGCAGGTGGGAAGCCCATTCTTGTTACACCTGGAATCATACAGTAAGTTCGAGCAGAGACAAGATCAGGACTTCAGTCTCCTGACTCCAAGTCCAGGACACTTTCTGGTACAAGACAGAAGAGAGAGTAAAATAGATAAGAGAAGGGATGGCAAAGCCATATCAAGACAAGCCCTACTATGAAAGCAAACAAACCAAGAAACTGCTTGACAGAGCACACAACTGACCCAATCCTTTCCAGAAGGATGATACTGTATAAGGCAGCTTCTTGACACAGCGAATAGAATTCTGGGCCTAGAGTCGTGGAGATCTGAGTTCAAATCCAAACTCACATTTATTAGTTATGTGACCCTAGGAAAGTCATTTAACCTCTATTTGACTCATTTTCCTCAACTATAAAATGAGGATAATAATAGCACCCACCTCCCAGGGTTGTTATGAGGATCAAATGAGATATTTGTAACATACTTAGTCCAGTGCCTGGCACAAAGAAGGTGATTACTAAATGCATATCCCCTCCCCTTCCCCCTGTGTCCAGCTCTGGCCCCTTTCTCTCAATTTCTCCTTTGTTATTTGTTGTTATTGTTGCTCATTCATTTCTATCATATTCAACTCTTCGTGACCCAATTTGGGGTTTTCTTGGTAAAGATACTAGAGTGGTTTGCCATTTCTTTCTCCTGTTCATTTTGCTGATAAGAAACAGGCAAGGGGTGGCTAGGTGGTGCAATGAGTAAGAGGGCCGGCCCCAGATCGGTTCCAGCCTCAGAGAATTAGCACCCACACATAAAAATAATTAGCCATGTAACCTTGACCAAGTTACTTAACCCCAATTGCTTTAAAAAAAAAAAAAAGAAACTGAGGCAAACAGTGTCATGCACTAAGTGTCTAAGGCCTGATTTGAACTCAGGTCTTCCTGACTCCAGGTCTAGGAGCCACCTAACTGCCCTGTTCCCTTTTGTTAACAGCCTCACTCAAGCCTTTCTAACTCTTTATGAGGTTACCTTTACATACTCAAAACCTTCCTCAATACTGGGCCTACATAGCCAAGCCCCCAAGCAACAAAGGCATCTAGAGACCCTGGACCCAAATTCAGTAATCTGCCTTATTTATTATCAACGTCTGCGTTATGACAAAGCGTGAACAAGTCAACAAGGGTCCAAAAACATGCAAATAAAGGAGCTAACACCCTACCTCATGACTACTTCCCTGCATGTAGTGAAAGACACACCTGACTCCCAAAACCAGGCCAGGGTAAAGTCTGACAGCTTTACCTTAAGCTTTCTCAAAGTACCTTGTAATTGCAAAGAAAATATTGTTTTAGGCTTTAGAGACATCATCCTACCATAAGACTTGCTGTTCCCCAAGAACTTTAAAACTGGTAAAAGGAAGTTTTTCTTTTTTCCCATTCAAACCATGTCTAATTGCATTATGGATGAAAGGTGGTTTTGTTCAACTCCAGGACCCTTGGATGAGGCTACCAATGTGATCATTATCAAATCACTTAGAGGCAATTTGGCAGTGTCTGTGTTTTGAAATGAAGTGTTATGGAAGGAGACTTGGCCTGGGAGTCAGGAAGCCTTGATTCCTGTGATGGTTCTGCCAGTAACTTTACCTTGGCAAATCACTTTCCTTTTTCTTTGGGTTCCTACTCTTTTCTCAATATCCATTCTCAGGAGTAGGTTAGTAATTAAATATTTAACTATCACCTGGGGTAGGAGGAGGGGTCAGATATATACACTAAACACCTTTTAAGTTTTATCTGCATTATTAACATTTTCTTCCCCACTTTCTTAAGTCTAGACAGGTAACAAAATTATAAATCAAGTCCTGATTTGTAATGTTTGCTCATTTCTGAGGTAAAAATGCTCATAAAGAAAATTTAAGGAACCAGTTAGAGCTGACTCCAGCGTATCCACCCCTGCTCTCACTAACTACATTTTGGGTCCTGATGCTTCCTGATGACCCAGAAAGCTGCCCTTTAACCTCTTCAATGAGCTCTCACCAAAGCACATTCTAGGACAGTCCTTTCTAGGAAGGTTTTTTGTGATCTTCCAGGGTGGCTGTTCCAGATGCAAGTTTTGGTTCTTGCTTGGTCTTATCTTTAAATATCAAAGTATCTCACCCTCCCCTATAACCTAGGTAGGAATATCATTTGGAAAAAGTTCTCACAAAGAATTTACCATGAAAAACAGCATAATTGCTACTGGGTGCAGTGGAAAGGGCCTCAGGAATCAGAGAACCTAGGTTAAAATGCCACTCCTAGTGTCTACCACCCTTGTGACCTTGGACAAGGCACAGCTTCCCTGTGCCTCAGTTGCCTTATCTGTAAAATGGGGAGTTTGGACACAAAGACCTCTGAAGGATCTTTAAGCTACAAAATATCACTCTATGGGAGCCTGTAAAAAAAAGGGTAGAAGCTTGTGACAGCAATTACTTCTGCCTTGTTTTCTACATATTATTTAAATTTTGGAACATTTTTCACATGGTCATTGGTTACTTGTAAATCTTTTGAAAACTATTCACATCCTTTTGGCTCCTATCCTAAGAAGATTATTCCTGGGCCTCTATATTCAGCAGTGTTGTGAAGTTCAAATGAAATAATAATTGCACTTTATAAACCTTAAAGAGCTATATAAATGTTAATTATTAGTATTCTTAGCCTCGATGTTAATTATTACTATTATTGTTAGCCTCTAGTGTGGTGAGAACTTCATTTTCTAAGCTTTCTACTGCACACCTACTGAGCTAAAACAGTGTTTATGACACAATAGAGAAGTGTACTGCTAAATGTTTTAATAAGTGGGAGTGGAGTTTAATCTGCATTATTAACATTCTTAAGTCTAGACTATCAATAAAACAATAAATCAAGCCCTGCTTTGTAGCCTTTCCTGACTTCTTGAAAATGTTCATGCTGAAAATTTAGCAATTGATTCTAAAAGGCTGTTGGGGTTGGCTCCAGCACACCCCTCTATATTTGGTATTAACTTCCTTTTATATATAAACCAGATACTTTACTTTGTGAGGGCTAGAAGAGGGTGAAAAATCAATCACAGTCAACCCACAAAGTAAAGTCTCTGTTTAGTTCATAAAATGTAATAAAAACAAATATGTAAGACCAAGAGGCATTTTTCTCATAGCCACGGGATATGACCAAAGGATATGGAGTTTTTAAAAGATTTGTAAATGATTAATGACCATAAGAAAAAATGTTCCATGTGATATAATATGAAAACAAATTAAAATAGCCCTGAGCTTTTGCCTCATGCCATGCATACTAACAAAGACAACTGCCTCTCCCCCCACCCCCAGAAAAAAAAATAGCCAATATTGAAGGGACCATGGAAAGATAAGACCACTTACATGCTATTGGCTTTTTTAATTCATCCAATTGTTGAAATTTTACAGGAAAAATGACTAAATTATTCATATCCTTTGACCCAATAGTTCCACCATTGGACATATACACAATAGAGGTAAAAAACTGCCATTCATAGCAGTACTTTTTCTGGTAGCAAAGAGATGGGAACAAAATAAGTGCCCATTGATTAAGGAAATATCTGAATAAACTGTGCTATATTAATGGAATTGAATATTATTGCACCGTAAGACATGAAGAATAAGAGCAATTCAGAGAATCTTTGGATGACTTTGTATGAACTGACACAGAGTAAAATAATCAGAATCATATGAATAATATACAAAATGACTATGATAATTTAATGAAAAGAATGATAAAAGGAAGTTATATTCTGAGTAATTGTAATGACCAGTCCTGACCCAGGTGAACAGGTAATGAAAAATATTTACCTTCTCTAGGCAAGATGGTGGGAAACTCTGGGGGAACAACATCAGATGAGATGGCTGAATTTCTCTTTGTTTATTTAACTGCTCTTTGTTATTGCTGTAGAAAAAAAGTCACAGGGTTACATCTGAAAATAACTCCAATGTAAAAACAAAAAGCACCAATAAAACTTAACAAGAATTTAATGCAATCAAATTTTGTGATTTCATCCAATGCTTGTCATACCTACTTGTCTCTCTTTACTGATCAAATTAACTAGATAAGCATTTAGCTGTCTTCTCCCAAAAATAACAATGAGCTTGACTTGTCAATACCAAGGGCAATTCTAAGGATGGAAAAAGTGGCCTAGAGGACAAATAAAAAAAAAAAATGACGGAACTTTCAGGAAGAAAAAGGCCCAATTCCTTAGAGAAGATGGTGTCAAAGGATCAAGCAAAAGAGGAATTACTCAGCTCCTGTTCTCCTTCTATCTTCTCTATCAAGAAAAATTATCTTCAAGAATAGAAGAAATCGGGGCGGCTAGGTGGTGCAGTGAATAGAGCGCCGGCCCTGGAGTCAGAAGGACCTGAGTTCGGATCCGGCCTCAGACACTTAACCCACACAAACAAAAACCTAGCCGTGTAACCTTGGGCAAGTTACTTAACCCCAATTGCCCTAAAGGGCAGCTAGGTGGCGCAGTGAGTAAGAGCGCCGGCCTCGGAGTTTGGATGACCCGAGATCAGATCCGGCCTCAGAAAATGAGCACCCACACATAAATAATGACTAGCCGTGTAACCTTGAGCAAGTTACTTAACCCCAATTGCTTTTAAAAAAAGAAAAAGAATAGAAGAAACATGGTTAAGGGCAAGGGGAAGCCCAAGATAGGTGAGGAGTTAGTCAAAGAACATCTAGCAGATTTATAATTTCAAGTTTCTAAGTCTAAGTGATTACATCCCAGGAGACTTTAAGAATTTGGAGATGTGGTTGGAACTGCTGTCCCTGGTCTTTGAGTGAAGCAGTGTCAAGGAACCAAGCAAATATCCTATTAGAGGATTGCTTGTCTGAACCCTAGGAAAACAATTGGATAGCAACAGCAGAGAGATGGCTTATTCATCTGGGCCTTTCCAGTGCCTCATGAGTCATATTCATCATCCTTGTGTTAAGAAAAACCTAGTACTTGAGTGAAGCTAAATACAGATACCAAAAAAACAAACTACTTTGAGGTTATAACCACAGCCTCAAGGTTCTGAGCTTTATTCTCTCCATTAGATAGGGCTTTGCTTTTGTTCAATCATTTTTCAGTCATGTCCAACCCTTTGTAACCCCATTTGATGTTTTCTTGGCAAAGATACTTGAGTGGTTTTCCATTTCTTTCTCCAGCTAATTTTACATATAAAGAAACTGAGGCAAACAGGGTTGTGACTTGCCCAGGGTCACATAGCTAGTAAGTGTCTGAGGCTGGATTTGAACACATGAAAATGAGTCTTCCTGACTCCAGGCTTGGCACTCTCTGTACTGCACAACTTCACTGCCCTATCCTCCCATAAAGCCCTGACATACTCCATGGCAAGCTCTAAAAAAAGTCTCTGTTGGTGTAACTTGCCCTTCTGGAAAGGATTTTAGCTGTTCCCTTTTATCTTGGCTGGTTTCTTACCTTCTCGGGTCCTCTCATTCCCACCTGGGCCTGTTGATTCTGCCTCTGTCTTCTGCAACATTCTTAGTCAGCCCAAAGACCTTGAATGATCTGTGTGACCTAAATTCTATTGCCCCTTTCTATTGCCCCTGAGCTTCAAAAGTGTTACTTCCTTTTTGTATCTCCCTCTCCACTCTCCACAAAAATTTGTGATCTCATCATTATGGGTACTCCCTTCATTGATGCAGATCAACCTTTCCAAGACTTAATTAATGATTTTTATGAGATACTGTGGCTGAAATATTCATCACTTGATGACTAAACCACTGGAGAGAAGTCTCTATAAATTTATCTATTCTGATCCTTGTATACTAGACACATGTTCTGGTGCTGATCTTGTACCAAACCCTTTCCAACTTGGTATGACTTACTAGTCATGAGGTTTGCTGGCATAGCCTTTCAGAAACCAAGGTCACTTCCACGCCACATTGAAAACATTGGAATAAGAGTTTAGTGAAAGTTCCTCATGTGATAGCAGCCTAATAAATGTTTGTTGAAGCTGATGTTAATTCTATGATTTTCTGAATATGTGAATCCTGACACATAGTAGGTATTTGATTGCTTGGTTAGTTGGCAGGTTGATTTTGAGCTAAAATTGATCATAGCATTAAACACTCATATCTAGGACCTTCTGTCATTTTGTACTAGAATTGTTCTAGACAGCTTAGAAAGCAGCCATGCATGACCTTGACTTCTAAGCTAAGTGAGTACACTAAGTGGACAGAAGGCAAAATAAGAAAAGCCTTAAGCATAAGTAACATCAATTTAGGAAGTCTTGCTGGAATATTATATCTTTTTGTTGTTTCTAGAATATAAAATAACTTGCCATGCATTCATCACAGGCATAGAGGTTCATTCATCACATAGTCCTTTTATTTCCTGTGCCTTTCAATCATGATAGGAGGCAAAGTGTAGGTTAGGGGGAGAAAGGCAGAACAGAAACTTTATTGTCAGTCAGAAACCACACATTTTGTGAAAAGCAAGCCATGGGCACAAACAGGACTGGGCACTGAAGGAGGAGGTATGTCATAATCACAGACTCCTGGAATCAGATTGTCAGAGGTTATCTAGTCCATTTTACAGACAGAGAAACTGAGACCAGAGAGCAGAAGGAAACTACCCAAGATTGTACTACTAAAGGAAACCATTTTCATCCCAAAGACTTCTGTTATCAACGTGTCAGTTCTAAACATTCATTTTTGGGTGTTTTATCCACCATGCAAGTTCTTTTTTTTTTTTTATAAAAATGCAAATACCCATCAGGGATAACAAAGTAGAACTGTTTCACAGAGAAACTGGTCTGAGATCACTGTTTATGGCAGAAGGGTGAGAGAGGCAGGGACAGAGGGAGAGGAAGAGGAAAGAAGAGAGGGTAGAGCATGCCAAAATGGAATAAATAAAAGGAACACAAAATGGTGGGTTTCGTATTCAGTTGTCTCTTTTTGTAGGGAAAGGAGGGTTACTGAAAGAACCTCAAAAACAAAGTATATGGGATTTGTTCCCCCAAATTCCTGAAAGTTTTCTTAAAGTTTCAGAGAGATTTTTTTAAATATAAGAACTTCCCACTATTCAATAGCAGTAATACAATTATTTTGAATTATGTCCCCTAAGGCTATAGTGTACTGGACCCAGTCCTTACCAGCAGGAGAGATCCAATTGCTAAATTTTTAGTATGAACATTTACCTTTTGGAAATGGGAAAATATAAACAAGGGCTTGTTTTGTTGATCTAGACCTTAAAAAGTGATTTTTGGTTTTGTTTTGGTTTTATTCCTTTTTGGAGGGGGAAAGCAGGGCAATTGGGATTAAGTGACTTGCCCAATGTCACAAGGCTAGTAAGTGCTAAGTGTCTGAAGGAGGCAGACAGAGATGGCAGGAAAACACATTCTCCTTTGAATGTTTGAACTCAAGTCCTTCTGACTCCAGGGCTGGTGCTCTATTCACTGCACCACCTAGCCACCCCCAAAAAGTGACTTTTTTTTTTAATGTCAAGAATGCAGATGAAACTTAGAGGTAGTGTCCTGGCTACTTTCTTTTCAGAGAGTCAGTTGTTAAACTTTTATCAGCATGCCCCTACCAATAGGTTAATATTTTACATAAAGAACATGGTAATTAAAGCATTCATTTTATGCTCAGATAGCCAACAGCCCCAGATCCTCTAGACCCAGTTCCACTATAATATATGACTACTTTCAATATCTGGGATCATGAACAGATTGAACAAGGGATTTTTCCTTTATGGAGATAAGAACCTTTGAGAGACTGTAATATAGTAGAAAAATGGATGGTCTTACAGTCTGAAGACCTGAATTTGAATCCCAGCTCCATTACCCTGAGCAAGTTAATCTATTCCTTGGTTTCCTTATCTTTAAAATGAGGATAATAATATTTATATTACCTACTTCATAGGATTGTGGTTAAGAAAGTACTTTCATAAAAGGTAAAGTGTTATGTGAATTTAGTTATTAATATTAGGTATTAATATTAAGTTAATAACATAGCTATTAATATTAATAAGCAATGGACAAGACAGGGGATAGAAAGTCAGTTTTGCAGACAGGAAGACTTGGATTAAAACCCTGCCTGTGACACATATTGGTTGAGTGATATGGGGAAATCATCTAACCTCTTCATGCATGCACCCAGGCAACTATATAAGCCTATGAGTTACCAATCTTTGTCAGTAGAAGTTTCCATTGGAGGAATTCCTTCTATCAATGAAATCATAAATCCAGATGCAATTCTTCCCCCACCCAAAAAATAAATAGATAGATAGATAGATGATAGATAGATAGATAGATAAATGGATCTGACAGACATTTCCCTTCACTCTAGGCTCTGTACTAATAACTCAAGAACCAAAGTCTAGATACTCTGAGGGGCTGAAACACTATACATAAGTTGAACTTACAGGGAAAGATCCCACTAACCAATCAAACACTTTTTTATCCTATTTTGTGATTATAAAAGTTCTTTATTGGGGTTGAAAGAAAATGAAAAAGGGAGGAAAATAGGATCTTTTTCTAAAGTATCAATACTCCTACAAAAGAGGAGATACTCCCAGTTTAAAAAAATACATACTTTTCTAGGAGCCATTTCTCCTATTTTCTTCCCTCTCTGCTCTTCTCTTTTTGCTCTTCTCTCCTCTACCTGGATAACACTGACCACAGACTAACCCCCTAACCCCAGTCAATCATCTGACAAATGCACTACCTTGGTCATCACAGGAACTAGGTGAGAAATGTGACTGTTGTAGTGCCCCTCATTCTCAATCCTAGAGACACAACTAGAAAAGAGAAGTCTTGCTAAGTAATTTGTTCATGTATAAAAGATAATACCCAGAAATATATCCTGTTACAGCAAACTCCATGTGACAGTCTAAATTTCTTATTTGTACCCAAATTATCTTATAATAAATAATGTTTGAAATAAATGAGTGATTGGCTGAAGATTAAAAGTGTCAAAGTCAAAGGATTCCATTTTTTGTTTCCAATTTCTTTTTTTTCTTTTCTTAATTTTTTGGTTTTTATTAATTTGTTTGTTTTACTTTTAATTTATAAGATTCAGTTCCATAATTCCTTGAGTTTCTAATTTTCTCTCCCTCCCTCCCCTCCCCCACCCCATGACAACATACAATCAAATACTTTCACATTAGACATTAGTCAGGTTATAAAGAAGGATTGTATTGGATGGAATGAACAATGGGAAAGAGGAAATAAAACCAAACAAGAAAAAGAAAAAGATCAGGTAGTTTGCTTCAATCTGGATTCAAACTCATTTCTTTCTAGTTCTTTCTCTGGATGTAGACATCTCTCTCCATCATGAGTCTCTTGGGGTTGACTTATAATCCTGCATTGCTGAGAAGAGTCCAGTCTATCAAAGTTGGTCGTCAAACATATGTTGTGTCTGTAATTGTGTACAAATTTCTCCTGGTTCTACTCTTCTTACTCAGCATCAGTTTGTATAAGCCTCTCCAGGTAAATATGAAGTCCATCTGCTTCTCATTTCTTATATCACAATAGTATTCCATTACATTCATATACCACAACTTGTTCAGCCATTCCACAATTGATGGGCACCCCCTTAATTTCCAATTCTTTGCCACCACAAAAAGAACTGCTATAAATATTTTTTTTACATACCGGTCTTCTTCCCACTTCTCTGATCTCTTTGGGATACAACCCTAGAAGTAGTATTGCTGGGACAAAGGGTATGAAATTATTTATAGCCCTTTGGGCATAATTCCAGATTGCTCTCCAGAATGGTTGAATCAGTTCACAACTCCACCAGAAATGCATTAGTGTTCCAATTTTTCCACATCCTCTCCAGCATTTGTCATTTTCCTGTTTTGTCATCTTAGCCAATCTGACTGGTGAGATGTGGTACCTCAGAATTGTTTTGATTTGCATTTCTCTAATCAATAGTGATTTAGGGCATTTTTTCATATACTTATAGATATCTTTAATTTCTTCCTCTGAAAACTTCCTGTTCGTATCCTTTGACCATTTATCAATTGAGGAATGACTTGTATTCTTATAGATTTGACTCAGTTCTCTGTATATTTTAGAAATGAGTCCTTTATCAGAGACATAGGTTGTAAAAATGCTTTCCCAATTTCCCACTTCCCTCTTAATCTTGGTTACATTGGCTTTGTTTGTACAGAAGCTTTTCAATTTAATGTAATCAAAATTATCCATTTTGCATTTTATAATGCTCTCTAATTCTTGTTTGGTCATAAAGTCTTCCCCTCTCCACAAATATGACAGGTAAACTATTCCTTGCTTTCCAAGATTGCTTATAGTATCAGCCTTTATACCTAGATCATGTACCCATTTAGACTTGATTTTGGTATATGGTGTTAGATAGTAGTGATCTACGCCCAGGTTTCTGCCATACTATATTTCAGTTTTCCCAGTAGTTTTTGTCAAATAGTGAGTTCTTATCCCAAAAACTGGGGTCTTTGGGTTTATCAAACAATAGATTACCATAGTCATTGACTGCTGAGTCTCATATGCCCAATCTATTCCATTGATCCACTATTCTATTCCTTAGCCAGTACCAAGTAGTTTTGATTACTGCTGCTTTATAATACAGATTAAAATCTAGTATAGCTAGTCCACCTACCCTAGCATCTCTTTTCATTAATTCCCTTGATATTCTGGACTGTTTGTTCTTCCAAATGAATTTTGTTACTATTTTTTCTAGCTCTATAAAGTAGTTTTTTGGTCCAATTTCTTAACATTTTTGAGTTCCAAATTCTACCCCTCCCTCTTATTTTCTGCCCCCTCCCTGAGATGATATGCAATAAGATATAGGTTACACATGCATAATTATGTAAGATATTTCCATATTAGTAATTTTGTACAAGAAGACTCGAATAAAAGAAAAAATAAAATAGCATGCTTCAATCTATATTCAATCAATATCAGTACCCTCTCTGGAAGTGGATAGTGTGGTTCATCATCAGATCTTTGGAATTGTCTTGGATCATTGTATTGCTGAGAATAGCTAAGTCATTCACAATTCTTCATTGAACAAATTTTGCTGTTACTGTATACAAGATTCTTCTGGTTATGTTCATTTCACTCAGCATCAGTTCATGTAAGTCTTTACAGGTTTTTTCTGAAATTATCCTGATTGTCATTTCTTATAACACAATAATATTCCATTACAATCATATACCACAGCTTGTTTAGCCATTTCCCAATTGATGGCCATCCCTTTGATTTCCAATTCTTAGCCACCACAAAAAGAGCTGCTATAAGTATTTTTGTACAAATAGGTCTTTTCCCCTTTTCTGGATGTCTTTGGGTTATAGACCTAGCAGTGGTATTGCTGGATCAAAGAGATCAGTTTCATAGGCCTTTAGGCATAGTTCCAAATTTCTCTTCAGAAAGGTTGGATCAGTTCACAACTCCACAAACAGTTCAGTAGCATTCCAGTTTTCCCATATCCCCTCCAACATCATCCTTTTTTGTCATATAAGCTACTCAGATAGGTGTGAGGTGGTACTTTAGAGTTGTTTTAATTTGCATTTCTCTAATTTTATTTTTCTTTCCTTTGATTTTTCAGAATTTCCAATTTGGTATTTAGTTATGGATTTTTAATTCATTCTCTTTCTAGCTTTTTTAGTTGGCATGCCCAATTCATTGACCTGTTTTTTCTCTATTTTATATAAGCAATTAGAGAAAAAACTTTTCCTCTAAATACTTTGTATCACATAAATGTTGGTATGAAAAGAATTCCATTTGAATGGCATCAAGTGCAATAGATTTTGACCTGCAACCCTGGTGTGTGTGTGTGTGTGTGTGTGTGTGTGTGTGTGTGTGTGTGTATGTGCTTGAAAACAAGTCACTGAACCAGCATTTATTAAATGCCTGGCTTAGCCAGTCATTAAGTGATGAGCAGGGAAAACAATTACTTTGGGTGTCTAATAAGCAATGGTTGAAGCATTCAGAAATCCCCTAAGCAAATGTATAGGTTGGGGCATCCTAATCATTATATCCAGCATGGAAAGCTGCAACTCTTGAAGCAAGGAGAACATGATCCTCCCATGGATGGAAAAGAGGAACATTGGAAACCATCTGGTAGCTACCCCTTTTCCAGACACAATAGGATGTGGGTCTATGTTGTGCCCCCTCTCTGGCTACTTAAGAAAAGAATGAAGAAAATGAAAAGTGTTATAAGAAGGGATACCTGTGGTGGTTCCTTTGCCTCAAAATCCCTGGCTCACCTACCTTCTAGGTAAAGATGCACCTATATAAACTCACATATAACTACATATACACACACATATACCAGCTGTCTTGTCTCTGTCCCAAATTCACCAATTCTACACTCCCTTGATGGGTCCAAAAAAAAATAAATAAAGCAAAGAGGAGTGAGGTGACTTTGATCCCTAATACACTGAAGAATTCTCTACCATAATCTGGCTTAGGCCCTGTCTCCATATGATAGCTGAATCCACCTCAGCACCATAAATGCTATGATACAGATAATTTCCATAGTTCACATGAGGAAAATTAGTCTGGCCATGCAGTAATGAATTTTAGACATTCAGATGCAAAGAATTCCTAGTTCTAAGGGCCATGTTTTGTTTTCCCTCAGATTGTCTAGACCCAATAGAATGTGCCATACTATATCCCACCTGACCAGCCATTGCTCCCTGAGTCTTTCAAAAACCTTGACCATTCATTGGCCCTAACCCACCACCACCCTATAATATGGGTTTTAGAATGGTAGATGAGGACTAAAGGGGGAGGTAGAAAAAGAATCCATCAGAAACATGCCCAGGTACCCACTATGGACCCTCTGCCCCTCTAGACAATAACTAGGGTACAAAGCAAGAACTCACCACTATCTTCTTTAACTATAAGCTGTTATGAGAAAGAAAGCAAAAACCTTAGTGTTAACATTTGACCCAACTACCCAATCCCCAACTCTGGCTTAGTTCTTCAATCTTTAACTACATCCAAGAACCAAGGAAAAAATTTTAAATTCTCAAAATAGAATTCATTGTATTTAATTCTTATTATGTACTATATATATATTATACACTATGCTATTATATTCTATACTATTATATATTTATAATATATATTATAATACACCTTATTAGGGAGGAATTGGGAAGTGTCAAGTATTAAGGGAGGAACCTAAGGAGGGATCAAATAAACAACCAAAGGATAATGAAATTCCCTAGAAGTTAATGGTTGTTTATTTTTGTTTTTGTTTTCACTGTGTGCTGAGAGGGCAGCCAAGAAGGCCCCAAGGGAATTGGAATCACTTGGGCAATGGCTTTTACTGTTCCAAACTTGAGTTTTATCCTCTGAAAAAAATGCAGATAATATATAATATGCAGAGGATGACTGAGATGGTGAGGAAGTACAGTGGAAACAAGTGGTTAACTATGCCACATACTGTTGCCAGCATATCCTGGTACCAAACAGAACCCAAGTACTTATCTGATCTGAGTGGCATAATCACTTCCTCCCCTAGGATTCCAAGGGATCTTGTGACTTCTTGGAATTTCTTCAAGACTTCATCAGTTCCACCTACAAGAAAGAGGCAAGATCAAAATTTGGAACTGTTTGGCCTTAACTTCACCACTCTACCCAATGCTCACTTTTCTGGAGCTTACAATCCTGCACACAATTTCAGAGGTACTCCCATTTTCCCAAGTGGAGTCTGCCAGGGTCTATAACTGGAGCCAAAAGTCTCTTGAGACTGTTGTTGATCATGTGCTACAACCCACAATGGAGGGTAGAAAGAAGTCATACTAGCAGGGCATAGTGGTAGGGTTTAGATGGGACTCTAGGGCAAGGATGAGGGCAGAAGGCTCAAATGATGAAATTGGAGAGTATCAAGGAAGGGATGAAAGGCCACTCCTACTTAAGGCCAGTTCTCAATCTAGCAAGTCTTATTCAGAACTAAACAATTACCTGACATAACATACAATAGAGTTTAATGTGAAAGTCATCCTTGTTTTCACTATTTCTTATGTAAATAATGCCATAGTTTTCATAATCAGTATCTGTCACTTGAGAAAATAAGAATGTCTTCCATCTGGAAAGGGGAAAAGAGAATTCACTGAAATAACATCAGAACACCTGCAACAGTCAAGGAGGGAAATACCCAAAACTGAATGATGTAGAAAGAACACTGAATGGGAAACACAAAACTTGAAGCCTATTCTTAGCTCAGTGACTATCACCTATTCAGGTGGAGCAGTGGATACAGCTCCGGGCCTGTAGTCAGAAAGAACTGAATTCAAATCCAACCTCAGACACTTAACTAGCTATATGACCTTGAGCAAGTCATTAAACTTCTGTCTGAGTCAGTTTCCTCAACTGTAAAATGGGGACAATAATGGCATTCACTCCCCAAAGCTATTGTGAGGACTAAATGAGATAGTATTTGTAAAACATTTAGCGCAGTGCCTAGCCCATAGTAGGAATGACATAAATGCTAGCTAATATTATTATTATTATATCTTTAAGCCTCAGTTTCTTCATCTATAAAATAGGACAAATCAGTTCTTATCTTGGGGTCTTCATAAGGTTGCTGCAAGTATTAAATTAGGGACAATGATGAGAAATAACCTTTTCAAATATAAAGATCTGTATTTGTTGGCCTCCATAAGCTTGGCTCAAAATGCTGAGGGGGGAGAGGGTTTGCTAAGGAGGTGAACCAACTCCCAAATTGGACTTGTTAGCCTGCTTTCTCATGATTGATCCTAATTTCCCCAGGCAGGGCCAAACCAGGCCCTTCTTGTGAAAGAAATTAAATAAGTCTTGAGAATCTTCCACCTTCCCTATTCCCACACACAAAGACCTAATACTCTATGGAATGGCTGACTGCCATGACAGCAGTCCATGAACCTATTGCTCAATCCAACTCCCACTCACACCTTCAAAACTTATCCTTCCTATAATCCCCTCAGGAACTATAATCCCCAAGTGACTGATTGTCATTCATAACTAAAGTGCTGATTGCTCACTACACTACTTTTTTCAAAGTATGGTATTATCCTTTTATAAAGGGGCTCTTAGAGCCAATAATGCCTAAAGTTAGAAGAATGAGTAGTGGTGGGGATTCCAAACCCCAAGGCTATTGGGGAAACATTTGAAGTTTTTACCCCTTCACTTTCTGCCTAGCTCTAATGCTGGCCCTGTCCCTAAAAGCAGAGGTTAGAAGTTTCTCTGTATGTGTATATGTGTGTGTGTGCCCATGTCAATAATTGCCTCTGTATGGTTTAGCTCTATACCAAGACCTAGTGGATGGCTTCACTGTACCCAGGGCATCTTGCTTTTTATGAGGCCAATAATCAAACCCGTTTTCCTATGACATGCAGACCCCCAAAGCACTTCTGGATGCTGGTTCTTTCTGTAAAATTAGAAGAACTAAAAACTCTTCAATCATCACTTCAGTTAATGATATAAGTGAAAAAGTAGAAAAACAAAATCCATATTCAATTCTTTCATCCCTTACTTACCATTACTTTTCTATTGCCCAGGTTTATTTCCTTTGGTATATGTGATATTTACCTGTATACAGACTCCATCTGACCTGTGAATTGATGAAAGAGAAGTCAGTATTGAGTTGCTTGGCTTCATCTTAGAAAACAAGCAGATGGAAATCAGTTCCTGGTTCCTCCTCTACCCCATCCCCCAACCTTCACTGTTGCCATAGTGTGCTTTAGCTTATGAAAATCAAGACAACTGGTTCTGTGCCAGGGAGAGAGGAGAGCATCAAAATTCTTTGCCCTTGAAGATTCAATGGGGCTAGTCTTGACGAGACACCTTGTTCACATGTGGGCCCCCTCCTGCCTCTGTCAGGACCACACTCGAGACCCAGGAGGGAACAAGGTATCATGCCCCTCAGGCATGAAGTAATTTTTTCCTGTGTGTTTCAGAAAAATGACTCTCCAGACCTTCCAGGATACCTAGTCAGCCTATGACTACAACCTAATTCTATGGAACAGATATATATTTTAGGGGACCTTGTGACCCTATGGTGGGATGAAGACTACTATTCTGACTGGCAGATGAAATTGCTAAAATCACAAACTGATCAGTTAGGGAACATGCCTTCTGAAAAGCCCAAAACTGTTCCAGTTAATATTTATCTACATCTGAAAAAAGGAGAACAGAAGTGTCATGTCTGGGCTGCAAACTGCATTAGCATGCCTACTGCGACTTGGACTTGGCTAAATACTAGAGCTGAAGTATCTTGTGGTGGCTGATATAAGGGACAGGAAGAAAGACAAACAGTTAAGGTCACCTAAGAAAGACTTAAATTAAGCTAGCTAATCAGTCAGCAGCACCTTACTGGGAACAGAAAAGCAGAAATGGCTTATGGTTACCTAATATGAGAAGATTTGAAAATGAAAATTCTTAAACAAGTTGGATACTACAAACTCAATACAATGTGGGTTTTATTAATTCACTAATAACACTATAAACTAATAACTAATAATTAATTCACCAATAACATATTGCTCTCAGCAAGTTATGGGATCACAGGATTATATGTCACTGTTACTTCTGCACACCCCTCCCCAGGGCTGCAGTGAGAACAGTACTAGATTTGGAACCAACAGACACCTAGAATTCAATGCTGGATCTGATGCTTAATGGTAGTGTAGCCTTAGGCTAGTCATCTAAACTTTCTGAAATTGTTTTGTCTATTTTCAAAATGGAAACAGCTGTGGCACTTATCTCACAGTACTCTGAGAAACAAATGAGATATAATGCATATGTTAAAGTTGTGAAGTGCCTCATAAGTGGTGGCCAATATGAATTTAGTGCCATAAATCAGTCACATGGTAGAGCTGGCCATCATTTGTCTTCTCACCCTAATTCTTTCTGTGCCTTTTCATCACCTAATTATATGTTGTTCCCCAACCCCAAACCCCAGGTTTGAGGGTCCTCTGGTCATGTCCTCTACAACTTAATGGACTAATTCTCACTGAAATATCTGAGGTGGCATAGATCAAGGGGAGAGGGAAGATTTGCATTTCAAAAGAGGAATCTGAAGGGAAGGCAATTTTTAACTGGAAAAAATCTCTAATGGTAGAATTTCAGGCCCTAGTGGCTCCTGGGTAAACAATGCAAAGCATTGGGTGGGGATAGGAGAAGAAAGAGGTAATTTTTCAGAAATGCTAGGACTAAATTTCAGCAAAGTAGGCATCTTTGAGCATCTTTGGTTCAATGTTTTTTCTAAATGTACAGTTTTAATGATTTCCTATTTCACTGTCCATAGTACACAGGCATTTATTTTATGCAGTCATTTCTCATGTAGGAACAGTGGAAGCTCGGAGGCTCCCAAACGAAAGTCCTATGCTGTAGATATAATTTTCAAGCCTTATTTGCTTAGTGTGGTACCCAAATGCCTCTTCCTGATCTACTTCCTAAATGACCCCTAAATTATACATCCTTGACGTGATGGTGATGTTCTCCCTCACTGGCCCAGTTCTCAGGATTCAGAAGTAGATTGTCTCTCTCCCCTAGGAGAGATAATCTAGAGATCCATGCAAACCAAGCTTGGTGCAGAACCAAACAGGTTTAGGTAAGAAACCTTCTTAATCCAATCCATTTAAAGAGAAATGTTTGTGGTCTTTTACATGAGGTCAGAAAAAGGGGAAATCAGAGAAGGCGTGGGGGAGGTACTTACAAAGTGATGGTGTTCCACAGGTTCACACTACCGTTGACAAAAGGGGAGAATACTGTCAAAGATATTTTGATATCTTCCCTGTCCAGGTCTGACAGTTTTTCATTCATCGCCCAGTTAATGAAATTCCAGGGTCCCTTAGTCCCTTCCAGTTATGAGATTCTGCAATTCTGTGGTATACCCCTCCTTCTCAGTGCCTGAAATTCCACCATTCTCTCCTTTTAGTTCTGTCTAGTTATAAAAAGCAAATCTTTACTCTCTTTTCACCCAGCCTTCCTCTTTCTTCCTACTAACTGCTCCATAAGGGTAGTACATTAAGTTTGTAAAACCTGCCGGAAAGACAGGGATCTGAAGGATTATTGGCATGAAACATTCACACTCACTGAGTGATTAGGACAATTAATGAGCAAGGAGATTTGTAGTTTCCAATCAATGCAGAGTACATGGCTCTGAGTGTCCTTACTCTCTTCTTAATAAACCCTCTCTACAAGAATTTTGGAACTATGTCAAAAGGGTTATAAAACTAGGCATAACCTTTGATTCAACAATACCACTATTGGGTCTATATCCCAAAGAGATTTTTTAAAAAGGAAAAGGACCTAGTTGTACAAAAATGTTTATAGCAGTGCATTTTGAGGTAGCAAAGAATTGGATATTGAGGGAATGTCTATCAGTTGGGAAATGGCTGAGCAAACTGTGATATATAAATGTAATGAATACTATTGTGCTATAAGAAATGATGAGCAGGGGGTGGCTAGGTGGAGCAGTGAATAGAGCACCGGCCCTGGAGTCAGGAGGACCTGAGTTCAAATCCAGCTTCAGACACTTAACACAAAAACTAGCCTGTGACCTTGGGCAAGTCACTTAACCCCAATTACCCTGCCTTCCCCTCTCCAAAACAGAAAAAGAAAAAGAAAGAAAGAAAGAAAAAGAAAGAAAGAAAGAAAGAAAGAAAGAAAGAAAGAAAGAAAGAAAGAAAGAAAGAAAGAAAGAAAGAAAGAAATGATGAGCAGGATGATTTCAGAAAAACCTGGAAAGATTTACACATGCTGATACAAATTGAAGTGAGCAGACTTCATTGTACACAGTAATAGCAATATTATACAATGATCAACAGTGAATGATAGCTATTCTCAGCAATACAATGATCCAAGACAATTACAAAGGATTCATGATGAAAAATGCTACCCACCTCCAGAGAAAGAATTGATGGAGTCTGAATGTAGATCAAAGCATATTCTTATTTTCCTAACTTTTTCATGTTTGGCGTGGGGGAGAGTCTGCTTGTTCTTTCACAACATGATTAATATGGAAATGTTTTGCATGTTGTACATGTTTAACTTATATCAAATTGTTTCCTTTGTTAATGAGTGGAGTGGGTAGAAAGGGAGGGAGAAAATTTGAAACAAAATTTTTAAAGAATGTTTAAAATTGTCTTTATATGTAATGAAAATATTATTTTTTAAAAAATAAAACATCTTTAGCACCAAGGGCTAATAAGACTCTCTGTAGGACCTCAGTGATATGGCAGGCACAAGTCTAGGCCCCTTAGGAACCAAAATCCTGGACACCAAATCCCTCACCTATCTTCAGGGCTCCCTTCCATCCTAGTTATATCCAAGAACACAGTGGACATCAAGGCTTGACTCTAATTTGCCCTTTTCCCTCCAAGACCAACAATTATGGAAACAGACTTGGAGTTTGGGTTTCAGTCTTAGCTCAGACACTGACTTAGCTATAAGCAAGTCACATAATCTATTCTGGTGCTTCTTTCTGTTTAATAAAGGGATTATAAAACTTAAACTGTCTACCTCATGAAGTTGTTATAAGGAAAGTGCTTTGTAAACCTTAAAGTGCACGTCTACAAGCAAAGGATCTCTGGCAATAGAGGCAATATAGGCCTTGCCAAGGTATGATTCATCTCTATCTTTGACTATATGCCTTTGGGGTTTGTTGTCTCTCTTACTATAGAGATCTATAGGATTACAGGTGTTTTCCACAAAATCCAGTTGGGTGAAAACAACAGCATATTCTTTGAAGTTTATAGCCAACACTAGATATTCCAGGATACCTTGAGCTAAAAAAATAAATTAATTTCCCCCATCATAAGGGCCACTGTGTTCTAGCCCTATACATTTTGGGGTTAGAGATGATAAGGGCCCTATGAAGGTAAGAGCATACCAAGCTCAAACCATTCCTTTTGAGTCTCCAAAGCACCAGAGTACAGCATCCTTTCTCAGCCTCAGTGCCCCCAGGATCTTTCTATCTTAAGCCTCCAGCCCAAGCCAGTCTGACATTAGGGAAAAAAGATATACCACACAGATGACGGTTTAGTTATTGGTACGACATCCACTGTATAAATAACTGGGAAAAAATCTAGTCCAGGTCATTTATCCAAGAAAATAACTCTTCTGTCTCTCCCCCCATTTTTTATTAAGGATCCCAGGACCTCATACTTACAGGGATTCTTATATATCCATTCAAGATCTTCCTTTGTCAATTCCATGACATGAAGTCTACACCCCTTTGCTCTGGGAAACCAGTGAATTACTTAATATTTCAGAAAGAGCTAGGCAGGAGATGACAGAATAGACTATGGGAAGGAGACTATCAAATCACATTAGGAAGAGGTATTTCAGTATCATGGACCAAAAAAATCAATGAACTGAACTTCAAAATAAGAATAAGAGACATGAATTCTCCTTTTTTTAATCTGTATTGCTGAAAGGAACTTGGTTGGGTATATGGAGTGAGAGATAGTGAGAAGTCAGAAATAATGCCAAAGTTACAAACCCAGGAGACTGGAAGGATGGTGGTCCAACAAAAATAGGAAAGTTCTCAAGAGAAAAGGGTTTAGGGGAAAAAATAAATGAGTTCAGTTTCAGACATGTTGATTTTAAGGTTTCTCTAGAACATTTATTCTGAAATGTCTAATAGGCAAATGGTGACCCACTGAAGCTTGGGGAAGAGATTGAGGCTGGACATATATACCAGCAAAGAGATGATAATTAAACCTATAGGAGCTGATGAGGTTACAGAATGAAAAAGAGTAGAGAGAGAAATGATCTTAGGGGAAAACGTTTGGGCTGTCCCTACATTAGTATGAATGTATTAGTATGAATGATGAGTAATGAAGACTGAGAAGGGAATGTTCAGATGGATAGGAGGTAACCAAGGAAAAGTAGTGTCACAAAAACCCAAAGAGGAGAGGATATCTAGTAGGAGGTTGTCAACAGTATAAAATGAAGCAGAGAGGTTTTTAAAAGATTAGGATTGAGAAAAACCATCAGATTTGGCAATTAAGAGATCCTTAGTAACTATGGAGAGAGCAGTTTCAGTTGTGATGAGATCAGAAGCCACTACAAAGTGTTAAGGAGTTAGTGAAATGAGAGGAACAGAAGACTGCCGGTATAGCATTTTTAAAAGTTTAGCTGACAAAGGAAAGAGAGATATAGGATGATAATGTAAGAGGATTGTAGAGTCTAGTGAGGGTTTTTTAATTCATGGAGAATTAGGTATTCAGAAGAATACCAAAGAGAGTGAGATCAAGAGATAGCATTTGAAGTTCCTTCCAACTCTGAGATTCTGTGATTCTGTACTTTAAAAGTTTGTTTACTTTATCAGTTGCCCTAAAATAGTGGTCTTTTTATTTATGTAAATCTGGAACCATGTATACAAAATCATTAGTTAAAAGAACTACAAGACTACTAACATTTTTTTAACCTGTATACATCATGGTGGTTGTTGTCTACCAGTCTCCTGGTCATTCTTTCTCCTTTTTCAAAGAGTTTAAGACTTGGCTCACCATCTTTCTTTCCTGCCCTTTATTATGGATTTAAACATCCATTTTATGCTCCTTCAAACACCCTAATCTTTCTGTTCATCCATCTCTGGTTCTATGACCCCTTCCTCTGCTCTACCTCTACCTCAACCAAATGCAGGGATACTCATTCCATGGATCATTGTCCATCATTATCTACAAATGTTTCACTTCCTTGATCAAATCTGATATTCCTTTACCTGGCCATAACCTTATTTCATTCTATATTTTCTTATTCCTCAGTCCCTCAACTCACACCTGAATGAGAATTGTCTCTGCAATACCACTAACAGTCTTTGACTGAAACCCTTTCACAAGGGAGAAGTTGCACTACCAATCAAGGCAGCATATTCTATTTAGAGATACCCCTAATTTTTCTATCAAGAAAAATCTGCCTCTGTAACACCCCCCTATAGTCACTGGTTCTTCCCTCTAGGGTCAAGGAAAAACTCTATTCCCTTTTCCATATAATAGTTGTCTTCAAATATTTGAATGTGGGGAAAGGTTAGAATTAGTCATCTCTTCTCCAGGTTGGACATCCCCATTTCTTTTGATCCTATTATTACATGATTTTTGAGACCCTTCAACACCTTGGTTGACCTCCTCTGGAAACCCCTCTATTTATCCCTATTCTTCCAAAACTGTTATGTCCAAAAATAAACACAATACTCCAAATGTGATCTGACCAGTGCTGAGTACGGAGGGCCCATCACTTCCCTAGTATTAAATATTATGTCTATCAATTCATTCTGTCGGCTTTTTTAGCTACCATATAAAAGTTTTTATTTATATTGAGCTTTTAATCCACAAAAGCACCCAGACCTTTTTAGATAACTTACTGAATTGCAGTCTAGTCCTATTCCCCCCATATTGTACTGTCTTTTATACCCAAACATAAGACTTTACATTTATTCCCATTACATTTCATCTGGTTAGATTTGGCCCAGTATTCTAGCCTATTAAGAGCTCTTTGGATCCTCTGTCATACAATGTGTCTGTTATACTTCCTAACTTTATGTCACCTACAAATTTTATAAGGATGTTGTCAATACTATATCAAAGTCATGAATAAAGATGCTAATTAAAAATAAATGTTAAATAGTAAAAGACAGGTCCTTGGGACACTCCCTTAGAAATCTCCTTCCAAGGTGACACTACATCATTGACTATTCCTTGTGTGGTGTCATTTAATCAGTTCCAAATACACATAACTGTGCTATTGTCTCAATGACACCTTTTTCATATTTCCACAGTAATAATAAGAGATGCTGTGTTAAGTGCTTTGCTAAAATTTAGGCAAACTATGTCTACAGCATTTCCCCTAACCAGCCAGTCTAATAACCCTGTGGGACAAAAAGGAAGTAAAGTTAATCTGAAATAACCTATTCTTGGTGAGCCATAATGACTTTAATTATATGCTCTAGAATTTTACCCAAATAAAAGTCAAGTTCATGAGTCTCTACTTTTAAGAATTCACTCTCTTCCCATTTTTGCAAACTAAGACCATTATCTTCCCCCAACCATCCCCAAGAAAAGAACCCTGCAATTCCCATTTCTTTGGAAGACACTACCATTTTTTCAGTCACCCAGGTTCACAACTTTATATCATTTTCCAGTCTTTCCCTCATACCCCATATTTACTTGCCAAGTCTTGTAGATTTTATTTCCAGATTCCACATCCTCAGTAAATGTTAATGCTTATCTACACTCACATAACCAGGCCCTTAGCTCAAGCCCTCATTGTTTCTTTACTCTTTTCAATCCACCCTCCATTCTGCTGTTGAATTGATATTCCTATAGCATATGCATAACCCCAGTACCCAATGCAATGCCTGGCACAGAATAGGTATCTAATAAGTGTTTGTTGATTGATTATGTCACCCCCTACCTGAGGAACTCCTAGTTGCCTCTAGGATAAAATACAGGCTCCTCTGACATCTAAAATCTTTCATTATTAGAGGCAGCTACATGGTGCAGTGGATGGAATGCCAGGCCAGGAGTCAGAAAGACCTGATTTCAAAAATCTGGTCTCAGACATTTAGTTGCTGTGTGACCCTGGGCAATCACTTAAATTCTATCTGTCTTAGGTTCTTCAACTGCAAAATTGGATCATGATAGCACCTATCATTGTTACAAGGATCAAATGAGATAATATTTGTAAAGTGCTTGGTGTTTAGTATGCTACCTAACACATAGTAGGTACTTGATTAAATACTCACTTCCTTCACAATCTAACTCTAATTTTCTAGGTTGATTATATATTGTACATCTCCTCAGATGCTTTACATCCAAGCTAAGCTGCCTTCTTGTTAATTATATGTAACATTCTCCCTCCTATCTTTGGATCTTTGCATAGGCTGTTCCATATGTCTAGAATACTCTTTCCTCACCTCTACTTCTTGAAACCTCTAGCTCCATCCAAGGCTACCTTTTGATCCTCCTAATGCTTTCCTGTGCCTCTCTCTCCCCTCCAAAATTACTTTGTATTTGTTTGTTATATTATTTTTAGTTACTTATCTGCATGCATGTTGCCCCCATTCTTATCTCCCACCTAAAATGTTAGCTCCCCAAATGCAAGAACTCTTTTCATTGTATTACCACATATATTTGGTACCTAGCATTTGGTCCTGGCACATTATAATGCCAGTCAACTATTTTTTGACTTGTTGAATTGATCTGTTTATTTTTATTCCAGAGGAAAGAAGAGAACTGTATAGATAGGATAAGAAGATTACCACAAGCTTGGACCCTAGGGAGACACCTTCGAAAGAGGGATCACAGTTTCCCCTGCTGAAGGAAACTCAAATCTTACTTCAAAACAAGCTGGGGAAGAAATGGATTTGGAGTAATTGATCAAGATAGGAGATAACTTTGCCATTCCAGACCTTACTCCCACACCATAATAATAATCATTTGATTGTCATATTAACTTTCTTTATTTTTAATCATTCATTTATTTTCTCATTTCACTAATTCTATGTACCAACTCACAGATCCGATTTATCCTGAGTACTTTCCCAGTGTGCCATGCACACATCCTGATAGTTTCTTCCTTTTTAGATATTAACCTTCCTTTCTCACATCATTGCTCTGGTCAAGAAATGATGACAGCTTTCTGTGTCTATCAGCTCCAAGAGTACTTACTCAACTAGATGGTACAATGGATAGAGCCTTGGGCCTGGAGTCAGGAAAACCTGAGCTTGAAGTTAGCCTCAGAGACTTTCTAGCTGTGTAACCCTCGGCAATTTACTCAACCTCTGTCTGCCTCAGGTTTATGTAAAATGAGAATAATAACCACCTATCTCTCAGGGCTGTTGTGACAATCAAATGGGATCATAGTTATAATGTGCTTAGTACAGTGCCCAGTCTCCCAGACCCCCTCCACTCCCCCAATCTGACCCTGAGGTTTCATTGCCTAATTATCTCCAATATGTACTCTTCCCTCCAATCAAGATAGATTCCTTACTGACCTCTCACAAACAACCTGACTCATACCCCACCTCCAAGGCTTGCTCATGCTGGTAACCCTACCCGATATGATTTCTTACCTCCTTTCCCCATTTACATTTGTAGATTATTATAAAATCCAGCTCAAAATTCAGGCTCTGGAAGCCTCTCTGAAATAATCCTATTCAGTACCAATTCTTCTCTTATTCTGCCTCACCTGGGTACTTAGGGGAAGTTTCTGTAAGTCTTTTCTATTTCCTAGTTGTTTTGTGTGTGTATGATCTCCCCAATTTGTCTGTGAATACCATGAAGGTTCCTTGAGGTCAGGAACCAAGATCTCTTCTCCTTTCCAAATTCCCCAGGTTCCTAGAGAAGGAGGTACTTAAGAAATGCTTGTTGAATGATTGTGTAAATTAATGACCAATCCAATCCCAGCTTCATGAAGTCAGCTCAGGACTCAGCCTGAGATGATTTTGCTTGCATGGGAGTCTGTGGGAGTAAAAGTCAGTCAGTATCAGTCAGACCTGGGTTAATTCCTATTCACACCCATGCAACCATAGCTAACATTCTCTAAGGAGTCAAGGCTCCCTCCTGGTCAGGGGACAAGCCAAATGTATTTGTGGTCTGTGGCTCACAGTTTTGGCCTGAAGGCTCCACAGGGCAGTCTAAGAGAATCTCTGAATATACTCACAGAGTACATTTCTTGCCTTCACCCCTCTGCCCCTGTAGTCATTAGCTCCAGAAAGATGGTGGCCTCCTGAACTCAGGTAGCTTCCTTAGTTACCTGCACTAGGTAGGCTGACAGCACAAGTGGATTAGTAGTACAACGAGTCCCCCTATTGGACACTCATCATGATAACAGCAGCTGATATACATGGAACTTTACATACATCTCTCTGAAGTTTCACAAGGACACTGAAGTAAGTGTCATTATGATTATCCCATTTTACAGATGAGAGAACTAAGGCTCTACAACTTGCTTAGGATAACATCAACAAGCATCCGAGGCAGGATTCTAACCTAGTTCTGGCTGTCATTAAATCCAGAACTCTTGCTATAATACAGACTATATATAGTATATATATATATATATATATATATATATATATATATATATATATATATATATATATATACTATATATCATACAGACTAGGGGTGGGGAACATGTAGCCTCGAAGCTACATGGGTCTTCAGGTACAGCCCTTTGAATCTGAACTTCACAGAATAATAACTTCCTCTTAATAAATCCAAACTTCATATAATAATAACTTCCCCTTAATCAATACAAACTTCACAGAATAATAACTTCCCCTTAATAAAAAGATTTGTTCTGAAAAACTTGGACTCAGTCAAAAGGTCAGAAATCAAGGACCTAGAAGGTCACAAGTGGCCTTGAGGCCAAAGGTTTCCCATCCCTGATTAGATCTTCATCCTATAGTGCATTCAGTTCTGGGGTATAGAATTTTTTTTAATTTTCTGATTAAGAGCTAAGAGCCCAACAAAAGACAGTAACAGGGACGGCTAGGTGGTGCAGTGAGTAGAGTGTCGGCCCTGGAGTCAGAAGGACCTGAGTTCGGATCCGGCCTCAGACAATGCACACACAAATAAAAACCTAGCCGTGTGACCTTGGGCAAGTTACTTAACCCCAATTGCCCTCCAAAAGGCAAAAAAAAAAAAAAGACAGTAACAAATGTTATATAAATAAAAAGCAACTTAATTTAGGTGGTTGTTTTTTCTTTTAAAAACAGGGAACATAAAACTCTAATCCATAAATTTTAAAATACCCAATTTTTGGCTATTTAGTGGAAAGTGATTGTAGAAGAGGGAAAAACAGGCTTGGAGCTATAAGAGACTTTAGAGATTATCTTGTCTAGCCTAGGGACCAAATTTGAGATGATTTCAGCCATTCAGGGAGTCCCAGAAGAGGAAACTCCCTCTATCAATGGGACACTAAGACATAAAGTGACTTGCTATAGTAGCAACCACACTGGCATACCCAGGATGGCTACTAGCCCATGTTCTTAGATCTGCTTTATTAGGAAAGATAGCTGTTTAAGAGGTCAATAATCTTTTTTTAACTACATTCACTAGTTCAGGGGAAAAGTCAGCACCCCAAACTTCAGAGAAAATACAAACAGAGAAAGTACAGAGAAAATGCAAGCAGAGAAATATAGACCAACAGACAGGGCTCTGACTGCCTGAATCAACTATACACTTTACATACATACCTGGATTGAGAGAGCCTTTACAATTTGAACAGGTGTGGAGCTCTGAACATATGTGTACTCAGAATCTCAACCAGAGAATCACAAGATCATTCTCATAAGCAAAAGCCCCCAAAGCAAACTACCAACTCAGGGTATTTATACACTTCTCAGAGTCAGAAGGCATCACAACCCTCATGATTCAATATCTAATTAGAAATTAGCAAAAGCTCTGAAAGCCTTCCTATAAGCAAGCCTCCCCTAAGTAAGTTTCCTTTAATGGGCTCCACTTGAGGCCTGGTAATGGGCAGGGAAGATCTTAAATCCCATTAACATTACACTTGCCCAGAGTCACAAAACCAGTATATAGGTCTTAAACCCAGATCTTCCTGGCTGTGAAGCCCACTCTATTCTCTCTGTCATACTCCTTTCTTCTAGACTAACCCCTTAAGTTTTTATAGAAGAGGCAGAAGCAATCCTAAAAGTAAATGACTTTTTTTTAATTGAATGACTTGTTCATTTTTATACAGCTAAGTTCAATTGATATGTAAGTAGTAACAGGGACAGCTAGGTGGCACAGTGGATAGAGCCTCAGTCTTGGAGTTAGGAGGACGCAAGTCCAAATTCAGCTTCAGACACTTCTGTGTGACTCTGGGCAAGCCATTTAACCCCATTTACTCTGCCTTCCCCGCTTCAAAAAAAGCCAAAAAAAAAAAAAAAGAGTAGTGACAGAAGCAGAATTTAAGCTCCATTCCTCTGATGTCATAGTCAGTATTGAGGACATAGTGCTATACCATTCTGCTTTCTAAATGGACAAGGCAGAACAGGGCAGGAGTAGAAAGGTCTATAAAATGAAAAAAGAACTCTGGGGGGAGTCAAGAGACCTAGATTCTGGTCTTGGTTCTTCCTCTGTCGAGTAGTCAATCAACAAACATCTATCAAGTGCTTATTCTGTGCTAGGCACTGTGCTAAGTGCTGGGGATACAAAGAAAGGTAAATATAAGATCTCTGCCCTCAAGGAGCTGACATTCTAGTGGAGAGGGAACAGCATGCAAACAGCCACGTATAGTCAAGATTAGTATGCTGTAAATTCAAAATCATCCAGGAGCTGTGCTTTGGAAACTTAGTGGAAGACAGATTGGAGAGGGGAGAGGCTTCAGGCAGGGAGACCAACCAGGAGGCTATTACAACAGTCCTGGCATGAGATGATGAGGCAATGTGAGCTGACCTTTGGTGGGCCATCTTTTTCTCTCTGGTACTAAATCTCTTCATCTGGTTGTGACAATTGGATGAAAAATCAGAGGTTGGAGCAGAGAACCTGTGGCCTCGAGGCCCCATACGGCCCTCTAGATCCTCACATGCAGCCCTAATCAGTCAAAGGGCCATGGAGGCTGGAGGTGCCCCACCCCTGAACCAAATCATCTGTAAGGCAGAAAATAACTCTATCTTCTTCCCCTTTTAAAATGCAAAAACCACACAAGTTCCTAAGGATTGAGTAGAAGCGAATTTATCAGGGTACTAGACTCAGTGTTAGAAGAGGCCGGGTTCAAATCCTGCCATACACACTTATTAGAGGTGTGAGACTACAGATAAATTTCTTAACTTTTCTAGTCCTCAGCTTTCTCATCTGTAAAATGAGGATAGTAGTAATACTTCCAAAATATTTCACAAACTTCAGTCATAGTGAATGTTAATAGATTAAAACTGCCCTAAGACTTTTGGGACACCCTGTATATATATATATGTCAACTACAATCAGATGCTTCCTTCTGATCCTGACCCCAAAGAGGAAAGGAAGAAAGAAGAGAAAAGGGGCAGAGAGAGGAGACAGTCACCATTCTGCCCAAGTCAGGACCTTGCAGAGTCAGTGGCACAAAAAGGAGTCCCAAACCAAAACTACCATTTCTGGGGCATGTTTCTGATAATAGTAAAGAATCCTGACCTTCCTTGACACCCAAAGTGTCTTTCATTACTAGGAACATCTGCATTTTTCCATGGCCCAGATTCTTGTCATGACCTAGACTCAGGAATGAGAATTTCAGCTGGAGAAATCTTCACAGGCATCATGTACAAGAGGGGACATGATAGGGTGAATGGCTATTGCTATGAAATTCTGTCCACACCCCCAGGATGGTGGAGGGAAGAATGAAACCATTAGACAAAGGTAATTACTATAATAGTAATAATAATTATAACTAACATTTATAGAGAGCTTTAAGGTTTGCAAAGCACTTTATAAATATCACCTCATTTGATCCTCACGACAACCCTGGGAGGTAGGTGCTATTATTATTTCCATTTGCAGATGAGGAAACGGAGGCAGAAAGAGATTAAACCAGGATCACTTAAGTGACCCTCAAAAAGAGTCTGAGATGGTATTTGAATTCTAGTCTTCCAGCCTCCAGACCACATAGTGATCAAAGAAAGAGGAAGCCTGGTGACATAAAGGATAGGTTGAATGTCAATGACTCCAGGATATCTGATAAATGATCAAAAAGTTCAACAATGAGAGGCTTCGTGAGACTAAGGTTTTCTAGCTTCTTGGAGCTGCTGATTCTCTTACCCTTGACTCCATTCTCAATCAATAAATATCTACATATCCAATAATCAATCTCACCTCTCTTCAGTCCCAAAGATCTGAAGACCCTTCCAGCCTACTCCCTTCCCTTGCATCCTACAACATGGCAGCCACCAATTAGGATAGTATAGATAGACACAAAGTCCCTGGCCTCCCCCCTGTAAGTTATCTATCTCTAGACCTGCCCCAAATTGTCTTCTCTTTGGCCTCTGACCCTTCCCCCTGGTCACCATTGCCATAGAGGCAAAAGGATGTTTCTATTATAGTGGGGGATGCCTTCCACGAATGGGTTGAACTCTCAACTTCTGTGATTCTGTGAGTCCTGCTAATGCCTTCCCAAGAGCTGCAGCTGAGTGTTCATATGGTAACACTGCCCTGCTAAGAGGTCTCCCAGTGCACACCTCCCCATCCCATCTTTCCCATGCCTCCTAGACCTCACCTAAACTCCATCCCAAAGATCTGCTGCCTCACTACTTACTACATAGCAGTATTTTTTAAATTATGTTCTTTATCCAATTCCCATTCTATGTAAATCTCAGCAAATCCACATAGTCCATAACCAAAACCAGGAATTCTTTTATGTCTCTTGCTGAAAAACAAAAAATGAATGTCCCATCTGTGCCCTATCATCACATTCTAGCTCCAAACAAGCTCTGGGTGTTGTCCAACTTGAACAGGAAAACACTCACCATTATAGGATCCTAGAAATGGAAAGGCCCTGAAGGGTCATTGAGGCTAGCCACCTCATTCTAAAGATGAGGAACTAAGGCACAAAAAGTTAAATGAAGTTCTTCAAGGTCACTCAAGTAATAAAAGACAGAACTACAATTTGAACTCAGGTCCTGTGACTTTGATTTCAGCCTTCTTTCCACTGCACCACTGTAATGGCAACAAAGAAGTACTTAGCACCTTGTTTCAGCTACTTAAGTATTTAGCACCTTGTTTGAGTCCTTTGTGATGTGAAGGTGGGAGGAACTTGCTGTCACAACAGGAAAGGTAGGACAGGAAAAAAGAAGCACAAGCTGGGACTGAGCAGAACTGAGAAGGGAACAAATGTGGTGGCTGGCACTCTCTTTGTCTGTTTGTGTTGATCCATGTTTGTGATACTTTGTACAGAAGCCCTGGAACCTTACTGGGAGCCCTGAAAAAGTATATTCTTGATGTCTATTTACAGAAGTCCTGGAGGGGGTGTTTCAGAGGTCCTGGGACTATGCTGATGATTTGTGTTGACTTCTCAGACCTTGTTTGTGGGTCTGTGTTAATTTCACAGGCAGATAATGAATTGATAATGGTGCCAGCAATGTGCATGAATGTTGTTTTGGCTCTGTTAAGCTTTGTCTTATCAGAAACAGAAACTGCAAAGGACTTTATGTGGATGGGATACTTTGAGCTTCAGTATGGAATGGGAGCTAGATGAGGAACTGGACAAGGAGCTGAGAGCTTCCTGCCTGTGAATCTAGGTGACAGTTGGGGAGATTCAGGCAAGAGCTGGACCCATGAAAGAGAAACCATGGAATCTGGGAGCCAGCCTCGAGCCAAGATGAAAAGACCTCTCCTTGGGTACTTAGTGCTAACTGAGAAGATCATGATTTACTGTGGTCTAGGGGTGGGAGGACTTTGTACTTTGTACTTGTACCCCTTAAGGATGATTGAGTTAAGGATGATTGGAAACTAATCTCCAATCAAGAAGAAAGAAGACTTTTTGACTGGAAGATTAAGACAATGTGACCTAGAGGTGGAATAACTTTGACCTTTGTACTTTGTGTCCCTTAAAGAGGATTGCTCCTTAAGGATGATTAGGTTAAGGACTTACTGAATGATATCTTTTGTTTAAAACTATGTGGCCATGGGGGTGGAGTCAAGATGGCAGAATAGAAACAGGACTTCCACCTTCCCCAATCTATGTAAAAGGGGACTCTGAACAAACCTTGGAGCTACAGAACCCACAAAATGACAGAGAAGCTAACCTCCTGCTAAGGACAACCCAGCAGCCCTGCAGGAAGTGACCAGTCCAGCACAGTGCTCTGGGAGCTGACCCTATCCCAGCTGGAGCTAAGGTTTTAGCCCCAGGGTGGGCCTGACCAGCAGCCAGCTGGAGGGACATCAGAACAACAGCAGCTGTTGCTGTTTACAGAATTATTAACACATAGATGCTAAGGACAAAGTGAGAGGTCAGTGCACTTTGGACTTTGGGACCAGCAGTTGGGAGAGTGTCGGCTTTTGCCCCCAGGGTGAGAAGCCACTAAGACACTTTGGCACAGCTGGTGCCACTTTGCAACTTCAGCTCCTGGCCTGCAGACTATAGGGGGACCAGGCAACCAGTCTGAGGGGTAATTGCTCTTGCTTTAACTTTCTTGGATCTGGATTGCAGTCTGGGGTGGAGGTTCTGGGGTGTGTGACCAGCTTGCCAGAGTGTGGGGAGGCTTCAGAGAGGGCACCCAACTAATACCTTAGGCAGCTGAGAAAACCCCAGCGTTTGGGACAGAAGCTCCCCTGGCTCGTGGCAGAGTCCTACTGTGGCAAAAAGCCCAAAAGTCAAATAACTGAGTGGCAACATACCCAGGAAAAGGAAGCAAAACAAACAGAAAAATTCAACCTTAGACTCCTATTTTGGGGGCAAAAAGGATCAAAGCATGGAACAGGAGGGAGACAGTGAAGTCAGAACTCCTGCACCAAAGGCTTCAAATGAAAATACAAGATGGTTACTTGTAGAGAACCTTAAGAAGCAGATAAAAGAAGTGGAGGAAAAATTAGGAAGAGAAATGAGAATAATGCAAGAAAATTATGAAATGAGAGTCAACAGCCTGACTGAGGAAAAGAACACCTTAAAAAATAGACTAACCCAAATGGCAAAAGAGGCTCAAAAAAGGCAATGAGGAGAAGAATGCCTTAAAAAGTCAAATTTGCCAGGTGGAAAAAGAATCTTAAAAGCTCACTGAGGAGAATCTATCCTTCAGATTTAGAATGGAGCAAAGGGAAGCTAGTGACTTTTTGAGGAATCAAGGTACTATAAAACAGATCCAAACAAATGAAAAAAATAGAAGGTAATGTGAAATACCTTGTTGGAAAAACTACTGACCTGGAAAATAGATCCAGGAGAGATCATTTAAAAATTATTGGACTGCCTGAAAGCCATAATCAAAAAAAGAATCATGAAATCATTCTCCAAGAAATTCTCCAGGAAAATTACCCTGATATTCTTGAACAAGAGGGCAAAATAGAAATTGAAAGAATTCACCAATCACCTCTTGAAAAATATCCCCAAAAGAAAACTCCTAGGAATATCCTAGCCCATTTCCAGAATTCCCAGGTCAAGGAGAGAATATTACAAGCAGCCAGGAAGGAACAATTTTACTATTGTGGAAACAATCAGGATAACACAAGATCTAGCAGCTTCTATGTTAAGGGATCAAAGGGCTTAGAATATGATGTTCCAGAGGTCAAAGGAGCTAGGATTAAAACCAAGAATCACCTAACCATCAAAACTCAGTATAATGCTTTAAGGGGAAATATGGTCATTCAATGAAATAGAGGACTTTCAGGCATTCTTGATGAAAAAATCAGAGCTGAACAGAAAATTTGACTTTCAAATACAAGAAGCAAGAGAAACATGAGAAGGTAAACAGAGAAAAGAAATCATAAGGAACTTATCAAAGGTGAACTGTTTACATTCCTACATGGAAAATGATAATTGTAACTGATGAAACTTTTCTCAGTATGAAAATAGTTGAAGGGAATAGAAATATATATATAGTCTTTATCAGAGGGTATATAGGCATATGAATGCATGTGTGAATGTGTATATATATATATGTGTGTGTGTGTGTGTGTGTGTGTGTGTGTGTGTGTGTGTTTACAGGTATACATACAGGGCACAGGACCAATTTAATAGGAAGGGATGATACTTAAAAGGTGAAATCAAGAGGAGAGAGAGGAATATAATGGGAGGAGATGGGGAGAGACAGAATGGGGCAAACTATCTCATATAGAAGAGGCAAGGGAAAATTGGTACAATGGAGGGGAAGAACAGGAAGGTATAAGGGAATGGGTCAACCTTATAATCATTGAATTTGGCTCAGGGAGAGAATGACATACACACTAAATAGGGTATGTCACCCTACAGGAGAGTAGGGGGGAAGGGAATGAGAGGGGGGATGATGGAAGGGAGGGCAGGCTGGGGGGAAGGAAGTTGGAAGCACACACTTTTGAAAAGGGACAGGATCAAAGTAGAGAACAGAACAAGTGGGAGGTGGGAAGGAGGGAGGGAAATATAATCAGTCTTCTACAATATATCTACTATGGTAATGTTTTGCATTAGCTGCACATATACAACTTATATTGAATTGCTTGTCTTCCCAATAATGGTGGGTGACAAGCGAGGAAGGGAATGAATTTGGAATTCAAAGTTTTAAAACCAAATGTTTAAATATATATACTATTATTAATACTATTTTACATGTAATTGGGAAATAAGAGGAGGGGATATCCTGGGGGAGTGCTATTTTGGGGAGGTGGGTAGGGGAAAACGGGGAGAAAATTTGTAACACAAAAACTGGTGGAAATAAATGAAGTAAACCAGAAGTTAATAAAGCATTTGGAAAAAAAAAAAACTATGTGGCCACTTTAGTGATAAGTTGTTATGTTATATCATTGTGAATGCTGTACTTTGGTTTCTGTGAATGTTTTACCTTAGTTTATTGCTGAATAAATAGAGAGTTCACTATACTATGTGATCAGAACCTTAAAGCTATTCACAGCAGCAGTCCTCTAGAGAGCTTCCTGTGCTTAGCTATACAACCACACTGCCTACCATCCCTAAAGTGCTATTCAGGTTAACCAGAGTAGGGGTACAGAGAAGCTATCTTTGGCCTTGGGTTCTTTCATAGGCCCAAGCTTGGATGAAGATCCATTTTCTTTGGTGTCCTTTTTGAGGGCCCAGAAAGGTATCTATACTTATATGGATTCTGATATTTTGTTTTCATAGGATCTCTTGTTAGAAGGAGGTTACTTTTTTCACATCCATTTTCTCTAAAAATATCAACAGAAGAAAGATTTGGAATTATAAAAAGTATTAGTACTATAAGGGGCCTTAAAGGTAATCTAGTAGAATGAAAAAAATCCTGTTCTTTGAGATTTTGGACTTATCCTTTCTTCAGTCTTGGCTTGCTGTCTGACTTGTCTTTTGTTTTGTTTTGTTTTTAATGATGGAACAGTTTTTTTTTCAACAAAAAAGTTGTAGTGACTCCCTGCTGTGACAAAAATGAATTAGTGGAAGAGAAGACCTCTTGACATCCACCCCATCTAATACACTTTCATACTATACTAAATCAAGGATGTTGAGACCCTACTAGTTTGATTTATTCCAAAGACTTTAGATTACCACTATTATTGAAGATGAAATTACAAGTGGGCCCTGTTTTACAAAACAAACATGTTCTTAAAATACTCTGTAAATCATATTTGTGTAAACTGAACGTTTTTTCCCCACAGTGACTTGTGTTAAAGCCTGAAAAATATCTTATTCCCACTTTCTACAGGTCCTCATTTTTCTATCTTCTCATCTCTTAAAGTAGAATCATAGGTTTACAGCTAGAAGACCAGGGTTGTCAATTTCAATCCCTTCATTTTACACATGAAAATACAGAGACTCAGAATAATGAAGCAACTTACCTTTTGGTTGCTGTAGTACCAATGCAATATTTACAGCACCCATGATCATGATAAAGACTGTGACTATAAGTATCACATGACATTCAATCGCAATATATACCAAACTCTCCAGATAGAGGATAGAACTGAAGCATTTATCTAGACACCAGAAAACTCAATCCCAAAACCAGTAAGCTGATTTCATCATAGTACCAAAGATATTCAGATGCCATAATAGCACTGAAAGCCACACCCTCCTTCAGCCTTCCCACAAACCAATACGAGATCAATATTTACTCACAAACCTATCTTCTTGCCTGAGTGTCCTCTCTCCCACACCATCTCTCTACTCTGACCAGCCTCCTATGGGCTCTGCTTCCCTTCAGCAAACCCCTCCCACCACAGGCTCCATGTGACTACATTCAACCTATTAGGGGGGCAGAGTTTATTTTCAAAGCAGGGGAGGTCTTTCTTCCCCCTAGGTCTATTAAGGGTAAGGGAAGATCTTCAAATTCCCATTCTCATTGCAGTCACCAATTTTTCAGATTGGCCTATTTTTAGAGCAACAGAGGTGTCCCACCCCTGAACCAAATATTTTTGTATGGCAAAGATGCTTTGTAATGGGAAAAATACTATTGAGAATAATTGATTTTATAACCTGGATTGGTTGGGTATGGCAGATTTCACTATATGCTCTGTGGCATATAATCCATTCCCCAAATATTCAATGGATGGCAGTGATGATGATATTCCTCATGGCAGGCTTCCCTATAAACCAACAGACCTTCAGAGCCATGCTAAATTAAACTGAATCTAAAGTTAATTGAAACGGTAGACACAAATGGAAAAATGCCTGTTCAATTTTGGGAGTCATCTGAAGGAACAGATGCTGGACCACCTTTAAGTCTTCCATGATAATGGCCATGAAACAGGCCAAAGAAGCACAGATGACTTCCACATATGGGGGCAGTCATTATGACTATTCAGGACTACCATACACACTGGGAATGAACTTCTAACTCCCAGAGATATACCTGAAACAATTGCTAATGGGATTTGGGAGAGAATGACTATCTTACTTATAATCAAAAGAATGGGTTACATTAACTTGGCCTCTACTACTGACAAAATTTAGAAGAAAAGAACCTGTTTTCAGTATGTACTTTATTTTCAAGAATTCCTTTAAGTTAGGTGCAACATTAAGAATATACCAATATACTAGAAAGAAAAGGTAAAGATGAGAATGTTTGGGCAGATGGACTGAAATAAGCTTGCTGCTAATTTCATCTTGGTTTTGATTCCCTGCAAGACCAGAAGGTCTGTATGATCTTCATTCTATGCTCTGAGAACCAACCTGTTAAAATGACAGTTTAACAGAAGTACTTATGGTGAAAAATGTTATCCATTCCCAGAGAAAGAACAGCGTGAGTCTGAGTGCAGATTGAAGCATACTTTTTTAACTTTATTTTTGTTGGAGGGGAGGGGAGGTTGGTCTGTTTTCTTTTACAACATGACTGATGTGGAAATATGTTTTGCATGACTACACATGTATAATCTATATCAAATTGCTTGCCTTCTCAATGGGGCAAGGGAGGAGGGAGGGAGAGAATTTGGAACTCAAAATTTTAAAACAAATGTTAAAAATTATTTTACATGTAATTGGAGAAAATGTAATTATAAATAAATAATTTAAAAAATAAAATGGCAAGTTGATTCAGCAACATAAATCTTTGCCCTTTGGGGCTATCCCTTGTCCTCCCTCAGACTGCAGCAGGAAACTGTCATTTTTACTCTCAAGCCCCTGTTACCTGTTCATAGCACTGGTAATGATCAAAAGGACTTGGGATAGGAATACTTAGCAAAAGTTAGAAATATATCCTCTCCAAATGCTGAATTCTGATGACAGTGATGGCATCAGAAGCCCAACAGGTCACAGGAGCTGAGACAGAGTCAAGTTAGTGGCCCAGCTCTGATGGAACAATGATGATTACTTGGGTTACATTACCTAAAGCAGACCTACCCAATAATACTGAAGGTTACCTCTTGTAATCAGAATCCTTTCTGTAGCCTGGGAGTCGATATCTGTGCCAGGGACATTGAGACCAGAACTAAAAATGGAATAAGTAACATGCTTTTTATCCTCTGGCTATTTGAGTACTAACTGCCATAGCCACCGGGTCCTGAAGGGATGAAGTATGGCCAGCAGACCCAGGATGTTCTAATTATACTACTCTGTGCTGTCCCTTGTGGAAATCTGATCAGTCACAAGAACAATGGCTAATCCTGTCCTGTGTCAGGAATCCATCATTGAGTTTTAAGCTGGGTCTTTGCTGATGTAGACTTACTATGACTTACGGCAATACATAAATCCTTATGTAAGAGGGGCATTTTACACCCTGACCCCAATTAATATAACTAGTAAGATTCTCAGGGCCCTGATATCTTTCTCAAGAGAAATTGTCTCTTTGATTGCATCAGGAATCAATCAACCAAAAAGTAAAAACAGGTGTGAATGATTCTAGATAGTTATAAATGCAAACAACCTAATTAACCAATTTGAAGAACTGAAGCACCTGAGCCATTGGATGAACTCATATAATGGAACATAGTGGGATTTGTGGAAAGAACTAGACATTCCTCTAGGCCTAACCTTTGAGATACATTTGGAAGGTAATCCACTTATACCTATACCAGAGAGCAACAGGAGGGGAGAATTGGGGAGTGAGACCAGAGGAAAAGCCCTATGCCTCCCTCACACACACACCCCTAGTAAATCATTAGAGATATTGAACTAACAAATAATGCATCCATCCAGGAGCTGATAGAGGACAAACTAGATATGAAGAAAAACAGCTTCAGTCTCAGGAAAGGCAGATTCAGGATTCTACAAAGTGGGCTCCTAAAAGCAAACAATAGATGTTGAAGGGAAACTACATAAGGACTCCAGAAAAGGAGAAAAGGACTGCTATCCAACTAGAAGCTGTGAGTGTCATAGTGACCTCTTAACTTGAGCTCATTTTCCCCTGGATTCTGTGGTTGTGGAAGAGTGTGTCCCAGACTTTTGGAGGAATATTTTGTAGCAACCATCCTTACCTAGACTAAAAGCTAATTAACTCTGACTGGCTAATTGATATCAACTAGATAATCAGTGGAGACCATGGGTGACAGTACTAGAAATCAACCCCAACCCTTCAGGGTTACCTTTAAAGTCCTGAGAGTTACCTTCTAGGGACCTAACCATTGGGAGTAGCAATTAGAGAAAGTAGGGATGTGCTACATATGGGAGTTCATCCAGAATAAATATCAGGTCTTCACATTTGTAGAGACTCATTGAAGAGAATATTTAGGATTATCATTATTAACTAATATTAGTTGTGTTACCATAAACTTGACTATAGATTTTTGCATTCTAAAAATACTGCTGTTACAAATTTTCCTATACTACACTATGATGGCTAATTAAAGTTCATTTTTTTTCTTTTTTGCTTTTAAGCAATCATAGACTGATTTCCTTATTTGCAATATGGGTCTAGAGACCTTTTCTGAAATCCTTATGGAACACAAGTCCATAGGATAAGGTTGTCCTAGAAACTCCAAGTAATCAAGACTAAGCACTAAATCCTTTTTTGGAAGTCCCAGAATTTTTCAAAACTTTTCTGAATGTGATTTCACATTTCACATGACTCACTTACCTAGAAAGGAATGAATTAGAAACTTCATTTAATTGTCTTTATAATAGCAGAAATCTATTTGAGAAATTTAGAGTGCCCTTTGGTAAAGAGACTCGGAAGGAATTCACCTAAATCTCCAAGGTGATAACCTATGGTACCTGGAGAAATTTTGGTGTGCCCTGTGTGGAAAGATGCACCTAGAAATTTTGTACAGATCCCAGTTGGATAACCCTATGTATGCACTGAAGGAATCGTGGAAGAGTCTTCATCCAGGACAGTTTGGAGGTTTGATTTTTTTTTTCTTTTTTAAGCTATTCGAGGATTTAAACCCAGTTTATGCATTTAGTTCCAGAGTAAAGGGTCCCATGGTAGCAGAAGAGGGAAAATATCTTAGTCCCCCCTAGACCTAATCCTGCTTTGTTGTAATGTTATTACTGAACAGAGCCTAGAGTAGAGGGGGCCCCCAAGTGGGAGAAACAGAGAACAACAGCCCCAGTCCTGACCAAGCTTCTAACCTGAAGGTTGAGCAAGTAATTTCTAGATGCCACCAGCTCCCTAATCCTTGTTGGGATAACACTGTGTGTTCTGGGCACTCTGTAGGGATCAGACTTTTCTTTTGAAATAGGAAGCTTTGGTTTTCTTCTATTCCTTTTCCTTATTACTTTTGCATTGGAGAAGGACTTTCACAAACACCAAAACAGATAACTTATGAGAACTATGTAAAATTATGCTGTGTTTTTTTTAAGTTGTATCATCATATATTCAGAATTATGGACAAATGTTACTGTCAATATTTGTTTATTAATTTTGATATGTAGACTTTTCATTAGACTCTTTCGTAGAAGATACTTTGAAAGATATTCAAAAAGGATAATGCTAAACTTCCATAAGTCACTGCAAAGCTATACAAGACTTGGGACTATGAAATTTGCCAAATGTATTCCAGTAGATTTGATGAAGACAGTAAATATTAAAATGGGGATGAGGGAGCATAAGGGGGTGTAACAACAATATTACTTGTAGCTACTGAGGGGATGTAAGACCAATAACATCAGCACACAGGAGGGCTGCTAGCACAGGTTCTTTGATTTGCTGTTCTAAAAGAAAGTCACTCAAAAGGGGTCAACAATATTATTTTAATCAAACATATATATCGTTTACTTAGTTCAGGGGAAAAAGTCAGTACCCTGAACTTCAGAGAAAATACAAATAGAAATTACAAGAAGAAATAATGGCATAAGGACCAACAGACAGAGCTTTTAACTATCTGACCAAATAATACACACATCATAAATCAACAGACAGATACAATTGTCTGACCATTACATACATACATACATACATAAATACATAATACATACATACATACTTGCCAGAGAAAGAAGCCTCAGCAACTGGGTTTTCAAAGCCAGGGGGCCCTAAATCTCCAATCCTATGATCGTAAGGTGACAAATTGCAGAGCCCAGACCCTTAGATTCTATTAGACACCAGAAAAGGGAAATGATTACTATAAGCAAGGAATCAAAGGCAATTTCAATGGAGGAAAAAGCTAGACTTTGATCAGTGGCATTGGGTGATCAGTGGAGTCTTGAGTCAGAGAGTGTACTGTATTGACCAAAAGTTGTCTGGCAGCTCTGCCAGGGGAGGTTGTCTTAATGACTGATGATGCCTCTTCTCTCCAGACCTCTGGGCCCCAGGCCCAGAGTACCCCAGGGTACAGCAAGTACTGATAAGGGTGGTGAGCATGAGAGGAATATCTTTCTATTGAACTCTTTGAAGTTCATGTATCTCTTACACACACACACACACACACACACACACACACACACACACACACACACCCCTCCTCCTCCTCCGAAGCCACAGTCTAGATCTAGAGAACCAATCATTGCCTGATTTCTTTCTCAGATGGGATAACAAAGGCAGGATGAGCTACAAAGAAATACCTAGGATTATGTCCAAATATGGCAACAGGTCAAGTCCAAGAAAGAAAGGGCATTAGTGTTAGGGCATTCAATCCAGTTGGGGTTCCATCTCACACTGATCTCTTCTTTCTCTGATTGTGACTAACATTAATTTCCTGGAACAAATACTTTGACACTGAATATAAGTAATATAGATTACAGCTCAGAATAGGTAAAGGTCATTATAAGTTGCAGTATCCAGGGTGAGTAATTAAGCCCAAGAAAGGAATATGAAGCGAGGCAAACCAAAATAGCTTTTCGGGAAAACCCTAGCCAGTGATACTATTTGGGGGATAAGAGGAACAGATCTTTAAAAATTTGAGGCACAAGTGCTCTAAGCAAAATGCTAACCTGCATTGATAGAGTTTGCTCACCTGGGAGTTCTCTGCACTGATAAAATCACAAGCCAAGTCCCAATGCTTCCATATTTCCTTGAGAGCATTAACAAATGTTAGGATAGTTGAGGTCCCTCATCACCATTCTTTTTGCCTCTACTAGCTTTGTCATTTGCTTCTTAGACTCATGTAACATTTTATCCTTCTGGCCAGGAAGTTTACAATGCATCACAATTTTATTTCTAGCAAAAAAAAGTAGAGGACACAAATATACTGACTTCTAGGGAGAGGAACATGCATCCCAAAGGCTTTCCACACCCTTGCCTTCCCTCTCAGTTCCTTAGTCTAGAGTAATAGCCACGAGGATATACTGGCAGTAATGGTCCAGGCTGCATCCCACGATGTCAAAACACAGGAGAAAAGAAGTTCCCTGGGAAGTTACTGAGATCAAACAACAATGCCTTATTTATTTCTCCTTAGGAGCCACTGGATTACATTTGATGAGCATATTCTGAGAACCCCAAGCCTGGTCAGTCCTCAGAATGTGATGTTGAACTGATTCTTTCTTTGACTAGTCCCATGACCCACTTTCTCTTACTTGGTATTTCCACTTGGTAACTTTATATTATATTAGGATGCATTTGTTGATAGACTGTATTTCATTCCTTTTCTGGGTACATGTATTTGTTAACCAGTTAAACTATCAATAAACCATTATCTAATACTTCCTATGAGTCCATTCTTATGCTAAATCCTACAGATATAAGAGGACAATACACAATTCTTGCCCTTAGCTGCAATCAGTCTAATAAGGGAGATGAGACTCACTCATGAACTAGACAAGAGGTGATGAATTCCCCAAGAACAGAAACTGTACTTCTATTTCCATTGTATTCTACCCCATACCCTATCTCATGTCTGATACTGGGGAGACAACCATAGAGTCATGGAATTTCAGAACAGGAGGGGACAACATAGTACAACCCCTATACTTTATAAATGAGGAAACTAAGGCATAGAAAAGGAAAACAATTTGCCTAAGGATTGTACAAACATGAACTTTCCAAATACTCCACCTGTTGACTAGCTCAGAAAGCTTCCATTCCCAGGATGAATATAGATAATAAAAAGATTGGTCCAAAGAGACATAAAATCTATAAAATCATTTTATCACATCTGGAAGAAAGGAAAGAGATAATCTAGTTCATTTTAAACATGAGGAAACAGGGGTTCTATTTTCTGTATTCCCAAAACTACAAAAGACAGTTGTCCCACCCATTCAGGGCCTTAGCTTTGCTGGGGAACCTGAGATCCAATTTATTGGTAGGTTCACATTTTATTAATATATTGATCATGCTCAGACCTTTGGGCTTCAGTTTACTTTTATTAAATCCTTTTGAGACAATTGGTGGCAGCAGTGGGATCAGGGGAGAGAGACTGGTCCCCCAAAATCCCTTGGGAAACCCTCCCTTTCAGTGTTCCCCAATAAGATTTATTTCACCCAGAAGGGGGGAGGGCTTCTCCTATAGAACTTTAAGTAGAAATCTGTCTCTCCTCTCAACCTCAAATTCCACAATTTTGACTGAGCTAGAAGGTAAGCACGTTCTGGCACCACTGGAGAAAAGTTGCAAGTTTGTCCGTGTCTGTCTTAGAATGTTATTTTGTGCTCGGTGTGGTCATTTGGAAATAATTGGCAATATTAAGCCCAGGAAATCCCCCAAGGAATTTAAACCCTTGAAGAATTCTTTCTCCAAGGATGACTCTCAGCTTCAAGAGAGGATTTAAACACTTGGGAAAATCTTTCTATCTTCAAAGGGTGGCAGAGGTCCTCTGGTAACCCTGAGAGAGATTGATACCCTTTTCTGGGAAGTCTTAAACCTTAGAGAATTTACTTTCTATGAGGAGACTCCTGGTTTTTTGTTTTGTTTTGTTTTTTCATTTTGTTTTGCCCAAGAGGAGGTTCTTAAACCTTAGCTGATTTCCTTGGGGGAGGAAGGAAGAGGAGCTCCTGGCCTTAAGCTAGAAGAGTGCTTAAACCTTGAAGAATTTCTTCTTCAAGGAGGTTCTCAATCTGAGATCAAGAGTGATATTTCCCATTAAAAAGTAGGGAAGCTCATATTCTCAATTGTCCAAAAAGGGGACAACTGGAACATAGACTAAAAATTCTTTTTCTTAGACACGCCAAGTCTTTGTGGCTGGGGCTGTATGTGTCTATAGCATGGTCTTTGAAGACATCTAGTGACCAAACTGAGAATAGCAGCATACTTGTCAGACCCTGTGACACAGCAGAATTGGATCTATCCTCCAATTTGCAGAAATTTATGACATTTTAAACTAAGAAACTTAAGTTTGTAACTAAAAATGCAATTTCTCTACCATGAATTTTTAAATTTTAGTTTGAAGGTTTTTGTAAATGCTGAAATGGTTGAGTTTTAATTCTGTAGAATTTGTTTTAAGAAAATTAAGAACATAACTGTAAATGTTACATGAACTTTTGTATCATTGTATTTTGAATGACAGATTTACTGTTTTACAACTAAGAGAAGAAAGTCATTTCACTGATTAGATAGAAACTAGTTTAAAAGTGGTATCAGTAAAATTCCAAAGCAAAGGAAAAAATCAGGTTGAAAGTGATAGTTGAATAGCTATGGCATCTAAGAACTTAACTGTTAACTCTTGACTGGTTCCTGAAAAAAAGAAAAGTTTACCTTAATCAGGGAACCACAAAAAAGTAAATAAGTTTCACTAGAAGAGTGGATGTAATTAGATGCTTGGGAATTTTACAAATTAAAGTTAAACACAAATCATTTTAGAAAGAAATTTTCATATTGGTGTATATTTTGAAATTAGAAACTTTGACCTAGGCTTTACAAGTTGAAGTCAAATGACTTTGAAATTTTTTTAACAAATGCTTTATTAATTTCCGGTTTACATCATTCATTTCTGCCATATTTTGAGTTACAATTTTTCCCCTACCCACCACCCCAGAATAGCAGTTCCACAGGATATCCCCTCATCCAATCTGCTCTCTCCCATCTCTTCTCCCATACCCCTTTCGACTTTACCATTAGGGTGAAGTGAGTCTCTGTGCCCCAATGCCTGAACATCTTATCTCTTATCTCCCAATTACATGCAAAGTAGTATTAATAATAGCATTTATATATATTTGAAACATTTAATTTTAAAACATTGAATTTCAGATCTATTCCCTTCCTCCCTTGTCACCCATTCCCTCTGGGAAGATAAGCAATTCAGTATGTGCTGTACATGTATAGCTATGCAAAATATGACCATAGTAGATATATTGTAAAAGGCTGCTTATAATTCCCTCCCACCCATCCCACCCCCCACCTGGTCCACTCCCCGCTTTGATCCTGTCCCTTTTCCATAGTGGGTACTTCCAACCTCCCCTTCCCCCAGAATGCCCTCCCATCCATCATTCCCCTCTCATCCCCCTTCCCCCTACTCTCCAGCAGGGTGAGATATCCCATTTAGCATGTATGTCATTCTCACCCTGAGCCAGATTCAATGAGAATATGGTTTTGCCTTTTTGCCTTCCTATTCTTCCCCTCCCCTGCAGCCACTTCCCCTTGCTTCTTCTACATGAGATAGTTTACCCTACCCTGTCTCTCCCCATCTCCTCTTGCCACTTTCCTCTCTCACCTCATAACTTCACCCCTTAAGTATCATCCCTTCCCACCAAATTCAACCTGTGCCCTCTCTCCATGTATAACTGTAAACATATATACACACAATCACATATGTATTCATATGCCCATATACCCTTCTTCAATTATTTTATACTGAGAAAGGTTTCATCAGTCACAATTATTGTTTTTCCATGTAGGAATGTAAATAGTTCAACTTTGATAAGATCCTTTTGATTTGTTTTCCCTGATTACCTTCTCAGGCATCTCTTGCTTCTTCTGTCTGAATGTCAAATTTTCTATTCAACTCTGGTTTTTTCCAGAGTTGAATATTCCACTCTATTCCACTGAATGACCATATTTTCCCCTGAAACAAAATACTCAGTTTTGCTGGGGAGGTGATTCTTGGTTTTAATCCCAGCTCTTTTGCCCTCTGGAATATCCTATTCCATGCCCTTTGAGCCCTCAGTGTAGAAGCTGCCAGGTCCTAGGCTATTCTGATTGTGTTTCCACAATATTGAAATTGTTTTTTCATGGCTGCTTGTAGTATTTTCTCCTTGATCTGGGAATTCTGGAACATGGCTATAATATTCCTAGGAGTTTTCTTTTTGGGATCTTTTTCAGGAGGTGATCTGTGGATTCTTTGAACCTCTATTTTGCCTTCTGGGTCTAAAATATCAGGGCAATTTTCCTTGAGAATATCTTGAAGGGTGATTTCTAGGTTCTTTCTTTGATCATGGCTTTCAAGTAGTCCAATAATTTTTAAATTATCTCTCCTGGATCTATTTTCCAGGTCAGTGGTTTTTCCCATGAGATATTTTACATTGCATTCTATTCTTTCATTTGTTTGGATCTGTGTAACAGCATCTTGATTTCTCATAGTCATTAGCTTCCATTTGCTCCAGTCTAACTCTGAAGGAGTGAATCTCCTCAGTGAGCTTTTGGGATTCTTTTTCTATCTGGCAAATTTGGCTTTTTAGGGGCAGAGCCAAGATGGCGGAGTAGAAACAGCGCGTCCAAGCCACTCTGCCCCCAGATCACCTCCAAACTATGTAAAAGGGGACTCTGAACAACTTCTGGAGCCCCGGCACCCACAGAATGACACAGAGAAGCTAACCTCCTGCTGAGGACAGCCCAGCAGCCCTGCAGGAAGGACCAGTGCAGCACTCTGGGAGCTGGCAGCGCAGTGTGCAGGGCGCAGGGAGCCGAGCTCAGGTCCACCTGAGTCGTGGTTTTAGCCCCAGGGCAGCCAGGCCAGCAGCCGGCTGGAGGGACCCCAGAACACCAGCAGCTGTGGCGACTCCAGAATTATCAACATAGACATGTATAGGACAAAGTGAGAGGTTAGTGCCCTATGGACTTTGGGACCAGTATTTGGGAACGTGTCGGCTTCCTCCCCTGGGGGATAGAAGCCGCTGAGAAGACATGCCATTTTGTAGTTTTCAGTGGCAGCTCCAGCTCCTGGCCTGCGAACTGTGGGGAGATCCAGCGATCAGTCTTGGAGGGGTAATTGCTCTTGCTTTAACCTCCCTGGATCTGGATTGTGGTCTGGGGTGGAGGTCATGGGTGGGTTTCCAGCTTGCCAGAAATGGAAGTTGACCTCCACACGTTCAGGACAAAAGTTCCCCTGTCTGGCAGCAGAGCCATACTGTGGCAACAAGCCCAAAAGTCAAGTAATTAAGTGGCAACATGCCAAGGCAAAGGAAACAAATTAAACAGAAAAATGCAACCTTAGACTCCTACATTGGGGGCAAAGAGGATAGAAGCATAGAACAGCAGGAGGGCTGTGAGGTCAGAAATCCTGCTCCAAAAGCCCCAAAGGAAACATGAGTGGGTTACAGGCCATAGAGGACCTTAAGAAGGACTTTAAAAATCAAATAAGAGAAGTGGAGGAAAAATTGGAAAGAGAAATGAGAAGGATGCAGGAAAAGTATGAAATGAGGGTCAACAGCCTGACTGAGGAAAACAACACCTTAAAAAATAGACTAACTCAAATGGCAAAGGAGGCCCAAAAGGGCAATGAGGAGAAGAGTGCCTTAAAAAGCCGAATTTGCCAGATATAAAAAGAATCTCAAAAGTTCACTGAGGAGATTCACTCCTTCAGAGTTAGACTGGAGCAAATGGAAGTTAATGACTTTATGGGAAATCAAGATGCTGTTAAGCAGATCCAAACAAATGAAAGAATAGACGGCAATGTGAAATATCTCATGGGAAAAACCGCTGACATGGAAAATAGATCCAGGAGAGATAATTTAAAAATTATTGGACTACCTGAAAGCCATAATCAAAGAAAGAACCTAGAAATCACTCTTCAAGAAATTCTCAAGGAAAATTGCCCTGATATTTTAGACCCAGAGGGTGAAATAGAGGTTGAAAGAATCCACCTATCACCTCCTGAAAAAGATCCCAAAAAGAAAACTCCTAGGAATATTATAGCCAGGTTCCAGAATTCCCATATCAAGGAGAAAATACTACAAGCAGGCAGGAAGAAACAATTTCAATATTGTGGAAACACAATCAGAATAGCCCAGGACCTGGCAGCTTCTACACTGAGGGATCAAAGGGCATGGAATAGGATATTCCAGAGGGCAAAAGAGCTGGGATTAAAACCAATAATCACCTCCCCAGCAAAACTGAGTATTTTGTTTCAGGGGGAAATATGATCATTCAGTGGAATAGAGGACTTTCAAGCATTCTTGAGGAAAAAACTAGAGTTGAATAGAAAATTTGACATTCAGACACAAGAAGCAAGAGATGCTTGAGAAAGTAATCAGGGAAAAGAAATCAAAAGGAACTTATCAAAGTTGAACTATTTACATTCCTACATGGAAAAACAATAACTGACTGATGAAACCTTCCTCATTATGAAAATAATTGAAGAAGGGCATATGAGCATATGAATACATATGTGAATGTGTGTATATATGTTTACAGGTATACATGGATAGAGGGCACAGTTCAAATTTGGTGGAAAGGAATGATACTTAAGGGGTGAAGTTAAGAGGTGAGAGAGGAAAGTGGCAAGAGGAGATGGGGAGAGTCAGGGTAGGGTAAACTATCTCATGTAGAAGAGGCAAGGGGAAGTACTTGCAGGGAAGGGGAAGAACAGGAAGGCAAAAAGGCAAAACCATATTCTCATTGAATTTGGCTCAGGGAGAGAAAGACATACATACTAAATGGGATATCTCACCCTGCAGGAGAGTAGGGGGAAGGGGGGTGAGAGGTGGGATGATGGAGGGGAAGGCATTCTGGGGGGAGGGGAGGTTGGAAGTACCCACTATCAAAGAGGGACAGGATCAAAGTAGGAAATGGACCGGGGGGGGGGGGGAATATAAGCAGTCTTTTACAATATATCTACTATGGTAATGTTTTGCATAGCTAGGCATGTACAACACATACTGAATTGCTTATCTTTCCAGAGGGAGTGGGTGACAAGGGAGGAAGGGCATGGATCTGAAATTCGAGGTTTTAAAATTAAATGTTTCAAATATATATAAATACTATTATTAATACCATTTTGCATGTAATTGGGAGATAAGATGTGCAAGCATTGGGGTACAGAGATTCTCCTTGCCCTTAATGGCAAAGTCGAAGGGGGTATGGGAGAAAATATGGGAGAGAGCAGATTAGATGAGGGGATATCTTGTGGAGTTGCTATTCTGGAGAGGTAGGTAGGGGGAAAATGGGGAAAAAATTGTAACTCAAAATCTGGCGGAAATGAATGATGTAAACCAGAAGTTAATAAAGAATTTGTTAAAAAAAGAAAAGAAAAGTAGCCAATACCTACAGTAAAAAAGGAGGCAGAGAACAATCTGACCAAGGAGGTAAGAGTTCAGAGTACCACCCCCATCTATCGCCCTTGTCCCCTGTGCTTTGAGTCTGAGGTCTGGCATTAGTTTCTGTTTCTACCTAAGAATTCAGATGTTATCTTTGAGAAAACAATTTTTTCCCCTTTCTGGTCCAGTTACTTTCTAAAATTTGGAACTGACAGTACTAATTTCAATATCTACCAATAACCAAGCAAAGAAACCCAGATGATGTCAGGGTTGATGTTGTCAGTGTTTCTTCTTACTTTGAGGTTCTAAGGTCATACATTCAGAATGAGAGAGGTGTAGCCATTACCATACTATAACTTACTTGATCCAATCTCTCTTCTTACAAAGATCTCCTGCAATGCTGCCTTTTTTTTTTATAACTTTTTAATAGGATCATAGATTTAGAGTTGAAAGGAATGTAAAGGTCAAGTCCAAACCCTTCATTGTATAGATGAAAAAAAGAGAAGTGACCTGTCCAGGATCACACAGCTAGTGTCTGTGGCAGAATGAAAACTGAGGTCTTCCTGACTTCAAGTTCAGCACTCTATACGCTATACAACACTGTTTTTCTTATTGCCTTCATGTACTGAATACTGTTCAAGGAAGACAGATATCAAATGTCATAAGGTATATTGTGCAAAAGGGAAGAATCCATGGCCTCCTGAAGGACAATCATCTTCTAGTCTTCAGAGAGAAAATAATTCAATTTGTGAATTCTCTGGTTTCTTCTTGCCATTGTGCTAATCCCTAGGGTCCATTCCATTTTCTCAGCATTATTATGGCTAAATATCTAACTATTTGAATTCCCATTTTGTATTCTCCTTACTTAGGTTTGGTCTATATGAACTGAGAGGAAGCTGATCCAGCCATACAATTAACCACCCAAATCAAACCTACTTTGTTATCAAGGGTATGAAAAACTTGACAAAATACCACCTCCTTATGTTGTCTGGGTCCTCAAACTCCTGAGTGGGGCTAAGCCAAGCGCAGAAGAGCAAGGAGTATTCATGTGTCCACACATATACAGGTGTGTCTCTGAGACCAGGTCACCATGGTTGAGAAGGGAGGTCTTTTTGATGTGTAGTTTGTCTAATAATGAAAAATACTTTCTCATGTGATGTTTTTCATGGAATTGACTAATTGTTTGGGTTCTGTGTAGATGAAGTCTCTGACTCCATACAAAGCCATTGCTTTAAATTACCCATTGTTTTGTGCCATGAAAAAAGCATTGGATTTGGAGTGTGGAGACTGAGGTTTTGTTGTACCCCAATAAAGCGAGACAGAAGATCCCTGAGATTAAATTTTAAAAGTGGATTTAATTACCATGGGGCTGTCGGGGTACATGCCCAAATCAGACAGTGCTTTGGCACAGACATTGTGCTGGTTTTATAGAGGTTCCATAGCCAGGTTAGTTGAGCTGAAATTATAGTGATGTAAACTGAAACTACAGTGATTGGTCAGTGTACATTTGAATTTCCTGGGAGAAACCTTAGGCTGGAACTCCTGCCCACAGATCAATCAGGGGAAAGGAAAGGGTGGGGGTCGTGCTTGTTTGCAGATCAATTAAGGGAGGGGAAGGTGGAGTTCTCTGCTTTACAAATCAATGAAGGAAAGAGAAGGTTGATTTGTCTGCTTTACAAATCAATGAAGGGAAGGGCAAAGTGGAGTAGTGTCCAACAGTTTGAATTCCAATTCTGTCACTAACTACAACCTATGGGACTTTACACAAGTCATTTAAGCTCTCTGGGACTCATCCTCTTCATCCTGTTAAATGAAAAGTTTCAACTAGATGAATATGATTCTATGATGATATGATTCTAGCAGTATAAAAAAAAAAAGGCCTGGGTTCAAGTCCTGCTTCTGATACTGTCTGACCACAGACAAGTCACTTGATGTATTTAAGCTCCATTTTCCTCATCAACAAAATGAAGATAATAATACATTTAATATCTTCCTAATGGGATTGTTTTGAAGATCAACTAAGCCAATATCTATAAAACATTTTGCAAACTTTAAAGCATTGTGTTAATGTCAGTCATTTTATTATTATATGTTATTCCTTTGTTATTTAGGAAGTAATGGTGAGGATAATTGTGGCTATAATGATAATGGTGATAGAGATGGTGATGGTAATGATGGCAGTGGTGGTAACAATGGTGAAGATACTTTTAACTACTATCTCTAAAAAGTCTAAAAAGACTTCCAAATCTCTAATAGGCATTTAATAAATATTGAATGAGTGGCAATTATAATTCAACAACATGGCATAACATTATATAACAACATGGCAAAAGTTATCATTTATACAGGTAAGTCCCAATTAATACAAATAATGAATTTCCTGAAGTAGTTACATTATTTGAATTCACACTATTTAAAATTATAATTATGTGTGAATTACATTTGGTTCCAGGCCAATGGAAATTTTTTAAAGCAGCTTTTATCTGTTTAATAATGCAACAAAATAGCAGAGAACTAAAAAATGAAATTTTAATTCAAGTTTATTAATAATTCCCTAATTCATGGTTAATTTTTGTGAAGGTACTGTACATAGCTGAAAAACCTTTCTGTTCTTATTCAGTATTCTCCAGAAGTCTATCATATCTGGAGTTTATTAAATAGTGTTGTACCCCAAAAAAGCGAGACAGAAGATTCCCAAGATTAAATTTAAAAAATGGATTTTATTACCGCAGGACTGTCGGGGTACATGCCCAAATCAGACAGTGCTTTGGCACAGACATTGTGCTGGTTTTATAAAGGTTCTATAGCCAGGTTATGTAAGCTGAAATTACAGTGATGTAAGCTGAAACTACAGTGATTGCTCAGTATACATTTGAATTTCCCTCCAGCAAGAAACCCTAGGCTGGGACTCCCACCCACAGATCAATCAAGGGAAAGCAAGGGGTGGAGGTCCTGCCTGTTTACAGATCAATCAAGGAAAGCAAGGGGTGGAGGGTCCTGCCTGTTTACAGATCAATTAAGGGAGAGGAAGGTGGAGTTCTACCTGCTTTACAAATCAGTGAAGGAAAGGGAAGGTTGAGTTGCCTGCTTTACAAATCAGTGAAGGAAAGGGAAGGTTGAGTTGCCTGCTTTACAAATCAGTGAAGGAAAGGGAAGGTTGAGTTGCCTGCTTTACAAATCAGTGAAGGAAAGGGAAGGTTGAGTTGCCTGCTTTACAAATCAATGAAGGAAAGGGCAAAGTGGAGTAGTGTCCAACAATAGGAGAGGTGACATGGTCCAATCTGTTTCCATGGTTGTGATTCATTTCAAAGTCATAATTGATCTTACTTTCCTTCCCTTGAAGTAGTTCTCTAGCAGGGAAAATTCCACTGGCCTCGGAAATGAGTTGTTATTCAGTCAGACTGAAAAGATTGAAAGAGTTGGAAGAAACTCTAGCACTGAAGAGGCTGCCCAAGCAATAAGTGCCCACCCTGGGCAAACTCTAACAAAGCCTGTCTTGAGCTCTAAAACAACTGCACTTTGTTAGAGGGTTGAGTTAGGAAAAAAATAATGAGTTTTGGACATGTTAAGTTTAAGATACCAATGGGACATCTAGGTTGAGATACCCAGCAGTAAATTGGAAAAGTAAGAGTAGCATCAAAGAGAAATTACAGATAGTTATACAGATTTGAGAGTAATCTGCTTAGAAGTAATCATTAAATCTATCCAGAGAGTCATGATATTAAAAAAGGAGAGAATATAGAGAGAAAAGGGAAAACCACAGAATGCCTACATTTAGAAGGTGGGAAGTGAATGAAAGAACAGCAAAGGAGACTGACAAACAGTGGTCAGATCATTCAAAGGGGAACCAGAATAGAATGAGTGCCATAGAAGTCAGGGGAGGAAAGAAGATCCAGGCAAAAGGTTTGGACAAGTGTCCAAAGGCACTAAGACATTAAGTAGAATAAGAAATGAGAAAAGGCCATCAGCTCTAGGAATTGAAAGATCATTGGTAATATTTGAGAGGGTCATTTCAGTAGAGTGATGGGATGCAAGGCAAACCACAAGAGGTGGAGAAATTAATGAATTGGTAAGAAAGTAGAGATAGCAGGTCTGAACTATTCTTTCTGTGAAGTTTGGCAGTGAAAGGAAGAGAGATATGGTAGATGACGTGATATTTCCTTAACCAGGTAGAAATGTCTAGCATTCAGTTAGAAATAAGTAATTAGAGTTCTGAACAAAAGTCAAGGTGAAAGGTATGGATTTGTGGAGCTATGAGCATAGAAGATAATAGGATTACATAGATAATAGATAATAGGATTACAGAGTTCTAAGAGTTTAAGCAGCAGAGTACTGTGCTGATGTGGAGTCAGGAAGAGCTGGGTTCAACATCTGCCTTTCTATTTTGTTGCTTTGTAACCATGGGCAAGTCTCTTAACTTATAGTTGTCTTGGGCAACTCCCTATGATTTATCTATAAAATCTTATAAAGAATTGAAATCTGTCTTAATAGAATGAGTTCCCAAACTGGTGAAATCACATATCCTTTGCATATTTGTGTAAGACAGCTTGGAGATCATGTAGTACAACCTCCTTACTCTATAGTCGAAGAAACTAAGGCCCAAAGTGATTCCTGAGGATGGTACAAGTGGATAAAGGGAAGGGTCTAGATTCAGGAAGACCTGAGCTCACATTTGACCTTACTTGCTAACTGTGTGACCCTCAGTAAGCCACTTAAACTCTGTTTCAGTTTACTCATCTGTAAGATGGGCATAATAATAGCACTTATTTCACAGTATTCTTGTTAGGATCAGATGAGATACTTGTAAGTTCATAGCACAGAACCTGACTTAATAGGTACTAAATAAATACTTGTTTCCTTCCTTGCCTAGTTAGTTAAATGTTGGAACTAGAAACCTGGTCTCCTAGCTTCTAGCACGTTGTTTTCCCCTTATATCATGCCACGTACAGTCCAAACTCTAATTTAATTAAGAACTAACTTCTATATCTTCCCTATCTGATGATCATTCAGTCTTTGTCTGAACATCCAGTGACAGGGGCTCTCTACATATTGAGGTCAGCCATTCCTTGATTAGAAAGCTTTGCTTGTAAGAAAGTTCTGTCCTATGTCCATCTCAAATCTGTTTCCCTGTAATTTCTATTCACTCACCTGCTCTTAGGAGCACATCAACCAGATCTGCTCCAGTTCTTAATACAGTTGCCCTTATCCATATGGACTGTGTCCCAGACTATATCCTGCCATCTGTCTGCTCCCCAAAGATCCACAAATCTAGCACACTGTGGTCATTTCTGGCAACTTTGCCCTTTCTCTCAGCTTGGTCCAAGCAAAAAACAAAAAGAAATCAGATAAATTCTATAGATGAGAATATAAACTATTCTGTTTTATGCAGCATAGAAGAAAAAAAAAACACAAGAAGGAATGATCTCTTTAGATGGAAAGGATCAAGGGAAGAGAAAAGGAATCTATTAAGAACTTAATTTGTGTCAGGCACTTTATAAATATCCCATTAAATTCTCACAATAGCCCTGTGAGCTAGGTATTATTATTATCTCTCCTTTTATAGTTGAGGAAACTGAGGCAGACAAAAGTTAAGTGACTTGCCCAGGGTCGTGCAGCTAGGAAGTATCTGAGTCTATATTTGAACTTAAGTTTTCCTGAATCTAGGCCCTATTCTGAATCTAGGTTTTATCCACTGGCCACCTACCACTGAGATAAAAATCTCAACCCAAACGAAAGAGCTCTGCCAAGGAGAAAAATCTCAAAAGTCTCTGGGAAAGCAAGTTAGAAATCAAGGATATGTTAAGGAATAGGTTTCCCCTACATGTCTCTGCTTCCAAAGTCTTTCTCTTTCTCTTCCCTAAAGTATTTTTCAAGCCACAAATATCTCTCTGTGAAGGGACTCTGGAACCGATTCTGCCCTTCATCACCTCCTCCACATTATTTGTGATTAGGAATCACATTTCAAGCTTATAGTAGTAGCATGCAGAAAGCTCTAAAATTGGTTGGAAACATGGTCACACAAGGACAAAATGTGCACAAAAATAAACTCAAGGTACTTTGGAAGGGAGGCACTAGCAGATAAGAGGATCAGCAAAAACTTTGTGTAGAAGGTAGCGTTTGAACTAAGCTTTGAAGAAAGCTAGAATTCTATAAAGATGAGAAGAGGAGGCACTTTCCAGGGACTGGGATCAGCCTTTGCAAAGGAACAGAGACGGTGGGGAGAGGGGTGGAATATTATCCATGAGGGAAGCAATTAGGTCCATTTGGTTTTGAGTAGATTTGAGAGGGAAGAAACTGGAAAGAGGGAGACCAATTAAAGACCTGTTGCAATAATACAAATAAAAGGTGCTGAGGGCCTTAATCATGGTGGTGACCACTTGATTAAAAAGAAATATGCAACCAAAAGAAAGCACTGTGAAGAGTGCTTACCAATCAATTGGTTATTGAAGGTGAGAGTGAATATTTGAGAACTATAAAATTTCAAACCTGCATAGCTAAAAAGATCATGGTGCCCTGGGCAGAAATAGGGAAGGTAGGTGTAAGGGTGGGCTTGAGGTGAAAAGAAAATGAGTTCTGTTTTGGATATGTCAAATATCTCAACTTTTTATTCACCTTCCTATTAAAATATTCCTCCCTGGCTCCCACCTCTCTAGATGCCTTTTGTTTTTGTATTTGTATTCTCAGCACTTAGCACAGTGCTTATCATATAAGCACTTCATAAATACTTTTTTATTCATATGTTAAGTTTGAGGTGTCTGCTAGCCATCCAGTTGGAAATGTCCAGGGAGCAGGTAGAAAGGTGAGGTTAAAGCTCAGAGGAACAACTAGGACTGAATAGAGCGATCTGAGATCAATCTGCTTAACAATGAAAATTGAACCCGTGAGAGTTGATGAGATCACTAAGAGAGAAGAGAAAAGGTCTTTCCAGTATGCTACTCTGCCTCCCCCTGGATAGTGTGGATGATGTAGCAATGAGGTCAAGAAAACAGCTTGTAAAGTTGCTGAGGGAGCAGGTGAAGGGCAACCCCAAAAAGTTTGACTCAAATTTCAGCTTTACTCAAATCAAAGGTTCCCAGGGAGTCCAGATTCTAGCCCTTCAGGGCAGAGAAAGATCTCTAATCCAGAGATTGAACTTCCCCTATACCTGGGCAGAATAGCTAGTTGATTTCTCAGTGCTACTTTGGGAGCATCTGAAAGGCTCTTCTGCCCCCAAAATGTCTACCATATAGTATAGACTGCCATTATAGATTGCCCCCTCCATGGTGCCCTGAAAATCTCACTGACAGAATCATTAATGTGCTAGTGATGTGCATACAAAGGTGCCCTAAAGGTTGAGATGCCCTTTCCCTGGTTTATCCTCTAAAGGCACCCTAAAGTACAGAGGTGCCCTAAGGGTTGAGTTGCTCACTTCCTGGCACCCTAAAGTCTTCCCTTATCTTGAAATACCACAAAACTTCACCTTATCCTGGATCATAAAATTTCTTGTCTCCCCCCCATCCTGAGTCATGGGATTCCCTTGTCTCCCTTATCTTGTGTCATTCATCATCCTCATCCTGTGCCCTTCATCGTCCTCATCCTGTGTCCTTATCTTGCAAGACTTATCTTGTCCCTAAATCTCCAACCCCCTTTAGAAACCCTAAAAATTACATCATCATCCTACAGGTTGTATAGCTTTCTGTCTATATAAGTCTGGTCCTTTACCAATGCCTTTGTTTAGCTCCTTGCTAAATCTCAGGCCAGTATGCTTTTGTGTCAATGAAGCTCCCGTTAACTAAAAAGAAGGTCTAAGTGAATTCTTTCAAATCTGAACCAGCTCTCCCAACTCTGACCTCAGTACTAGAACACAAAGTGCAGACATTGTCTCAGGAAAAATGTGTTTTGTAATAAAGTGACACTGTAGCCCTTTCCCATTTTTTCCATCAGAACATGTTAATTTACTGGATTAGCTAGTAGTAGTTCTGAACCCTGTGGGGAATGAAGAATAGTCTGGGAAAGTTCCATAGATTTGGAATTTGGGAGAATAAGGGAGAGATGGGAAAGGAAGTGGTAGACCATGAAAAATAAAATAAAATCCCAAAGTAGGAAAGAAGGAAAGAGAAGGAAGTAGAGGTGGAGGAAGAAGAGAAGGAGGAGGAGAAAAGAGGGGAAGAAAGAAGGTAGGAAGAAGGGAAGGAGGAAGAAAGGGAGAAGAAAAGGACAAAGAAGAGAGAGAAGAGGAAAGAGAAAAATAAAACAAATTTAATAACTGTTTATTGCTTAATAATACTTAATGCTTCAAAATTATTTATTGACTGATAGTACTGGCCTTAGCAATAGTAGCTAGCATTTATATAACTCTTTGGGGTTTGCAAAACATTTTACAAATGTTATCTCATTTAATTCTCACAACTACCCTACAAGGCAAGTGCTATTATTATCCCCATTCTACAAGTGAAGAAACTAAGCCTGAGTCAGGTTAAGTAGAGCTGTCCAGGGTCTCACACAGGCAATAAGTGTCTGACACAGGATTCAATGTCAGGTCTTTCTAATTCCAGAGTTCAACATAGTCAAGACCAAACTGCCCCAGCTGAAACTAACAGATCAATTCTAAGGTGATGAGGAGCCTGGATGAGGACCAGCAGTTAGAGGAGAATGCCTAAAAGTAGGCAGTGTCAAGAGAATGCAGATCTTAAAAATCAGTTTAGCCGGGTGGCGGGGGGGTCAACACTGGCAGGGACACCTAAGGAGCAATAGCCCTGGTCCTAAGCCCTAAGAGTTATTTTTCATATTCATCCCCATTCTAGGTGGCCCAGCTCAGCCTCTTGTGAATCAGAAGGAGTTTCCGGGTATGTTTGTCTTTCCTGGAAGACAAAAAGGGTAAGTAGGGTGATTCTGTGAGTGCCCCAAGGCAAGAAGAAGGACTCACTATCACTCTGTAGGGATTATATCAGGATTATGATCCAAGGTTCAGCATATTGAGAACTTTATGGTTTGGATAAGATGAACAAAGACAATCTGAGCTCTCTCTCTCTACTTCATTAAATTCCAGTCCTTTTTAGTTTAGGAATTTCAAAAATAGAAGGTTCATTGTGTCCAATCCAATGCCCAATTAGCAGCCTATAGAAATTCATAGAAACTGAAGAGAAACCTGAATAATCTAACAGAAAGTGTTGGTTCCTTATTTTAGCAGAATGTGTGACCCATGAGAAAGAGAAGCCAGGGAAGGAGAGAGACAGAGAAAGAAAGAGAAAGAGATAAAAAAGAGACCAATAAAGCAAGAGAGAAAGAAACAGAGAATTAGTTTTTAAGCTGGCTGAATACTGAGGAAGGGGAAAGAAATTTGGGCAATCTGCAAGGGTCAAACCTTTGCTTGTGTCCTTATCTTGCAAGACTTATCTTATCCCTAAATCTCCAACCCCCTTTAGAAACCCTAAAAATTACATCATCCTACTGGTTGTATAGCTTTCTGTCTGCGTAAGTCTGGTCCTTTTCCTATATCAATGTCTTTGTTTAGCTCCTTGCCAAATCTCAGGCCAGTATGCTTTTGTGTCAATAAAGCTCCCACTGGCTAAAGAGAAGGTCAAGTGAAATCTTTCCAATCTGAACCAGCTCTCCCAACTCCAAATGACATAAAATGTATATCACTCCTGACACTAACCTGGGAGGATTAGGGTTCAGTCCTCCCCAGAGGGCCTTCAGGAACTGGAAGATCTACCTGGGGCAATAGCTTGCCAGTCAGTAAACATTTTAGTCAATAGGCTAGCCAGAAACACAAGTGTGAAGTTATCTCAGATAGCCTTCCACCTAAAAAACTCTACTACTTGGTTACACTCTTTTCCTGTACACCCCTTCTACCCTTATGAGCAATTACTACTCTAATACTATAATCATTGTTTTAGTATTTTGCCCTTGTTGATAAGTTCTTTTGCAAATATTTCCAAGTATCATCTGTTGATTTAGTTCACAGGACCAGGCCTCTTTTTTGCCTAAAGGAGAAGGAATGTGCAAACACAGACAACATGAGAAACTAATAAGGATCCTAGACTATGATCACTAACTCCAAAGACATCCTCTGCCGATTTCTAAACTTAACCTTATCTTCTTAGAAAGGAGCATTTTTTTAAAAGTTCCAACACCTTTTGTCTACTTCCCTGTAAAATCCTATAGCTGACTAGCAGGAGTTGGTGACCTGGATATAGCTCCCTAGGTATGCAACTAAACTTGCTCCTGCCAGGCCAAAGCCCATTCTCTCCTTCAGTCCCAGGCAGATGGGAACAGAAGGAGAAAAAAGTAAAGAAGGTTTTAAGGGAACAGCAGTGATGTAGAGTGATCCTCCCTCCACCCAACCCCATTACCTTCCATTTATTTTATAAATGCTTATATGTGTGCACAGGATAATAGATTTTACACTGTAAGGGCCATCTGGTCCAATCCCTACATAACAAGAATAACATAACTAATAATAATAACTAACACTTTACGTATACTAACTCATTGGTACACTTTACATATACTAACTCCTCAAACAACCCTGTGAGGCAGGTGTCGTTATTTCCCCATTTTTGTTGTTCTTCAGTTGGTTTCAGCATGTCCAACCCTTCATGACCTCCTGTGAGGTTTTCTTGGCAAGGATATTGGAGTAGTTTGCCACTTCCCAGCTCATTTGACAGATGAGTAAACTGAGGCAAGTAGGATTAAGTGACTTGCCCAGAGTCACACAGCTAGTATGTCCAAGGCCAGATTTAAACTCAGAAAGATGCGTCTTTCTGACTCCAAGTCAGGTGCTCTATCCACTGTGCCACCTAACTGCCCCTGTTTTGCCAGTGAGGAAACAAAGACTCCAAGAGTCTAAGTAATCCAGCCAGCTAGCAAATGTCAAAGAGAAGATATGAACCTGAGTTCTTACTTACTGCCTGCAAATTCAGCACACTACCACAACAGCCTCTTAATACATTGTTCACATGTTGTCTCTCCCCTCTACCCAACAGATTTTTTAAGTTCCTTCAGGGCAGGGACTGTTTCATTTTTCTATTTTAGTGCCTAGAACATAGCTATAATAAGAATAAGTTTTAGTATCTTAACAAGATAATAGGAACAAGTTTGTGGATTTAGTATAACTGGTAATATAGTGAGAATAAGTCCTATTACCTGAATAAGATAGTTTGTCAACTTAGGTATAACTGATTCCATTTTGGTTTAAGGCTCCATTTTGTGATTGAACTTGAGTAAATCATTTTTCTTTTTTTTTAATAACCAAGAGAGATTTATTAAGTACCTATTATATACCAGGCACTGTGCTAAACACTAAATATTAGTAAGTCATTTTTCTATAAATTGTTTTTCAACAATAAGATAAACAACTGAATGGAACAACATAATAAGCAATATAGCTATACCTTTAAAAAAAACTGATAAACATATGGAGACCCTCTGATAAGACACATCACCAATTACAAAATATTACAATATTTTTTAGTAATATGAAGTGAAATACCAAACAACTGTAGCTAAAAGTATTTTTTTAAACCTGAAATCCCAGTTTCAGTCCACTCCTAAGCAGAGCTGGCTCCCTGTATTTCCCACAACTGAGTTTCAAACAACTCTGTGGGGTTCCAGGAAAAGGCTCATTGGTTAACAGAGATTTGATGGAGATTTAGAGGCTTGTCAGAAGATTTCTCTGGAGTGATGAACCCTGACTTCCAGCCCATACAGAATCTTCTCTAATTCAGTAAGAAGCCTATGAAAATCTCTTTAAAACATCGAGGTAACAATGGTCTGATTTTATCAGGCATAATTTGCACACTTTGATTAATAAAGTTTGATTGCAGGCATTGAGAAGTGTTAACCTAATTAAAGTTTCTGTTGCACTTGTAAGCATATTCACATAGGTGTATGCTGTATGTTACATATGACAATGAAAATGCAATACTATTAAAAGCCTCCCATAAGGGTAAGAATGGATTATGAGATAACTGAATATCTCAGTGATAGAAGATTCTTTTCTTTTAGATCTGTAAGCCACTGGCCAGGGTTGGAATTAATTTTCTCTATAAAGGAGATGACTGAACTCCATTTCTCAGTTGCAGAAAATTCCTGTCCCACTCTTAGATCCATAAACTGTTGACCAGCCACTTAGCACAGTGCCTAACACAGAGTAGGAGCTTAATAACTTAACTGTTAACTGATTGATTGATTGACCAGGACTGGATCTAGGTCATGTGACAGTTGCCCTTCCATAGACAAGGACAGCATTAGACATAGACATAAACATCTCTCAAGAGATCACAAGGTGTGCATTACCGAACTCCCTGCCTACATTACCAACTTGCATTAACAAAAGCCAACAGAAGGAAAAGTATCTTTTTTTTCCCCCTCTCTCTTACTAGAGTCAATATGTGACCCCTGTTCCAAACCCCATTGGTATGGGACTCTCTCCTCATTGGTAGAAATGAAGGCCCTGAACTGTATGAGGGAGGGGAGGGGTAGGGCAGAGTGGTAAAGGAGGAGGAAGAGAGCTCCACCCTTCTCCAATTCTCTTCAAGTTTCCACTTTACTCTGACACATTGTAGTCTTGAAATTCAGTTAAAAGTCAATTAAGATTATATAAAGGCGCTTGTAAAAATAGAAAAAATTTAATTCAACTCAATTTCAATTTTCAGCAATAGTAATATGGAACTAGTGGTTTTTGACCCAACCAAGGATATTATATTATACAAAGTCCTCATACAAAGCTATCATAATCTCTACCACGGCCCCCAAAAAAATAAAAAGTCAAGGATTTAGGAAAGTATTGTTAAAAAAAAAAGTTTAAGGAAATTCTAGAACTCTACAATTTTAAATATCAACCAAACTGAAACTAGCATCTGAATTCTGACAACATCAGGACCTAGCTTATAGGAATTTGGCAGTCTCCTGGTTAAGTTCCTACAATCTCACCTCTCTGAAACAAGTAACTTAAGGATCAAGACCAACACATGTCAGCTCCATTTGGTCATTGGTTCCACAAATGACTATAATACCAGATTTAGTAAGAGAAAACAGAAGTTTTCAAATCCAAACCCAGACCTGGATAAAAGGTTTTGGAGATTCTGAAACCCCAGACCAGGAGGTATATAGAAAAATAAATATCTCAGATTGACTAGATGATATCTATAGAGTAGTTACTTCATCAGGCTTATATGATGCAATAATTAGAATGACTATATTAGTTAGAATTTTTTGCTTTAGTATAAAAAGCAAAAATTAATATCCAGTTATTAGTAGGTAAAGCTCTATGAGACCTGGTAGTATTGCCCATGCCAAAGTGGATTATAAATACTTCCCTCTGTGCCAGCCCCCCCCAAATATTGAATCAAAGGAAGAAGTAAAGAAATTATCACATTATCAAATGATATGGAACAGGAAGGAGTAATTTAAAAAACCAATTACTCCATATCACTCTCTGGTATGGCTAGTAAAAAGAAAAGCAGTGTACTAGGCTTATATCCCAAGGGAGCCATTAAGAAGAAGAAAGTCACCATATGTTCCAAATGATGTAAAACAGCACTTTTTATGACAGCTAAGAATTGGAAACAAAGTCAGCATACACCAATTAGGGAATAGCTAAACAAATTGTGGTACATGAATATAATGAAATATTATTGTCCTATAAGAAATTATTTGTATGATGAATACAGAGAAGCATGGGAAGATCTATGGGAACTGATGCAGAGTGAATCAAGCAGAACCAAGAAAACAATTCACACAATAACTACAACAATATAAATGAAAAGAATGACACACCAAAAAATTAAGAGTAAATATAGCAAAATTATAAAGATTAAACAGGGCTCAAATGAAGAGATTTGAGTAAATATCCCCAATCTACCTCTTTGTGGATGTTGGAAGTCTTCAAGTTGTTACTGTGCATATTTTCTGACTTTTTCAATGCATTGATCAGTTGTACTGATTTTTTTTTCTCTCTCAAAATACTATTTGTAATATTTCAGAAATGATGCATGAAATTAAAAGGATATGATAGACATTGGTTTTTTAGTATATTGACTTAAGTACCATGTTCTTCTCTGTAACTTTGGCTCAACAAAGTCAGAAACAATTAGCCTTACTTGGAAAGGGGCAAAAGATATATCCTGTGGATTGTTACAGAGATGTATTAATAACCCAATGTTATGCCATAATTTGTGTAAACAAGACAGAAAAAATTACAGGTACCTACCTGATACAGTATTATATAGATGATATACCAGTCAAGGGATATGATAAGCAAGAAGTAAATAGAGTTGCATGGGCAACTAGGTGGCACAGTGGGTAGAGTGCCAAGACTAGAATCAAGAAGACCTGAGTTCAAATCCAGCCTTAGACATTTACTGGCTATGTAACCCCGGGCAAGTCACATAATTCTAGACATGGCTGTCCCCCATGCCTGAAAGGCATTCTCACCTCCACCTCTTGGAATCTATGGTTTCCCTAAAGTATCAGCTCAGGTACCATCTTCTATATGAATCCTTTCCTCCTCCCTCCCCATTCTTTCCCATGGTTACCATGTATCCTACTATATTCTGTGTCTAACTATTTGTGAGCATGTTAGATCTCTTTGTATCCCCAGCCCTCAGCCCTGACTGGCACATAAGAGACTTTCTTTCTTTCTTTCTATCTTTCTTTCTTTCTTTCCTTATTAAAATGCTTATCAAGTGATTGACTGATATCCTGTTATATGAACCATTTGGACCTTTGCTCAGGTTACAGCTACATACCTAGAATATGCAACATTTAACTCCTCACTTCCATGTGACCTTTCTAGATAATTCTACCCCACCATGACCTCTCTTTGATTCTATATACCTCCTACACTTAAGTACTAAGTTCTTGCTATATTATTTTGTGCTTAGAAATAAATTGCTTTGTACATCAGGTATCATAATCCCAGTTGGATTCAAAACTATTTACAGAAAACAGGTAGATCTTCTATTTACATCAAACTCATCACTCCTTGCATTATACATTTTTGCATGACAATCAGTGCTTATTCCCTGAATGTTTTCAAGCTCCATATTCTATCTTTCAGTCCCAAGCAGATGGGGAAAGAAAAAGAGAAAAAGTAGAGAAGATTTTAGTGAGGATAAACCTGGACCAAGTCCAAGGCTAGAGCTGGCTCTGCAAACATCCCCAATGAGTGATGTCTCAATTCTCCTGTTATGCTATAGATGATACATTCTAGTCAACTACCTCTACTAGGGATTCTGAACATGTTAAATTGAATAGTAAATGTGGATGAAATTGACAAGATAGTTATATCAAGGCTTTATTTGCTCTCAATTAACATGAGTGTGCATGTGTGTGTGTGTGTTTTTCATTTAATTTAGACATTAATTGTGATAAAAACATAAAGGGACAGAGTTTCCACGAATGTCACTTAGGAGAACCCTCATAACAATAGGGCAGATTCAGTAAAATTATTTAGGTTTACAAAGAGATAACATAAATATTAACAAATGTTGCCAACTATAACAACCCATTATACCTAGGAAGAAAAAACCACTTGTTGAGTGAGAGAAATAATTATTTCTCTCTTATGTTATAACCATTTACTACCGGGGAAAGCCAGGAATTTTTTTTCCCTTCTTATTTCCTCATTCTCTACTATGTCAAATTAGCCCCTGAAGAACAGGGCTGATAATGAGATTGGATTTAACATTTTCCTCAATCTTATTCAGGCCCCAATCAAGTGAGGAAGTCCACTGTGTTCTACTCAGGCTTGGTAAAGGGTAGATCATTTGTCTAGATTGCCAGGCAGCTAGCAGTAGTCTGGGAACAAAAGTGATATAATCAAAGTCACATTCCCCAGCCCCTCGTTGGAATTGGTCCGCCTTTCTTCATAATATTCATTCTCTCATTAATCATTGACCAGAGTAGACTGTTGTCTGTGGGAACACCTACTCTTCAAAGGGCATATAAGCATCAATAGGCCACCATGATCCATCTTTGGTTCGTGTGAGATGGCCAAATGACCAATCCTTTCATTAATTATTTGCTAGCCATAATTAATAAAATGATTAGTTGCCCAGAAATTATATCTCTCATTTTATATGTCACATGAGATATTTAACTTTGAGATTCATCCTTCAATGTACTGACTTTACTATTGAGAGAAAATAAATCCTGTCCTCATAGACCATATGGATGGACCTTTTGATGTATTTTATTTCAAAACACTTTCTAGCTGGTCTTTGTGAACATTTCCTAGACTCTCATATAGTTGATCTGCTTTCCTTAGTCATCTGGCTGGAACTATCAAACTTCTGTTGTGATGTCTTTGAATTTTTTTTCTTTTATGTCGTCCCTAAGATGAATCCATTTGCTTTTGCCTCTTCGAGAGAAAAAAAGATCATAAAACCATAGATTTCCAGATAGCAGATACCTTAGAAGTCATTAAGTTCAACTCCCTCATTTCACTTCACAGATAAGTGAAGTGACTTGACCAGGAGCACACAGCTAGTGAGAGATACTTCAAACCCATAGTGGGATTCAAACCCAGGTCCTCCTGACTCCAAGTCCAGACTTAGATTCACTGCACCTGGGTGGGGTTCCCAGGATTTTTACTCTCTATCCTTCTTTGAAGTATGGCATGATTGGCAAATAGTCTGCACACAAGTTTAGCCCTGTATACAAACTCATAGATAAAAGGATAATAATGTGAGTAGTTGTGACTATCCTGTGTCCTAACAGAAGGCCCCAAATATGGTCATTTCCTAGGCTCATTAACTTCCCAGCATGGAAGAAAAACAGTATTTGGAGCAAATCAGGACCCATATTGCTCACATTGCAGGAATAATAACAGAAAAGTGAATTCAATTTAACAAACTTTAAAGTTTATTTTAATGCATGAAAAATTTAATAAACAGAAAGCCCATTTTCAGATTCCAAAGCTCTTCCATGATGATAAGTTTATCTCATGTCTCAGAGCCACTGAATCAAGATTCCTGCAAGAAGGGCTGAGCATATCAGAGAGGTCTGATCAACACTCAGAGGAAAAAAGAAAAGGAACCTTGCAAGGGAAAAAACAGTAACTAAGTATGAAGGAAGAATCAGAAGTGCCATCGAATCTAAAACTGCTTTAGGAATCATTGTTTCTTCTCCTAATAACATGCTTTCGTTTGGGTATCTGCAATGAGAAAATGAAAAAGCTGTGTAGGGAACAGAGAAACAATACTGGACCCAGATTCCACAATGTATCTCCAGGTAGAGAGAGAGCAATAAGAAAACTATTTATCAAATAGAAATTATATGAAACAAAAAGACCCAATCAAGTTACTGATGGTCAGTAATAATCTATTTTTTCCTATTAACTTGAATGACTAGTCTTCATACCCTGACAAATTTGAGCCAAATCCTACACAAAGCTATTAAAAACATCAAATTAACTTCCCGAGAATAAAATGTTATCTGAGGGTTTCTGATTTAAGATGACATTCTGATGTTTTTAGACAGAAATTTTCCTGCCTGCGTGATTTTTGGTTCTCATGTAAACAGCCAAAATGACTAGGCCTGTTCATTGACCCCTAAAAAGTGAAATGTCAGAGAATAAAATTTTATTTTCTTTTGGATACCCTCAAAATAGGCAAATCAAAAATTACCTTGACCACCCTGAAGATCTGTAAAAACTGCAATCCTGAGTCACTACTGAAAGGAGAATTGATGGCCTTGGGGACCATCCCTTACTTCTAAGTCAGGAAAAATAGATGATGTGACTCCTAGTATGGGGGTTCTAAAGTCATCACTCTTGCCAATTTCTTCGAGACCACTACGTGACACAGTGGGAAGAATACTAGGCCTGGAGTCAGGAAGACCTGAATTCAAATGTAGCTATAGAGACATACTTGAGCTATTCACTTTACCCTATTTGCATCTGTAAAATGAGCTGAAGAAGGAAATGGCAAACCACTCCAGTACTTTGTTAAGAAAACTCCAAATGAGGTCATGAAGAGTCATACACAATTTTTTAAAAAGTCTAAACAACAATAATCCCCTCACTACTCTCAGTATGCCCGTTAGGATGGCTACATTTAGGAAAATCTCCTGAATAGTGCCTCTAATCAAGAAAAAAAAAAGTAGTAGAATGGTAATGTGATGGTGGAAGCAGTGTGGTCCAGTAAAAAGAGCTCTGTCTCTGGAATCAGAGAAACTTAAACCAAACCTCATCCCCATTGTTTATTGCCTTGTGACCTTTAGGGTATGATTTAACCTTTCTTAGCCTCACTTTCCTCATCTACAAAATAAGGACTGGTTGTCTCTGAGATCTCTTTCAGCTCTAAATCTACAATCTTATTAAATCTATTCACACATAAAGGATAACAGAGAAGGTTTTTCTTTTCCTTGAAGATGAATGGGATAAATGCTATCTCATCCTCTCTTCCATGTTCAAGTACTGATCCTGCATAACACTTTGCTGTTGTTGTTCAGTCATTTCCCACTCGTGTTAAGCCCATTTGAGATTTTCTTGGCAGAGATACTACAGTGGTTTATCATTTCTTTCTCCAGCTCATTTTACAGATGGAGAAACTGAGGCAAACAGGTTTAAGTGACTTGCCCAGGGTAACACAAATAATAAGTGTCTGCAGCCAGATTTGAATTTGAATTCCTGACTCCAGACCTGGAGCTCTATCCATTGTACAACCTAGCTGCCCCCTCTATTATATCTAATCAATACCAAATGATAATAAATTGAGGAAAGACAATTATGGGGACTTATGATCTCTAGAATTATAAAAACACTCCCAAGCCCTCAGCATCCCCTAGAAGTCCAAGTCTCTGGGGGCCTAACTCACTACCCTAAGAACATCTCAAACTTTGCAGGACCATAGCATACATTTTCCCCTCTATCCCCATAGCACCCTTTTAAAATGGTGTTGCATTTGGAAAGAGGGGAGAAATAAGTCTCGTCCCTTTAGGTGCTAAGCAGTTAAAGCTGTTGTTCTAGGACACCAAAGTCATGGAATAGAGGTCAGATTTCTCATCCACTGGAATAGTAGTTCAGAGAGACTCACGTATAAGAGCATCTTTGTGCATTTTTCTGTGGAAACAAAGAAAAATCAGAGGTTAAGAAAGAATCCCAGGTGTCAGTATAGAATGAATTCTGTCTAAAAAAAGGAGTCATGATTTACCGTCATTTGGGAGCATATATATCTGATCTTCAGAATAATCTCTTTCAGCCCAGAATTCTTTGAATGTGTTGATGTCATTGGGTTTGGGCGACAAATTTCGACCTGAAAACAAAGCACAGAAGAAAGCTGGCTTTGCCCAGAATCAAGGCACCAAGGGAATGTTATAAAAATAACAACTGAGGCACCTATTGGGTATATGGGGACAAGATTAATAGAAAATGGGATTAGAGTCTCCCTGGGTTTGTAAGAGGAAAATATCATCATAGAAATGGAACTGAGGGGAATAACTATCTGCAGGTCCATGGAATGGGCAATGGTACTTTATATCTCTTTCATTACTATGGCCCCATTTCCCTCCTTCCCATTCCAGAGCAGTACCCAATAGGGATCATTTTATCTTTTTGTAGTAAATAAAAGGGGACAGGGTCATTTTTGAGATCAGACAGGGAAGAGACAGGAGAGTAAAGGTCTGATCTACTGGCTGAAGGAGCCTAACTATACTGTCCATCCACCCCAACCCTGCCCCTTTATCCATGCCTAGAACCAAATTAGAGACAGCCTGTTTAGAGACAGATTTGTTGTCCTCTGGTTCTTCTCAGCAAGGTTTCTCCCAAATCTCCCATATTTACTATGCTTGCCCTCAAGGCACTTCTTTTTTTCTCTCTGCTTCCCTAGTGTTAGGGCCCTGAACCTACTGTATAACTTTGTAACAATATGTCTCTCCTTATTCAAATGCAAAACAAATTCCAATATAGCATAATTCTTGTAATCTGTGTCCAACACCTGGATTTCTCTAGAATCTGAAAGAGAAAACAAAAGACATTATACATTATTAACTGAAAATCCTGAATTAAAAATAAAATAATAGCTAAACTGTGGCAGCTAGGTGGTGAAGTGGATAGAGTGCTGGGCCTGGAGTCAGGAAGACTCATCTTGCTGAGTTCAAATCTGACCTCAAACATTTGCTAGCTGTGTGACCCTGGGCAAATCACTTAATCCTGTTTGCCTCAGTTTCCTCATCTGTAAGATGAGCTGAGAAGGAAATGATAAACCACTCCAGCATCTTTGCCAAGAAAACCATACATGACAGAAGATGAATAAACTACAGCAAAATAGCTAAAGACCATTTTGAAAAGAGTGTGTTTCTTTTTACTATCTGAATGTCTTATGAAATGCCTAGATTTTTCATCCCATCTTAAGTAGGGGTTACAATGAGAACATAAACACTCACCCTCAGAGAAACACTTCCCTTCTCCTCAGATAGGCTTGATGAGCAACTGCTGGAAACTGGGAGCTCTATGCTTCCCTCTCTTTCTTTTGGAAGATGCCTGAGAGGTAGCTCTGGGTTATACAAATAACCCCACCCAGCTACCTAAGGAATTAATAGAAGATGGAATGGCAAGGAAATGGGGGTGGAATGGAAAGAGGATGAGAATACCTTTCCAAAACACCAAAATACTCAGCTGAAGGGCCTGACACAAAGAAAATGAATATATTATTGAGGTAACAGAGGAAGTAAGGAACTGTGGAATCATCCTGGGTCAACCCAAAGTTCTATCAAAAGAGAATTCTCTGAACCCACAAAAAAGCAGGCATCCTCACAGATACCTGAAGGGATCCATTGTGGGGATGAGGGAGAGGAATGGAGCTGTAGGACATGGATATATAATACTGGGGGGCATTAAATATGGCAGGAGTATTCAATGACCCAATGGTGGGAAACGCTATAATACTGTCAGATAAGACTTTAGTAAAAGTGGTTCACAGTCGAGCTATTTAAGAGCTGTCAATGCTTGCTAGAGAAGAGATAGACCAAAGAGAGCATCAGAGCAGAGTTGAGGACATTGACAACACTAAGAAAGATTAAGGAGAATAACCCCTTCTAGGGCAGTTAGGCAATACAGTGAATAGAATGCCAGTCCTGGAGTCAGGAAGACCTGTGTTCAAATCCAGCCTTAGACACTTACTAAATGTGTGACCTTGGGCAAGTCACTTTAACCCTATTTGCCTCAGTTCCATATCTATAAAATAAGCTGGAGAAGGGAATGGCAAACTACTTTAATATCTTTGCCAAGAAAATCCCAATGGGGTCACAAAAAGGCAAACACTCCTGAAATGAATGAACAACATCAACAACAACCCTTGCTAGGAACAGAGGAAAATGAGAATGGGATAAAAGTTTTAAGTGAAAGAGCAACAAACCGGGGGGATGGAGACAAGATGGCAGAGTAGAAACAGCACGTCCAAGCCACTCTGCCCCCAGATTACCTCCAAGCTATGTAAAAGGGGACTCTGGACAACTTCTGGAGCCCCAGCACCCACAGAACAACACAGAGAAGCTAACCTCCTGCTGAGGACAGCCCAGCAGCCCTGCAAGAAGGACCAGTGCAGCGCTCTGGGAGCAGGCAGCACTCTGGAAGCCAGCAGTGCAGTGCGCAGCACGTGGAGAGCCGAGCTCAGGTCTGTGTGAGCGGTTTTAGCCGCAGGGCAACAGGGCCAGCAGCTGTCTGGAGGGACCCCAGAACACCAGCAGCTGTGGTGATTCCAGAATTATCAACTCAGATATACCTAGGACAAAGTGAGAGGTTAGTGCCCTATGGACTTTGGGACCAGTATTTGGGGAACACGTCAGCTTACTCCCCTAGGGGATGGAAGCTGCTGAGGAGACACATCATTTTGTAGTTTTCAGTGGCAGCTCCAGCTCCTGGCCTGCAAACTGTAGGGAGATCCAGCAATCAGTCTTGGGGGGTAATCGTTCTTGCTTTAACCTCCCTGGATCTGGATTGTGATCTGGGGGGGAGGTCTGGGGTGGGTATCCAGCTTGCCAGAAAGCTGTGAAGACCCCAATGTTCAGGACGAAAGCTCTCCTGTCTGGTGGCATAGTCCTACTGTGGCAACAAGCCCAAAAGTCAAGTAATTAAGTGGCAACATGTCAAGGCAAAGGAAACAAAATAAACAGAAAAATGCAACCTTAGACTCCTATTTTGGGGGCAAAGAGAATCTAAGCAAGGAACAGGAGGAGGACTGTGAGGTCAGAAATCCTGCTCCAAAAGCCCCAAAGGAAAATATGAGCGGGTTACAGGCCACAGAGAACCTTAAGAAGGACTTTAAAAATCAAATAAGAGAAGTGAAGGAAAAATTGGGAAGAGAAATGAGAAGGATGCAGGAAAAGTATGAAATGAGGGTCAACAGACTGACTGAGGAAAACAACACCTTAAAAAATAGACTAACTCAAATGGCAAAGGAGGCCCAAAAGGGCAATGAGGAGAAGAATGCCTTAAAAAGCCGAATTTGTCAGATGGAAAAAGAATCTCAAAAGCTCACTGAGGAGATTCATTCCTTCAGAGTTAGACTGGAGCAAATGGAAGCTAGTGACTTTATGAGAAATCAAGATGCTGTTAAGCAGATCCAAACAAATGAAAGAATAGAAGGCAATGTGAAATATCTCATGGGAAAAACCACTGACCTTGAAAATAGATCCAGGAGAGACAATTTAAAAATTATTGGACTACCTGAAAGCCATGATCAAAGAAAGAACCTAGAAATCACCCTTCAAGAAATTCTCAAGGAAAATTGCCCTGATATTTTAGACCCAGAGGGCAAAATAGAGGTTGAAAGAATCCACCTATCACCTCCTGAAAAAGATCCTAAAAAGAAAACTCCCAGGAATATTATAGCCAGGTTCCAGAATCCCTAGATCAAGGAGAAAATACTACAAGCAGCCAGGAAGAAACAATTTCAATATTGTGGAAACACAATCAGAATAGCACAGGACCTGGCAGCTTCTACACTGAGGGATTGAAGGGCATGGAATGTTATATTCCAGAGGGCAAAAGAGCAGGGACTGAACCCAAGGGTCACCTACCCAGGAAAACTGAGTATTTTGTTTCAGGGGAAAATATGGTCATTCAGTGGAATAGAGGACTTTCAAGCATTCTTGAGGAAGAAACCAGAGTTAAATAGAAAATTTGACATCCAGACACAAGAAGCAGAGATGCCTGAGAAGGTAATCAGGGAAAAGAAATCAAAAGGAACTTATCAAAGTTGACCTATTTACATTCCTACATGGAAAAACAATAACTGTGACTGATGAAACCTTTCTCAGTATGAAAATAATGGAAGAAGGATGTATGGTCATATGAATACATATGTGATTGTGTGTATATATGTTTACAGTTATACATGGAGAGAGGGCATAGATTGAATTTGTTGGGAAGGAATGATACTTAAGGGGTGAAATTATGAGGTGAGAGAGGAAAGTGGCAAGAGGAGATGGGGAGAAACAGGGTAGGGTAAACTATCTCATGTAGAAGAAGCAAGGGGAAGTGGCTGCAAGGGAGGGGAAGAATAGGAAGGCAAAAAAGCAAAACCACATTCTCATTGAATTTGGTTCAGGGAGAGAATGACATACATAATAAATGGGATATCTCAACTTGCAGCAGAATAGGGGGAAGGGGGATGAGAGGAAGGATGATGGATGGGAGGGCATTCTTGGGGGGAAGGGAGGTTGGAAGTACCCACTATAGAAGAAGGACAGGATCAAGTAGGGAATGGACCAGGTTGGGGGTGGGATGGGTGGGAGGGAATTATAAGCAGCCTTGTCCAATATATCTACTATGGTAATATTTTGCATAGCTATACATGTACAACACATATTGAATTACTTATCTCCCCAGAGGGAATGGGTCGCAAGGGAGGAAGGGAATGGATCTGAAATTCAAGGTCTTAACATTAAATGTTTCAAATATATATAAATACTATTATCAATACTCTTTTGCATGTAATTGGGAGATAAGATGTGCAGGCTTTGGGGCACAGAGATTCACCTTGCTCTAATGGAAAAGTTGAAGGGGATATGGGAGAAGATATGGGAGAGAGCAGATTGGAGAAAGGGATATCTTGTGGGACTGCTATTCTGGGATGGTGGGTAGGGGAAAAATGGGGGAAAAAGTTGCAACTCAAAATCTGGCAGAAATGAATGATGTAAACCAGAAGTTAATAAAGCATTTGTTTAATTTAAAAAAAAAGATTATAGTGACTTTAACTGATATTCAAAACCAGGAACAGAAGTCTACCAGATTTTATAATTATAATACAACATTTATATATAGTTACATATAATATATATATTATATTTATATATAATTTTAATATAAAATATTAAAGAGTCTATAGACATCTGGGAGAAATCACAGTTTTCAAAAGTAGGAAAGGAATGAAAATATATCTGGTACTCTGATGGGTGTTTCCAAAGAGGAGGTTTAGTGAAGATAGAATGGTTTAGAGTGATGGTCATTGGTTCCCAACCTATAGGACAAATACTATTGGGGTTTATAATAGAGTAATTGTAAGGGATCTGGGAATCCATAAACAAATAAACATACTTCTTCTAGACTAAATAAAAATGTTTTGTAATGTTAAAATAAAAAGTCCTGTGAACTGTTAAAATGGAAGAAACCCCAGGTCCAAAAGGGAAACCCAGAATGAACCGGAGTCCAATCACAGTTTACGAAGATTAGAGCTGCATTTATTGCTTGAGAAGAAGCTTGCAAGTTGGGAACAGTGAAACAGTGTTTTCATCTGTTCCAAGAAGAGATGGAAAGTGGTATTTAAACTTTTTGCTAAATCAGGATTAAAGGAGAAACACAATAAATTGAGAAGTCAGGTAGGAAGGGAGGAAGGGGGGGTCTCAGAAGAAATTTGTAAAATACAATAAATCAGAAAGCAGGATATTTGCTGCTCTTTAGATAAGTCAAAGATGTCTGGTTTCCCCTTAGATAAGACAGAAACCAAAATATTCGCTTTTCTCTTTGAGCTGGTCAAGACTGGTTTCAGCAGTTGCAGGCATCTCTGAGTTCAGCTAAAGTTTATTTCAAAAAAGATCACGGTATGTCAAGCAGCCCTAGGCATCAGAAGTCCTCCTGACTGACTGACTGTTGGGCTACTCCATTGTCTGATCCCCCTGTGAAAAAGGAAAGGTCTAGCATATTTAATCGGTTAGTACAAGCCTTACAGAGCCCATGTTCACAGTACTTACATGGATTACTGTTTTTAAATGTATATAGATATTGTGAGTAATAAAATATAAATTCACCTAAAATAAGTCAGGGGCAGCTAGGTGATTCAGTGGATAAAGCACTGAGCCTGGAGTCAGGAAGACCCAAGTTCAAATTCAGCCTTAGACATTTACTAGCTGTGTGATCCCGGGCAAGTCACCAAACCCTGTTTGTCTCAGTTTCCTCATCTGTAAAATGAGCTAGAGAAGGAAATGGCAAACCACTTTAGTATTTTTACCAAAAAAAAAAACAAACCAACAATCCAGTGGGCTGACAAAGAGTCAAACATGACTGAAATAACCAAATTAAAACAAAATAAACTAACTAATAAGTATTATCAAATACCTACAATTCACTAAGCATCATGCTAAGTGCTGGGAATACAGTGACAAAAAAGATATACTCCCTGCTCTCAAGGAGTCTATATTTAATTGGGGAAGATAGCCTGAACATATATTAGAACATAAAAAATTCAATACAAAGTAATTTAATTAGGGAGGAAGGACCCTGGCAAGTGTGAGGGTAAAGAAAGCTTTCATGTAGAAATGTGGTGCTAGAGTTGAGTCTTGAAATAACTAAGATTCTGTGCAGCAGAATTGGAAAGGGATTTCAGAAGTATTTGCGTGGCTTGTGCCAAGACAAGGAAATAGGAGATAGATTGCCTTTGTGTGGAGAATGATGAAGTCAGTCTGGTTAAATCATAGAATGCAAAAAGGGGAGTGATGTCCAGTGAGTCTATAAAGATAGATGAAAGAGAAAGAGAGAGAGATCTGACTGTGATTTGTGGCTAAGGAGAAGTAGGCTAAAGGTAAACAACCTTTTAGAAATTTCTAGCCACTACAGTTAGTACTATTTACAAAAGAAAAAAGAAAAAAACAGGCTTCTGGGATAAGATTAAAACAATTTACTCACCATAGTGTCTCTGTCTGAAAAAGTACGGCCCTGGGGAGATTTACTTCAACTAGGGAGTATGATCAGTCCTTAAAACTAAGCTGGGTTTCCAACCATAAGTTCGGTGGCAAGGAGATAATAGAGTATAAGATACTTCAAAAAAAAAAGCAGATAATGAGTTATGAATTCAAGGGATAACTCTGATCTTAACCTTGGTTTTTCTTTTTATCTTCTAGTACCTCTGGTCTAAAAAGAAGGGACCTTCATAGTCATTGACTGAGAAACCCAACTAACAACTCTAGCTGAGAAGGAAGAAAGGAGCTTCGCAGCAGTTGCTATGAAGAGTGCTGGCTTGAGAAGATGTGTAGTCCCCTTTGATGGTAAGAGATAACCCCAGCACCTCCAGCGGGTGGAGGAATGCTGGTGGCCCTGACATTAGCACCTCTGGTAAAGACTTTGTAACTGAGGCTCAAAAGGAGACTGAAATTGCAGGTTGATAGAGAATACTGAAGAGCGATACTGTCTTCTCTGCAGGACAGAGATTTATTAACCACAGAATCATCCCCAGTTGATGGAAGACATGGCTAAAAGAACTAAGGAAACATAAATAATCATAGAATCCATAATAACTATTGTACATGGTATTGTGTCCCCAAAAATAGCCAGCGCTCATGACTAACTGGATAAGCAATCATCCCCTGGCAGAGAGCAGAGGAGAATACCACCTAAAGGAGGAACAAGACTGACAGAGAAAAGCACAGTGACGGTGTGATGAGGCATCAGCAGCTCAACAACAGAGGAGGTTTGAATTGCCCCTTTAAAGTGTGCCCTGGTCATACCTGTTTACTGCTTGTGCATGCCTTAATACATGGGCATTCCACACATACATTCTATGCAGGGCCTTTCTTTCCTCCCATTGAATGTGGATGCATTTGTGTGAGAGCAAGTTCGAGGCACTGGTGATTTGTTTGATTTAGGGAAGAAGGCAGTAATTATTGGCACAGAAAACTCCCAGTGAGAAAACATCCTGTATCAATGCAATTTATAGCCTTAAGGAATCGTCTGGGCTTCCTGAAGAGTTAGTGGCTGGTACAGGATTATGCAGCCAGTCTGTATAAAGGGCAAATCATGAGCCCATGTCTTATTCTGAGGCTGATTCTCTCTTCCCTAGTCCACCATTGCCTCTTCAAGGTTTATATAAGAAGAATGTGCTGTGGCTATTTTTATTTACATTGCCACTTAATCGAAATACCTTTGTTATGAACCAAGTGTATCCTGTGGTTGACTGTAATAAGTAAAACACTTTGACAAGGGTTCACAAGCTTTGGGTTCTTTAGTGGACTCAGACCCACAGAATAACTACAACCGGGGATAACATAACTAGGGGTCCCAGAGTGAGGGACCCCCCCACAGGATACAAAAGCGTGACTGAATACATCGTAATAACTTTTGGTCATTATGCAGTTTCTCTGTAAAAGCAGCTTGGCATAGCAGATATAGTGCTTGGCTGTGTCAGAAAAAGACCTGATTTTAAAAACCTATTTCTACCATTTACTAGGCATGAGATCCTGGGGAAATCATTTTATCTCTAAACATTCTTATATAGGTTCCATCATGCAAAGATCCACCACGTTAAGGAAATCAGATCCTTCATACTCAGGGGGGTCCAAAAGTCTTTAATAGCTTAAAACCATACTAAGGCTTTTGGGACACCCTGTATTTTCTCAGATATTAGTATGTAAACCAATCCTTATTTTGTTAGTAATTATAATATATACTCAGTAACAATATGAGATAATAGATAGAAATGGCTTTAAAGTCAGGAAGATATGGGTCTTCCTAACTCTGGTACATGCTATCTGTGTGATTCTAGGTAAGCCTCTCAACTTCTCGAGGCTTTGGGAAACTCTCTCAGGCTAAATTGCAGAACACAACACTACCATCACAGGTGGAAGGAATTCAATCACCCAGGAGTTCCCAGACACCAGTGGAGTTCCTCACACAACACACTCTACCTCTAGATACCAATAATTTTCTCTGGCTGGACTTCCATGCCTGGAATGCTCTCTCTTCTCATCCCCACCTCCAGGCTTCCCTGGCAGAGAGATTCTCTTCAAGTCCCAGCTAAAATTTCATCATCTTATTGTTATGTCATTTCAGCCCTGTTCCCCTCTTCATGACCCCATTTGGGGTTTTCTTGGCAAAGATACTGAAGTGGTTTGCCATTTCCTTCTCATTTTACAAATGAGGAAACTGAGACCAACAGGGTAAGTGACTTACCCAGGGTCACACAGCTAATAAGTTGTCTGAGGCCAGATTTGAACTAAAGAAGATGTCTTCCTGACTCCAGGCCTGGCATTCTATCCACTGTACCACCTAGCTACCCTAAAAACCTCACCATCTACTTTCCCATATTCTGCCTTTCCTGATCTCTTTTTCTGCTATTGATCATTTTCACATTATGTTGAATACAACTTGTTTGAAAATAATTTTTTGCATGTCTCCACCATTAGACTATGGGCACCTTGAGGGTAGGGACTGTCTTCTACCTTACTTTGAAGCCCCAGCACTTAGCACAGTATCTGGTACATAGTTGGTGATTCCTTAGTTCTGACTGATTGACTGAAACCCCAAGTAAAATGAGAGTGATTGGCATATACTTTTTGGCATGTCTTTTCTCTAAGTCAGTAGTGCTATAATTAATCAACATACCTTGAAAAAATATGCACTTAAAAAATAAAAAATGTTGAGATCTCTATGCTGTATTGGTTGTACCAATTACTGTTATGTTGGAGCCCATAAAAAATGTTGACATCCAAAAAGAATTCCTAAGACTAAGGGAAGAATGGGTTTCTGAGGTCATCTAATCCAATTGCCTAATTTTGCAGACAAGGAAACTGAAGCACAAAGATGTTAAATAATTTGTCCAAAGTCACTCAGATATGTGGCTAAGATTTGAACCCAGGTCCTGTGGCTCAAGAGCCTATGCTCATTCCACTATGTTGCCCCTCCTACTCACAAATGTTGGGAAGCACTGGGCTAAACCATTGGATTTTAGAAATAAAAAGGCAGAGGTAGAATTGTAGCATGTTAGAGCTGAAAGGGATCTTTAAGGTCATCTAGGCCAGTACCTTCATTAGAAGAATCACAACCTATCCAATTGTGGTACAACACAAAGGGATAGTCAAACGTCCAGATAGTACTTACAAGGAATTCTGTATTTTCCTGGAATGCCCACTGAGATGGCTATAAACTGCTCCAATACACACTGACCATATCTAGAAAGGCAGCAAAAATCCCATCAGAACATAACTCATACTATGTCCAATAAAAACATTCACAAGACCTGCCCCCTGGAAACCTAGAATAAAGCTCCATCAACTACATATGTGATCAAAATCCAGAAGCACTCGCTGTGAGATTACAGTGCTTCTCATCTAGCATCCATTGGTTATATTCAAGGGGTAAGTTCATTATACTAGAAAAGGCTCTGGGATAACAAATGAGGGGGTCTTAAGAATATCTTAAGAGGAGAGTTAGAAGAAATAGCCTCTTTGCCCATTTTTATACTTGAATGATATCTTGCGTGCACACACGCACACACATACATACAAATACTTATGGATATATATATATATACATATATATATATATGTTCATACCCCCTGCTTGCTGGATATTGTCACCCCTAAATAGTTGATTCCAAAATTTCAATATCCAGTCTTTATCTCTGATGTGAGCTCCAGTCCCAGGTTGCCAGCTGCCTGCTAGAAACTTCCACCTGGATATCCCATTGGCATCTAAAATTCAATATGTCCCAAAAGGAACTCATCTCCTCAGTATACACACAAAACTTACACTTAACTTCCTTATTCCTATTGAAGGTGCCACCGTTTTTTAGTAGTCTAGGTTTGAAATTTTGAAGTCATCTTCAACACTTCACTGTCCTTCATCCCCCATATTCAATCATTTGTCAAATGTTGACAATTCTATCTCCACAATATCTATTATTCCCTTCCCTCTACTCTCATGGCCACACACCCCCAATCCAAGTCTTTATCACTTCTCATCTAGACAAGTGTAATAATTTCCAACCAGTCTCCCCAGTTTTTGTCTAATCTTTTCCTAATCCATCTGTAAGTGTGGGGATTAAGGAAATTAACTACTCCCACTCTATTTAACCCAGCTATGTTCAATCAGATGGGGACATGTATCAATTGAATTAAGTAATCAAAGGCATGAACTGAATATGAAGAGGGCAGGTTGTCTTTACTGAATCACTCAATCAAAGACATTTCAAGTAAATGTGATAAAAAAATCTGTTAGGATTGGTTGAGGGACTTGGTCATACCCAGTGGGGCATATGTAATATTGGAAAGCTAATGTGTAATTAGGACTCAAGCACCTGGCAACTTATAGATGGAAACCTCCAGCCTTAAAAGGAATCCTTTGAAGGGAGAAGAGAAATGGCCCAGTCTCAGTTTTGGTATCATATTCTCCACTTACCCACACTCCTTGTCTAAAGAAGAACTTTGCAAAATTCATAGGGTCCAAGGATTTTTGACATTCTTATTGCCATCATTTTTCCCAGTGGTGACCCTAGGATAACTGACATAATGTTTCCACTAGGCTCTAAAGACAAACTAGTTATACTGAAGGAAAACAGCTTCAAGACTCTACAAAAAAAACGCAGAAGAAAAGCTACATAATGGGGCAGCTAGGTGGCACAGTGAAAACAGCACCAGCCCTGGAGTCAGGGGGACCTGAGTTCAAATCACCTCAGATACTTAACACTTACTAGCCATGTGACCTTGGGCAAGTCACTTAACCCCAATTGCCCAGCCTTCCCTCCTCAAAAAAAAAAAAAAAAAAGCTACATAACTCCTAAGGAGAACTTAAGTAATACCCCATGAAGGGGAGAAAAGGACTTCCACAAAAATGAGCTAGAAATGAGTATCTCTCTGACCTTCCCATTTCCCAGAATTGTCTCTCCAATTCCTTCACTTTCCTTTATGGTTATCCCCTATCTATTCACCTACATAGGGTACCCCACTAGGAAACCCCACCAGGGTTTCTCCATCAGAGAGACTGAAATCTGGACCCGAAGTATGAGTCCTTTTACATTCTTTAATATAGATTCCAGAAAGGATGTGATGGCCCTTCTCTGTAGAGTCTGATTCCCCAAGCCCTGGCAAGAGGTACCTCTCCCTTAACCTCACTCATGCCCAGGCCCTTTGTAATAAACATCTATTTTCCAAAGGCAAAAAAAGTATAGGTTCAGAGCTAATAACCTATGGGGGGCTACAGAGCCTCCAGTTTTGTACTTACTTGTCATACATCATCATTGTAAATATTCCATCTCGTCTAAGGCCCATAAGCATAACTCCAACTTTCGTGGAAAACTTTGGCTTCATGAACACATCAGAACTGGAGATGATCCCAACTTCATACCAGAGACCTATGAACTGAAAGGCACAGACAATTCATGTAAGAGCAGCACCTTTACCCAGGATACAGAGAGGAAAACTCTATGGTTCATGAATGTCACCCCAGAACAGATTCCATGAACTCTGAGGGGCTCAAAAGAGGCAAACATGAATTTAAATAAGTCTGCCCATAGTGACTAGAAAGGGTTACCTTGGAAGGAAGTTGTATTAGAATGGAATGATTTTTTATAATATATTCATTTAAAAAAAAAAAGAAACTTAATAGTTTACCCTGGACAGGGCACATCCTCTTATACTCATCACTTATAAAATAGGGGTAATAGTGGCATCTACTTCACAGGGATTTTTTAAGGATCACAAGACATAATATACATAAAATGATTTGCAAATCTCAGAGTATTATACAAAGGTTACCTATCATTACTAAAACTAAAAATAATAATAAATAAAAAATATTTATACCAACTCTCTTTGTGGTGACAAAGAACTGGAAATTATGGAGATGCCAATCAATTGAGGAATGGTTTAACAAATTGTGGTATATGATTGTGATAGAATACTACTATGCTATAAGAAATTATTACCTTGATGATCTTAGAGGAACATGTATAGACTTGCACGAAATAATGAAGTGGGAAATGAACAGAACCAAGAGAGCACTGTATATAGTAACAGCAAGATTATTTTAAGAACAACTAAGCAAATAAGTCATATTGACTATTATAAATACCCAAATTAACTACAAAGGACATATGAAGGAAGACACTATCTGCATCCAGAAAAAGAACTGATAAATAGAAGTATGTATAGAATGATTTTGCATGTATATGTGTGTGTATGTGTAATGGTAGCCACGGTGGGAGGGTAGAGAGAAAAAAGAAAAATACATTTACATGATAACTATTATATATTTAAAAGGAATACAAAGTGGTACATAATAGATTTTCAGTTTCATGTGCGACCATCTTTTTTTATTGTACTGTTATGGAAATGCTTGTTTTATTCTATAAATTAAAAACCAAATAAAAATAATGGAATGGACTATGTTCCACACAATTCTAGGATGTAATGAGTGAAAGATGTACTGTAATTTGTTTAAATTAACAACAAGAATAGTTAAACAAGTAAGTCTGCAAGAACACGAGGTAGGCAGATGTGACTGTTAAAGTACTTTTAAAAACAAAATAGGATTCCTCTTTTCTCTATAGATGCCATCAGTTGGAATGATGGGGTGACGGAACCTGAACCCTAAATTTTCCTACACATTTCAGCAGCCTAAATCACTGGCACCTTCCCCACCAGAGTCATCTGACCCAGCCCAGCCCACCTAGATATTCAACAATCCTTTCATTCTCTGCCTACCTCAGACCATTTAATACTCCTTTCACAGTCCTCTTGACTCACCCCTGGAACACCTGGGCCACCCCCAGCTATTTACAACTCCTTAATCCCATTCAGATCTTCTCATTGTCTTTTTTTGTATAAAAGTATCAGTCTCACTCCCATCTAGGCACAGATTCATTAGGAATCTAGCTTGCTCTATTTGCATTACAATAAAACTTTCCACTTTGACTGGAAGAAGGTTTGAGTGCTTGATTTCTTTCTGGGCAGACTCACCCTGTACCCTGACATTTCAGGGCTCCCAGCAACCCCAAACTACATCAGGAATATATCCCCAAAGAGATCAAGGCAAGATGAAAAGGACCCATATATACAAAAAGTATTTCTAGCAGCTCATTGTGTGATGATAAAGAATGGTAAACTACAGTCCCAACCATCAACTGGGGTATGGCTGAACAAATTATGGTATATGCATGTAATGTAAAAGAAAGGGGACAATTTCAAAGAGACCTAGAAAGGATTGTATGGAATAATGCAGAGTAAAGTCAGCAGAATTTGAATACTTTTCACAGTAAAAACATTGTAGACTTCAGAATTGTCAGCCTCCAGAGTTCAATCTAGGAAAGACAAATAGAATTTGGCTGTACAAACATGTTTATTTCTCTCAAAGTGGGAGGACATGCATATGAATGCATGGGAGCTGCAGTCAGTAACTGAGCTCACTTTGGGGTTAGGCTACAAATCCATGAAGCAAGGAAGAACCCCTAACTCAGGATATCTGTCCTTTTGTCAGTCAAGATTACTGTTTCCATTAGGCAAGCAAGTGCCCCTGACTCAGGATACAGCAGGAGAGTTTTGGATTCACTCAGAGAGCATAGCAAAGCATTATTGATAAGGGCTCAAATCATCCTATTCAACTGACTAAAACAGGTTTTCAGGTAATGAGGGGCTTAAGCAGGTCTCACAGAACTGATCAATTCAATGACCAATGACCATATAGCCTTTAAACATGGCCAGCAGTCATTTGTTTTGACTATGCAAAATTGTTAAGAAGGTTTTGTTTTGTTTTTTGTTTTTTCTTTTTTGTAGGGTAGGGAAGAAAATAAAAGGAAGAAAAAATGGATTTTTATTAATTGAAAAAAAATGAAAAAATTTTTTTTAAAAAACACAAGATTTGAAATTATCTATCAGTTTTATGGTGAAAGGATTTATATTGCTTTCTATAAGAACTATCTGGACTTTTTAAGGGCATTAATTAAACCTGTAAAGGTATTGGTTTTCCCTCTGAATTCCTTTAGTTGATAGCTAACATAATAATAGCTAGCATTTCCATGGTGATTAAGGTTTGCAAACCTATTTGCTTTACAAATATTCTAGCACTGGGTCCTCAAAACAACCCTGGGAATTAGATGCTACTATCCCCATTTAAAAAATTGGGAAACTAGGCAGATAATAACTTAACTTGCCCTGAGGTCACCCAGTTAGTGTCTGACCTCAAATTTGAACTCAGGTCTTTTAACTTCAGGTGAAGTAGAGATTGTGACTTCAGAAATTCATGGCTTTTTCTATACTTTCTAAACTAGCTAAGCTAGGGCTAAACCCACAGAAATTACAGCTGCCCCTGTGAAGGACAAATATGTATGCAAAGAGAATCATCAAGAATGGGAAGCAGGATGTTATAATAGACAAAAGATGAGATTTTGGGTCAGAGGATATGTTTGAATCCTGGATCTTTCTTACTGAGCAAATCACTTCTCTGAATTTCAGTTTTACCATTTGTCTAAACCAAATCTAAATCATTTGCTCCAATAAAATTAGAATTTCACACTCCCAGAAGTTATTTCAATGCAAAAAAAAAGATATATTACTGCCCCAAAAATGGGAGATAATGACCTCAATCCATGATTCAAAAGCATATAAGAAGATCTAAATCTATTCCAAATAGATGGTGAAGTGGATAGAGTATGGGACTGTTGAGATTTGGGGGTACTGGGAATCCCGAAATGCAAGGGTACAGAGTCGGTCTGCCTCAAAATAATTCAACTACTCAAGCTTTCTTTCAGTCAGAGTAGTGAGGTTTTATTATGATGTCAGTTAGGTAGACAAGATTTCTAGTAAATCTGTAGTATTTGTGATGAAAATCTTCCCAATTTAATGAGGGTAATATTGATGCTTTTATACAGAAAAAGACTGTGGGATGGAATTAAGTAGTGGCAAGTAGCCTGGGGTAGGACAGGTGCAGACTGTGAAAGGGGTAAAGTGGCCAGAAAGCCAAAGATAGTTAAAAGGATTGTTGAGTATCTAGGTAGAATTGTGAGGGAAAGTTGGGGGTGGGGGAGAAGGGGTAAAGACATAGTCTTTTCCTTTTAGGGGTTCAGGTTCCATCCCCAATCAAGGCCTGAAGTTCAGAAGACTTGAGTTCAAATACCACCTCAGACACTTACTAGCCGTGTGACCCTGGACAAGTCACTTAACCTGTTTGCCTCAGTTTCCTCATCTGTAAAATGGAGATTATTACAGCATCCATCTCCCAGAGTTATTATGAGGATCAGATTAGATAACATACATGAAGTGTCTGTCACATAATAAGCATAATATATAAATGTTTGCTATTAGCTATTAATTAGGTGAGGTTGTGTGGTAGATAAGAATGCCAAGCCCAGAGTCAGAAAGACTCATCTCCCTGAGTTCCAATCTGGCCTCAAGCACTTACCAGCCATGTGACCCTGGGCAAGTCACTTAACCCTGTTTGCCTCAGTTTCCTCATCTGCAAAATGAGCTGGAGAAGGAAATGCCAAACCATTCCAGTATCTTCATCAAGAAAACCAGATTGGGGCCACAAAGAGTCAGACACAAGTGAAATTACAGAACAACAAGTCCTCTCAAAATCCGAAAGAAATATAATGCAAGCTACTTGAGGGCAGGGACTGTTTTGTTTTGTATTTTTCTCCCCATTTCCTGGCACAGTGCTTATATAGCAGACTCTTGTTCATTGAATTACCCTTTGAACAAGTAGGTACAAGTTCCCAGGTCAGGACAACAATCTAGGAGTGGCCTTTTTCCTTTCTGCCCCTTAAACAGCAGTACTCCTAAATATAGACCATAGATTTAGAACTGGAAAGAACATTAAGAAGCCATCTAGGGAGTCAAGAGGACCTGAGTTCAAATTTGGCCTCAGACACTTAACACAAAAACGAGCCATGTGACCTTGGTCAAGTCACTTAACTACAATTGTCCTACCTTCCCCCCTCCAAAAAGCAGAGAGAGAGAGAGAGAGAGAGAGAGAGAGAGAGAGAGAGAGAGAGAGAGAGAGAGAGCATCTAGTCTAACCCTTCAATTTTACAGAGGGGGAAACTGAAACAAAAAATGAAATGACTTGCCCAAGGTGAAGTATATAAGCAGCAGATTTGTTGTTGTTCAGTCATGTTCAACTCTTCATGACCCCCTGTGGGGTTCTCTTGGCAAAGACACTGTCATGGTTTGCCATGTCCTTCTCCAGCTCATTTTACAGATGAGGAAACTGAAGCAAATACAATTAAGTGACTTACCCATCATCACACAGCTAGTAAGTATCTGGGGCTGGATTTGAACTCAGCTCTCTCCTGGCTTAAGGCCTGGCACTCTATGTGCTGGAACACCTAGCTGCCCCATAAACAGCACAGCCAGGACTCAAACCAAGATCTTCCGATTCCAAATCCATTGTTCTTTCCACTGGTGTTTTTAAAAGGAATACTTAGGGTTATTGGAAATTAGTCTCCTGAAACCTTGTAAGGGTGCTAACTATTTAGACCAAATAATCTCTATGACCTTCCAGATTTTATGTCTTCTGGGAAAATCAGACTTCCCAAGAGACACAGAAGGAAATTCCAGAAGAGCTCTTAATCTCAAAAGAATCTTCTTTTCATTGAAACCTAATAGCTTCTTACAAAAACTCTTCCTAAGGATATGATCCATTTCAAGATCATTACCAATTTTTTTTCCTGCCCTTAAAATGGTAGCACAAGCAAGACAGATTCAAAAGCTGTAAAGACTGAGTCTAGGAGGGGAGTCTGGGTTGACAGGAAGGGGCCCCCAATATTGCTGAGTGTGGAAATTGTCCAAACAGTGACTGCCCACCCTGAGCAAATTCCAACCAACCCTCTCACTCTCCCAAGAACCAGAGCTTTGACATTCATTCCAAAAGTGAGAAATAGATATTACCCTTTCTTTTTCAAAATCCTCCAGAATGGGAGCATTTTTTCGTGCATGTAATCCTTTGAAAATCCCCAGGAGGGCACATAACAGCAAGGCCTTCATTCCCCCCTGGTGTCAGCTCTAAGCAACTTCAGGCAAGTATTAGAGAATATGAGGAGGAACAGCTGCTCTGGATTTATATCCACGTCAGGTTGTTAAGCAAAAATTACTAAGTAACTCAGCATATCTTAGTCAAAAAATAGTTTCCTGGATCTTTCACAAAGGTGGAGCTCAGTCATGTGCAGACCCACACTGTCCAAACTGGGCCCTGGGTTGAAAAAAGTAATCTATAAGGGAAAGAATATCTTTCAATATGGGTATCCTCATGGAGAATTAATTTATTCTATATTCATTCAACAGATACTTACTGAACATGTACAATGAGAGAGGCATTGTGCTAAGTACTCTGAGGGGATACAAAGAAGAATAAAATAGTCTCTGCCTTCTTTAAGTTTATAATATAGATAGATAGATACATATTATTATATATAAATTTATATTATTGTTTGATTTATCAGACATCTATATAAATTACTGCATTGCTTGGTCATGTATAATGAGTGCTGTAAGAATTTAGGAAAGGGAGCAATAACTTCCATCTGTAGAGCTCAAGGAAGGCTTCGTGGAGTGGACAAAAGTTTAGATGAAGCTTCATAGAAAATGAGAAGGGTAATCAATAGAGGATATAGCCTAAGCCTAGGCATGGAATTGGGGAAGTGCTTAGATTGCCCTGGAGATAATACATAGCAGCCTTTCATTGGGAAATGTTAGGAGGTGATCCTGAAAATGAGTTTACCTGTAGATTGGGATAAGCATTGAATACCCAAATCAGGGCATCAAGGTGACACAGTGTATAGTATGTCAGGCCTGGAGTCAGGAAGACTCCTCTTCCTGAGTTCAAATATGGCCTTGGACACTTGGTAGCAGTATGATCCTGGACAAATCACTTAACCCCGCCTCAGTTTCCTCATCTGTAAAATGAGCTGGAGAAGGAAAGGGCAAACCACTCCAGTATCTTTGCCAAGAAAACCCCCAATGGGTTCATGAAGAGTTAGACACAACTGAAAACAACTGAACAACAAACCGAAATAAGGATTTTCACCTGTATTCCCAATTTCTAAAACCTTAAATTCTTCACCTTTGACTTCCAACCTTCTTTTCCAGCCTTATTTCATACTAAGATCATAGTTTTAGAGCTAGAAGGGAACTTTGATGTCATCAAATTTAACTCTCTCATTTACAGAAGAGGAAACTAGTTAAGGAAAGCAATTAAGACCTTAAGAGGTCAAAGTCACCTAGCTATAGTAAGTGAATGAGCTGGGACCCAGGTCCTCTAACTCTAAAATTAATACTCATTCTGCTGTATCACACTTCTCAAAATTCACCTTCATTGGCTCTAAATTCTAACTAAAATGGATTATTCACAGTCCTGAGGGTCTTGTGGGACATGTCCCTCCTTTTCTCCATCCATTCCCTAAATATTGCCTTACCCAGAACTACATGGTTCTTATCCTCCATTCTACCCTCTCTTCACTTGCTCCAAGGCTGTATTTGGCTATCTCCAAAATGAACCAGAGAGTAAACTGTGATCAGAATTGTAATTAGACAAGACGACAAATGACAGTGCTCTGTAGGTGAACTTGTACAAAGACTTAAGATTCAGAACAAAGCATACATTTCTAGACTAGGCCAATATGGGAATTTGATTTTGCTTGACTGTGAATATTTGTTACAAAGATTTTGCCTTTCTTTTTTTTAATGTGGAATGAGGTGAAAGGTAAAGGAAGTAAATGTTAATTAAAGAAAATTAGAATTTGATCATTAAAAGAACTAAAGGTAAAAGTGACCAAGAAAATATTTTCTGTTATTTTTATTTTTTTATATCAGTGTCACTACCAAATGACTACTCCCCCAAATCCCAACTAGAGCTCTTCTTTGTAACCCAGAAGTACAGTTAAAACAAATGAGCATATTGTCCATATCTTTTTTTTTTTTTTGCTTTTTGGAGGACAACTGGGGTTAAGTAACTTGCCCAAGGCCACATGGCTAGGTTTTTATTTGTGTGCCTTAAGTGTCTGAGGCCGGATCCAAACTCAGGTCCTTCTGACTCCAGGGCTGGCGCTCTACTCACTGTGCCACCTAGCCGCCCCCACTTTTTTTTTCTGTCTATATCTTATAAACACACCTATCTCTACCTGTAGTCTGGTGTAGTTCAGTGCAAAGTATACTAGATGTGAAGTCAAGAGACTAGGGTCCAAATTCCAGCTCTTCCACCTATTATCCGCACCACCTTCAACACATCACTTAATCTTTCTGGGTTTCAGTTTCTCATCCATAAAATGAGGCTAGTGGACTAAGTTCCTTTCTAGCTATAAATTCTTGATTCTGTGACCAGTTCTCAACCCAGAAGAGGAAGGCATGCTTCATCCTTGAACTGAGCAGAGTTCTAATATTTTTCAATCCTGTTTTCCTTTATATTATAGTGGACAGTGCCCAGTACATAGCAGACTTGTAATAAATGTTATTGTTGTGGAGTTGCTTTGGGGTGTGTCTGACTCTTTGTGAGCCATTTGGGGTTTTCTTGGCAATGATACTGTAGTGGTTTGCCATTTCCTTCTCCAGCTCATTTTACAGATGAAGAAACTGAGGCAAACAGGGTTTAGTGACTTACCCAGGGTCACACACCTACTAAGTGTCTGAGGTCACTTTTAACTCAAGTCTTCCTGATTCCTGCATCACCTCGCTGCCCAAACACTTAATAAATGATTGTCGATTAATTGCTTGCTTGTGTAAATTTTTCCCCTGGTTCTGTTTATTTCAATCTATCAATTTGTACAAGCCTTCCCAGTTTTTCTGAATTCTTTATATTTTTCATTTCTTACAGCACAATAACATTCCATTAAATTAATATGGCACAATTTGTTGATTCATTCCACAATTGATGGGTTTCTACTTTCCTTCCAATTCTTTACTACCACAAAAAATTTTGTTGGTATATATAGGACCTTGCCCTCTGTCTTTGATCTCCTTGTAATAGAACCACTGGGTCATAGGATATATAGCGTTTACAGACTTTTCTAGTATAGTTCCAAATTGTTTTTCAGAGCAGTTGGACTAGTTCACAGCTCCATCAACAAAAATTCATTAGTGTAGCTGTCTTTTTACAGGCCTGCCATCATTTGCTATGTTTATCTTTTTTCATATTCTCCAAACATGGTTGAAGTGAAACCTCAGAGTTATATTAATTTACATTCCTCTTGGGAAATTTTAGAGCAATCTTTCATAAGATAGTTTCAAACACTATGTTTATATGTTACAAGGGAAGATTTTATTTTTAAAACTTGGGGTGAAAATTAGAGGAAGAAAGCATAATGACAGTCTTTCTCATGCACAAACACAGAAAGAATGATCCAAAAGAAATTTCTTAAGATCACAGAACAGAGCACAAAGAGATTTAGAAGAAAACACAGATGAGACAGCTCAGAAACTAAAGTGCTAAACATACTATATGCTTTCTAAAAGTTGAATGCAATGAATGTTTGTTATTTCATGCACAATCTTCTTTTTTCTGGGGGGTTTCTTGTATATGTAAATGCTCACATTTGTTAGAGTTTATCATGTTCAGAATAATAAAAAAAAATCTTATGAAAACTTGGGCAGATCTTGTCAATCTCAGAGCTGCCAGATCTCCTGGTATGTACCTAGATTCCTGAACAAAGCATTTATGAAATAAGAAAAGGTAAAAATGACTCCAAAGTAGAGTTTTGATTTTGAGGGGTTTTTTCCCAAATGCAGTAACATTTTCCCCATATGCTCCTTATGTCTATAGCTGTTTGAATGAATGAATGAAACATTTATTAAGAGCTTACTATGTGCAAAGCAAGTTTTGGTTGTGTGGTTGTGGTTTGTCCTGCATTCCTGAAGAGGATCATTACATCAGGGAATGATGACATGACTTTCAGTTGACTTTGATTTGAGGGAGAGAGGGCTGTGCAAAGTTACCAGCCTCACTCTCTCCTCCAGAGCCATCTGGGTCCAGTGGCCAGATATCCGTCAGGATGACTGGAAATGTACCAGGCTGCAATGGGAGACATTGGTCCTTTTAAGCTAAGGCTTTTTCAGTTTCTCACTTTGAGTGAGGCAATGCCCATTCAGTGCATAGGCCCCTTTAAGAAGTGAGTCAAGGGATTTTTTAATAAAAAAAAAAAAATCAAAGCAGGAGAGGAAGCCTCTCAGGGTTGCTGGCCAAAAGAGAAACGATTATGATTGCTATCTGGCCACTGAAACCAGATGGCTCTGGAGGAGAAAGTGAGACTAGTCACTTTGCACAACCTTCCTTCACTCAAATGAAAAGTCAATTGAAAGTCATGTCATCATCTTCCTGATGTAAGTCCTCTTTGAGAATGAAGGACAAATCACAATCTGTGAGTAGTCCAAGTTGCCTGAATGGGGACCCCACTAGCCAGTTCCAGTTGGACATAGCTCATCCTCTCCTCTCCTCCTCTCTCTTCTCCTCTCCTCCTCTCTCCTCTCCTTACCTGAAGGTATTCTGCCCAAAAGAAAGTAAATTTTGACGGCCAAAAGTTTAGTTAACTTGGAGTTTTCTGACTAAATTTCTTTCTCAACAACCAAGCCTTAAACCCATTTCACTCAGGATCTTACAGACTGGACAACAATAGGTCCTTGTCCAAGTGAAGCAAAGTGCTAAGCAGTAGAAATACAAACAGAAAAGCAAGACAGTCACTGCTCTCAAGATACTTACACTCTAATGGGGGAGAAAAATACACAAAGAAAATTTCAGCTTCAGCCTGAAAGGAAAAGTCCCATGATCCTCAGGATGCAATGGCAACGTAGATGTTAATGCTGCTTGTTTAATGTCATTTCCACTGATAAAAGCATGTCATTTTCTGATGTTGAATTACTTAATGACTTTGGTAGCAAGAATTTTCCTTTTTGGGTCTTCAACAACAGTAAGTATAGAATGTGCAGAAGCAGTTGCCTGACTGCATCTCTATAGGGGCTTCTTCCCAAGATAATAGTTGTAGCCATTGGGTTGGAAGCATTGATACACCCAAGGTTTTTTTCTCCATCACAGTTTGAGAGGAGATGGTAGTCAAGGTGGTGATGGTCTGACTTGCCTGCCACATTCCTTCTCTCTCTCTCTCTCTCTCTCTCTCTCTCTCTCTCTCTCTCTCTCTCTCTCTCTCTCTCTCTCTCTTTCTCTCTCTCTCTCTCTGCCTTGCTACTTCAGCTAGAGAATGGGCACTATATGTAGCAGTAGAGTCATGTGAAGGGGATGAGAAAGCAGGATGAAGGGCAGCTCCAATGCTGCTCAAATTTAATTTTAACTGATTCAAGGACTCTCTGAGATTTGATATCCAAAGTCCTTAGCAGATAATAGAGAATCCCAGAGTTATGAGACTAGCCATCTATCTAGAAAAGCCTGGTGACTCCTTGTCTTAGTATATTATAATGAGAAAGGGAGAGAGAGAGAGAGAGAGGAGAGAGAGAGAGAGAGAGAGAAAGAGAGAGAGAGAGAGAGAGAAAGGAGAGAGAGAGAGAGAGAGATTACTTATTAGATAAGGTAGTCAGCTAGGTGGCCTAGTGGATAAAGTATTGAGCCTGAAGTCAGGAAATCCAATGCCAGTCTTTGACACTTAATTGTTGTGTGACCCTGGACAAGTCATTCAACTTCTTTTTCATCAACCATAAAATGAGGAAACTAATAGCACCTACCTTCTAGGGTTGTTACTATGAGGATTAAATGGGATATTCGTAAAGCACTTAGCATAGCAGCTAATACACAGTAGGTACTTAATAAATGCTTGTTTCCTTCCTACATATTCTAGATCCTAGGTAGTCCATACTAGTATAAAAGATGCAGTCATTCAAGAAAGAGTTATTGAGCACTTGCTATGTGCCAGGCACAGGCCTAGAGGAAACAATTAGATCTCTGGGGTAGATTCCTTGAGCTAGATATTACAAATAAGACGATCCCAGAATTTGAAGTGCAGAAACTGAAGGTATGGGCAATCAAAGAACTTCCATGGTGCAAGAACTGGTTAAAGTCTAAGGTAGGAATTTGAGCTCAGATCTCCTGACTCTCCTGACTTCTAGACCAGCATTCTTTTCACTATGACCTGCTGGTTTTCCTTATTCATCCTTTTTTTTCCCCTTTGCTAGCACGTTATCCTTTCCCCATTACCTTAAGGTTCAATGTTTGACCCTTTTATCTCTTCTCTGTACTCCACCCATTAAGAATTTCACTTAGTATTGAGGGAGCAGTATTCATTTAGTATTTAGTATTGAGGGGGCAGCTAAGTGACACAGTGAAAAGAGTACCAAGCCTGGACTCAGAAAGACCTGAGTTCAAATCTGACCTCAGACACATACTAACTGTTTGACCCCGGGCATGTCACTTAACCCTGCTTACCTCAGTTTCCTCATTTGTCAAATGAGCTGGAGAAGGAAATGACAAAGCACTCCAGTATTTTTGCCAAGAAAATTCCAACTCACAAAGGGTTGGAAACAGCTCAACAACAATATTGGGGCTTTAAGTATCACCTGAAATCAGGAGACCCTTTATTTACTAAGTTTACTTTGGAGGTACATACCAGCACCATCATTTTTGCCTGTGGCACAAGCATTCATCCACTCTTTCATGCTCAGAATCATAGAACTTCAGAGTTGAAAAGGACCTCGATAGCCACTTAATACAGCCTATACCCAGAGAATAATGTCTTCTATAACAACATGGCAATATAGACTTAGACAATTGGACCTAGAGTTAGGAAGACCTAAATTCAAATCTCACCTCAGACATTTACTAGTTGAGTGACCCTAGGCAAGTCACTCATCCTTTTTCAGCCTTCTTTTCCTCACCTGAAAATGGGAATAAAAATGGCACCTAACCCACCCAAAGAGTTGTTGTGAGGACCAAATGAGATCATATATGTAAAGTGCTTTATAACCCAAAAAAGACTAAATAAATGTGAGCTATTATTATTATTATTACAGACTATTCCTTGAATACAAAAATAGATTCAAAAAGTATTTCTAAAACAGGAATAAAGCCATGCTTCCATTCAGATCCTTCATTCAATATACCTTTATTAATATACGGCTACATCTCCAGTTCACCAACATCTTCCTCAATACCTTCCCTTAAAAGAAAAAAAGACCCTATTGCATTCAATACACTGAACTAGAGCTAGCGACAATATGGAATAGAAATGTAAGTAAGATATGATTCCCTGCAGTCAAAGAGCTTAAAGTATATGCAAATACTCAAAAAATACTCCAAAAAAAAAGCTCATTCTTTGCTCAAAGAATGATCAAAAGCCTTGAAACTGGAGATAATTGTCTGTTTCAACTTAGAGGAGCATAGAGTACCTGAGGATTGAAGTTGTGAAATAAATCTGGAAAGGCAGGTTGCAGAAGGTCAGGTTCAATGCTGATTACATCAGTATTATGGTCCGGGTTTCAGCACACAGTGAACTCTATGGCCTCCTCAAGATACACAAAAAAACAGTCTGAACTCTTTCTACTCCATTAAACTCCAGGATCCTTTTAAGTTTAAGAATCACAAGGCCAAGAGGTCTATTGTGTTTGATTCATTGCCAAATTAGTAACCTGCACACAGAAAAATGTAAGGGGTCTCCAAGAACTTATAGGAAATGAGACAAAAGTGAGAATAGACTCACCCCTTAGCAGGATAGGAATTCAAGTCAAAGAATATGTGTTTATGACAAAGTTCTTTAATACAAAGATTTTTTCCTTCTGTTCAAGTGCTTCCCTTCTTATCCCAGACACATTGATTTTGTTTATGTAGAAGCTTTTCAGTTGCATGGAATCAATATTATCTGTTTTATCTTTTATAATTACTTTTATCCCTTGTTTGGTTAAGAATGCATATATTCATAGCTGTGAAAAGTATATTATCTGCTTCTTTCCTGATTTTTTATAGTATGATATTTAATATTAAAGTCACATATCCATCTTGAATTTATTGTGGAATATAGTGCAAGATATTGGGCTGAGCCTAATTTCTACCAGACTGCTTTACAGCTTTACCAACGATTTTTCTTAAATAAAGAGTTCTTTCCTAAGTAAATGTATCAATTATTTTGGGGCCCTTCTGGCTCATAGTGAATGTAAATAGTAAGTGTTTCTCTTTTGGCCAAGAACTCTGAGGGTCTTCTCCCAGTTTGACCTTTTTTCTTTTTTTTTTAAGTGGCCATCTCTTGACTCATTTCTTAAAGGGACCTATTCACTGAATGGGCTTTGCCTCACTTAAAGTGAGAACCTGAAAAGATCTTAGCTTAAAAGAGACAAGGTCTCCCATTGCTTCCTGAGTCATCTCCAGTCATCCTGATTGATAATATGGCCACTGGACCCAGATGGCTCTGGATGAAAAAGTGAGGCTGGTGACTTTGCACAGCCCTCCCTCACTCAAATCAAAGTCAATTACAAGTCATATCATCATCTCCCTGATTTCACGGTCATCTTCAAGAACAAAAAACAAACTACACAATAAGTAAGTAATTATGACAAAGTTCTAAGGGTTGGAATGGACTCATAAAGAATAAGAGACAAGTGGTTTTATTTCTTCTTTACCATTTTTCGTCCCATCTAGTACAATACGCCTTTGTAACTTGACTAATGTCTATTATGAAAGTATTTGCAGATCCTATACTATATGGACTATATGCCGTCATCATGTGGTGTGGGGGGAGGGAAGGAAGGGAAATTTGAAACTCAAGAAACTATGGAGTTGAATCTTGTAAACTAAAAATAAAATAAAAAAAGAATAAGAGACAAGTGCTAGGATGTCATAAATATAATGAACTTCCACATGAAAAATACAGGTTGGCACCTCCTCTACCAAGGCGGGTGGGCACCTCCTCTACCACTTATTAAAAGTGGCCTAGAGCACTGAGGTCAAGTGACTTACCCCAAGTCACACAGCCAATAAATGTCAGAGATAGATCTTGAACTCAAGTCTTCCTGAGTTCAAGTCTAGCTTTCTACTCACTATGCCACACTGGTTCTCCACATAGAGTAAAAAAGAAAGAAGCTGAGTAATATAGGTAACAACAAATACATTCAGAGTGGGAAAGGACCTTGATAGACACATGACATGACTTACAGTTGATTTGCATTTGAGTGAGGGAGGGCTGTGCAAAGTTACCAGCCTCACTTTCTCCTCCAGAGTCATCCAGGTCCAGTGACCAGATATTCATCAGGACAACTGGAGAAGGCCCAGGATTCAAAGGGAGACCCTGGCCCTTTTAGGCTAAGGTCTTTTCAGGTTTGTTTGTTTTTTTTAATTTTTATTAAAGGGGCCATCCCTTGCCTTACTTTTTAAAGAGGCCCATTCACTGAATGGGCATTACCTCACTCAAAGTGAATACCTGAAAAGCTAAGGACACATAGAACAAAACAAAAGGCTTTTCCCTCAATAACTTTACATTCTTTTGGGAGGCAGCAAGCTAGAGGTACACAGATAAGTAATGGAGGGGCAAGGGTATGGGCAACCGAAGGGGTCAAGCCAAGCATTGTATTGATAACATTTAAACTGAGCCTCGAAAGAGCCTAAGAATTCTAAGAGGCAGAAGTAAGGAGGAAGAGCATTCCAGCCATAAAAGGGACAGCCTGTGCAAAAGCACAAAAGGAGACAGATGGAATTATTTTTTTAATGGGGAACAGCAGTATCCTGATCTGATCAGAACAAGGAGCACATAAAACCAAGTAATCACATGAAATCAAGGTTCTTCTGTACCAACATTTCCAGTGTTCCAAATTACCTCCCTCCCAAGATATCCATTACTGTCAATGACATGACCATTGTTTGAGTCTCTTAAGGCTTCCCATATAGCAGATGTATTTTATGCCTCCTTCCTCCCACAAAACTAACTAATCACAAAGTCCTGTAAATTTTTCTGTTATTATGTATCTCACTTACCCTCTGTCTGTCTCAGTTTCCTCAATTGTAAAATGAGAAAAAAATACTTAACATCTACCTCCCAGGACTGTTGTGAGGATTAAGTAAGATAATATTTGTCTTAGCACAGTATCTGGCACATGGTGCTTAATAAGATTAAATGAATGAAAAAATTTATACAACAATAACATTATGAAGACAAATAAACTTGAAAATTATAAGAACTATCATCAATATAATGAACAGAACAAACTGTCCATCTCCTGACAGAGAAGTGACAGATTCAGAGTACAGGATGAAACTTTTTTAAAATATTGGACCATGAGGGATTTTTTTTTTTTTTTGCTTGACCTTATATATTTATTTCAGCGTATTTTTTTTCACCACCACCACCCCACCCTACCCTCCCAAGGGGTAAGCGGTGGAAAGGAAAGAAAACATATTTTTGTTAATTAAAAAAAAAAAACTTTAATTGAAAAAGACATCAAAAAGCAACAAAACTCAAGTTAAACACAATAGACACAATGACACAATGTAGTATCATTCCACATCCTCTCAACAAACACTTCATTAGTGTTATTTTTCTCACTTGTTTTCAGGAACAAAGTCTTGTAAATTTAAATTTGTCTGCTGTGTTAAATCAAAATTTATCAATAAAATTAGTTATTTATAGATGATCTAAAAATAGTGATTCTTCCTGTTCTCATATTCCACCACTCCACTGAAGTCACTACAGTAAGAGAGGAGAGCTACATAAGACTGGAGGATCATTTTAAACTTTTTCTTTGTTTCATTTTCAAAAAATTCATCTTCTAGGTGATGGGGTGCTTGGGTGCTTGTGCTTGGACCCCAATTCCAAGATCACATTTCTCCCTAGCTTCAAAACTCTATCCCTGACAGTTTTCTCCCCAGTTCAAGGACACAATGCCTAGCAAAGATTTGAGAAGATCCAGACTTTCCCCTTTTTCCAAAGTCCTCATTTCAAAAGCTCAGTCTCTAAGGGGCACTGCTGATGATAAAATAGGATTAATTCTTTTTAACAATCTAGCTCAAACCACACCCAGGTGGGGAATAAATTCTTTGATTAGATTGCCCCAAGGCTGGGGGTAAATTGGAAGTAAATGACTTAATCAAAGTTTATTAGAATAGGTTCAGCCCCTCACTGTAATATTCATTCTCTCTCATTACTTGTTAACCAATCAGAGTTGATTGCCACCCTCTGGTAACATCCAATTTTCCAAGGCCATATAGGCTCTGAGCCTGCCACCATGACTGTCTTTAGCATTTGAGTATTAATAAAATGACAGGTTACCCAGAAATTATATCTACCTATCTTTTTAAATATCACATCCTCAAACTCCCAACTAAATATGCCTTTTCAGTGCTGTTGTTGGCACCATCAGACGAATATTTGTGGTATCTTGTTGCAAACCTGTGAAAGCATTTTCACCAAATTTGCTCAATTGTCCTGAGCTTTCTCTTAAGTGAGATTTGAGGCTTCCTATCTACATGTCTTTGATCTAAATGAAAGTTAAATCTTTTTTGATTTAAGGTAGTAAAACCTTGGTACTGGAATTTCATAGGGTTTTATTTCATCTCAAGATCTACCACACATTTCCTTCAACATGTTCAGAATTCCCATGTAATGAGGCTAAATGTGTCACATACAATGGAGCAATAAAAAGAACCAGATTTTTCAGTGATTCTGTCTCTTCTCAGAATTAGTTCTGACTTCTGGTTTGGGCTTGACTTTACCCCCATCTTAAAATTCTCTCTGCCATTCCATCCAACTTTATCTGCCAAGGATTTGTTGATAGGGAAAGGAGGATCAGGGGAGAGGGTATTAAATACAAAACCAAGAAACATTCAAAGAACAAGCACTATTGGTTTCTTATAGCATGCAGAACATGGGCAGTGAGTAAGAGCGCCAGCCCAGGAGTCAGGAGGACCCAGGATCAGTTCTAGCCTCAGAAAATTAGCACCCACATATAAATAACTAGCCCTGTAACCTTGAGCAAATTATTTAACTGCAATTGCTTTAAAAAAAAAAAAAAAAGCATGGGGGCAGCTAGGTGGAGCAGTGAGTAGAGTGCCAACCCCGGAGTTAGGTGGACCTGAGTTCAGATCCGGCCTCAGACACTTAACACACACACACACACACACACACACACACACACACACACACACACATCTAGCTGTGTGACCTTGGGCAAGTTACTTAACCCCAATTGCCCTCCAAAAAAGCATACAGATCGTGAACTGTCAAAGAATTATGAGAAAGTATATAAGAGGAAACAGAAGACCTACTAACTATTTTTCAGTATCCTCTAATCTAGCTACATGGGGGCCATCTCCAGTCGTTCTGATCTATATTTTGCCACTGGACTCAGATGGCTCTGGAGGAAAAAGTGAGACTGGTAATGCTACATAGCCCTCACTCACTTAATATAAGTCATGGCATCACCTTCCTGATAATCATGGTCCTATTCAAGGATGGACAAACAACAGCCTGTGTTGTTTGACAAACAACAGACTGACAAACAACAGTCCAAGTTGCCCCAATGGAGACCCAACTGGCCAGTTCCAGTTGGTAAATGCTGCTTCTTTCTTCTTCCCTTCCCTCCCCTCCCCTCCCCTCCCTTCTCCTCCCTTTCCCTCTCCTTCTCTTCCCTTCTCTTCTCTCCTTCCTTTCCCTCTGTCCTTATAGGATATCATACCTTTACTTGCAGGTGCTTTGCCCAAAGAAATATAAATTTTGATGGGTGAAACCAAGCAAGATATCTTGGGGTTTACTGGCTAGATTTCTTTCCTAAAGACCATGCCTTAAACCCAATTTACTCTGGCTCTCATTAATTGGCCAACCATAGATCCTAGCCCAAGCCCACTTACTGGTCATTGTTTGGGCCCTGATGGCTCAAAGTGAATGTAAATAGAATTGTTTCTGTTTTGGTCAGAAATTATAAGGGTCTTCCCCTCCCAGATTTTTTTTAATTAGGTAAAAAAGGCCATTCCTTGGCTCATTTATTTCCTAGCCTTAATCAATGAATAGGTGATGCTTCAGTCAAAATGAGAATTCAGAAAGACCCTAGTTTAAAAAGGCCAAGGTCTCCCACTGCATCCTGGGTCATCTCCAGTCATCCTGATATATATTTTGCCACTGGACCCAGATGGCTCTGGAGGAGACAGTGAGGCTGGTGACTTTGCACAGCCGTCCCTCACTTAGACACAATTCAATTGCAAGTCATGGTATAAGCTATCCTGGTCCTCTTCAGAAATAAAGAACAAACAGCAATCTAGCTACCTAAAGCAACTTGATGTAGTGACCACAAAACAAACAAACAAAAAAAAGCAGGATCTGGAATCAATTGAGATCTTGCTAGTTGTGTGACCATAGGCAAGGGTCCTCTCTCCATGTCTGTTTTTGAGGCTGTAAAATGAGGGAATGGACTAGATGAACTCTGAGGTCTCTTCCAGCTTTAGATATGATACTGTGATTGATTCAGTTCTCTGAAAATATTACTGGAAAGAGACAAATCCTTCCATTCTCATAATGTACACCTGCCTTTTGGTTCATCTTAGCTAATAACAACTATCATTTACATAGCACTTTAAGTTTTGCAAATATATATATATATATATATATATATATATATACACATATATCGTAGCATTTTATTTGATCCTCATAATAGTATTATAAGGTAGATGCTATTATCATTTCTATTTTTTGGATGAATAAACTGAGGTTGAAAGTTAAGTGACTTCCCTTAGCTCTACACAACCAGGAAGTATCTGAAGCAGGATTTGGACTCAGATCTTTCTGATTTGAACACTATACTATCTAGCTACCTATGCCTTTGGAGACATATCCATTTATAACATGTCATTGAATTGCTCTCTTTAAACATCTGACTTGGTCTATTAAGCCCCTGGTATCTTTACTTTGAGCTTTTTTGACCAGTAGTGTTCAAGAGAGATGTAGCCTTGGCTTGCTTTTTTGTGTGTGATATAAACAGACAGAAAAGAGCTTTTTAAAAGTCTGGAGAGAACTGTGATGCCACCAACCAAAGTAAAAATTCCAGAATTCTCACTGTCTGGCTTTTTTTTTAGTGTAACATGATTACAAAATTTCTATATATAGGCACAACTAAGGACAAAGACATGCAAAAAGAGAAATGACACAAGATGGTAATCACTATGATTCAGTAGCAGCACCATCAGTTCACTTGCTCCCCATTTGGGGAATAAAATAGTCATTTATATCATGGTAGTACACTGTTGCTCACACTATCACTTTAACAAATGAGCATAATCATTGCTTGTCTAGAGACTCTCCCATGAGGGTTAATGGTCATCCAATGGTTATTAAATCTGGAATGGTTTCCAATCCCACCCAGAAGACACACAGCACATAACAGAAAAGTTTGGAATATAAATTTATTCAGTACTGAGACTAACCCCATGAGAGAGGTTGGGGATATGAAAGAGGATGAAGGAATGGAAGGATGTAAGAGGAGAAAAAAAGAATCCTTGGAGGCAGGGAAGGTAACTTTATCCACTGTTAACCAAAATATACTCCTCTACAAATATTTCTGCAACACTGAAAGGATAGAGGGAATTATGTTGTTCATATACAAACAACTTGGGACTGAGGTTAATAAGTATCTGTCACGGTGAGGGTAGTATATACTGAGGAAACTTCATAAAACTGTAAGTGATATGAAATTGGCACAACTAATTTCTGATTACATTTTAGTGATAATCCCTTTGCAGGGAACACTGATGATTTGAATTAGGACTAATTAGTCTCCCCTAGAAACAACCTTTGAATTCTCCTTCCCACTCAACCTACATAAGGAGAAGTAAGAATAAACCCACTAAAATGGGGCTAGATGCCCCATAAGATAATTTATTATTTTAGATGGAAATTATCTGACTCCCTGTTTCTTGGTGTTCATGTATACAACCAAAATTTCTGGGTCTTTTCATCATTCACTAGAAGGTAGAAGTGTCGTAACAAATAGTACCCACTTTCTGATATGTTCAGAGCAGGCAAATAAAAATTGGTTTGGGTTATTTTGAGGATCTTAGATAAAAAGATCCCCATCATGGATTACGACTGAAAAATAGAATTGAGAGTAAATGCCACAGAGACCAACTCCTACATCCAGGATAGGGCAAATACCTGATGTGCCTAAATGAGTCTAAAAGATAACTTTCCTACAGTACCATTTTCTAGAGCATCCCCTCACTGCCCTCAGTGGACCCAGGAGGCTAGTGGAATAAGGGAGTATACCTCCTGGAAAGTGCTTGTAATGAAGGGGAAAACAAAGTGAGATGGTTTGCCCACAAGCAAAAGGTAACAGATGGAAGAAAGGTTTCATACTTCCCTAAATATAAATGGAATAGTTCCTGCCTCTTCCTTTCTTTCCATATCCAAGCACTGTTCCACCTGTTCTACTTTATCAGAATCCATACTTGTTGACCACAAAATCCTCTGAATAGCAGAGTACGCCCCCAGACATTTTTCAAAGTTATTCCTAAGAACACCTCCATATTTTCAGGGCTAGAACATTTTCTCCTTATGCTTTGTTCTTTGACATATGTAGGAACAAAGGAAAGAAAAAATAAAAAAAACTTTTCCCATAAAATGCCAAGCACTTATGTTGTATCATTATGATGCCAGCATCTTGGGTTACACAAGTCCGTGTCTCTCTTGCTATCAATTTGATTGAATAACAGTGATAATAACAGGGATTCACCTTCTTAAACATCTTCACACATGTATCTAAGAAAAGAAAGAAAAGTCAGTGATAAGCAGAGAGAGTAAAGGGGTTCTAGAGTCTAAAAAGACCCCGGTGTTTCAGAGCAAGGTGATTCTTCCCCCAGGAGAGGTAAAAGTGTTTTTACCATCATAAATCAACATGAATACATTATCCCAAAACTTTCACTGATATCTTTTAATTTCTTCCAGCCTTCATCAATGTTCCCCTTGGTTCGACCTGTGAACAAAGTATATCACATAGACATGTTTACTTAGAATTGGGGAACCACTTAAGGATCTCAAAGAACAGGGGATGGGCAAATGTCTTACAGAAGGAGGAAAGAAGGAATCATAATGCCAAAGAGTCAATGCTCCCAATGGTAGGATGTTAAAACATCATCCTAGAAACTGGGCTAATCATGGAGCAAAGAATGAAAATCATCCTTCTCCATCAGAAATTGTATCACTGTTGCTTACACAGAGAGCCTCACTGGCTTCCCAAGATGGGAATTCTCTCCCTCCCTTCTGGACTATAGAAAAAGTAAGGTTAAGGGGAACAGCAAATGTAAAACCCAGATCTAAGAAGTTAGGAGCTGATCTTAGAACAGAAGAAGGCTATTTATGCTATATTCCTCCCCTCCATGGCAATCTATATTTGAGACTGAGTGGAAGCTCAGCCTCATTGAAGACAAACTGGTCATTCTACTTTTCCATTGTTTTTTTCTCAGATCTCTCACATCCACTGTGCTTCCTTCAGGTCACAATCCCCTCTTGACTCCAGTTCTATGGCCCCAGCACATACTGAAAAGCTTCAAGACATTAAGATGTACCATTCCCATTAGGAGGTAAATATTCACCATGGCATAAATTTTATAGTCTGTGTCTACCACGTGTGCTTCCCTAGTTCCTGTAAAAGAAAACAAAAGAGATACTAGCCTTTAATATTCGAAATAACTGAGTTGAGAGCAAGGCAAAGCAACATAGACAATGTATGGTAAGAAGAGGGTTGCATAAATTGACAACGGTCATAAAAGATGGAAATACTCGATGGTGGTCAGGCTAGATGAAATGAAGCACACCGATACACTTCTGGTGAAACTATGAATTGGCTCGTCTGCTTTAGAAGTATCAATAAGGGACTACACAATGAAACAATATACAATAAACAAGTTATCAAAATATTCATACCCTCTGACCCAGCAAAGCCTCTCTCAGTTTTATACACTAAATAAGGAGCTAATTGATAGGAAGAAAAGGTCTATGTATGCAGAAATACTCAAGGGAGCATTGTTTATAATTTTTAAAAAGCTGGAAATAAGCTGTATTACATAATTAAGGAATTACTAAATAAATTGTGGCATATAAGGGATTATTATCATTCTGTATGGAAAGATATAGGAAAAATTCAAAGATACACAGGAAGAACCAAAGTAACAGAGCAATAGAAGTGCAGCCAAAAGAAACCTAGACTTTCTGGTTGCAAGTCCATAAATAAAGACCACCTTAAAACAGAATCAAACCCAGCTTTACACATAAGTGGCACTACTAGTGACCTTGTTAAAGCTCAGACACACCCTTCCTGCCTTTCAATAAACAGCTAGTAATAGAAGCATAAGGTTGCTAGTACAATCATTTGCAACCACCTTTTGTATTGTTTTGTTTAACTGCTTTTTAACAATCGTCTTTTTTTTTAATTTGGTTTTTGTTTCTCTCTTTTCTCTCTCTTTTTTTTTTTTTTGAGGGGAAAAGGCTGGTCAATCGGGGTCAAGTGATTTGCCTAAGGTCACACAGCTAGTAAGTGTGTCAAGTGTCTGAGATCATATTTGAACTCAGGTCCTCCTGACTCCAGGGCTGGTGCTCTGTTCACTGTGCCACCTAGCCGCCCATCTCTCTTTTCTCAAAATAAAATTCATCAATTTTTTTAAAAGTGGTGGAATGCTATCCTCATACTTTTCCTGTGTTTCTAAAGCAACTGTGCTCATTACAAAGTAAGTAGGAGCACCTCTCACCCCAGGTACCCAGATTTGGGATTCTACCAGTCAGTTCCTACCCCAGACCATGACTGCTGTAGCTATTTGTCAAGCATGTAAAGTCTTTGGATACTTCTACTTCACCTGTTCCCACCTAGAAGCCTTAGAGAAATAGGCAGACTCTAAGGTGGGGAAAGTTTTTGGTAAGGTCACATGAAATTTTATATATCTATACGTATATATATGTGCAGTAGCATATTGAAAAGTGAAGTGATGCAGGAGCAGTAATATTTTAACAATGACCAACTGTGAAAGACTCCACTACTCTGATCTGATATTGGAACTACAATACTCCAAAACAATTCCAAAGGACCCACGATGAAAAATGCTACCTACCTTTGGAGAGAGAACTGGTAAACTGAGTGCAAATCGAAGCATACTTTTTTCACTTTCTTTTTTGTTTGTTTTACAACAAGGCTAATACAGAAATGGGCAGCTAGGGGCTCAGTAGGTAAAGTGACAGGCCTGGAGTCAGGAAGATTCATCTTCCTGAGTTCAAATCCTACCTCAGACACTTGCTAGCTGTGAGACCCTGGGCAAGTCACTTAACCCTGTTTGTCTCAGTTTCTTCATCTATGAAATGAGCTGGAGAAAAAAATAACAAACAACTCCAGTATCTTTGCCAAGTAAACCCCAAATGGGGTCGTGCAGACTTGGACACTACTAAAAATGACTGAACAACAACAACAAAAAATGGAAATATGTTTTGTATGGCTTAACATGTATAATTAATAGTGTGTTGCTTGCCTTTTCAATGGGGAGGGGAGGGGAAGGAGAGAGAGAAAGAATTTGAAACTTGAAAAAATGTTAATGAAGGTGATAAAGAAAAGGTGAATGATGGCCCAGACATAAATAGAAATGCAATCTAGTGCTCCAGTTGAGGCGGGGAGACAGGGTTCACAAGTTTACCCTAATCATATTAATTTCCAAAGAAGTTCTTTCAGGGTGGGCTTAGTTGTTGGAAAGGTAGGCAGCAGGATTCTTAAGTTTTGAGGAAAGGAATCTCCTCCCAAGCCTAGAGGGCAGTACCAGATTTCAAAATGGTAAGGAAGGAACTTTAAGAAGCAACTGGGCACTATTCATTCACCTGCCCCTTACCCCATGCTCCCCACTCTATCCTCTGGCAGCTAATTAAACTTCTGCCCCTGCCTATACAGGGCATCCTCTTTAAGGATTTCCCCCAATTCTGTTCATACCCTTTTCCTCTTCATGCAGACCTTATTGCAAGTGGGCTGTAACCATCAAATCCAAGAGTGTAACTAGGGCACCATTATTGGACTCAAGAGCATAGCTTTCTGAGTCCAATGCTGAGAAACCTCAATCAAAAATTAACCCAGTAGAAAGGAGGAGTTAAAAACCATACATGAATGTATAAGGAGAACATATGTTCCAATAATCCAGAAACTTGGAGGTATTTTTATTTGGGATTTGGGCAGGGAGGAAAGGGAAAAAGAACTCTGAGGGGAAGAGAGACAAGTAAAATGGAAAAGTGAGACAAAAGGCCTGACATTTTCCAGAGCATAAAGGTAATATGATATAGTGGAAAGAGAACTAGCTTTGCAGTCAGAGGATATGGTTTCAAATCCTGCCTATGAGTTGTCCTACTACTAGAACAAGTCACTTCCCTTCCCTAGGCCTCAGTTTCTCCACATGTAAAAAGGGGGAGAAAGGTGGACTAGATGACTTCTAAGGCCCCTTCCAGCTCTAGAACTATAATCTTAATGGAATGTGACAAGATCAGATAGTCAAACTGGTATCCTCAGAGGAAATGATGGTGTGGAGTTTGTCAACCCATAGGATAGAATGGGGTCTCTAGAGCTAAGAAATTAAAAGGTCAGGGTCTTAGCTATGGATCCCAATGCAATATTAGGAGGATGATGAATCAACCTACCCTTTCAAGACTAAGCAAGTCCCCAAGATTATTGATGGTACTTACTAGAAAATACAAACTCTCCTGCCATATCCTCTTGTCTACCAAAAAGATCTTCCTTAATACATATGTGCGATCTACAGGAACACAGAACAGCTGTCAGACCAATTCTTCTCCCAGAAAATCTCCCAAAAGAATCTTCTCCCAATATCATCCCTAATGATCCTTTCACCCCCACATTCCCAAGACCTCATCACTGAAGAGCCGGGGCAGGGATATCTCTGCTAAATGCTTAAGCAAAAACCTTCAGAATGGAGCTACTGACAGGCCAGAGAGCCACACAGAGCTTGGCAAGCTGCCTGTGCTGGAGTGCAACACAGTCCAATCTTGACGGGGATGAGGGTACTGTTTGTCCTATAGAAGACCAGTGCAGCATGGCAGGGCCTTAAACATCACTTTCCTTTGTCAGATTCCAGGGATAATAAATTCATTGTCCAAGTGAGGGCTTTGAGATAGCAGATGAGGAACAAAGAGAGCAATTTGAGGGGGAGTTAGAGGGAAGTGTCTCTAAATGGATATCTTATATGTCAGTCAGTTAGCAAACATTTATTAAATGTCTGTTAGGTGCCAGGAACTATACTAAGACTGATGTGTGTATATGTATGCATATTTAATAATTTAACAATTAATTATTTAATTAATAATTAAATAATGAATTATAGGCTGATTGTGACTGGACATAGGTGACCTGACTGGTCACCAAAGAGACCCAAGGTATATCTGGGAACAAATACAAGAAAACAAGAATTCAGGCTATAGAGAAGGAAAGTAAGAAAAAGTAAAGAGTGTAGCTCAAATGTTTTGGAAAGTATTAGTTATTAAGACAGTTACTAATTGCTCACATTTATGAAGCAATATAAGATTTAAAAAGCACAAATGAGGGGTGGCTAGGTGGCGCAGTGAGTAGAGTGTCAGCCATGGAGTCAGAAGGACCTGAGTTCGGATCTGGCCTCAGACACTTAATGCACACACAAACAACAACAACAAAAAAAAAAAAAAAACCTAGCCATGTGACCTTGGGCAAGTTACTTAACCCCAATTGCCCTCCAAAAAAAAAAAGCACAAATGAGTTCCAGGGGGCTAAGTGAAGCCCTCAATATGTCATAGACCTAATAAGTATCAGGGACAGGATTCAAACCTAGGCCTTCTCTTACTTCAACATCAATGTGCTTTCCATTACAACGTGAAGCCTCACCTAGTTAGCTAAAGGAGTAAGAAAGTGGAATGGGTGACAGAGAAAGTCTGCAGACTTCTCAGGAAACCTAGGCCCAAGCTACAATTAGAGTATGGGGAAGAGAGAAGAATAGTCATATGAAAGATGCTGAACAGAGGGGTCCAATATGGAAATCAATAAGAACAGCACCCAAATCTGAATTCTGAAACTATTTATTCTAATAGACCAATGATAGACTAACTTTTCATTCAATTAGAACAATACTTGGTTTCTTAATCCATTAAATTTTTCTGGCACAATATCTCAGACCCATTTTCTCTTCACTGACATTTCATTCAAACTAGCCTGAGAGAGCATTGCCATCATAAACTAATTATCAAGTTGAGATTCCGTTGTCAACACTTACCTGTCATACACGATTTTCACTCTCATATGACTTCCTACTAGTGTCACAATTGCATCTCCCAACCTCTTGATACCTTTTAGCCTCAAGAAAATTTCAGAATTGGTGGCAATTCCAACTTCATACCACAAGCCTGAAAACTGATGTGAATAGCTTTATGTGAAAGAAGCCTACTTACTGGGGTGGCTAGGTGGCACAGTGAATAGAGCACCAGCCCTGGAGTCAGGAGGACCTGAGTTCAAATCCAGCCTCAGACACTTGACACACTTACTAGCCATGTGACCTTGGGCAAGTCACTTAACCCCAATTGCCCAGCTTTCCCCCCTCCAAAAAGAAAAAAAAATCCTACTTACTTCTTCTCCCAGAGAGTACAGGGGAGACAGCTCTGAAGTTCACAGGTATAGATCCCATGAGTCTTATCAGCCTTTCTCATTCACTGAAGCAAGAATGACTATGTTCTAAATAAGCAACATGGAGCCTCTTTCCAAAAATGATGAAGAACATTGGGATTACTGGACACATTCCTTACAGAAAGTAATATTCTCTTATTTTCATAGAACATATTGCATTTAGTTATTGCCCAGTTGTTGAGGACAGTTTTTTTCAGCTTTTTTTTCTGTTATAAATAGTACCTCATTCTCATTCTCATACATTTACAGCTAGAAGAAACCTCAAAAGTCATCTAGAACAACCCCTCTGTATGACATATATATATATATATATATATATATATATATATATATATATATATATATATATATATATATATATATATATGAGGTTAAATAGTTTGGCTAAAATCACTAAGGTAGCAAGTTGAAGAGCTTGGATTTGAACCCTAATCTTCTGACCCCCAAACCAGTATTATCTTCTTTTGTAACCCAAAGTCTTCTCTTTAAGTCCATGAGAATACTATCTGTGTACACCCACAAAGAATGTCCCCATGTCTGAGTGGATGAGAGATAAGTCTGGCAAACCACTGCCTGAATGGCTTCAGGGAAATTCCCCCTGGGACAGCTAGGTGGTGCAGTGGATAGAACACCAGCCCTGGAGGTAGGAGGACAATCTGCCCTCAGACACTTGCTACTTACTAGGCATGTGACCTTGGGCAAGTCACTTAACTCTGATGTCCTCAACAAAAAGAAAGAAAGAAAGGTAGACTCTCCTAAATGTGACTACCCTGAGACAGAGAAGAGCAATACCATGTAATGGACAAACTCTGGAAACCCCATCCATTCTTCTTTCCATTTCGTAGATACTATTTTTTTGGAGATGCTCTTTGACCAAAGTATAAAATTTGTTTTCAAGTTATAATCACATTTTTCTTCCTCCCCTTGAAGTGGTACCTGAGTAGGACAGGTCTCAAAAGCTACAAGGACTCAGTCTGGGAAGGAAGGCTGGGATGGCCCAGAAAGTTCGCCACCACTGCTGAGTGGAGAAACTGCCCACCCTGAGCAAACCTTAACCCCCAACTCATTTCCCACTGGCTATAGCCTTCAAGCTGAGAAACAGATATTACCTTTCTTACATCAAACATCTGTTCAGAGGTCATTGCTTCTGCCTTTAACATAGTAAGCATCCCTAGGAGAACACTTCCAGGACAGTCTTCATTCTCTCTGCTGTCTGCCCTGAGCAGCCTCAGGAACCAATGATGGTTGAAGGAAAGGAGAGTCACAGCTGCCTTGCAGTCCCTGAATTTATATTCTCCTGCATGAGATTGTTATGTAATGACTTCGAGGAGCTCATTAAGCAAATCTTGGCCACAAGATAGAACTTACTGGATTGTCCTCAGAGGTGGAGCCCAATCAGATGTGAACCCACACCTACTAAAATGGGTGTTGGGGCTCTGGGTTGAAGAAAGTAATCTGTAATAGGGAGAACCCCCTTTGCCCAGGAGTTATAACAGATAAAGAAGTGTGATGTCCTCAAAATCAATCAATAAGCATTTATTAAAGGCCTACTGTGTTCTAGTTACTGTGATAGGAATTTGCACTCTGTTGGGGAAACAACATGTACATAAATCAGCATATACCAAATAAATATGAAGTACTGGGGGGATGGGGCAGTTTGAGAGAGACATAGTCCTAAGTGTAGGTTCCTTTGTAGTGCTTTATTCCATAAAGCATCCCACACAGGGAATATAAAGAAAGTAGGAAGGAGGAGAGTGAAGTGTTTGGAGTAAAAATCAAGCCTGTGTCATTTATACAGTCCAGTTCTGGTCACACTGTTCAGGTCGAGATACTCATCTCCTACAGTTATTGCTTCAGGAACAGTGCTGGAGGTAACATCATTTTATCACCTGTTCTCAAAGCCTTAATTAGAACATACAGGGTCCTGAGGGCAAGAGTTATGGTATAGATCACTCATGCCTGCAAAACTCTTGAGACAAAGAACAGATGATAATCAGTGACTTCCAAGAATAATGTCCAGGCTGATAGCAAAATGATTCAGAGAGCAAATGGATGTCTTTGCCTACCTTTACCAGGACACACACAATTCCTCTAAATATTGGAGTGAATCTGTGATCTCACCAATGTGGACATTGCAACCACAGCCTACATCTGCTCATCTATGCAACTCTTGTCCCATGTCCTCCAGAGGGTCCACCAAAAGTGCCAGGGGTCTTCCTTCCATTCTCATGTGAATATCAAGGGAATTTGCTGGCTATTTATCAGCTAAACTTTACCTTGTACTAGCTCAGTACTAGCACTCTGGTCGCATGCATAGTGATGAATTCTTTGGCAGCTCCTTCCAAAAGTCAGAAGAGAAAGATACCTGTGAAGGGGGGTGGGGAGGAGAGATTAGGAGGTGAGGAGGGGGAAACATGAGGAAATCCTCTAAAGTCATTTCCATACTCAAATGTATGAGTGATCTCCCAGATTCGGAAGCTACCTCTAATGATACAGTTCACAAACTCTATGTATCAACCCATGCCCCTCTCATCCACATCCTCCCAAAAGTTAACTAGAGAAGGCCCACCAAACAGGTTGGAGGTTCTGTCCCACATTTCCCCAATATTTGGAAAGGCCATTCTTTGTCAACTGTTCCTCTTGACACACAACCAACCTAGCTTCTCCTTCTGTCATACAATTCCTCATTGAAATCATTTACTTCTGATCTTTGGAATGTGTCACAGTTGTAGCAGCCCGCTCACACTGCTATATGCCCTTTCCATTGCCCTCTAGGTGATATTCCCCTTTGGCTCTTCTCCTAAGTCTTATTCTCTGACCATGGCCACTCCTTCTGGAGAGGGAGGGTAACATAAAGGCATCCTTTCAAAGTCCTTTGCATCTTTCATTTTAATTAAGTGGGGAGAGGAGGTTATTAGGAGGTGGGATTGAAGAAAAAGCAAGCAAACTTCAGCATACTCTGGGCAGGAAGGAGTGGGGCAAGGGGAGGGGCAGGGAGAGGTAGAGGAACACCTTCTGCCTGGAACACAGTTGGAAAGGTCCCCCACACTGCCTTTCAGTTGACTTCTGAGGCCTCCTTCTCCTTTTTTCTAACATAATATATTTCTCAAAGGAAAAACATAACCTTCAGTCAATAGGACACTTTAATGAAAAGGGGCAAGAGATCACTAAATCTAACAGATATAGTTATATCTATGCCATCTACCAAAACTAACCCATATCCATGGCAATTTTCTTCAATACAGAAAAAAAAAACAGAACAGAAAAAAAAAACAACTCTTTTTCACTAGACAGGTTATATCAATTGTGGTCAAATCCCTCCCTCCTATTGGCAAATAAACACATCCAAACACAGAAAAGTTCTCTTCACAGACACAGTTTCTACATGTGCCTGCTCACACACACGAACACACATAGGGTCAGGTAAATCAGGGCTCCTACTTCCATACATTTTATCTATTTTTCTGGATTTTGGTCACTTTTATAGATTTGGGGACCACAAAAGGGATAAGATAGACATGGGTCGAATCCCAGATTATTTATTTAGCAACAATGATCTCACAAGAGCAAGAGTAAAAAAGATTGCATTTTGTCTCTGCCTGAACTTCATGTTCCCCCAGTGTGTCCATGTCCAGCACAGTGTCACGCTCCCAGCAGGCCTCTGATAGATGATCTCATCTCAATCCATCTGTTTCATTCTCTATGCACTGTACTTCCACAAGCATTCAAATCCCTTCCTTGGGTATTTTCAGAGCCATGTACATATACATACATATATACATACATACATACATACACACACACACACACACATATATATATATATATATATATATATATATATATATATATATATATATATATATCTGACCCTAATTTGTCTCTCTCTCTTAATGACTAAATAAGTGCAAATTCCTTCACCTGGCATAAAGTCATCTTCACCAGTGTCATCATCATCATTTTCCACAGTCTCCAACCTACCTTGCCAGCCTTTTCTCCCACTACTCCCTTTTATTCTGTGTTGTAATTTCACTAGACAACTCACAATTCCAAGAACTTGCCTCACCTTCCCCTATTTCCATTCCTTTGCTCACATCTTGCTCTTGGAATGCCCTCTCCACCATCACTACCACCATCTGTATGGATTGTTAAAGTTCTTTGCCTCCTTCAAGACTGAGCCTAGTTGCATCCTCCACAAAACTTTCCCTGATCCACCACCCCCACCCCCACCCCAAAAAAAGCTGGAATAATCTCTAATCTCTACCATCACTTTGTGTTTTTTCTAGACACTTCCTGCATCCTTTAGTTTCGTTTATAGTTATCCTCTAGTAAACTGTATTATTCTTGAGGGCAAAGAATAAGTCTTGTTTTTCTCTCCTATGACCAAACACAATATTTAGCACATTACAGGTGCTAAGTTAATGTGTGTTAAATTTGAATTTATTCAGTGTTCTTTAGACCATAGTTCAGACCCTGGAAGGGAACCACTCCATAACTAGCCTTGAAGAGTCAAATTCCAAACTGACCTCCCTGACCCTGAGTTCCCATTGGCCAACATGGTTTTTGGTTCAGTCACAGTGACTTTCTAGACCTATTACACAGTAGTTCCCTTCACATACACGCTAGTCCAACCGAGCCTGCCTTCTCACCATTGCGCATCTATTCTACTCTATCTCCCATCTTTGAGCTTTATATGGTTTATCCCTCCGGGCCTGGTGGACACTGACTTTTCACTTCTGCCTCTCAGGATTCCTCCTTTCCTTCAAGACGCAGCTCAAGCACCACCTTCTACATGAAACCTTTCCTGATGTACTCAGCTAGTAGTACCTTGTACAAAATTATCTTGAATCTATTTCATATATGAATAAATGTGCACATGTGGTCTCCCCCAAATAGACTGTAAGCTCTTCAAGGACAGGAACTTTTTTACTTTTGTTTTCACATCCCTAAAGCATCGTGCCTAGCACACAGTAGGCACTCAATAAGTGCTTGCTGATTGACTGATTAATATTCATCTACATTGAGATGAAAATTCCATATCTTTTCAAATTATTGTTTAGTCATAGTTATCCTAATCCTGATTTTGTGTAGTGGCTTTTTTGAACTTGTAGTTTGTGAAGGGTATAAAGAAGGAAGGTAAAGGGAAGCCTCAATGCCACTGTCTCAGATTTTGCCCTCACCCAAACCAAGAGTACAGACCTCAATTACTCAGACCAGAGAAAAATCTTTACCCCAGAGACAGGACTTGCCCTGTGTGTCAGAAGCGTATCTGGTGTACACAGCGTTGTGGTTTCAGGGACATCTTAAGGTCCCTTTAGTCCCAAAATGTCTTTCACATGGCTCTGCTACACATTGTATTTGCTTCTTCACTTTTCCTCTGAAAATCCACCTTTCTGGTCACTAATGTGTTAGGAAACAAAGCTGAGAGAATTGTCTCCTTGAGACATCTGTTCAATTCAATTCAGTTCGTGTATATTAATAGCAAGCAGCCCTCTGCCCTTTTAATGTAAAACTAACAGATCCTGTTAGTTGATTAGATTACTGGGTACTTACCCTGGGGTCCTGTGGAAATAGGATAGAACTTGGGGAAAGCTCCATGGGTAAGGGACATAGCAGAGAAAATTCCTGGGTGGTAGGGAGTGAGGCTACTAGAAAGGATAGGCACAGGGGACTGAAGATCCTCAGAGGACACTTAATTTAGTTAGAATGCCTAAAAGTGGAGAATGAAAGGGCAGGTCAGAAGCCCCTAAAGACTGATTTTGCCTAATTCATAATTTTGTTCAAGACCAGAAATGTCAAGAAGTAGATAACCCCAGATCCCTGTCCAGATACTGTTTCCCAAATTATCTCTACCCTGGGTGGTCCAGCCCAGCACCAAAGGATGGTATCTCTCCAAGCTAAAGCAAGAGGAGAGATTCCTGATGTGTGGAGGCCCTTCCCATAGGACACAAAGGTCAGAGAAGCCTGTCCAAGAGAACCTTGAGGCAAGAATGAGGACACACACTTCCACTCAGAGCTGATTACATTAGGGTTATGGTCTAGGCCGCAGTACAATGAGATCACTGTGGGTTGGAAAAGTTGAACAAAGACAGTCCGGGTTCTCTCCCTACTTCATTAAACTCCAGAGTCATGTAAAGTTTATGAATCTCCAAGACATGAGGTTTATGGTGTTCAAAGTGCCTGGAGTTAACAGACCAGAGACACTCAGGGTAGGAGGCTAGTGCACTACTGAGTAGAGAAACATGAGAAGGCTGTTACCAGGCCAGATCTGCAGCCCAAACAATTCTGACCCAGAGGCCAAAGGGGCTCTGAGAGCTCACCCAGCCTCAGGCCTGGGACTGAGCCTGCTACCCATTCTCAGTTTCTACTAATTCCCTAAGGGATATTTCCAGGCTGCTAGCAAATGACATTTAAGCTGCAGAGGATCTGGTATCTTAGACTGAACCCTCCACTTCTGCCAAACCTCTGGACTCCCAGAAAATAATTGCTTCCTCCCTCCAACAATCAGTCATGCAGCTTCAAGGATTTGTTGCCTGGGTTCTAGTCTGAATGAGGAAAAGATCAAAGAGTGATGGAGAGGAGTGGGGAAAAGAGTCAGAGAAACTGTCTCTGTCAGCAGCATTCTGTGTGTCTATGTGTCTGTCTGTCTCCCTAGCTCTCTCTCTCTCTCTCTCTCTCTCTCTCTCTCCCTCCTCTCTCTCCTTCTTCCTCCCTCCCTCTCTCTCTCTCTCCCTCCTCCTTCCCCCTCTCTATCCCCTCTCCCTCCTATCCCCCACCAGTGTATATGCCACCCAAATAGCCTCTGTATTGTAGTGGTCTAACCCTAATTGTAGTGGTCACAGAGGGTTATCATTGGACTGCTTTGATATGAAGGTCCCCAATATTTAGCTATGCCCCTAGAAGATATACTCAGGGCTGAGAGAAGAGGAGCAATGTGAGAAAGCAGTGCCAGGCAGTGTGGTAGAGCCCCGCTATGGTATCCAGAGAAGATGCTTCCCGCCAACACTTGAATCTGGAAGATTCTACCACTTTGAGCTAGTCTTTCTGTCTATAATTTCACTTCATAGAGATGAGAGGGGTCAACTTCTCCATCCAGGTATACTCTGACTTTTAGGTTCTCCTTTGTGCTCTCTGTCATTTTTTTTTCTTAATCTATAAAGTAAAGAGATTCAGCTTGTTCCCTATTATTCCACAGGCTGAGACAGGACCAATGGGTAGAAGGTACAGAAAGGCAGATTTGGGCCCAATATGAAGATTTCATATGGTATATAGTGAACAGAGGGTTTGCCTCAGCCAAGAGGGCCTGGGTTCAAATCTTCCCTCTAACACATAATGGTTATGTGACCCTAGACAATCACTCAAAACCCCTCAGTTTCCTAAGCAAGTCTCTAAGAGTATATATTGTAATCTATTATTATAGCTATATGGTATAAATTGCAAAGCAAGTGTTAATCTGCACAGGTAGAAGAAGATTCCACATGAGAAGCTCCCTAAAACACACCTGAAAAAAAAAACAAGCTGAACAGGAGCTTCCAAATAGAGTTGTCCAGAAATCAAATGGACTAGGCACTCTTGAGGTACTAATGAGGCCACCATCATGGAAGTATCTAAGCAGAGTCAGGATTAACCACTTCTCAAAGACATAAAGAGGAGTCTTGCTAGGGTAGAAAGCTGAACTGGATCTCTAAGATCTCCTCCAGCTTGGTCATTCTATTTTTCTAAAAGTCAAAAATTTTAATTTCTCTTTAATATTCCTTGCCCCCTGTTCCCAGCCCCGCACACAATGAACTTGATAAGGACGTCTCCAAGGATCTGTGTGTAGCCTAGTGGGAAATCTTAGAGAGTCTATTTATTCAATACAGAAGGAGAAATTCCAGGAAGGATCCCAAAGCAGGGTCATAGAGGAGGAATGCAAAGGATTCCCCTGATGGAGTGTCCAAGAAGTTCTTGAAGATCTGTGATTCCTTACTGATCATAATTTCTCTGTTCGTGACTGAAGAAGTCTTCTCTAGGCTTTTCCCTGTGGTATAAAAAGGTTGAAGGGTATTATGGGATATATAGAGCTACCTCTCCCCCCCATTCCATTCAACCTTTAGGTCTTTCCTCTCTTCCACATGTCCCTGGTCCAACAGTCAGATATATGGGAGAGAGCATACTCATGTGCCATATTTGGGTTGCTAGAATTCTATTATTCATCCAAAAATTCTGAGAAAATAAGAGATTTACCCAACATTTACTAAGCCTGATACCCATTGGAAATTGGGGTACAAATGCAGAAATGCAAATAATGACTCAGGACTTTAAGGCAAGGCAAGAAATTCTTGCTTAAACAGAGAAAAATGACTGGGAAGGGGCAGCTAGGTGGCACAGTGAGTAAGAGTGCTGGCCCCAGAGTTGGGAGGACCCAGGATTGGTTTCAGCCTCAGTACTTAGCACCCACACATAAATAACTAGCCATGTAACCTTGAGCAAGTTACTTAACCCCAATTGCTTTGAAAGAAAGAAAGAAAGAAAGAAAGAAAGAAAGAAAGAAAGAAAGAAAGAAAGAAAGATGACTGGGAATAGAAAGCTAAGCAGAAATATGGATATGAATTTTCTCCATGTTTCTCCTCTTGCTAAAGACCAAAGTCCAGCTTTCAGTCAAAGTATCCCTATGTCATTGTCTTCCCTTAACAAGGAGATGTGTAGTACCATGAAAAACTGCTAGAATTAGAGCCAGAGGAGCTGGGTTTGAAGCCCAGCTCTCACTTACTACCTGTGTGACCTTGGGCAAGTCTCTTACCTCCTCTGGACCTCAGTTAGTTCACCTATAAAATAAAGAGGTTGCACCAGAGCCCTTCCAAATCAAAATCTATGATCCTGTAATTGTTAGAGATAGGGATAAGAACTGAACCTCCAATTTCATTGTCAGAGAACTCTCAAGTGAGGAGATTCCCTCCACCAATACAGGTCAACCCCTTCTCTGTAACTTAGAGTGGGAGAAAATTGCTTAGAAAACTGAGGAGCTAACACAGCAAGAAACAACTTGCCCAGGGTCACTTGTCCATATTTTGTTAACAGAAACAAAACCAAAAAATTCCCCATTAGAAACTATCCTTCTCAGAGCCAGAGAGACAGTGGGAGAGAAAGGTGCTCAGGCAAGGAGAAAAAGAGGTTTAAAAAGGAAAAGGTGCTCCAAGGAATAGGATTAGAATAATACAGTAAAAATTCATGGAAGATGGAGAAAATGGAGTTTCCTCATTGTGAATTGCATGTGCAGTATCAGAAGTCTGGTTCAAAAATTAAAACAAACATATCCCTGAAGTCCTTTGTTGCTGATGTATTTATCCAACTATCACCTCTCTCCTGAGCTCCAGTCTCATGTCACCCTTGTAACAAGTCCTAGAAAATTCTCCCTCCATAAATCCACATCTTGATATCTCTGGCTTCTTTCAAGACTCAAATCAAATCCCACTTAATGAAAGAGGTCTTTCCCACCCACCATCTCGAACCCCTACTAGAGCCTTCCCTCTGCAACCACCTTCCATTTAGTCAATATAGATGTTTGGTGCAAGTTAAAAAAAAAAAGAAACTATCCTTCTCTATGACTCACCTGGATTAAAGGAAGGGGGAGGGAACTATTCAAAATTAAAGGTGGCATAAAAACATAAGATTGTTATCGTTCAGTCATGGCTGACTCTTTGTGACCCCATTTGGAGTTTTCTTAGCAAAGATACTTGAATTGTTTGACATTTCCTTCTTCAGCTCATTTTACAAATGAAGAAACTGATTCAAACCAGGTAAAGTGACTTGCCCAGGGTCACACAGCTAGTAAATGTCTGAGGTCAAATTTGAACTCACAGAAATGAGCTTTCCTAACTCTAGGTTCAGCACTCTATCCACTGTGTCACCTAGCTGCCCTTGATAACAGAAGATATCAATATTCAAAGATGATGAAGAAGGAGGAGGAGGAGGAGGAGAATGAGAAGAAGAAGAAGAAGAAGAAGAAGAAGAAGAAGAAGAAGAAGAAGAAGAAGAAGAAGAAGAAGAAGAAGAAGAAGAAGAAGAAGAAGAAGAAGAAGGAGGAGGAGAAGGAGAAGGAGAAGGAGAAGGAGAAGGAGAAGGAGAAGGAGAAGGAAGGAGGAGGAAAGAAGAAGAAGAAGAAGAAGAAGAAGAAGAAGAAGAAGAAGAAGAAGAAGAAGAAGAAGAAGAAGAAGGAGAAGGAGAAGGAGAAGGAGAAGGAGAAGGAGAAGGAGAAGGAGAAGGAGAAGGAGAAGAAGAAGGAGAAGGAGAAGAAGAAGAAGCTACCTTCCTCAGTCTCAAAGTAAATATTTTTCTTTTTTAACTTTGTGCTTTTTTGGGGGGGGGGGAGCAACTGAGGTTAAGTGACCAAGGTCACATGGCTAGTTTTTGTGTTAAGTATCTGAGGCCAGATCTGAATTCAGGTCCTCCTGACTCCAGGGCCAGAGCCCCACTCACTGCGCCACCTAGCCTCTCCTCAAAGTAAATATTTTTCAAAGAGGAACTACTTTGTCAGGGCAGCTAGGTGGCACAGTGAATAAAGCACCAGCCCTGGAATCAAGAGGACCTGACTCAAATCTGGCCTCAGACACTTGACGTACATACTAGCCGTGTGACCATGGGCAAGTCACTTCACCCCAATTGCCTGCCCTCTCCCTTCCAAAAAAGCAAAAAAAAAAAAAAAAAAAAAGAGAGAGAGAGAGAGGAACTACTTTGTCATCTGTATGCCAAGGCATGTCCAGCTAAGTCCTGCTGTGTTGGTAACTATAGAACTCTCAGGTTAAGTCAGTCAGGATCCCCAGTAGGAACACTGGATTATTAGAGATCCTTGTGTAATTGATTCTCCGCTATTTAAAATATGAAGTTGAGGCTGTGTTCTGAAACCAGGACAAACTCACCTCAATGTTTTCCTGGGAACAAGCATCTGTAGAAATAAAAGCAAGTGCATAAGAGTTATAAGATAGACTTGGGGTATTTGAATCGCGCTTCCACCATCTTTCCATCGTTCAGTCAGGTGGAGACGGAGACGCTTCTGGAAGAACCATCACGATGGCCGCCCAAGGAGAACCCCAAGTGCAGTTCAAACTTGTGTTAGTTGGAGATGGAGGTACTGGAAAAATCACATTTGTAAAACGTCACTTGACTGGTGAATTTGAGAAGAAGTATGTAGCCACCCTGGGTGTTGAGGTCCATCCTCTGGTGTTCCATACTAACAGAGGTCCTATTAAATTCAACGTATGGGATACAGCTGGCCAAGAGAAATTTGGTGGTCTGAGAGATGGTTATTACATCCAAGCTCAGTGTGCCATTATAATGTTTGATGTAACATCAAGAGTTACTTACAAGAATGTACCTAACTGGCATAGAGATCTGGTACAAGTATGTGAAAATATCCCCATAGTGTTGTGTGGCAACAAAGTGGATATTAAGGACAGAAAAGTCAAGGCAAAATCAATTGTCTTCCACAGGAAGAAGAATCTCCAGTACTATGACATCTCAGCCAAAAGTAACTACAACTTTGAGAAGCCCTTCCTTTGGCATGCTAGAAAACTTATTGGAGACCCTAATTTGGAGTTCGTTGCCATGCCTGCTCTTGCACCTCCAGAGGTTGTCATGGACCCAGCACTGGCTGCACAGTATGAGCAGGACTTACAGATTGCTCAGACAACTGTGCTCCCTGATGAAGATGATGACCTGTAAGAGAATGAAGCTAGAGCCCAGCGTCAGAGGTCTAGTTTTATAGGCAACTGTCCTGTGATGTCAGTGGTGTAGCGTGTTTGCCACTTTATTATATAGCTGAGCAGAACATGTGCTTAATCTTTGGGATGCTGAAGGAAATGAATGGGCTTTGGAGTGAATGTAGCAGTTTAAAAAAATATAATTCATATTTTGGACCTGCGTATTTAGCTGTTTTGGACCGCAATTACGTCCCCTTGAGTTTCAAATATAAGACTGCTGCAGTCCCATCACAATATTCAGTGGTGAATCTTGTTTGTTACTGTCATTCCCATTCCCTTTTCGTTTAGATCATAATAAAGTTGTATTTCAAATAAAAAAAAAAAAGATAGACTTGGGAAGCAACTTCCAAACTAGGAGTTTGTTCATTGGTCACACACCCCCATATTCCCACTGCTGTGAGACTAGAATGTGACAAAACCAAGTGCTTCTTCTAATGTACCACAAAAGAGACAAAACCCTCCAGGTTCCTCCAGATCAAGATCAAGCTTCCTCTGGATCTAACCCAGTGAATGATATAAGAAAGAGCTTGTCTAGAGATGTTCTTCAAGCCAGCAGCAACTTGTCTCATTTTCCCACAATGGCTCCTCCCCAGAGGAAGAAGGACCAGTATCAGCACTGAAAATATATGCCTCTAGGGTTAACTTCCAAAAGAGGGGGGAAAGAGATGTGGTACCATAAGGGATGATGGGAAGGGACATGTAATGTTAAAGCCATCTGAGGCAATACTATTGCACTCTCCAAAATAAATAGCCTTTCTATCTTCCAACAGAGCCAACAGCCACCTGCCTGGGTTATACAAAAGTGACCCATAGTGGGTACTTAATAAATAGTTTGGGCTGATTGATTGTATGACAAAAGAAGAATGAATTATTGGCTCTGGGAAGCAGAAAATAGAAGACAGAATGCTGGACCCAGAGAAGGAGCTCTGAACCTTTGTTGTGTCTTGAACACCTTTGGCAGTCTGATGAAGCCTATGTAGCCCTTCTCCATTTTTAAATGCATAAAACAGCATACAGATGATTACAAAAGAAACATGTCATATTGAAATATACTAATCAAAATAAGTTTAAAATGAGTTTACAGGCAGTAACTTGACCCTGAGTCAGAAAGACCTAGGTTCGAATCTCACCTCTGACAGTAGAGGTGTGACCATATACAAGTCATTTAAATTGCATGAGCCTCAGTTTCCTGACCTGAAAATGGGGGTGATAATAATTGTAGTACCTACCACACTGGAGAGTCATGTAATTCATTTGGAATAATGTATGCAAAGTATTTCACAAACTTTAAAGTGCCATGTAAATGTCAGTGATTATTATTACAGGAAGCACTATCCAAAAGTGCAACTGTCTGCCTTGCAAGGTAGAGAGTTAACTGTCCCTGAGGATGCACAAGCAGAATCTAAATGCTCACTTGCCAGGGGCATTGTAAAAGGAATCCCTGTAGAAGGAATTCTAAGACCAGACTAGATGACCTCTGAGATGCTTTCTAACACAAATTCTATGGTCCTAAAGGGAAGAATTGTCTCAAGCCAGGAGTCTGCACAAAATAACTTCAGTGAGTATATATCTAAAGTGGCCTATCTCAAAGTGTGGTCCACAGATCCAAGATCCTTTCAGCAAGTCTCTGAAACCTTTCATGGGAATGTACAAGGTCAAAACTATTTTCATAATAGTACTAAAACACCAATTGCCTATTAAAATGCTTCTTCTTTTTCCAACTATATGTCTAGGTGAGGACAGTTTTTCTTTATACACTTAAAACAACATAATGGAACAGATCAGAGTGAAGACAGAAGCAGACACAAGAATCCAGCTGTCTTCTATTAAGTCAGCCATTAGAGAGATTTGCAAAAATATTTTTTTAAAATGCATCCTTTCTTACTAATTTTTTTAGTTTTAGAAAATATAGTTAGCTTTCATAAAAATAAGTTATTTATGTTAACATAATGGGTTTATTATTGTTTTAAATAAATTCATAAATATTTGAAATTTTTATCTGATTTAATTTCTTATGTAATAAATGTCAATAGATATAACTCCAATAAATTAAAACTCCTCAGTAATTTTTACAATTGTAAAGGGATTCCAAGACCAAAAAGTTTCAGAACCACTGCTTTAAAGAAAGCTATAGAATTTAGTGAGGCAGCTTGGAAAATCCCTTTATTCTGTGCTCCCTTGCTGAGCTGCACCCAAGGTAGTGATGGTGTCTACCCTACCTTAGTTGTTTCACTGATTAAAAGCCTACCTTGTCCCCAATCTATACACGTGCCATGGGATGGGCAAGTTTTTTTTATCAACTTCAAGGAAGGAAATGGTGATGGAAACATCTTCCAAAGTTACCTGACTTGGAGAGCAGGGACATCATGTCATCCTCAAGTCCCACAATAGGATAGAAATCCTGGAATGCTCTCAGAGCCTTGGCACTCACATCCTGGGTCCGACCTGTGGGCAGAGAAAGGGTGAACATAAAAAGATTTAGAGGATCATTGACTTAGAGATAGAAGGGACCTATGAAGACTTCTAACTTAATGCTCTCATTTTACACATGAGAAACTGAGACCCAGAGAAATCAAGTGACTTGTCCAAGGTCACACAGACAGTAAGTTGCAGAGCTAGGATTTGAACAAAAGTCCTTTGACTCCAAATCCAGCACTCTTTTCACTATAACACAAAAAGGGACCCAGTGTTACCAGAGTGGGGAAAAAAGAGACAGGAAGATGAAGTTTCCTGATAGAAGTTGGATCCAGGACTTCAAAAGTCCAAGCATGGATTTCTTCAGAACCTTCAGGGGTGAGTCTCCTTCTGCTCCCTCCTTCCAAGTTAAGATCAGACTTCGGGAAGCCCCCAATCTCAACACCAAATGCCTTCAGCTCCTTTCCAGACTGGGGAAGGACAATCATGGAAGATTCTCCCAGGGAATAACCCCTACTCATTTCCCCTGAAGATGTACAGCTTCCCTGTCCCCTCCCCCCATGCCCACCCCAAAACTTGATGCTCACATACTGAATAGCTGCACCATGGTGCTGAGTACCCCATCCAGCTCCTTGTAGATGTACAGGATGCAGTAGGATTGGTAATCAGTCTCAGCCACACGAACATCCAGGTAGCCATTAGCTAGAAAAGAAGAACCAGATGAGATGTGGGACCAATCTAGAAACCTAAAAACAAGTCCTAGCTTGTCTTTGTTCAGAACCCTAAGAAATACCTTTATAATGATAGTAAGTAGCAAAGAACTAGAAACAAAGTAGGTGCCCCTCAATTGGAGAATGTCTAAACAAGCTGTAGCAAACAAATGTTACAGAATATTACCATATTCTAAGAAACTCTATATGAATAACTCTAATGAACACAGAGAAGCATAGGAAGACTTGTATGAACTGATGCAAAGTGAAGTAAACAGGGAGGGCCAAGAATACAGCATATATATAATGACATAATGACAACAATATAAATGGGAAGAATATCGGCAAAGCTGAATGCTGAGAAACTATAATGACCAAGTCTGGGCCCAAAAAAGTAATATAAGAAAGTACCTTCCCTTGATTCTTTGCAGAGATGGGGAAATATAATAGCTAACAATTATAATTTTTAACATTTATATTGTCCTTTACTCTATGCCAGACACTGTGCTAAGTGTTTTACAATTATTATTTCATTTGATCCTCACAACAACCCTGAGAGGTAGATGTTATTATTATCCCCACTTTGCAGATGGGGAAACTTAAAGGCAGCAAAAATTAAATGACTTCCACAAAGTTACAAGTCTGAGACCAGATGTGAACTCAGGTCTTCCTAACTTCAAGTCTTCTTAGACTTGTCCTCATATACACTCTTGTTCTCAAGGATCATAAAGTTAGAGGATACCTGAGAGATCATCCAATTCAACTCCTCTCATTTTGCAGATGAAGAAACTGAAGCCCAGGGAGATCTGAGTGACTTGCTCAAAATCATACAGGTCATGTGTCAGAGCCAAGATTTGAACCCAGGCTTCTAACTTCAATGTCCTCTTTGGTTCTTCCCTCTTCCTTTCTGTTTCCTCCATAGTCGAATAGTTGCCAAGTTCTGTGAAACCTACTCCCACTATATCCCTCACATCCATTCCCTCCAATTATCTAATTATTAGTTCAGATTTTTATCCCTCCTTGCCTAGACAACTATTACAGCCTCCTAAAGGGTCTTCTTCCTTCCATTCTTCTATTCTTGCTTTTTACTAGCCTCTATCTAATTTATCCTTCACATTACTATGCACATAATCTCCTTAATGAAACACCCTAATCCTGTTACTTTTCTGCTCAAAAAATTTTAGTGGGTCCCCACTGCCTTTCAAATAAAGCATAAATTACTCATCCTGTTATTCAGTCCTCCTCACCCCTCCCCTCAGAATCCAACTCAGTTTATCTCACACTACTCCTCCTTCACTGTATTCCACATCCTAGCCAAAGGAGCATATTATTCATCCCCTCTTTTTCACCCTGCCCCTCAACTTTCTCTATGCTTTTTTCACTCTCTCCTCCATTGCTCTACCACTTGTGTGACTTTGGACTAATTACTTAACCTTTGGGGGACCTCAGTTTCCTCATATGTAAAATGAGGTAGGTTATACTAGATAACCCTTGAGGTCCCTTCAAACTCCAAATCAATGAACTATGAATTATTTCTCAAATATACTCCCTTTCTCCCCTTTCCTAGCCTGTTGAAATCCCTCCTTTCCTTTAAGGCACAACTCATGGATTTGATACTCCATGAAGTCTTCTCTGATCTTCCTACCCACCAAGTCAAAGTGATCTCTCCCTCCTCAAATTTCTTCTTAGCACATTATCAGGAAAGACCTCTTCCCTATCCTTCCCTATTCTTTGTAGCATAACTGTTTATGTACAAATATTTTGCTCTCATCTCTCACCCCTCCAGCCTAGTTAGTTTGTAATGTACTTAAGGGCAAGGACTGAGTCATACTTATCTTTGTAACTCAAGTGCATTGTCTTGTATATGGTAGGTGCTTAATAAATGCTTGCTGAGTTGATTTAAAAGCTAGGCTAGAACCAGATTATAGATGGTCTAGAATGTCAGACTAAAGAGTTCAAATTTTACTCAGTAAAAATTAGGACTCACTAAAAGTTTTTGAGCAGCCAAATAAAAGGGTCACAAAAATATTCTGTTTAAACTCTGCCACTGTCACTGCCACTTTTTGCCTATATGACCTTTGGCAAGTCACAAACTTTTTTAATATACAATTTCTTTATCTGAAAAATAAGGAGGTTGCACTAGATTACTTGGCAGGCCCTTCCAATTCCGCATCTATAATCCTATGCTTTAAGAAGATTAAATAAACAAGGAAGAGAAGCATAAAGGACTAGAGGTGAGAATACCAGTTAGGAAATTACTGCAAAAATCCAAATTAGAGTCAATGAAAACCAGAGAGAGGGCACTGACAGTGGTAATGGAAAAGAAAGGATAAAGGAAGAAATATTGCAGAGATATAATTCACAGCACTTGGTAAATCACTGAATGTAGAAAAGGCCAAGGAAAGGATAACTGAGAAATGCAGCAAGTTAGTTGATTCTGGGGAGGTTTCTTTTTCTGAACTTTCCATTTCTCTGATCCTCTTTACAGGACCTTCTATGAGACTGAATAAAGGAAGAACATCTGGATGGTGGAAGGAAGGAGGGGATTAGAGAAGGTGCAGGTAGCCATTGGTGTTTGCCAGTTTTGCTACAATGGAAAAACAAGGACATACATCTCTTGATCAAGTGAAGGAAGGTGGGGAGTGAAGCAGCTGGTACCCTTCAGATGCAATCCAACCTACCAGGTACTTTGAAGTGACCTTCTGACCCTATCTTGATATACTCCACATCCATTGTCTTACAGCCATCAGCCCTAGGGGATCAAGAGGGATAGAAATCACAGAGTTTAAAAATCCTTAGCAGCCCTCCGAAGGGGAGTTTTCCTCAGGGCTGACAAAGTCCCTTGAGAATAAGTGATTGGCCATCTACCAACCAGGGCAACAGTTTACTTCTTTCCCATCATCTTATCATCATTGTACTTTAGTCTTCTGTCTCTGTGCTAGTCCCAGTCAACTGAGCCACTGAAGGACCTCCCTGTCCAAATCACCCCTTGCATCTCTACAGGGGGTTACAGGGTGTGTTCTATGGAAAGAAGGACAGAAATCCTGCCTGTCACCACCCACCCCTAGTAAAGAATACTCTACTAGGCTGAAGTCTACAGCTAATTCCATCAGAAAAAAAATCACTTAGTTGCAATAGTCACATTCTATATACCTCTTTAAGGATTTTCTTTTCCACTCTTGTGTACAACCTTTGCATTGATCCCTGCCAGGTCTGACCCCCTAGACCTGTGCTCCATCTCCCTACAGACCAGACTCCTTTAGGTCATGCCCAGCTCCACTAATTCCCCAACCCCTTCCCGTTCTTCTATGAATCTCATTCCAGGACTCTTGCTCAACCACTTCCCCTGCTTCCCCACTGGAAAATTGGTTTCACTCCTGGAACCACTCTGAGCTTTGCTAGGTTAGCCAATTCTAAGTCTCCACAGCACTTTCAGGACATCTCCAGTCATGCTCCAGAGGCTGAACACCCTACCTCCTTTCTACTTCTCCTTTATGTGTTGTCTTCCACAATAAGCACAAAGCAGAGTCAGAGACTCTGACAGAAACAAAGTCAGAGACTGTCTCCCTTGCTTTTATTTGTACATCCAGCATTTAGCACAGTGCCTGGCACATAGTAAGTGATTAATATGTGTTTTATCTATCCATCCATCCATCTATCTTTCTAATAGCCCAGGGCAAAGGAAAGAGTGAGGGGAGAGGGATGAGGTTCCCCAGATGAGGAAATAAATCATGCTTACCAAGGTAAGGCCATGTGGACATTGAGGTTACCATCCTCTGTGGCATTTACTAATCTTGTTGATACCAATATATTTTCTTTCTTGCTGAGGAAGACTTTGCAATCTGACACCATGGAAACGACATACCACAAGCCTGAAAACTGGAGAAAACAGTTTCATGGGCAAGACATTCCACTTGTCCTTCCTTCTGTCCTTTATCTATTCAGGGAAGCCAGGTGGATAAAGAGATCAGAGAAACTGAATGACTTGCATAGACAAGTCACACAGCAAGTCACAACTCCAGTGTATCTGTCTCCTGTGCTTGAGCTTATGATGGACCAGAAGGAAAGAAGAGGTTCAATGGTAGCTTCCCAAAACAGCCTTGGGCCCCCTTGCCTCGTGTATAAAGCTATTTTGGGCACCCCAGCCCTCATACTGATTGAAAGCACAGGGGAAAAAGAGAGAAAGCTTATGGAGAAGAGGCAGTTGAGTGGCAATGACCCATAGGACAGTCTAACCATAATCACAGTCTCACCCAGATAGGAGCCGTCTGACTCCAGCTCTTGCAGGGGTTGATTGTAAAAATGGGTTCTGAAAGAAAGGCACTGCAATGATAGGACACTATGAAGGTGTTTGTGACTGTAAGGTAAGACTTTAGGACAATGGTTACCATAGGGAGGAAGTGCCTCCATGTCAGCACCTTGGCACAAAGTCCTATTCAACCCACTCTAGAAAGATTTTTTAAACTACTAAGCATAGCTGAGACTGCGGGAAACTCCTAATGACCCTCAGCATCTCCTGTCAAGGACTTTAAAAGTTCAGTGTCATAGCTAAGAGTAGGTAAAGAGGAATAAGACTACCAGGGCACAGTCTACAGGAAACACTGAATGGACAGGTGAAGAGATGGATCAGAAAAATTCAACCTGGGGCTTTAAAGAACTATGCTTGAATAAATTTGAATAAATGACAGGTCATATATCCTGCTCTATCACCACCAAGTTGAGGGCACAAGCACTCTCAGGCACAATAATTACTAGTAACACCTCACAGCAATAACTCTGATGATGATGACCAAGGTGACCAATTGAATTTGAACCCTGGACCACTGTTTTTCTGGTCAGACTGGAACTGGGAATGATAAATAATTGGGAGTTTCAGTAGGTACTTCACAGGGAGGAGATCAGGAAAATGTCTGGGCTTAGGGAAAACTAGAAGTAGAAAGTATTTTACTGAGTGAGCATCTAATCCTCTGAAAGGATTGAACTCTCCATGGACACTGAACACCACTCCTACACCACCATCCCCAGCAAAAGAAACAGAAAAGTATAACAATTACCTGTTTGGCATCAAAGTCTGGTTGTACCAGGACATCAGCCTGTACCAGGAACACACAGATCAATCCCAGGAGGAAACTTAGCAGAATGGCCTTCATTTTCCTTGATTTCTGCTCTGTCCACTTCAGAAACCAATAATGTCTGAAAGGGGTGGATGGTCCCAGAATTTATACCCCAGGAGTGACCACCACATATCCAGTTAGCCTAGTTTTGCTCAGTGGAGTTGATTGTGTAAGATCTGAGCTAATAACATCCTGTCTATTTAAAGCATTAACTTCCCAAGTTTGATAGACCTGTCTCTGTTCATTGTATCATACAATTGAACAAGTGTTTTCTAATCTTGTTTTTCACCATTTTTTTTTACCAATTTTTGATGAGGGCTTTATACCTAAGATGTGTTTGCTTTTCATTAAATATGGAGAAGTATGGCCAAGGTCTGTCCTGGAAATCAGTGGTTGGGGTCCCTTGAGTCTCATTCCTGAGAAGCCTAAACAAGCATTTTTCATTCACTCTTTGAAACTTATTGGGGGTCAATGTTCTAAAAATCCTTTGGTTTTCCATTGGAAGTTGTTGGTAATTCAGTTCACTTTGGGATCCCAGTGTATCTTCTAGATGTTTGGGATTAGTTAACATGCCTCATCTTCTCTTTTCCCTTGGATGTGGTAGACCCAAGATCAGATCCCATTGCAACTTTGTGAATTGTGTTGAACAATTCCAAAGAAAGTGTTCCTAAGTTTAGGGAGACATTTGCAGGAGATATAACTGAAAATATATCCTAAAGGACTATTGGTTTTAGAGGAATAAAATCATCTTCCTTTTATGATTCTCCTCTAACCCAGAGCTGCACCAAGGTAAATATTATCTCTTTCTGTCTTTCATATATGTCCTACTCTATTATCCATACACAATCCCACAGAGTTCTCCATGCACTTTTCAATACTGCCCTTCAAACATTTTTTACCTAGGCTTTTATTGGGATAGGGAACTCTCTGATCAGGAAACCATCAATCAATGCAGATTGGCATTTTTTTCCTGCAATTTATAGTCCTAGAGAATGACCTAGGACACTGAGAAGTTAAGTGACTTGGCCAAATTCATACACCCAGAATATGTCAGAGATGAAATATGAACCCATGTTTTCCTGACTTCCAAACCAGCTTTCTACACACTCTTCCACCGTGCATCTTCCTATCCAACTCTGTCTTTCCAACACTATCCATAGCTACCCTTTATATATTCACAAGGAGAGAGTCACCAATGCATAGATGTGACTCCTAAGTTAACCACCCCCTCAGCAAAGGTGCCAAGGGGAAAAGAGAAGGTAATTCATTCTCCTACCTTAAAAGTAGTTCATTTCCTGAGCTGCTGCATGGGATTACACAGCTCATTTATCACTGTTTATGTAATTGAGTAGACTCCAGGGAAGTGTACAGTTGACCAGTTGCGATAAGCACCAAGCAAATGCCCAGAAAAGCAGGTGGGAAAAGTCTCCAGAACAGCCAAAAACTGAACCTTGAAGCAAAGAAACCTAGGGATGCCACCTGGCCTTAGTGAGATCATGTCCAAAAAAACTCCTGAGCAAGGCAGAGTGCAGTGTGCAAAACTCCGAGTTTAGGAGGGAGTATATTTGGCTCCTCAGACTCCAGAGAAAAGGTTTTTCCAGACTACAATCCAGCCATTGTAACATCTGGAGTTCCTGCCCCGGTCAACTGTTTTCAGCCTTAAGGCACATGAAAAGAAAAGTCATGATTTAAAAGGACGACCAAAAACATCACCATGGGGCCCTAGGCTTGGAGTCAGGAAGATCTGAGTTCAAATAGTACCTCTGATCCTGAGTAAGATGCCTAACCTCTTTATGCCTCAGTTTCTTCACCTGTAAAATGAAGATAAATAGCTAGTTGGCACAGTGGATGGCCTGGAGTCAGGAAGACATCTTCCTGAGTTCAAATCTAGCCTCAGTTAGCAGTTTGACCCTGGGCAAGTCGCTTAACCCTGTTTGCCTCAGTTTCCTCATCTGTAAAATGAGCCGGAGAAGGAAATGTCAAACCACTTCAGTATCTTTGCCAAGAAAATCCTAAATGGGGATAAGAACAGCCAGACACAACTCAAACAACAGCAATGAGGAAATTGAACTTGATGGCCTCTAGCATGTTTTCCAGCTCTAAATTTATGATTTTTTGATCCCAAGATGTTGCATTTCCAGTAATAGATTTCTTAAGAGAGAACCCTGTCCTCTCTAAGAGAAAATCAATACAAGAAATAAAAAGGAGCAGGGTTCTAGGAAAGGTCTGTCACCAAGGCTGCACCAGAAACATTTCCCTCCACCTGCCCCAGGAATGAACAGATAAGCTTGGAAGTGATACAATACCAGACATGGCCATGCGGTGGCAGTACAGACACCAACTAAGCTTGGAATCTGGGAAAAGTGTACTTGGTGCTTTCAAATCAAATGAACTCCAGAGACAGGGTTTTTTCCCCTCTATCTCTGCTGGGTTCCCAAGAGCAAAGATTCTGGCTTGTAATGCAGAAGACCTGAGGTTTCTCTGGGTTTGCAACATTCTTTTGGAGATTGCTCAGAGCACTAAACAAGGGGATTGGACCAAGTGACTTCTTACACCACACACGCACACACACACACACACACACACACGCACACGCACCTCAATTCATGATACTCTGGTTCCAGACTGTCTATCTACCTCACGGTATTTCTGGGACTGCAAGGCTTCTCTTCACCTCTGTAGACTGAGCAGAAAGAGGTAGAAAACATAGAAAGGGGAGACCAGAGCAAGACATTTTGTTCAGTCGTTTCTGTCTCTTCATGACCCCACCTGGAGTTTTCTTGGCAAAGATGCTGGAGTGATTTGTCATTTCCTTCTCCAGCTCATTTTATAGATGAGGAAACTGAGGCAATCAGTGTTAAGTGACTTGCCCAGGGTCACACAACGAGTATGTGTTTGAGGCCAGATTTGATGTCAGGAGGTTGAGTCTTCCTGACTCATTGCCCAGCATTCTTTCCACTGTACCACCTAGCTGACCCACAGCAAGACATATCCTCCTCTACAGGGGAGAAAGGTGTCCAATTAAGGAGGTTCAGAATTCACATAAACAGAATGCTCAGCACTCCAAGAAAGACCCAAGGCAATTTCTTTACAATATTCATTCAGAATATATGTATATATAGGCAAGTGAGAAAGAAACCAGAGATAACAGAATAAGAGGCTTAAAGATAGCAGAGCAACTATGATTAATAGTGGATATATATATTTACATATTTACAAGCATCACTGTTGTGGGGAAACACCAATACCTGACCACACAAGCTGGGGAATCCCGGGTACAGCCATCAAGGTCCTCCATGGGAGGGTCCCAGGCAGAGCGTCCTCTCCATGGGTGAGATTCCAATTTGGAGTCTGAATCTTACAATTTAAGTAGTGCTGAGAACAAAAAAGGCATACTGCCAGGTGTTTTTTAGCAAGCATCGGTATCTTGTGTGAGGCCAGGGAGGGAGGCCAGTCCCTCCAAGGCACCCCCAAGAGTGATGTTTCCTTGGAGTGGCTAGTTCCAGGAGCTGGGCAGTTATCATATCTCTTCTCAAGAACCTGGCCAGGGTCCCAGAAGAGGAGCAGCCCTCAAGTTCTCAGGATCCCTGTTCCCAAACAACTCAGGGCAATGGAAAGGTCATATTGAGTTGGGGCCTTGGTTTGTATAATCTTATTCCTCACAGAGGGGCTTACGTTGCCCCTACAAAAGGTTGGACTAGAAAATCTCTGAGATTCCTTCCAACTCCAGGATCTAGGAACCTATAATCAGGTCAGAGAAGGATCCAAGATCCAGAAGGTGGCAAAAAAGAACCAGAAAAAAGGGGGAGAGGGACAGCAGCTGCCCACATGCAGAGAGACCTGTTTGCAGAGATTATTCCATCAATTCTTCTCTTTGTCCAGACTATTGACTTAAGTTTGTCACCACTCTGCAAATTCTAAGCAAACAAGGGGTAGAAATGATAACTGACCAAGAAAGCAGAGATGAGAGCAACACTTCTGTTGACTCTCCCATCACTTCTCCAGCTTCTAAATGGGCAAAAGGCTGAAAGGAGATGGGGACCCCAGTGTGAAACTGAGCATTGAATCAAAAAGTGAAGTGCCCAACTCTAGATGGATGCTTAGGGTAATTGGTGACCTGAGAGGAAGGAATGGAGAGTTGTAACTGATTATCTCAGGAGATTCCCGAGACACTGGTACCAGTGGCAGACGTTCCAATATATTGACAAGTATGGTTGACCTATCTAGGAAGTGGTGGAGAGAAAAGAGGAAGGTTCCCAACTATGAGTCAATGGCCTCTGCTCCCTAATCATCTGCAGACCCCATTCTGTCATTCAATTCAACAAAAATGTGGTAGATCCAAGGGTGTGATACAGTCAACTCCTACCAGTTTCAGAAAGTCAATTGTTACTTTCAGTGTGAGCATTTAAACCTTGACAAATGCTACAAATCAGGCCTCAATTTGTTTTGTTGATTGCCTAGATTTAAGAACGTGCTGGAGAAAATGTTAATAATGCAGATTAAACTTAAAAGTGTCTTGGGTGCACTTTTTTTCCCTCTGGAGAATGGTTTGTTAAAGCATTTACAAGCACACCCCTAATATCAATTCCTCCCAAGTGCAAGATGTGAAGTAGTGGATTGAGAATGAACAAGAGATTCAGGAAGATAGGAGTTCAAATCCTACCTCTGACACCTATCCAAGCCCCTTAATCTCTTAGTGCCCCCAGGCAATTCTCAAACACTGGAATTCTGAACCCTGCCCCCAAGGAGTCTATGCATATGGATGGTGGGGAAAAAAACCCCATCTTTATTTTCCCTCACCTCTAGCTGAAATTTAGCATTTCCCCTTCAGTAATTTAAAAACATTATTCTGAGAAGAGGTCCATAGGTTTCACCAAATTGCCAAAGGTGGCTATGACACACACAAAAGTGAAGAACCCCAGTTCTTTAAGACTAGAAGTTGCAGAGCATTTACTGATATGTGTTAATAGAGGGAGTCTTCTTCATCATGTTCCCTTCACAACTGAAATCAGAAGACTGACCAAAAAACATGTGCAAAACCCTGTTCCAGGCCCTTTACATTCTACTGGAAGGATAAAGCATGTTCACCAACAAATAAGCAAATGAACAGGTAGATAAATAGATAAATTGATTAATATGCATATGAACAAGTGAACTAATACAGGAATGAATGAATGAATAGATTAGATAAATACATGAATGAATGAACAAGTAAATAAATGGAGGAATGAATAAATGCAGACTCTATAAATTAATGTCCCTTTTTGCATATGGACTTTTTATCTGCCAAAAGGGGACAAAAAAAGACATTCCTGTGAGAAAAGCACCAAGAAAGTTCAGAAAACCTGAGAAAAAACTGTTCCCAGATCTGAGAGGACCTGATTGAAAGCAGTTCAAAGGCACAAGTACTGACTGACTTCTGGCTGAAGAATCCACATTTCTTCCCATCTCTAACTGTGCCCCTGTCCCTGCTTGGCCTTAGCTCTCTGCCCAGGCCCTATAGAGGTCAGAATCTATCCAATGACTAGGAATACCAGTTGGTCTAAGAATTTCCAAACAAGCAATAGTGGGACAGGAGCCAAAGTCAGTCAGTAAATAAGCATTTATCAAGTTTAATCAATTTAATTAATAAAAATTGCTAACATTTATATAACACTTACTATGTACCAAGCACTGTGTTAAGTGCTAGACCAAAGCAAGTTGGAGTCACACATCGCTGACATATAGTTTCAGAACCTGGACTGGAATTTGATACTACCAACTAGAGAAGATTTATTTCCACCCTGCCAACCCATAGCTCTGTACCCCTAAAGCTGCACAGAACTGGCAGGGACCACGGACTAGAAGAGAATGAAAACAACTCCATCCTTAACTTTCAAAGTAGATGGAAGGAGACTTTGGCACCAATGTCAGAATGGTAACTTGAACAATGAATAAAACACCCTCTAACAAACATAGATCCAAGTTCTTACCGGTAAATAAATTTTGCATGTGCATCTCCAATGTTTGTTTATTTATCAATTCTACATGTATATCCGTATATATGTGTATGCCTGTGTATTTACATACATAAATACATATATGTGTGTGGATGCAGATGCAGATGTAGATATAGATGTAGATGTAGATGTAGGTGTAGGTGTAGATGTAGATATTGTTGTGGCCAGGATACTAGTGGAACTGGGGAGGCTTGAGTTAGCCCTTAGATTCCCACAGCACCAGCTTGGGAGCCAAGAATGGAGGAACAGACCTGAAGCAGTTTGAGGCAACTTTGCCCCAAGGTAGGTGGTGGCTTTTGGACCTTTAGTCACATAAATAGAAACAGATGTAGGAGTTTAGTGGAGGACTCCTAAGACATCAGGGAACTTCCTTGACAACTGCTTTTTTTTCTTTTTCCTGACAACTTTCACCTGTTTTTGCCTTCTGGACTGTTTTGTTGTTGTTGTTGTTGTTGTTTACTCCATTGGGAATTATTTTTTACTGGGAGAGAGAAGTAATCAGATATGTTTTTATTAAAGGGATTGTTTATCTGAACCTTCAGGTTCTGTAATCCATTGTACCAAATATGCAACCACAACAGAATTATTAGTATTACTATGCTTATAAATATATAATTGTAAAACTTACCATACCACTAATAATTAATGTACATTATAAAACTTAGGAAAGCCAGAGTGGTACAGCCCAGAGAGCACTGACCTGGAAGTCAAGGAGGCCTGGAGTTGTCCTCTCTCTTTGACACTCACTAGCCATGTGGCCCTAGACAAATCACTGGACCTCTCAATGATCTAATCCAATAGTGTCAAACTTAAATGGAAATAGATCCCTATGACTGAGGCATGTTGATTTAGAAAACCACAAATTAACATTGAGGAGCAACTAAGTGGCACCATAGTGCACAGAATGCTGACCCTGGAGTCAGAGCATCTTCATGAGCTCAAATCTGGCCACAGAAGCTTACTAGCTGTGTGACCCTGGCCAAGTCACTTTGCCTCAGTTTCCTCATCTGTAAAACGATCTGGAAAGGGAAATGGCAAATCACCCTGGTGTCTTTGCCAAGAAAACTCCAAAATGAAGAGTTGGACATGACTGAAATAACTAAAAAAAAACAACAAAATGTTGAATTGAATTTTTATTTATTTTGTTAAACAATTTACAATTACATTTTAATCTGGTTCCCACTTCCAGAGAGGTTTGCAGGTCAGTTGCATAGGGAATTTGACACCTCCATTCTAGGCAACTCTCTAAGAGTTTATCTTGCAAAGAAGAAGCTAATAGTCATTGATGGAGGGAATTTCTTCTGCAATTTCCCCATACCAATAATAAAAATAGCTAACATTTATATAAACTTACTATGTGTCAGGCACTATGCTGAGTACATTTGATCCTCACAAACAGCCCTGAGAGGTAGTTGCTAATATTATCCTTACTTTACAAATGGTGGAACTAAGGTAGAGGTCAAGTGACTTGTCCAGGGTCACATATCTAGAAAGTGTCTGGGGATGGATTTAAGTTGGGTCTTGCTGACTACAGCCCCAGTGCTCTGTACACTATGTTACCTAGATGCCTGATGAAATCACAGATCCAGTTTCTATCATTATAAAACTTAAGACAAATACTAGAAATTTTAAGATGAGATAAAAGTGAAGTAATAATTTTCCTAGAGTAAATAGGGAGCCACTGGAGTTTATGGAGTAGAGAGGTGTTATGGACAGACCTAGGTTTTAGGAAAAATCACTTTGGCAGCTTTGTGGAGGATACATTAGCTGGAGGAGAGACTTAAGGCAAGGAGACCAATTAGAAGCCTATTACAATAGTCAGGTGAAGGTGATAAGGCCTTGAACTATGGTAAAGGTTGTTTGAGTAGAGAAGAGACTGATATAAGAGAAATTATGGAGGGAAAAATGACAAATTTGGCAACTCACTGAATAAGTGGGGTGAGAGAAAATGAGAAGCAGTTTGGTGAAATGGAAAATGCACTGGACTTGAGATAAAGAAGACATGGGGGTTCAAACCCCACCTCAAAAATGTCACTGGTTAAACCACTTAACTTCTCTGTGCATTGGTTTCCTCATCTGCTAAAATGAGGAGAATTAGATTCAATGGCCTCCAACTTTCCTTCCAGGTCTTAATCTATGATCCTATGAGTCAAAGAGAGTGTGAAGGATGAGGATCTGGATGACTAGAAGGATACTGATAAACTCAACAGAAATAAGAAAGTTCAGAACAGGGAATGGTTTGGAGGAAAAGATAATGAGTTCTGCTTTAGGTATGTTGCGTTTGTGATGCCTAAGAGATATCCAGTTCAACATATGCAATGGTTAGTGTGTGATATAGGAACAAAGTTCTAGAGAGAGATTAGGACAGATATAGAAAGCTATAAATCATTAATTAAACTTGTGGGACTGATAAAGTCACCAAGATAGAGTCTACAATGAAAAGAAAAAAGGATCCAGGACAGAGCCATGCAGAAGATCCATAGCTAGGGGGCATGGTACTATGAGTGATCCAGAAAAGAAAATTGAGTAGGCAGGGTCAGACAGAGAAGAGAAAGAGTAGAAAGTAATGCCATGAAGAGAGTAAATACACAGTAAGGGAGGATGGAAAACAGTGTCAAATGCTACAAAGGGGTCAAAAAGGAAGAAGACTGAGAAATTAAGAGTTGGCAACTAAGAGACCAAGTGTAACTTTGAAAAGAGCAATTTCAGTTTAACGATGAGTCAAGGAAGAGAAGGTTGAGAACATGGAACACTAGAACAATGTTAGCTCCTTACACAGAAAAAAGGAAGTTCAGAAGAGGGGTGGACCAAGGTGCGGGCACAATGGGTGAGAAGGGTAGAAATTATCCTGTGCTACTGCTAGGATTACCTGGATCTAATTATTTTATATAATCCCCTTTAGGGATGGACACTGCTGTATTGCCACTGAAGTTAAGTTACAGTCACTGAAAGCCAGTGACATGCTAACACTGAAAATTTAACAATCAGCTCAGAAGCTGACTCCTGCACATCTCTCTGGCAGGGTCACAGCTTTGGAGACTACTGTTCTAAGAGACCAGAAGCAGAGAACCAGCCATAGCAGGCCAGCCCTGGGGTAAATAGGCAAGTTTAAGAACCTGTACACTAGTCCTTTAGATAACCTAGATTAAAGACCTTGACTTTGTGAGTCAACCAAAGTGGCGACAGACACATTTACATCTGCTACTTCAGCACCTCCATTTTAATGATATCACCTACCACTAACCCCTCAACCTGTAATTAAGGACCTGAAATTGGAACATGGGAAGGGACCTCGCTCACAGGAATTCTGAGTCTCTCCAACTCCAGAGTAGGTTTCCAATGTGCAGGAATAAAAATCCCAATACTTCTGAATATATAAACTACTGGGTTAAGTATTTGAAGAGAGAAGGAAAGAGAGGACACCAGGTCAAGGAGACATTCTCATTCTAAATTCACATGCCATCCTAATCAGGTACAATCCTAGATATGGCCACCAGGTGACAGCACTAACATGTTGGATAAAGAACAGGTTGCCCAAGCTGTGAACAAATGGCCTCAGGAGAGAGAAAGAAGGCAGGAAAGGGAGGGACTATAGGGGACAAGAGCTATCCCTTCAGGTTGTACCAACTGTTTGATCTCTGCCAACCTTCCAGGCGCTCGAATGGGGGGAATAGTACAGCGCCTGTTGCAACAGCACAATCTCAGAGAGCACCGAATGGGAAACAGAGGAAGGGGAACTACAACCAGACAGAAAAGAAGAGAGGAAAGAACAGAGCATAAGAAATAGAAAGAGGAAAACAGAGGTATAGCAATCTAGTGAAGGATCCAAGCAGGATAGTAGCTTTGGAGTTGAACTGATTTGTCTCTAACTGAGCTGGGTGTGGGGACCATAAGAGGCCACTAGAGTTTACTGAGGAGAGAGAGAATCACTCTGAGGGGTATGTAGAGGATGGATTAGAGAGAGGAGAGACTTGAGACCAAAAAGGATGCCTAAAAATATAAATAGGATTATTAAAATTAACATGGTTTGGTAGAATTGCTTTTTTAACATATTCTGCTAACAATACCTAGTATTTGTGAATGTTGAGTTCTGTTGCTCTGTTACTCAATATAAAAATGTTGAGTTCTGTTGCTGTAGAACCATGAAATCCTTGATATTTTTCCATCCAAAGAGATGCTCACTTTGTTTCCTAGTTCTAAGCTACTGACTGTGAAAGTACATGCATGGCCTGTGTACACACACACACACACACACCCTCAGTATCTTGAACAAGTACAGGGTATGTTGAATAACAACAGGGTCATGCTTACATGAACTGATGCAAAGTGAAGTTAGCAGAACCGTAGAACATTGTACATGGTAACAGTAACATTGTGTGATAATTAACCATGATAGACTTAGCTTTTCACAGCAATACAATGATCTAAGACAATTTCAAAAGACTCAGGTTAGAAAATGTTAACATCCAGAGAAAAAACTATGGAGTCTGGATAAGATCAAAACATACTATTTTCACCTTTTTGGATTTTGGGTTTTTCTTTCTCATGGTTTTTCCCGTTTGTTCTGATTCTTTTTTCACAACATGACTTAATGTGGAAGTCTGTTTAACATGCCCAATATTTATGAATATCACCATAAATGCTAGGCTCTGTTGCTGTAGAACTAGGAAATCCCTGATATGTTTCCATCCAGAGAGATGTCCCCTTTGTTTCCTAGTTCTAAGCTACTGACTGCATATATGTATAACCTATACCAGATTGCTTGCTGTCCTAGGGAGAGGGGAGGGGAAGGGGGAAGAAAAATCAAGAACTCAAAATATTATAAAAATGAATGCTGAAAACTATCTTTACATGTAATTGGAAAAAATAAAATACTTTCAAGTGAAGGGGGAAAAAAGAATAGGTGCCATGTCCCCCATGTAGACTGAGAGCTCCTTTGAGAGACTAGTCAGGTCATTGCAGATTGCTTGGACCAGGCAGCTGTAAGACATCTCTCTTTATTTTTCTATGTCTCCTGCTAGATATCCATCCGTGCTCACTAACTCCCCCATTAGCATCACTCCTCCCCTTCTGTCCCTACCTTTCATTCTTTCTCCTTCATCCCTCCAGTGACTCTACATCCCTCACAGAATCAAAGATTTTAGAATCTAAACACTTGGAATGGACCTCAGAGGTCATCTAGTCCAACCTCCCACTCCTTGCAGGAAGTCCCTCAAAATCATCCACAGCCACATTGAACCTCTGCTCAAATATTTCCAGTGACAAGAGAGATCACTACTGCAGGACTGCTACCCAAGCATCTGGTGGATACAGTGGATAGATGATGAACTTGGAGACAGAAAGACTTGAGTTCAAATCCTACCTCAGATTCCGTAGGTTATATCACCTACAGAATCAAATATAAAATCCTCTCTTGGGTGTTCAAATCCCTTCATAAGCTAGTCCCTTCCTACTTTTCCAGTCTTTATACCTTATACACCCTTATCTCCCCTTTGATTTAGTGACGCTCACCTCCTTCCTGTTCCTCTGGACATTCCATCTCTTAGCTCCTGGCATCTTTGCTGACTGTTTCCCATGTTTGGAATGTTCTCCCACCTCATCTCTGCTTCCTGACTTTCCTGGCTTCCTTCAAGTCCCAATTAAAACCTCACCTTCTACAAGCAGCCTTTCCCATAATCCCTCTTAAATCTCTTGCCTCCCCTCTGTAGACTATTTTCAATTTATCCTGTATATAATTTGTTTACATGTAATCTCTCCTATTAGATTATGAGCTCCTTGAAATTCTTTTGTCTTCGAGCAGCTAGGTGGTATAGTAGATAAAGCATTGTGCCTGGAGTCAAGAAGACTCATCATCCTGAGTTCAAATCTAGCCTCAGATACATACTAAGCTGTGTGACCCTGGGCAAGTCACAACTCTAATCGCCTCCAAAAGTTAAATCTTTTTATCTTTATATACCCAGTGTGTGGCACATAGTAGGTGTTTAATAAATGTTTGTTGACTATTAGGTATGTAATCCTGAGCAATTCATTTAACCTCTGTCTGCCTCACCTTCTAAAAGTATAAAATGGGAATAGGATATCTCACCCACAGGACACTAGTGGGGAAGGGGATGATGGAAGGGAGGGCAGGCTGGGGGAAGGGAGGTTGGAAGCACCCACTTTTGAAAAGGGACAGGATCAAAGTAGAGAATAGAACAAGTGGGGGTGGGATAGGAGAGAGAGAAATATAGTCAGTCTTTCACAATATATCCACTATGGTAATGTTTTGCATGGCTACACATGTGGGTGACAAGGGAGGAAGGGAATGAACCAGGAATTAGAAGTTTTAAAATCAAATGTTTAAAAATATATAAATATTATTATTAATACTATTCTACATATAAATGGGAAATGAGACATACAGGCACTGGGGCACAGAGATTCACCTTGCCCTACTGAAAAAGTCAAAGGGGGTATGGGAGAAGATATGGGAGAGAGCAGATTGGAGGAGGGGATATCCTGTGAGACTGCTATCCTGGGGTGGTGGATAGGGGAAAAATGGGGAAAAAATTGTAACTCAAAATCTGGCAGAAATGAATGATGTAAACCAGTTAATAAAGCATTTGGGGGGAAAAAAGTATAAAATGAGGATAATAGCACCTGCCTCATGAGGTTGTTATGAGGATAAAACAAGATAACTTAATGTAAGGTACTTTGCAAACCTTAAAGCACTATATAAATGATAGCCATAATTATTATTATTATGAAGTGGTTAGTTCCACTGCTGGAAAATCCTCATTATTAAAAAATGCTGGGACATTAGTCCTGGAGTCAGGAGGACCTAAGTTCAAATCTAGCCTCAGACACTTGACACTTACTAGTTGTGTGGCCCTGAACAAGTCACTTAACCCCAATTACCTCACACCGAATAATTTTACTTGCTTATTTCAAGCCCAAAGCTACCTCACCATAACTTCTGTCAATTTGTTTGCTTCTGCTTCCTACAGCCGGCTCCATAGAATGTCTGCTCCCACCCATCCCCACAGTACAACCCTGAAGTTACATTATGTCATCAGCCCCTTTGTGTGTTGAGGTTGTAGGGGGAAGGAGATGAAACCAGTGAGAGTGTCTCCAGATTCTGTTAGGGAAAAGAAGGGGTGGAAGGAGCCGTGAGCCTCTCATCGAAGAACGGGTTTCAGGGCAAGCTACGCTGGCCAGTTAAGGAGCCTCTTTGCTCTCTTCCACCTGAGCCCTCAGAAGAATGTAAAAAAGGCTCACTGAAACTTGGGGAAAGAGGCCAAACTCCCTTTCCCGTTTTTTCCTTTGTAGAAAAATAACACCAGCTTTCTGTGAGAAAAATATTTTTTCTTTTTATATTTCAGTAAAAAGTTGGATGCTTTTATATTTTATTAAATATTAAAACAATAATCCTCTGAGAATAAAAGCTAAAAATTTCCAAGATGACCCAGATTTTCAAGGAAGCTTTGAATAATAGACAGAGCCTGCTGATACCTAGCATTTGATGCCTCCATTATTCTTCAGCCTGTCAGCAGTGATCCAGAGAGGATGACAAGGCACAAAGAGGACCTATCTTAGATGCATGTGAGTATAAATGAAGGGCAAGGAGAGAAGGCTCAAGGGTCCCTGGACTTATTGCAGGATAACACGTTGGAGTGGAATTCAGTCATCTCCTTTCCCTTCTTCCTAATGTATTGCTTTGCACATAGAAAGTACTTAATAAATGTTTTTTCATTCACTTATCTCAGGGGGCATAGCAATTCAGGGTGAAAATCTAGGTCATGATGCTATCTCTCCTTTCTGGGCCAAGTGGATCTATCTATTTCCTCCCGATCACATTCCAGATCACTGGGAGGACTCCCAGAGAACCTGCCATCCCACTGAGAGCTAAGTGGGCCGAAGCTTCATCTCACACACTTTGTAGGAGTAGTTGTCCCCATGACCTGTCTTCCAGTTGATTCCATCAGCCGGGCTCTCATGGGGCCCTCTCAGGTACTGACCATTGAGGTTGGACAAGTGGCAATCGTTGTACCACCAGGCCCCCTGGTAGGTCATGGCGCAGTTGCCCTCATATGCATCGTTGTCTCGGTCTCTGGTAGTGAAGCCAAAGTGGTTGTGATACATCAGAGAGTCACCTGCAGGAAGCCATCGTTAGCAAATACAGATAGGTCATTTCCCAAAGTAAGTAACATGCAGGACAGCTATCCCTTCCACATCTGAGGGGAGGTAGGGAGGTAGGGGTGTATTTCTCCCATCCAGAAAATCCAAATAAAAATTTTTGGTTCTCCCTTTTTACCAGAGAAGAAGTCTGATATTTTTTTCTTTTCCTTTTATGGGGTGTTTACAGTACCTTCTTGTAAAACTTGGACTAAATATTTGGTCATAGGCTGCATTATATAATACTATACATATATTTTATGCATTTCTGAATTTCTAAATTTTTTCTGTATCATCTGTGGCTTCCACAAAACTCCCCCCAAATTTCCATTTAATTTCTCATGCCAGCCTGCAATATATCGAAACTGTAATGGGGGAAATCCTAGAGATGGTTTGTCCCAGGGAAAAAGAAGGATAAGGAAGAAAGGTGGACAAAGTCAATGAATCACTGACCCTTCCTGAGGAGTTTGGGGAAGGGATTCTGATGGCTTTGCTGAATTATGAACTGAGCTCCTTCTTAAAGAGTACAGCATGTTATATAGCCCCAGGTGAAATTAGGAAACAGAATTTTGCAATGATGGGTAGTTTTAAAAAAAAACCCTGGGCTAAGAATCATGATTTGATTTTTTGCCATGTTATGTTTTGACATCAACTTCTCTATTTACTGGCCATTTGTCAGCAAGTTTCATGCCCTCCCTAGGTTTTCATATTCTCACCTGTAAAATGGTCATGATACTACATGCCCTATAAACCCCAGAAATCTTGTGCAGATAGAATTGTTAGTATCTCTCTAACCTACCTACTGTATTTTATTTTGTAGAAGGTAAGGTCCTTGGGGCAGCTAGGTGGCATGGTGAATAGAGCACTGGCCCTGGAGTTAGGAGCACCTGAGTTCAAATCCAGCCACAGACACTTAACACTTATTAGCTGTGTGACCTTGGGCAAGTCACTTAATCCCAATTGCCCTGCCCTCCCCCCTCAAAAAAAAAAAAAACCTATGTCTTTTGTCCTTGTTTGCCCAAAGCTTCAGAGGCAATGTGGCATAATCAATAGATAACTGACTTCTGAGTGAAGATGACATGGGTTGGTGTCTTCCCTCTGACAAATGTCACCCAGGACAAGTCACTTAACCTAGCTAGGTGACTCTCTTAAGCCTAGAAGTTTCAGAAAAGCTGTTGACTTGCATTGGTGGGAGTTTCATCATCCAGGAGTTCCCTATATCAATGAAATCAGGTGCAGTCTCCATTCCTGTACTATGTCTCACACTGGAAGTGCCCTTCACCCCCATGGCTCCTCCCTCTGATTGGCTGGTTCCTCCCAGACCCTCCAATTTAAGGAGGAAACTCAGGCCAACCATGTCTTCATTTCTCTCCAGGTTCCACTGAATCTCCACAAGACTTTCTCTACCATGGCCCTTTCATGCCAGGGGTGGGGAACCTGCAGCCTTGAGGTTACATGTGGCCCTCTAGGTCCTTAAGTATGGCCCTCTGACTGACTCCAAACTTCACAGAACAAGGATTTGTTAAGGATTTAGAAGGCTGCAGGTTCCCCACCCCTATACTAGAAATTCCCTAAGAGCAGGAATTGTGTCTTATTTATGTTGAAATCTTCCCTAACACTTTGCTGAAACAAATCAAAAGGCATGATACATTAGGTGAAAAACCACTCCAAAAATTAAAAGTAGTAATGAAGAGATTTGACTCTGGCTAATTGACCAGAGCTGGGATAAGACATTTGTGTACTTTAAGCAATGAAAAGGTATTATCATTATAATTGTGGGATGGATTGAGTAATGAGCTTAAAGTTCAAATAACTTCGGTTCAAACCCTGCCTCTGATCTTGCCATTAGTGTGACCCTGGGCAAGTCGTTTAACCTCTGTGGAAATCAAACAACTCCCTAGGATACACCTACTATGTTATATACGGGCTGGCAATCAGTGTTGGTGGAGAGAGTACCCAAACTAAAGAAATCATAGATCCTTCCCATATTTACAAATTTTCACAATGATCCTCAGGGTCATTTTATGTTGTATTCCATAATTCTCTACCATTCCTTGATTTTTCTCTCCCCTATAGAATTATGGATCAATCCTTCACCCACCTGCATTTCCATCCACAAAGGCACCCAGACTCAGTCTGTAGTTCTCAGTCTCCCCAGCAACCTGGAATGACCTATACTTGGCAAAGTGGTGATTGTGTTCAAAGTCTTGGAGGTCAATTCGAAGTTCACTGTCATCTAAGTGAGAAAGTTGGACAGCACCTCACCTATCATGCCTCATGCTCCCAAGGGTGGGTGACGGTAGAGGGAAGAGACATTAGGTTCCTGGGAGTAAGCACAGTGTAGCAAAAGGGAACCCTTTCCCTCCTTAGCATCTTCTACTCCTTTTGGATCATCACCCTCACCAGACCTAGAACATTTGGAGAATCCCTGGCTCACAGCATAGGAAATAAGGACAGATCTTACGTTGTAGTAGAGTTGAAAAGTCCGGTGGGTCATTCCATATCCCTCAATGTCTTACCAAACCTCAATCCCAGAACTATAAGACACTTAGGCATCTTAGATCAGATTTGAAAACTGTATCTCATGCATTAATGTCCACAGGATGAGAAATATCCAAGTTTTCACTGTAATAGAGGAGACAACTACAGCCTAGGTCCCTGAAGGCAGAATTTTCTGTAGCTAAAATATTTGCATTTATTTTTTAAAGCATTAAATTATTTTCCCTGTTTTGTCTCCATACATGTTTTGCCTCAGACAGCCACTTGCCTGGTCTGCCTCTGGCCTGGCTAAGTCCAGTCCTTGCACTTAAGCTAGCAAGGATAGGCATTTCCCAAAGCTTATCAGGACCACCTAGCTTCACTAAGGAGTTTCCCAGAATGCAGTTGTCCCATGACTTCTCCAGGCTCTGGGAGGAGCCTATGGACCCAAAGTCCTCCCCATTCCATATCCAGGAAGAGAAGAGAAACGAGGCGGTCCTACCAGAACTGCTGCTCTCCCCCGAGACCCTGGAACCTCACCCTGAACTGTCAGCAAGTGAAGATTATCATTTCCCAGCCAAAATTCCCCCAGTCTGCTGCCAAAGCCTTTCTTATAAGCGGCCCAGGATCGGAAAAAGTTCACAGACCCATCAGCCCGTCTCTGGAAAACCTGTGGAAAAATGAAAGCACCTCCCCCCCAACCCCAAATAAGTGTTCCTGCTTCCCTCTTCCCCTCTCCCTCCCAAGGACAGGATAAAAATGTAAGCAACTGATACCACTAACATGAGCTGTTCATTGGTCTCCCAAAAGCAAGGTCCAGGAGCCCTATCCAGTAGAACCCTCCAATAAGGCACAATTCCCCACCCTCACATGAGATGATTGCCTCTCTCCTCAGAGCACAGCTACACCAGGCTGAGACATAGCTTGGATCATCCAAAAAAGGCAATGGTTCAGCTGGGTTCCCTAAAGTCGATGGTTGTAACCCTTGGCCCAAGCTGGCTCTATCCACTGTGGGGCCAGGCTCAGCCCCAAGCACTCCCTTAAAGTGATCCCTGGTTCCCTCCCCATATTGACTACGGAAACCTTCTCTTGCCCTCCTCCCCCTTCCCTTTCAGACCAGTGTTGCTGAGACAAGCAGGCTAGCCTGGGTGCTTGGATGTGAGTGGGGTCAGAACTGAGACTCCAGATCAGAACTGCAAACTTGACTCTCTTAGAAGCATCCATTTCCTGAGGGACAGGGGGCAGGGAGAGTGAGCTGCAGCAGAAGCAGCAATCCAGGACAGCAGCACAGATGCCCTGGAAGAGCTGGGCTTATACTCACAGTCCAGCCCCCTCCATCAGTGTTCATGTCACACAGCACAGTCAGAGATTTGCAGTCAGAGAGGTAGATAGTATACCAGCCACTGAGGGTATTCCCTTTACCCAGCAGCTCCTTACAATTTCTTGCCCCTGCAGAGACAAAAGGTTAGAAATGGACAGGGAAAAGACCACCTGTCCCAGATCCCCTGCCACTCCAACTTTGGGTGTCATTAGGAAGCCCCTGGCAGTGGAAAGTTGGAAGGGGAGAATGAGCAGGTATAGGGAGTGGTACTTGCTCTCACATGCCTTTGGGTGGTGGAAGAAATAGGCTGACAGAGTCTCTGAGTCCCCTAAGCCCCCAGGAAATTTAGGCTGGTTCTCCTCTGGAAATAATGAGGAACTGGACAAATCTGAACCTTCTGGCCCCAGGCGTGAGCAGTGAGAAAAGGAGCCCCTGGGTCAAGTGGAGGAAGCAATCACCTGTCTTGCACAGCTGAGTTTCCAGCTCCTCACCTGTACAAGGGAAGAAAATAATCAAATGCTTGGAAATCAGGACCCTCATTAACATTTTGTTTTTAGGCTACGACTACATACAATGCAATATAATAACAAAATACAATGCAGCAGACATTTATTAAGGACCTACTATGAACAGGGCACTGAGGAGAGGCAAATTTTCAGATAATAATAGCTAGCATTTACATAGTGTCTTAAGATTTGCAAAGCACTTCAAAAATATTATTTCATCTTATCCTCATACCAACCCTGAGAGGTAGTTGCTAATAAGAAAATAAGGCAGATAGAGATTAAATGACTTGCCCAGCTAGTAAGGCTGGATTTGAACTCAGGTCTTCCTGACTTCAGACTAGATTCCAGACTCCAAATTCTAGTCCTCTAATACCAGGAACAGTGCTCTTTCCACTGTCCAATCTTGTACCCTGATTCCAATGTTATTTTCACAATAGGATTTCTACACTAATACAGGTGTCAAGGCAGCTAGGTAAAGCTGTGGATAAATTGCCAGGACTAAAGTCAGAAAGACATATCTTCCTGAGTTTAAATCTGGCTTCAGATACTTACTGTGTGACCCTGAACAAGTCACTTAACCCTGTTTGCCTCAATTCCTCACCTGTAGAATGAGCCGGAGAAGGAAATGTCAAATTTCTCCAGTATCTTTGCCAAGAAAACCCCAAATGGGGTCATGAAGAGTAGGACATGACTGAAAAACAACCTAAGAACCACCACTACCACCACCCCATTGTAGAGTCCCAGGCTAAGCCAAGAGGGGATCAGGGCAGTTTTGTTCCCAATTGTTCCTGACCTCTCCCAACTCAGTAATATTGCCAGTATCAGAGGATAGATCTATATAAGGAGCTCCCCAGCTTTTGTGTTTTTATCTCTTAGAGAAAGAGGACACTATGATCTCAGGGTTGTTTCTCTTCCACCGTAACATTTTATCATCGCAGTTATTCCCAAGGCTAAAGGCAATCTACATCCCCCTTCATCTCTCTGTATACACACAAACACAGAGACAGAGCTCTATGCCCAGGATGAACACTGTCTGGGAAAACTGTCAGCGTTCTCTCCCCACTTGAACAAGGAGGTAGATCATGTTGGAATTGGAGACAGAATGATTTGAGTTCAAATTCAGCTTCAGATACTTACTAGATGTGTGACTGGGCAAATCACTGAACCCTTCTTGTCTTCAGTTTCCTAATCTATACAATGGGGGTAACAATAATAAATGCTCCTACTTCTCAGGGTTGTGTGAATCAAATGAGACATTTGTAAAGTTCTTTGCAAACCTTAAATCACTATATAAACATTAGGTATTATCGTTATGTATTTATCTGTTTCCATGTTATATCTAACATAAACTCATAGAGGAAAGAGATTGCCTTTCACTTTGTCTTTGTAATGGGGATAATTAGAATCCCCCCTCCCTTGAAATCTGCTTTGCCTAGAGCACATCTCCTACTTCTAGGCATGGCATTTCTTAGCTTTATTAAAAAAGCTCCTTCAGTAATGCATTACCACATCTTAGAATCCTTATCATGGAAAATTCTTCAGGTCTAATCTTAATGCCTATACATTTCAAATATAAGACTGATTGGTCCTGGTATAAACCAGAGGACAGGTAATAGAATCACAGACCCATAGAAACAGAGCCTTACCTATTCTTCCAGGCATCCCAGGATCTCCTTTGTCTCCTAGGGATGGAAACTGATTCAGAATTAAATAAATAACCCAAGATTACAACCTCCTATAAGGGCCCAACTCAGGAGACTACAGAAAAGCAACAGCACAGTTGGTATTAGCTATTTTCTGAATGGAACCAACAACTTGGCATTGGCCATTTTCTGAGTGGAGATGGAAACAGTTAACCACAGTAGGAATTGACTATAGACCTGCAGAGATTGTCCCTGACTGCTGAGATAACCTGATACACCCCAATGAGTCTTCCATCCAGAGTCTTCATTTCCACGACTTAAACACAGCTTGCTTTCCGGAAGCTTGTTAGCTAGGTTAGATGCTGGTTCCTTTTATCGTATACCTGGATCGCCAGAGTAAGTTAGGGGGAAAAGACATGGGGTTCTGTTTGGCACAACTTTGTTTTCTGGTTTGCAAAATTTTCCAAGGCTGGGCTCTGGGGGAAAACTGAAGCCTGGGGTTTTTGTTCTAGAGATCTATCAATTATAGGAGCCTCTGGGCCTAGAACAGGAAATTCATGTTTTTCCCACCTGAGAGAAATTGGGTCTCTAGAAATAAAGAATTCAGGGTGGACGTTAAGGAGATCTCCCTTACTGCTGCAGCTCAAGAGAAACACCTCTGGAGGTGTCTACACTTCAAGCTGTCTTAGGAGGACAACTGCTTTACCCTTTTATTTTTGCTACACTATGTTCATTTCATGAAGATTTTCTGATTGTGGAGGAAATCTGGAGAGCCTGGAAATTTCTGACCTACTCTGTCATCTTCCCAGAATGCCTCCCAAAAGACATTGAGGTCTCACCGGGAGATTATTTGTCTTCCATTCTGTCCCTCTTACCTTTGGGACCCTTCGGTCCTGACTCTCCTGGGTTCCCAGGGTGGCCTCTTTCCCCTATAAATACCAAAAAGACAAATGCTAAAAAAAAACATGTCTCCCCAAAAGGACTGACTCCTTTAAGCTCCATTCCCTCCAACATTCCAAGGGGCCACCTCTCCAGTCCAGTCCCCTGAGGCTTCCATGTTTACTCTCCTAAGTGGTCAGCAGCCCCCAGTGGTGTTACTAGCTTGCTGAAAATCAGGGTTGTATTGTCTACAATAATAGCAATTATATTACTGGACTAAGAATAAACTTGAAAGGCCCAAATCCTATACTGGTTCTATTACCTTCTATGTGACTCAATAGAAAAAAAGCCTGGATTTGAAGAAAGGAGACTTGAGTACTGGTTCTGCCCCTTAATGACCTTCTGCAAGGCACTTAACCTCTCTTGGCCTCAGTTTCCTCATCCATAAAATGGGGAAGTCCAATCACATGATCTTTGATTCAACAGGAAGGGACCTTTGAATAAGAGTCCTTGGTTCTCAAGTTTTGTTTTTCTGCTTAAATCTCTTTTCTCATGCACCAAACATAAAGAAAGTATACATCAGATAGCTTTTCCTTGGCTACCTTCTCCTCCTCCTCCCTGCATCTGGTCCCCTTTCCTATACAGATGTCCTGTGCAAGGCCATATAGGGAAGATTTTGCTTTGAAACCATAATAAAACCCCAAATTCAGGGTCACTGGAAGGCCAAATGCACAAAAATATCTTTAGCTGCTTTTTTCATAACAGCAAAGAACTGGAAACTAAGAAGGTGCTTATCACAAGGAAAAGATTTTTTAAAACTTTGTTCTAAGAAAAGGCATCAGCAGACTGCCAAAGGGGTCACAATAATATTGCACTATAAGAATCCATCAATCAACAAACATTTATTAAGTACCTACTATGTGCCAGGCACTGAATTAAGTGTTGGGGATACAAAGAGAGACTAAAACAGTCCCTAACTTCAGAGAGCTTACAATCTAAAGAAATGGTTCCAGAAAAGCCTGGAAAGACTTGTATGACCTGATGTAGGCATCATGAGTAGAACTCCAAAAACAACTTATTCAGTAATAACAACATTGTTGAACAATTTTGAAAAACTTAAGACCAACCACAATTCCAAAGGAATAAAGATGAAGCATGTAACCCACCTCCTGACAGAGGTGATGAACTCAGGGTACAGAACAAGAGAGATGCTTTTGGACATTATCAATGCAGGATTTTGTTTTTCTTGCCTGTGCTTATTTATTTATTACAAGCTTTTTTTTTTCTTTCTCAACCATGGTGGGGGGTGGGGAGCATGAAGTCAGTGGGAGGGAGGAAAATGTTTGTTTCTATAAAAAAATTAATTTAATTCAAAAATAAGAGAGGAAAGGAGGTAAAAATAAACTGTGTCCTCCAAAATAGGCGTGACTGTCAAGGTTATTCAACCTGTTCTCCTCTGGACCTTCTCTAAATCTAAACAAAGGAAGAAAACAGGAAACAAATGAAAAAATCATTGTGAAAACATGTCCCTTCCTTTAATATTAGGAAAGCTCATCCAGGAAATGATCCTTCACCCACCCAACACCCACACAGTCATTTTCTTTGCACAGTTATAAGGCTTTCAGAAATTCTTATTTGTTGGATATCATGAGCCATGTGGATGAGGAATGGGGCCTTCTGTTGAGACAGACTGAACTTCTGTTTTTAATCCAGAGTTCTAAAATGCTATGACCTGCATGATCCTGTCCTACCTCCCCCTCGGTTCCTTTTTGGGGAGGAAACCATTAAACAACTGTTGTTTTTTTAAATCTGTTTTATTTTTCTCATTTGTGCCTTTAAAAAAAATGTTCAGAGAAAGAAAATGTCTGTTATCTCAAAGATGCTCCTGGCAGAAGGCCAGGTTTGAGAGTTTCATGGGCTAGGTATTGAGTGACTGGCTAGACATAGTTTAGCTGAGTAAAAGATAAGCTTTAGCCATTCAAAAACAAGTACAAATTAATCTGAACACAAAAAGTGAGTTTAATGGGGCCAGGGGGTGAGTAATTTAGAAGAATGGTTGCCAAACTCTTTCCTTCATGGAAGAAAAAATAAAGACAGTCACTGGGAAAGATGATGTGGTCAAATATAGCGCATGGCTCAATGACTTTCTACCTTTTCTCCTAGTCATGAGGAATATTGGGAATGAGAGCTTGGAACTTAGAGTGTGTTGGGGGGGGGGGTGAAGTGGAAGGGGACAAGAGAGTTAAGGGGACAAACTTTGCTTGGGCAAATTGAAAGCAAAGTCTACCAAAGTATTTAGACCAAGGTCCTCTTAAAATTAAAAAGAGAACATTGAGGAAGTTATTTCCCTAAAAAATAGTTGAGTAATTTTCATAATATATATTATAGATAATATATTATTATCTATAATATTATCTACTATCTTATCTATAATATATAATGCATAATTAGCATATGCAACACATAGGGATTGAGGACTGGACCAACGATTTCATTGACATAAAAAATTCCAGGGTGAGAAACCCCCTTTATCAGTGAAAGTTTGCAACTTTTCTGCAATTTATAATCTTAGAGAATTGCCTCTAAATCACTGAGAGATTGAGCCACCTTGCCCAAGGTTACACAGCCAGAATGTTTTAGAAGTAGGACTAGAATAGAGGACTTTATGACTTTAAAGTCAGATTTTCTACCCACTACCCCACATTGCCTATAACATGCATTATGCATATAAATATAAATTAGCTACTATTTATATCATTTTAATTACATTAGATCTTTATAGGAAAAAGAAATCTAATTAGATAAATGACTAGATAAATTTACTAATCTGGACCCACTTGATTACCCACGCCCAGAGAAAGCTTGATCAATTGGTTCATGCAACCACAACCTAAAACTGCATTACTAAATTCCTTTTATCAACTAGAATGATATACAGGTAAAGTGCCTAGAATTCTAGAAATAATCCCCTTCTCTAGGACTGGAGCACCAACAAGTATATCACTCCCAATCTCTATCAATATCTGTGTTCTTAGAAAAATACCTATCATTCCTGGAGGTCCAACTTCTCCTTTTGGACCAGTTGTTCCGGGAAGTCCAGGACAGCCTTGAAGGACAGCGAGTTTTTCAGAAGCCCCAAGACCCACAATCTTCACATCTGCAAAGAGTGAATTATAAATTTAGCAGACAATTTTTAACTTGGGCGTACAATGGTATAAAGTCATTGTTCTACCCTTGATCAATTTATTTTTCAGTCCCAATTAAAATATCAAGAAAAAGAAAAAAAATCATAACAGTTTTAATATGTACTTCATAAAGAATTTTTTTGTCTTTTTTGTTTGTTTTGATATTCCTAGCTCCTAGCACAGAATCTGATTGAAGTGTAATTAATAAGTATTGGTTGATTAATCATTTAATACATAGTTCCATATTTGTCCACTACTACCCAACAGGATTTTTGTAGGGATAAATGAGAATGAGACTAAATGGGAAAGTCTTGCAAATTGTAACTGACAAATTGTAACAAATGCTAACTATTGTAATAATAATTTTTCTTTGTATACAAAGTAAATATTGATTTTATTCATGTGTATTTTCAATCTTGTCTTCCTGATAACTATTAACTCCTAGGAAGAGTAAAGAATAGCATAAGCCTTGCCCAGGAGGAGTTGTGAAATGAAGGCAAACATACAACTAAGTGTAAAATAGTGTGGTATCCTTCAGAACCTAAACACTAAAAATCAAAGTAAAGATTTGGTCTGATGTAAGTCTTAGGTTGGGCCTTGAATAAATTTAGAGTCTAAAGAAATAGAAAGGAAGAGGGAGGTCAGAGAAAGCATTGCAAGCATCTTGATCAAAGAAAGGCAAACGAACAAATCTGTTATGGGTGAGGGTCATTGGGAAGTGTTAGAGACTACTAGGAAGTAAGTTAAGAGAGCTAGATGGGGCTTTGGATGTCAAGATGAGGAGCCAGGCTTTTGGGGGGAAGTAATAGAAAGTCTTGTTGAAGTGAGGAAAAGAAAAAAGCGAAGAAAGATAAAAGGGAGGTTAATGTAATGGTGGTAAACATAGATGGATCGAAGGAGAGAAAACTGAAGGCAAGGAGACCAGTGAGGACAAGGCAGTAGCAGTCCTGCAGTGATTCAATAAAGGTGTGAACTTCAATCATGTCTGAGCCAGTAAAGAATAGCAAAGTTCTGTAGCCATCTGATCTAACCCATACCTATAATAACAGAATCCCTACTACAACATACCTAGCAGGCCTTCATCTAGCCTCTGTCTGAATCCTCCAATGAAGGAATATCTCTTGACACAGCCAATGCCATGTTGGAATTGTGATGCAAAACCTAAATTCATCTCTTTGTTACTTTGTCCCACTGGTCATTCAAGAAAAATCACTTTGTCAGCTGCATGGAGGATAAACTGGAGAGGAGAGAGACTTTTCAGCAAAGAGATCAGTTGATTAAAACTGAGGAAGGATGAGAGAAGGTCATGGTTTTATGAATATAAAGAAGTGGTTGGTGTGGGAATGTCAAGACAGCATCTGGTTTGGTGGGATGAGGAAAAGTGAGAGCAGAGAAAAACAGTAAGCTTAAAAACCAGGAAACTGGAAGAATGGTGGTTGGTTACCTTGGAACTAAAATAGAAAAGTCTGAAAAACAGGTAATTTAAGGTGAAAAGACAGTGTTCTGTTTTGGACATGTTAAGTTTGAGATGTCTATGAGACATCGACTTTAAAGTGTCCCATAAACAATTGGTGATGGGGGAATGAAGCTCAGGAAAGAAATTGGGACTGGATCTATACATCTGTGAGTAATTTGCATAAAGATGATAGTTAAAACCATGGGGGATGATGAGGTCACCAAGAGAAGGGGAGAGAAGAGAACTTAGGACCGACCCTTCAGGTAAATCTATTAGAATTTTTATTATTGGTGCTAAGTCAAGGGGACTGAGTAGGAGAACCAAGAGACAGTAGTGTGATTAAAAAAAAAAAGTATCCAGGAAGAGACCAACCTTTCAAATGCAGAAAAGCCAAAAAGGATATGGATTGAGAGAAGACTATCGGATTTAGCAATTGGAGACCACCATAAATTTGGAGAGAGAAATTTCAGTTGAGTGATGAGATCAAAAGTCGTAATTGCAAAAGGTTGAGGAGTGAGAGGAAAGAAAGTAGAGGCAATAAGTTTTTTCTAGCAGTAGAGCTGAAAGGGGGAGAAATATATAGGAAGGAATCTCAAAGGTTATCTAACTCAGAAAATTTCCATTTTTAGATGAGGATACTGAAGCTATAAGAAGTTAAATGACTTCCAAAGATGAGATCATATGTGGCAAAGACTTTGAACTCATCTTCTGAGTCCAAATCCAGTGCTATTCTCCACTGAGACCTCCAGATTCAACCCAATGTTCTAGCCTACAAAGATATTTTTAGATCCTAAATCTGTCAGTGTAGCCACAATGTAGCCACACCATCTAGCTTTGAGTCATCTTCAAATTCCATAAGGATTCTACCTGTGCCCTTGTCCAAGTAATTGATAAAAATATTAAGGAGATGAATCCAGTAGGCCTTTCTGGAAAGAAATCCTAGGACATGGTTTACTAAGTGGATATGGGGGTGGGGGGAAGGAAGGTAAAAGAGAAAAGTTAAAGGGAATTCTAAAGTTTCAGACAACTCTTAAAAGTCTAAGAGAATAGAATTGCCTTTAACAGAAATGGCTGGGGGGGAGGGGGGTGGTGATATGTTCTTGGGAGAGAAGATGGAATGTTTAATTTGAAGTGTTTAATTTGAGGTAACAATGGGACATCTCCAAGTGGAGCAGCCCAGAAGGTAACTGGAAATATGAACCTGGAGGCTGGATGAGAAATTTGGACTGGAGAGTCTCAATTCGAAGATCATCTGCCTAGAGACAATAGAAATAAAGGAAATAGTAAGATTTCTAATTTTCTTAGAATCTAAAATTGTCCAACAGAAAAATTTGCTCAGCAGATAGACTCAAAATCTCATTTGATTTCTGTGGGTTTCTCTGACCTGATTCTATGAGAAGATTAAGATGAGTTCTACCAGTGGAGATGGTCTGAATCAACACATTTGATCTTCAGTAAGAGCTAGATCTCACTCCTTTTGGTTCGGGTAGTGACTGACACACTAGAGCGTGAATGAGTTGTGAGGAATAGATGGAAACTGACATTTACTCACAAAAGGTATCAAGAATAAACTTACTCGGGTGGCTAGGTGGCTCAGTGAGTAGAGCGCTGGCCCTGGAGTCAGAAGCTACCTGAGTTCGGATCCGGCCTCAGACACTTAACCCACACAAACAAAAACCTAGCCATGTGACCTTGGGCAAGTTACTTACCCCCAATTACCCTCCAAAAAGCAAAAAAAAAAAAAAAAGAATAAACTTACTCCTAACTCCTCAGTCACAGACAAGGGAAATTAGAAGAGATGAAATCAAATTGAGAAAACGTACCTTCTTCCCACCTTTGTATTTTTTTCATTCCTATCCTTAGTGGCACATAGCAAATAATTCATAAATGTTTGTTGATTAGTTGATTCCTTGTAGAGGCAGGGAACTCTGGATGCGGAAGATGATATGATTGAAGTGTTGACTGGTGTCTGCCAAATTGCGTTTTATTTCCTTCTTTATTTTTTAATCATTGTTACAAAGAATAGCTCAATGAGTAGAAAAAGTGGAGAAAAATATTCAGGAATGAAGGTTATATTGAAAAAAAAAATGGTGGCACAGTAGATAGAGTGCTGGCCTGAAGTCAAAAAAATCTGAGTTCAAATCTGTCTGAGATACTTACTACCTGTGTGACCAAGGACAATTCACTGAAACCTGTTTGCCTCAGTTTCTTCATTTGTAAAATTATCCAGAAAAGGAAATGACAAACTATTCCAGTATCATTGCCAAGAAAACCCCAAATGGGGTCACAAAGATTTGGACATGACTGAACAACAACAAAGAATGGCTCAATGAATGGAGAGAGGTATTCAGAAATGAAGGTAATATAAAAAAAAAACACAATAAAATAATGTTTAAATGAAAAAATCTATTTTTTTTTCATTTTAAAGAAAGAAGAAAAGGAGTGGTTCAAATGTTAGTTCCCTTCCTTTGACAGTAAAATGTATAAGGAAACTAATATGCATTTTGAGGCTGTGGTGATAAATCCAGAAATATCAGATGCCCATAACTACTGTGGGGATTTCACTCACCTGGACATGTTTCCGTAGCCTGAACAGTCAAGGCCTTAGCACACAGGAACATGAGTATCTGGGTAACCTTCTCCATTGCAGCTCTGTTGGGATCTTGGCCCCTCTCGTCTTTGCCTCAGGGACAGATCCCAGACTCTTAAAGGAAAGAGAAATCCAACCCTAATCCCAGCCTCTTGTTTCTCCCCTTCCTGTGGCACCAACATTGCTTATCGAGTAATCAAGAATTATATGTCCCCCAAATTAGACCCCTCTTAGCTTCCTGTCTAACTGGCCTCACCTTCCTTCCTGACAGAGTAGACTCTGGAACACTCTCTCAGAGGCCCTCTCAGGAAGCTGATGTGGAAAAAGAGTTGACTCTGAAGTCAAAGGATGTGAGCTTCAATCTCAGCATTGCCACTGACAACCTGGGTGACTGGGCAAGTCACAATCTCTCTGGTCCTCAGAGTCCTTATATGAAAATGATGCCTCTAAATCTATGGTCCTATGCTCAGGTGTATTAGTCTGAATGGTCACAGGTGGGCTGTTGTTTCCAAATGTAGTTTCTCCAGTCTGTTCTAGGCAGGCAGGAGAAGCACCATGATACAGTGGAAAGAGGCTAAAGTTGAAGTCAGAGAACCTGGGTTCAGTCGCTACCTTTGTGAGGAGAGGCAATTCACTTAACCTCTATGGGCATCAGATTCTTCAAATGTATAATGAGGAGACTGGACTAGATGACCTCTAAGGTCCATTTCAGTTCTTAAATCCTGTATGTCTCAAAGATTGGCATTCCAAGACCATTTCTTCTCTGTCATTAGTCAGGAGAAAGACAAATTCATTCCACTTTTCCTATCCCAACCCTTCCAATTACCCAGGTGAAACTTAGGCAACTTCCGTAACTCCTCACTGTCCCTGACCCTCCATATCCTAGTTGATTTTACTTCCCTAGCATCTTTCAAATACTTCCCCTTCTCTCCTCTGGCACTGCCACTGCCCTGGTGCAGGTCTGCATCATGTCATGGCTGGGAAATTGCAGTACCTACCACAAGTCTCTTCCCACTCCATTTTATCCTCCACTTAGATGCCAAAATGATCTTCCTAAAGCAAGAAATCTGACCATGTTACTACTCCAGTGGCTCCCTATCATCTCTGGGATCCAACATAAAATCCTGTGTGACATTCAAAGACTTTTCAAAGTGCTCATCTGGTTGGGCATCAACCCCTTAACACACATCTTCAGTACACCCTCTAACTTTATGCACCTATCAGATATTGGGACCACCTCACATCCCCCTCCTCTGCTGCAGATTGAACTCCAGGCTCCTTCTCCCCAGAGGAACCTTCGAAGTTCAAAGAGTCTTTAGGGACCTGAAGATGGTACAGAGTCCAGTGCTACAAAGGGAAGAGAATTTTCATCCCCGACTTATCAACACAACCCCTCAGAAGGGTCAACCCAGCTGGGCTGAAATTCCCCCTGGCTCCAGACAGAACCTTAAGGAGACATTGGACTCCTTACATTAAACTAGGGTCCTGGATACAACAAGAACAGCCCTTGTATATATACCACAATGGGGCATTTGTATAACTATACAGAAACCCAGATTAATCCCCAAATTTGCCTCCTTGTGTTACACAATTAGGTCTTAAGCATGGGTAGGAACTTAATCTTTTCCTCCCAATTCAGACCTGCCTGCCTCTCTGTTCACCTCTTTTGGAGAAGCAGCAATACAGAGTAAGTAGCTAGTGTTGGACTTGGAGTTAGGCAAACTTGGGTTCAAATTCTGCTTCTGACTAGGTGTATGTGACCTATAATGGTAGGTCATTTTAATCTTTAGGAGTTTCAATTTCCTCATCCACAAAATGGAAATAATAAAATTCAGCGTATCAACCTCACTGGGTCATTGTGAGACTCAAATGATATTTTCTTTAATTTTTTTCTGTTGTTTTTTGGAGGGGGGAAGGTAGGCAATTGGGGTTAAATGACTTGCCCAAGGTGACATGGCTAGTAAGTGTTAAGTGTCTGAGGCTGGATTTGAACTCAGGGCCTCCTGACTTCAGGGCCAGTGCTCTATTCACTGTGCCACCTAACCACCCCTCAAATGATATTTTCTATATAAACTACTGGAAAATTCTTAAAAGACTACCATATCATTTTCCTAGATCCTCTGTGGCACAACTTTGAACTTTTTAGGATTTCCTTGGTAAGGAGAAAGCAGAGCCTAGAATGCCACCCTTTATTATTATCTCATATACATTACTTTTACCTCATGTACATTTTGTCCATAATCATACCTTCACAATATACCAATGCATTCATTTGGACTCATTATTTTCAGTTCTGGTTCAAGAGTTTCATTCTTGGGCTTAGTCTACATGATATACTTCTGTGGTCCCTGAGAATCCAGCCTATAATATCCATGGAAATGTTGTTTTATAAGTTTGGAGAGTTTAGCTAATGTGGTATTATACATAAAGCACTTTTAAATGCCACTTGTTTCACAGAACCTTCAAGAGAACATTGGCATGTCAGCCCTAATATTGGAGAGGACAGTATCTATCATTTGGGACCCTTCAGACTGTGGGGTCCCAAATGCATTAAGAGATACCTGGACTATAGCTCTACCCATGGATATCTTCCATAGGGGACATGACATGTTCATTGCTTGGCTTCTGCTGAAATTTCATCAGTCCCTCCCTCTCAGGGAAGGTGGAGAATGAAAGGAGTGGAGTTCTAAAGGACTAACAGGTCAGAGCCCTGTTTTCCTCCAAGGCCAAAGTAGCAAAGAGAGCCTGGACCAGACATCAAGGTAAGCATCCAAGTAACGGAATGGTCTGGTCCAACTTAAAGATTCTTGTGACACTTCTTTCCCTCTCTTTTGCCTTTGCCAGAAGAAAGAAGGAGGCACATGTCCAGGTAAGTGGGCAACCCATTTGCTGACCTCAGTACCCCTCAAAGTCTTCACAAGGAACTGCTTGTTTCCTTAACTTGTTTGTTAAGACCTGTCAGTGAACTTGACCACTGATTGTTTATAACTAGTATTTCATGTGTTTATTTGGAAAATAACATAATCACTAAGACTTTAACTCTTTTACATAACAGATGAAACATGTACAAATGGTTTTTTAAAATATTCTTCTCTCATTTTCTTTCCTTATTTTCTACCACCCCCTAATTTTTATTTAACACACTCCAATTGCACACGAGGCTATATTGCTGCCCCTGGATCAGGCCAGTGCCCTCCAGGGGGTGGAATCACCCACTTCGGGAACTATGGTAGACTAAGTGACTGTTTCAGTCAAAGTGCTGCACTTAAGGACCTAGAGAGCCACATGTGACCTCAACGCTACAGATTCCCCACCCCTAGCTTAGACATTGAACTGCTAATCCACTGTCTTCTACATGACTCAAATTGTTTGTCATTAGCTTATCATTCTGCACATCATAAACATCTGAAAATGCATGTCTGAATTAAATTTTTCTAAGGCTGCTGCTATAATTTTATAGAAAAGAAACTGAGGCTCAGAGAGGTTAAGTGAATTGCCCATGATCACACAGCTATTAAAGTATGGGAGGCAATATCTGAACCTCCTGAGTCCAAGTTGGACACTACTCTATTCACTTTACCATTATACCACTCACAAAGGACCTGCTGAGAACAGTTTCGTAGTGGTGGTGGTGGTTTCCTTTTTTTTTCTTCTTAAATAAATCTATGCCATGAGTGTGTTTTGTTTTTTTTTTTTAATTTTATGCTTCTTTCTGTAACCCAAGAATTATCTATGGTTCACTGAGTTCCATTTAAACAAGGTTGGGAAACTGGGAGGCTGTGATTTTTCGGTCCTCATCACATAGAGCAATCTTCACTCCTTCAGGATTTGACCAGAATTTCTCTGCTTTTGAAATGAACTTATCAAAGGTCAAGCTATTCACCATTAGCCAGGCCCTCTTTATCAAGTAGAAATTAGCTGGTCTATTGGCTGCCCTTCCTTTAGCTCCAAATACCCTCCCTGCTTTTCTCTCCCTCCAGAACTCATTGATCCAGCTAGTAGAATATAGGTAGATCTGGGAGAAGATGGGTTATCACAAGAGTAGCTCTTGTGAAGGGGTGGGTCCAATAAAAATGGGAAATAAAGACACAGATCAGTTTTCTTCATGATCAGCATGTTTCAACTTTCTGTGTTCTTCCTCCTTCTACTACAAAAAGTAAGATTATGTTCTTCCCCAGCCCCTGTGCTATTGCTGCTAACATACTCTCCAATGAGGCTCCCAGTTCTGCTTATATAGTGCAGGCAATGGTTTTATTTGGGTTCAGATTAAGGGGTCAGAATATGTAAGGTGGACTTAGAGGGATTTTTGAGTTTTTCATGAGATTGGTGGGGAGGGGTGGTACTTTGGCTTAGATGTTCTTAGGGACATTACTGGATAGTGCTTTGGAGTACAAGAAGAATTGGGAAATTGCAAGGTAGAAAAGATTAGAGGTTTTTTTTCTGGAAACTTTTTTGAATTTGGAACGAAAGAAGTTGGACTCAGAGCAGTGGGTAGAAGTGGATAGGCTAGTTTGTAATTATCTTTTGGGAAGCCAAGCATTTATCAAAGTCACCTCCTTCCTCTGCCTCTCCCCTTTTTATTCCAGAGATAAAACTTGTGGGTCTAAACCCTCAGACAAATTTGCCATCCTCTATGGCTGCCCAGCTTTCCTGGAGCCCCAGTGCCCAAAGGAGAAGCTGGCACAGCTGGATTGAAGAGTATGTGCCTAGGTCCAGTGTGAAACAATATCAAGCAAAGGTGGGAAGGAAGAAAAGGATATAAATGACATAAGATAACTCCACGCCTTGTCATCAGGAGAATTTTTGGAGAACCATCTGATGTCAGACACCAACCCCCAACCACCACTACCTCTCCCACCACCAACCAGCTCCTGCCCAATCCCTCTCTCAGACCCAGTTTCCAACCTTATACCTATTGCTAACACCATCTCCACTCTTGGTTATGTTTCCATTCCTAGCTCGGTTCCTGTCCCTAGCTCTGTCTCCATGGCCATTCCACTTGCCATTAGCATTCCCCAGACTACTAAATAAGAAGTCCTGATGTAGGTTACAAATGCCCATCCTGTACTGGCTCCCAGAATGGCTGCCCTCTCCTCTTCCCCTATGCCTGACCTCTACCAGTAAGTGTTCAAGGAGTTTCATCTTTACCATAGCTCATGGATCATCCTGAGTGTGGGTTCTTACATTTTTTCAGGAGAATGAGGATCCCCAAGGAACCTAGGAATGATTAGACCAGAAAGAAGAAAATATAAGAGATGACAAGTGATGTCTTTGACTACCTATCCCCAATTCTAACCTTGGCACAGATCCTAAGGACTAGGGAATCTCCTTTCAGGGCCAGTAACTCTGGTGAAAAAGAATGAGGAGGAGGGGAGGGAATGCTGGGGGGAGGGGAGGTTGGAGGCACCCATTTTTGAAGAGGGGCAGGATCAAAGTAGGGAATGGACCAGGTTGGGGGTGGGATGGGTGGGAGGGAAATATAGCCATTCTTTTACAATATATCTACTATGGTAATGTTTTGCATAGCTATACATGTACAACATATACTAAAATGCTTATCTTCCCAGTGGAAGTGGGTGGCAAGAGACGAAGGGAATGGATCTGGAATTCGAAGTTTTAAAATTAAATGTTTCAAATATATATAAATACTATTATTAATACTATTTTGCATGTAATTGGGAGATAAGATGTGTAGGCATTGGGGCACAGAGATTCACCTTGCCCTAATGGAAAAGTCGAAGGGGGTATGGGAGAAGATATGGGAGAGAGCAGATTGGATGAGGGGATATCCTGTGAGACTGCTATTCTGGGGTGGTGGGTAGGGGAAAAATGGGGGGAAAATTGTAACTCAAAATCTGGCGGAAATGAATGATGTAAACCAGAAGTTAATCAAGCATTTGGAAAAAAAAAAGGAAAAAGAAAAAGAATGAGGAATATGGCTCTACCTAGAAGGTAGAACCAAATTAGGGAGAGAAATGGCTGGTAAATATTTCACTTTTCTTTTCCAATTCTCCGATTCACTTCTCCGATTCAATTTCTCCCTCATGACCTCAATCCTCAGGGTTTTTGCCCTGTCCCCTAATCAATTTTTCATCATGCCCAACAGGACTTCTTCTCACAAGGACCAACTCCTTCCTCCCTCCCCATAGGTGGAGAAGAGATAGAAATGTTAAAAATACATTTCCTCATCTGTAAAATGAGGAAGTTAGATTAACTGGCATCAAAGTTTCTTTGTAGTACTAAATATTATTGTATGTCCCCCCCCCCCCCCGCAAAACCAAGGGGATTTAGGCTCTCCAAGAGCCAAAGATAAGGTAGGTCCAAGCACAAGGCTCAGGATTACTTAATCTGTGACTCACTTTAGGAGAAAAAAAAGCTCTGGAAACATTTTCTCCAGTTTGAGAGAAAACTTTCCCAAATCCCCAGAGGAGAAGAATTGTTTACATTTCTCTGTGGGTGGACTGAAAGTTCAGTGATGCTGAGAACTAGAAAGGTGCTCTATAGGACTGGAGTATAGAGAAGAAAATAGTAAAAACACTCCAGGATCTTAGCCAAGAGTAAAGTCAATGGAATTTAAAACCTTCCCCACCCATTAATAGGCCTCATGTGGAGCCCATTAAGGGAAGATTGCTTGTAGTAAGGTTTTCACACCTTTTTCTAATTTCTAATTAGGAAGTTAGTCCTAAGGGTTGTGATGCCTTCTTGCTCTGAGAAATCGATATATACTCTGAGTTGGTATTTTGCTTTGGGGGCTTGCAAGAAGGATCTTGTGACTACCTGGCCAAGATTCTGATTGGCCATATATTCAGAACTCCCTGACTGCTCTGATGTAAAAGCTCTCTGGATCGAGGGATGTATATAAAGAGTATAGTTGATTCAGGCAGAGCCCTGTCTGTTGGTCTTTATTTCTCTGCTTGTATTTCCTCTGAAGTTCGGGGTGCTGACTTTTCCCCTGAACTAGTGAATGTAATAAAAAAAGATCATTGACCCCTTAAACAGCTGTCTTTCCTAGTAAAGCAGATCTAAGAACCTGTGCTAGCAGCCATCCTGGGTATTCCAGTGTGGTTGTCGCTACACCAAGAAAACCCTAAATGGGGTCATGAAGAGTCAGACACGAAACAACTAACCAACAACCACCAACCTGCATGTGCCAAGCCTAGAATTGTAACATAGGAATAACTACACAATATTGGTTCACTAACCACTTCAGCACAAAATGTGGAACCTAACAGAGGGAAGGATGGTGTAATGCCCAGATAGATCCTTCCCCATTATCTGGATCCACTTCTCCAATGAGACAGGTCATTCATTGGAACCTCCTTTCAAGGGTTATTAGCCCTTCCTAGCTTTAGGACCTCCCATTGTCTAACATCATCATAAATACTTCCTCACATTGGGCCACTGTATTTGTGGTATCTCTAAATTCCTGATTCCTTTCCCAGGAGCTTATATTACTACACAGAGAAGATGGAGACAATAGAGAGAATTTACATATAGGCCCTTCTAAAGAAAGTGTATGTCTGAGTATGTGTGTTGGGTTCTGTTTATGTACTGTTTTGTATTATATATTGTTCTGTATATGTGTTTATGTGTGTTGGGTTCTTGCTTATGTATTTAGTACACACACACACACATATACATATATATTGCATTTGAATTGTGTATTTATGTGTAGAGGAATATGTAAATGTGCATCAGGGTAGATGAGTATTGGGGAGAAGAGAGAGAGAGAGGGAGAGAGAGAATCTGAGAACCCAAATCCAGAGTTCTAGGTTTATATGGACCAGATTCGGTGTTAGGCATTTCTTACTGAGTATCTCTGACTCCAGCCTTCACTTAATGTTTCCCCTGAGAACATCAGAATTTGTCTGATATTTAGGTCTCTATATAAAGGGGAAAGAGTATTCAGACTAATAAAGCATATAATATAGGACAGGCTTTATTAACCTAATGAAAATTCACACATGAGACCATAAACAAAGTGATTCTCCTTCCTTCTCCAGGAGTTTTTCACTTCTTCTAAGAGTCTATACAAGTCTCCAGACTTATAATACTTCCCTAAAGCTGAGAGACTAAGAGGAAAGCCCTTCTGACACTAGAGTCAAGCAGCTCTCCACTCCAGAGAGAAGAGAGGTAGGTCATGAGGGATTTTAGACCCTGTTCAGGGAAATATCAATGCTAGAACGAAATTCTGACAGTTGGTAGACTTAGAACAATACCTGGACACACTCATTATACATTATACATATTTGGGGCATACTGGGAAGATGTGTTATGTTAGAAGGGCATTAGCATCTAGATGGTTAAATGAAAACACTGCAGTTGAGTGTTGGATATAAATCCTTATGCTACTTTGTGGTCTGGGAGCAGCCCTACCTAACCTGCTGTCTTTCCCCATCCCTTTCCCAGCAAAGGACTTGGAATTTCTGCTGTCAGAGAGATGAGTGTAAACCCAGGGCTCCTCATTCTAAACCTGCCACAGTCCTACACAAACTTCTGGCCTGGATTCTGCCTTCCCCCTAGGAATGGGTGGCAGGTAGCAGAGCCTGGAGCAGGACCCAGATAGGCATAAGGATTATTTTGCCATTGCCATTGTACATGTCTTGTGTGCCTCCTCAGTGACCATCCCTCTCACTCACTGCATTAGAAAGGGTGGGGGGAGGGAGAGGCAGAACCTCTGTGGCACAAACACCATGGTCTAAATTTTCCTGATAAAAGACTCCTAATTCATACCAGTACCCCACTCCTACCCCCCCAATTTCCTTGGTCTGTTAGTACATTGAATCTCTCTTGGGATGTGGCTAATATAATTAGATACAGAAATATAAAAGCTATATAAATAGCTTTGGTCCATCTTAACTTCCTTCTCTTCTGCCTAGGACCCTGAAACTACAAGGAGCTTTTAGCCCAAGGGAATACCCTGAGTGGCTAGTACATCATCTACCTCTCCAAGTGAAAGCCTCTGGCTGTGTTATGTAACATGGACACTGATGGTAGGAGAGATGCTGTGAGTAGAAACTAAACAAATGAAAACCCCCTTCTTGCCCCTCTCCCAAAATCCTGGTACAACTCTCCCCTGCTCTGACTTTCCCTTCCATTTTCCCTCCTTTATCATCATCTGTAAAATAAAAAAAAATATATATTCCTTCCAGTTCCAGTTTACCTTCCCCTTCCCCACCCCACCCCACCCCGCCCTTGGCATTCACTGAAAGCAGAAACAGTGGCTCTCTGTGAGACAGCAGTGAATGAGCATTATGAAGATCAGTAAGGCACAGTGAAAAGAATACTAGATATGGAATTAGAAGGTGTCCCAACTAAGCTACTTATTTTCTGAGTGACCTTGGGCAAGTTCCTTAACTTCTTTGGGCCTCAGTTTCCTCATCTGTAAAATAAGGAGTTTGAAGCAGACAACTTCTAAGGTCCCTCCAGCCCTAAATCTGTAATCCATGTTCCAGCAGTACTATGAGGCATTAGAAATTTCCCCAGGGAAACAGCTGGACAAGTTGTGATATATGAATGTAATGGAATACTATTGTTCCATAAGAAATGGTGAGCAGGCAGATTTCAGAAAAACTTGGAGACTTGCATGAGCTGATGCTGAGTGAAGTGAGCAGAACCAAGATAACATTGTACATAGTAACAGGAACACTGCACATTGACTGACTGCTAGACTTAGCTCTTCTGAGCAATGCAATGATCTAAGATAATTCAAAAAAACTCAATGCAAAATGCTATTCACATCCAGAGAAAGAACTACAGAGTCTGAATCCATATCAAAGCATACTATTTTCTTTTTTTACTGTTTTTTGTTTTTTCTTTCTCATGGTTTTTTTTCCTTTTGTTCTGATTCTTCTTTCACAACACGACTAATGTGGAAATACGTTTAATATGTTTGTACATTTATAGCCTATATCAGATTGCATGACATCTTGGGGAGAGGGGAGAGGAGAGAGGGAAAAATTTTAACTCAAAATCTTACGAAAGTAAATGTTGAAAATTTAAAATATTTTTTTAAAAGAAAAAAGGAAAAAATTTCCCCAGGAAGGTTACCTTTGGGTGAATTCTGTTTCAGGTGTAAACCCAGTTGTGCAGTTGAAAGCTCTCATTTGGTTCATGGGACTCAGATTTGAGTTCAGTGAGGCCTCTTGGTTTAATTTTTCCCTGTCCCTGAGAAGCCAAAGCCCAAAACAAAGGACACAAATGACCTCTCTTTCCTCCACAAGTTTTGGAGACACACTGGGTCTGTGGACTTCCTTCAGAACTGGGGTGCATAAAAGAGAGGCTTTGGCAGTCATAGGAAAGAATTCTGGCTGAAGAATGACAATCTCCACCTGCTGACAGCTCAGGGTAAGTCCAGAATCAATGTCCTTGTTTGCAAGAACATTATTTTTATTTGAGGCCAATTTATTTGAGCCCCAGACAGGAGCTCTGCTCCTCCAGCCTCACCTATTCTAGTAGGAAAGACTATTGAGCTACAGTCCAGTGTTACTCCCAGTAACTGTTACTGCTAGTTCCTTTTATTCCTTCCACATAGAAAGTTACTCCCAGTTACTCCCAGTAACTGTTACTGCTAGTTCCTTTTATTCCTTCCACATAGAAACTATTAACAACCCAGATCCAGGCATTTCTTCCGTTCCAATACCAGAATGCCTCTAAGGAAAGGATGGTCCCAATCCTGTAGTTAAAAGTTTCTAGTAGGAGGCAGATAGGTGATGCAGTGAATTGAGCACTGGCCCTGGAGTCAGGAGGACTTAGATTCAAACCCAGATTCAAGACACTTAACACATACTAGTTGTGTGACCTTGGGCAAGTCACTTAACCCCAATTGTCCTGCTTTCCCCCTCCAAAAAGACCAAAAAAATTGTTTCTGGTATCATAGACCATCAGGACTAGAAGGGACCATAAAATCCCAAAGTCCAACCTTCTCATTCTGACAAATAAGGTAAATTAGCCCTAGAAAGTGATTTGCCTAAAGTCTCAGAGCAAGTGGCTCCCATTATATTGTTCAAGAAATCAGGAACTACAGATTGATTTCCAAGATTTTAATAATCAAACCTCTTTTGCCAAGCATCTCTGGAAGAAGTTAAGATATACAAATTGAGTCTTGGAGAGTTTATCAATAGTATGTAGGTTGATCCATTCCCCATCATGAGTGTCTGTCATACAACACAGTCAAAGACTTCACAGCTGGAGAGGCAGATGATGTGCCAACCATTCAGGGTATTCCTATGGACTAAACCCTTCTTTGCAGATTCAGGCAGAAGAGGCAGAAGAGAAGTAATTAAGATTGACCAGATCTATTTACGCTTATGTTATGTCACTTACAGACTTTGGTAGATTAGGAGGCAAGAAAAGACAGAAAAAAACAAGGCATATAGGAAGTAGGACATGTAAATTGATGCAGGCACACTCTCTAGGGAACTTAGATCTCTCTCTTCCCCAAAGGAGGAAGACATCCTGAGAATGCAAAAGCAGCTCCTCAAGATCCAAATCTCCCTTTTTCCTAAAGGGAAAAAACAAAGATGATGCCCGTGAAATTTAAAATGATCTTTATTAGGCAGGGGAAAATAACATGATCAAGTGGAGCTCATTCTAGTGCTGAAACAGCTCAAATTTGGGAAAGCAGGGTCATGATTTATATTATTTTCAGACAAAGGGGAATGGGCTGGTCTGAGAAGGGAAGGGGGCATGATATGGACTGAGAGCTCCAGGCACTGAGGTGAGGGAAAGTGTCAGGAAGCAGGGAGAATGAGGAATCCCAAGCGCGAAAAAGCAAAGTAGGATGTTGGATGTGTCAGGATGGTTCCAAATAGCCAAAGCTAGCTGATAGCTTATCTCCAGAGACCACTCAGTGCTCTGCAGAGTTACTGATTCTGTGTTTACTCTCGATCACAGCAAAGGACTGCTGGTATGTCAAGCCATTCTGTATCCTGATTGGTCAAATCAGTCCCATACCACTCCCCTCAACTGCCTGGATAATTAGGGAAGCTCAAGCAAATCAATGCATTTAGCACATCATTTTCACAGACCAGTGAAAATTAATGAGAAAGTGAGACACGAACTAGGGAAGAGTAGAATATAAATAGGTCATGTGGGCAAGACTTTGGAAGCTCCTTGAATCTTTCCTAATATTTGCTTCTTTCTATTTGTATGCCCAGACTTTAACACAGTGCCCAACCCATAGCAAAGATTTTAAAATGCTTTTTCATTCCTTCATTCAGATTTACTGGTTGCATAATCAAAAGATGCCTTGGCTATGGGGGAAGCAGGGAGGACAGGGAAGTGAATTTGTACTCATTCCCACACACATGATGGAAATCCCTAAAATAAAACCTAAAGAAGTGAAGGAAACCCTTTGGTACCCACTTGGATAACTATAAGTAGCCAAGTACAGAGATGTAAAGATACTAAGCAGAAGTCAGGGGACTTGGGAAGAAAAGACACTGAGGAATAAAATGCCTTACCTGTCCCTAAATTAAGACCTGGGGAAACAAAAAGATTGACCGGGCTATTATAGTAACAGGTTGTCTGGACCACATGAAACATGGGGGAAACTTTGTCCCCAGCAGCGGCAGATGCTAATATTTACCTTTGGTTCTGTAGATCCTCCTATGCAGAGTAAAGACAAACACAACTCTCCCCACCCCATTCTTCTTACTTTGTTCTCACTGCCAGGGTCCTTCTTTCTGGCCACTAAGCTGAAAGAATGAATGTCCACCTCTAGATGCAAATACCTTATGTTTCTACATAGCAGTGAAGTCTCTGGGAACTGAGAATTGCAATATAGATGACCCCTATCACAACACTTCCAAGGTTTCATTCTGACCTAGTGACACTTCAGTGACTTCATAGCCACCCCCTGAGCCATAAGCAAGTCTCTCAGGGACAAAAATCTTGGCAGCCTCTCATGCTTTAAAACACACTCTTATTCCCAGACTCTGACAGAAGGTGACACTTCCTAAGAAATCTGGCTCTAGAGGACAGAAATAGCATCCAGGCAGGTTCCTCAAAAACTGTGTCTGAGAAGGTGATGTGATCAGAAGCCAGATACTTTGGAGAGTTAGGTGAGAGGAAAGGAAGTGGAACCCCTGTTGCCTACAGCCTACTCGAAGAGTTTAGCCATGAAAAGAAGAACTGACATGGGACATTAAATATGAAATGCTCACAAGTGTTTCATTTTCAGGATAGAAAACTTTAACATTCTTCTGTCTGATCATTGTATCATTCCCTATATCTTACTCTTCTTAAATCTATTCTTTGTTTTCTCAAGCTCTCTAATCCTCTACCCCCTCAGGATTTTCCAGGCTTTTCTGTTCTAACTTTACTTTTCTTCACTTCCAAATCTCTACCCTGCAACTCAATCTGTCCTCTACTCTCAATTCCTTTGCTCTCTTGTTCTACAAACACTGATGCCTTGCCAAATTCTAACCCAGAGTTACTCCTAACATCAGCCTCCATTCCTACTCAAATACTGCTGAACAGAACTGGAGGAAATCATGCAGTCAAACTAACTGGGTCCACTCCAAATTTTTATTAGCCAACCTCACTTGAGCCCTCACTGCAACAAGGCAATCTATTTAGTGCCCCCCTCCCATGGAGACTCGTCCCAACATTCCTTCAGATCTAGACAGAAAGACCCAGCAGTACAAACAGGCAGGCTAGAGAATTGACTGTGGTAGGGGTGGGGGTGGGGAACACCAGGCAGGTTAAAGGCTTTCAGGGATGTCCTAATTCTGATGGAGTAGAAGGACCCTTGCTAACTTTGTCCCTGATGTACCAGTACAATTTTACTAATACCCTCGTAGGTTAACCATTAATTATCTTCTTATCCACACTATATTTTTAAAACTATGCCCAAAGTTCCTCACAAAAAAAGAATATCATTACATTCTGTTCATCCAACATGGCAGCAGGCATCATTCCTCCTCATCATTCTCAGAATGAATCTTTGTGTGAACAGTCTTGTGGCTGCCCCACATCCAACTCAAACTTCACCAATTGCTGTGTCCAGTCCTTTACAGTGATCTGGGGGTGAAGGCCCATTTTTTGGCCTTACACAATTCAGTGGGGATGTGCCCAAAAGGCAGAATCTAAAACTTATCTGGAACTGGCTGGTGATGAAGAATAGGAACCATGGGGAAAAGGTATAAATCTAATCCCCCATACCTATCTCTTTCAAAAACTGAACTCCTTTCCTTGCTGTCTTTCCATCAGAGATCTGGTAATATAGGGCATTCATCTTTAAGGCACCAAATGTGCATAACTCCCCATTTTATCCAACTGAAAAGGGACAAAGGACAATTCCCATCCTGGGCCTTCAATTGATTAAACTAATTTTGCAAAACCAAAACTAAATTTGCAAACCAAGTCCACATCCTCATTAGCCACTGTTCTAGGATTCATTAAATTTCTCTTGCAACCACCAAAGTTCCTTTATATTTAAAGCCCATAGATCATCTTACTCCCCCATTCTAGAAGTAATAATACAGGGACAAATGATGGGGTAAGGCTGAGGGGTTAGTGTAAGAGGTTTTTTTTTAACTATTTGATATAATTCCCTTTTATGATTACCTTTATTTTTATTATCCTCTTTAATAATCTCAATTTCTGCAGAGCTCAAGAAATTCTTCAAAGAAACTTCTGTATCAGGCAGCATGCTTTGCACCTATTGCCTATTAGTTCCTGCTTCCATTAACAATGACCTCTTCACCTGGGGAAATCAACAAATATGTTAAATGGTCCTCTGCTTTGAAGGCAGCTTTTTAAAGATTAAAAACTCATTTGCCTCTTCCTCTACCTCCCTAATACATAAGGATAATTTACTTTATTCTCCTTTTATTGGTAATCCAACCTTTCCAGTGAAGTTATAAGAGCTAGTAATGTAGGAATTTATTTTTGCTAAATCATGTAGAGATGTATTAAAGGATTTATTTTTCAAATTTGAGTTTTGTTTTTTGGGGGGGATTTTTGCTCATTAAGGTATGGGGGAACAGAGAAAGGGAAATATTAATACAATAATTGTTACTTGAAAAAATAAAAACAATAAACTTTTTTAAAAAATTATAAGAGTCAGGGAATATTTTTGATGTAGACTTCCTCAAAAATGTCTTGTACCACTCCCACAGGCTCTTTTTCTTTATTCCAAAAAGAGGGCCCTCTATATATCTTGAACATTGCTTTTGCCACTGGTAAATAAAATTCTGTTTCTAACCACACCATCATCTAAGGCTCCCTTTTTCCATTAATACCCTTTCCCCACCTAAAAAAAAAAGATGCATCTAACCATAATGTCCAGCCAACAAAAAAATTGAGTTGCTCCTACCACCTTGACCCAGTGTCTCTAACATATATTGTAAAATCTTCTATTTGACCTTCAAAGCCTTTTACAACCTAAGCTCAATTTTTTTCAACCAAAGTGGCCTTCTCAAGGTGCCCCACAAACAACAGTCCCCAGTTCTCCATGTATAACACTCCATTCATCAGTCTCTCAACTCCAGGCCTTTGTACTGGCCATAAATTGTGCCTGAAATGAACTCTCATATATATATATTAGGGAGTTCCCCTATCCCACCCTAAGTTGATGCAGTCACAGTAGGCCCAGAATGTAATCACAGGTGTTAAATTATCTGTAAGACACATCTGTGCACTATTTCTTTATGAGTCATGAACATCTCTCTGATTGAGACAAGAAAAAAACAACTGGATTGACTGAGAAAACAAATTGGCCGGTCAGCTAGGTGGTACAGTGAATAGAGCACTGGCCCTGGAGTCAGGAGGACCTGAGTTCAAATCCAGCCTCAGACACTTGACACACTTACTAGCCATGTGACCTTGGGCAAGTCACTTAACCCCAACTGCCCTTCCTCCCTCTCCAAAAAGCAAAAAAAAAAAAAAAATAGTTATACCTCTGGAGGGGTATAAGACAGGAGCTTTGGGGCTCCAGCCTTTAGCATGTTTACTCTTGATCCCAGCAGCCAGGATAGCAGCAGAGACATGATAGGGCTTTATTTTCTTTATTCTTCTCAAGGGGGTTGATGATAATGGGAGCACCAACTCCTACAGATCCCCTAATTACTCTTCTCGTAGGGGCAGACAAGAATAAGAGCTCCATTTCCTACAACATTCCCCTAAGTCTCAATGGGGGCCAGTCAAGGCAAGCATAGTATTCCAGCTTTCTTCCCCACTTGCTGAATAGCATTCACTTGATATATAGAGGGGCACACAAAGAAGGCAATTTGCCAACAATAGCCTCACAAGTTTACATTAACTTTAGCAATAGCATGGTGATTTAGCACAGAGCATGTGCAGTGTGCTGTTTACAACTTAACTCAAATGTTTATATTATCTTATAATGGGATATAATGGGAACTAGTAGATTGTTTATGGCCAAGGATCCTGGGACCTAGTATCTTGAAAAGAAAACAAATCCACCTTACATACAGGAGGTTAAATTGCTGAATTCTAAAGGCAGTCAAGGCTCTGTATGGTTGTGGAGTGAAAGAATAGAAAGGGATTTCTCCCTTCTCACCCCATATCTGTTATGCCATTTGGCAGTAAAATAGGCAACAAACCATCAAACAGTTAAAGAATGAGAGAGACTGAAAATAGGGAGCTACTTATGGAGGAGACTCCTACAAGGAAGGAAAAATAGAATTTCTTCATCCTTTCCACCTATATTGACCATATTGATTTGAAGGAAAGGTCCTTGACTAGTAAGAGACAATGCATTCATTGAAAAAAAGACACACTCCAGACACAAATACCAAGACACTCTCATCAGAGGGAGAAGGCAGTTTCAAGGAGCATGACAAGTAGCAGCAGAGAAGAGAGTTATATTATGGAAAGTAACAGACCTTGGAAAACCAGCTAAGCCACCCACTCAGCAGAGATACCACAACCAAGGGGAGCTACGTGAGGACTCTACGAAGAGAAAAAGAACTACTAGGCCATGCAGGATGAGGAGTTATGGGATGCTTTTGCATCTATGTAGTAAATGTCAATTGACTGATACATAAAGAAAGAATAAAATGGAATAATCCAACAATTCAATAAGCATTCCCCCAAGTATAGCAGTCCCTTCAGCATGTCCCAGCAACTTACTTTCAAATGTTAGTTCCCTGGTTTCAGATATGCTCTGATTCCACACCCCTAAAACTATACCTTAGAAGCCCCCATCAATGCATTTACCATTACTCTAGGTCAGAGGTGTCAAATGTATAGTCCAGTATATTGTGTGGTTCAAAGTACTCCTGAGTACTGCCAAACCAGATTAAAATGTAGCTCCTGAGTTTAATGTTTTGATGTGTTAATAATATATATATATATATATATATATATATATATATATATATAAACACTAATTTCTAAATCAATAAGCAATTCCCAGAAATCCTTTTGCACGGCTCAATGGGCTTTGTTTCTATATGAATTTAACAGCATTCCTCTAGTCACCCAGGTTAGCTCAAGGCAAAGGCATTTATTGAAATGGTATAGCATAAACAGTAGAACCAAAACATTTCCCCCATAAACCTCTCATACGAACGTAGCACCCAATAGAAGAGTGGACATGCACATACAAAAGCACTAGTAGGGAGGCGGACATATAGGGAATACTTGTAGTCAGGCAGGCTCATACACAGTAGGATCCTGACGTCTTTTCTCCTGCTGAAAAGTCCACATTTGAACTCTACATTCTTTATACTTCCTTTAATGAACTGTGAATAGAACCTTTTACAATCTGAGAATTATCTATTCTAAATCTTGGAGAAAACGTTAACATCTCATTATCTGTTACCCGTCCTTAAGTACTGGAATTTCATCAAATGAGTTGGGGTGGGGGTGGGAGGTGCCTCAACTGATCAGGGATTCCCCAGTCAGCTCCCTACCACATAAATACCCACTTTGTACCAAGACTGTGCTAGGCAATGGGTATATAAAGAAAAAAATGGCTTCAAATACCTTGTGTTCTAATGGGGGGAGGGGGAAGAGGGGGAGAACAACATATACATTGAAAATTTAATATAAATTTGTTACAATGGAATTAGCAGCTGGAAAGGAAGAGATAGTTTTTCTATATGAGATGGCAACTGAGATGAATTTTGAAGAAAATTAAGGGTTATAGGAGGCAGAGGTAAAAAAAGAAACATATTATAGTCTTGGGAAACAACGTGAGCAAAAACAGACAGGAAATAGAGGTTTATGGAGAAGGAACAGCAAGTCTGAATACAGATTGAATGGGTATTTTTCACTTTATTTTTTTCATGGTTTTTTTTTGTGTGTGTGTTCTTTCACAACATCACTAATACGGGAATGTATTTTGCATGATTATACATGTATAACATAGTAAATTGCTTACCATCTCAGGGAGAGGAGAGGGAAGAGAGAGAGAGAATTTGAAATTCAGAATTTTAAAAAACAAATGTTAAAAATTCTCATTGCTTAGCATAATGCTGGGCACACAGTAGTTGCTTAATAAATGTTTATTGACTGATTGAGAGGAAATCCCAGGTCCAGCCCCCTCCACCTCACCCAAACAAAAATATTATTGCATAATTTTACCATAATTTATTTAGCTTTTAACTTTGTTTTTGGACATTTAGGGTGTTTCTAGGGTTTTATGTGTATGTGCAGGGTTTTGCCGGGGGGGGGAGGGGTTAAATTATAACTAATGTAACCGTGAACTTTCTTTAAGTTTTGGGTTTGTTTTTGGTTTTTTGTTTTGTTTTGTTTTTGCTGTTTCGACAATATTTTCATGATAAATTCACAACAATGGAATTAGCAGGTCAGAGGGCATGACTTTTTAAAAAAATTTTACTGCATGTTACCAGACTGCTCTTCCCCTAGAAATTCTGCAAGTTTGCAATTCTACCAGGATTGAATAATGACTATGCTGGTTCTTCTATAGCCCTGTCAGCATAGAATTTTGTTGATTTTATTCTTTTGCCAGTTTGGTAGATGTTCAATGAAACCTCATAGCTGTTTTATTTTGTATATTTTTCCATTTAATAGTATCTTATTTTTCCAATTATTTAAAGATTATTTTGCATATTTTGATTGCTAATAAAGTTAAGCAACACTAATATTACAAAATTACCAATAATTTGTCTCTTTTCAAAACTATTTTTTTCTAACCACTTATCCATTGTAAATGGGAGCTTTCACTTTTGTTAATATCTAACAATTTGTTATATATTTTAGATAATAGTATTTTTAAAATCTATCATATTGCTGAGTGAATCAGGAGAATACTGTACACAGTTACAGGCACATTGTACGATGATTGACTTTGATGGACTTAGCTCTTCTCAGCAATGCAAAGATCTAAGACAACTCCAAAACCCTCATGATAAAAAATGCTCTCCACATCCAGAGAAAGAACTATGGAGTTTGAATACAGATTGAGGCATACTATCTACGTTTTTGTTGTAGTTTTCTCTTTCTCATTGTTTTTCCCTTTTCTTCTGATTCTTCTTTCACAACATGACTAATGTGGAAATACGTTTAACAAGATTGTACATGTATAACCTATAGCAGATTGCTTGCTGTCTTGGGGAGGGGGAAGGGAAAGAAGAGATGGAAAAGATTTGGAACTCAAAATCTTATAAAAATGAATGTTGAAAACTATCTTTATACATAATTGGGAAAAATAAAATACTATTAAGTGCACAAAAATATATCATATTTGCTGTAAATATTCTTTCCCAATCCTCTTTTTCTTTTAATTTTTTCTGTTTTATAAATATGTTTAATTTAATGTAGCCAAGCATATCTATCCTCTCCATAATAATTACTTGTGTTTGCTGAATAGGAAAAAAAGTCATTACCCCTCCATAATGGAGTTAAATACATTATTTACAGCCTTGGAGTCAGTCATCCTTATAGCCTCTCTCCTTCTCACCCCTTGTATCTAATTAGTAGCCAAGTCTTCTTGTATCTCACATCTGTCAGTTTTCTGTAACTCACAGGACCACCACCATAGTCTAGGCCCTCTTACTTCATGCCTGGACCATTACAATACACCCTGCCTCCCAATCTTCCTTGGTCTTTTCCAGTTGTCTTTATATCTTTTCGGATCCTCCACAGTTTCCAAAATGGTGCTTACAGAGCACAACTCTGACCATGTTACTCCTCGGCTCATGAAGATCCACTCCAGTGGCTCCCCACTTTGTCCCTAGGATAAAATACAAAATCCTTTGGTTGGCTTTGAAAGTCCTTTAAAATCTTCTATCTTTCAATATGAGGCAGTTGAAGGAAGAGACAGTGGCAGAACTTATTTGGATAATATGAGATTAAAAGGAGAGAAGAGGGAGTTCACAGTGAATGGCCTCAATTTTTTCTATACAATATGAAGCAAAGTTCTCAGTCGAGCACATTAAGAGAAATGAGGGAAACACAGGAGGTTTGAGGAGGGATGAAAAGGTTTGGAAGAGCTGCTGTGGAGAGTTGGATAGTGAGTTCATAAGGGAAGTATAAAAGGATTGCCTAGCAGCAGTAAGGTCCCAGTTGGAGTTATATGACATAGATTTATAATAGACTCAGTCAAAACAGTTGTATGATTTCCTCTATTTTTATTCAACAGCATGTGTATAGGAGCAAAGGTAGCAGATGGCGGGAATGATCCAATGTTGAGGCTTGGCAGGGTACAATATCAGTGATATGATAAGGGGCCCAGGGACTCCAGAGAAGAGGAAAATAAAGAACTAAACTGGTTCACCAAGAGGTCAAGATGGGGGAAAGAGAAGAGAGTAGCCAGTGCAAGGGAAATGACCTGGGAGACAACTGAAGGATGAAGGGTTTAGACATCACAGTGGCAAGAAGAGTAGGATTCAGTAAAGGCAGAGGGAGAGGTAGAAAGCCAATAGATGATGGTCAGATATTTTGGAATTCTTGAACATGGAGATGGTGCATTTGTGAGTGATGGCAAGATCAAAGATATGACCATCTTTGTGTGGGGCTGATGTGGAATGGAGGAGTAAGTAGGTCGTGGGAAGTGAGTAGGAAAGTCAATATGTATGTTGAAGTCCCAAACAATGAGGGAAAGAGCTGGGGAGGAGAGAAAAATTATAAACCAGGTTGTTGTTGTATGTCCTCTGTTCCTGAAGAGAACCATGATATCAGGAAGGTGATACCGTGACTTGCAAGTAAATTGGATTTAAATGAGGCAGATCTGTGCAAAGTCACCAGCCTCACTTTCTCCTCTAGAGTCATCTGGGCCCAGTAGCAAATGTAGATCAGGATGACTGGAGGTGGTGTTGTACCCAAACCCAAATCACATGCCACCTGATATGGAGCCCACCATTAAGCCCCTTTATATTTGTCTTTGTCTGTATCCTACACCCTGTAATAGCTTGAAACAGTTTAAGGCATAGTCTTGGGTATTGCCCAAGGCATAGTCCCCTAACCCCCTACTTCCTGAATTAGCATTCTGTATATCATCATTATGTACAAGGATCAGTCCCAGGGTTATGGTACAAGTTTATCTTAAGAAGACACCACCCTGTTCTGTTCTCACTGAGCAAGTAGGGTCCCCACACTCTTTACTCAGAATATGATCCCTAGCCTGTCCCCATCACCCAACACCCTCCACCCTTTACCCAGAACATGACCTCTAGCCTGTCCCCATTACCCAATGACCCTTCACCCCTTCACCCTGTACCTTCTACCCTGTTCTGAGAGGGACCCCCCTTCCAGGAAAAGTGGCACCGTTGTTCCCTTGTGTCATTAGTTCTGAGCTATAGATCTAACCAGTGGCAATTCTTGGCTTCTGTGCATTATTGCTTTTGCTAGTTCCCCTTCCCAATTGTGGTTTTTGTGGTTTTAGCCTTTATAATCACTGTATGTACCCCAATTCAGGGCTGCCTGATTTGAGTGTATACTCCAGGCAGTTGCAAGCTTAATCAATAAATCTACACCTAAATTAACCTTGAACCCAGGTCTCAGCTCACTCTTATTCTCTGCATAACAGTAAGTGATACATAAACGTTAGCTGTTACTATTATCAGAGACTGGAACCCAGAGTTTCTTGACTCCAAGGCTTCCTGAGTCTATATACTCTACCATACTGCCTCTCATATAATAGAATTATAATGCAATTAAGACCAACAATTATGAAAAGGAAAGTGGGGAGATAGAAAAGAGTCGAAATAGAACCAGAAAAACAGAACACACGCTAATTACAACTATATTAGAGGAAAAATAAATGAAAATGAATAAACAAAGAATCTTACTGGAGGCTTAAAAGGAGTAACTAAAAAGTTGTCATGATATTTTGTTGTTTGAGAATAACTAAATTAAATGCAAATCATTAAAAATAAGTTTAATTGGGGCAGCTAGGTGGCGCAGTGAGTAGAGTGCCGGCCCTGGAGTCAGAAGGACCTGAGTTCGGATCCTGCCTCGACACTTAATACACACAAACAAAAACCTAGCCGTGTGACCTTGGGCAAGTTACTTAACCCAATTGCCCTCCAAAAAGCAAAAAAATAATAATAATAAGTTTAATTAATTACATTGACAAAATATATCTTCTTGTATTTAGGAAATCCCCCAGTTTTATCAGCCATAGTGTTATCCCATGGTGCTGAGTTAGTCAGTCAGTCAGCAAGCATTTGCTGACTGTGCTAGGCACTCTGCTAAGCACTGGAGATATAAGAAAAGGCAAAAACAGTCCCTGCCTTCAAGGAACTCATAGTTTAATGGGGGAGAAAACATAGAAACAACTTAGTAGAAACAAAATATATACAGTTATCCCCTCCACATCATGACTTTCCCCATCACAGTTTAGATTTATCACAGGTCAGCATAAGAAATTAAGTGAGAATTTGGGGGAAGCTTTGCAGAAGCCACAAATGATGCACAAAGGCCAGCAGATGACACAGAAAAAGTTTAGAAACTCAGAAATGCATAAAATATATGTTATAGTATTTTATATCAACATATTTTATCCTCTGATACCATAATAATTCAGACTTCTTCTCTGTTATGAAGGGAGGGCCAAAAAATTATATACAGATTTTTCTGGGTCCCAGGGTGGGGTATGGGTGCGGGGGGGGGGGGGGGGGATACACCTAATCCCCACAATGTGGAAGGGAGGAAATGGAAGTCACTCAGAGGGAAAGGTGTTAGCAACTGGGAGAACCAAGGAAAACCTCCTGAAGGGGGGGAGGGGGGGATGGGAGGGGAGGGGGCACGTGGGAATTAGAGCAGCTGTCTTGAATTGAAGTCAGTGAAGATAAGGGTGAGGAGAGAGAACGGGGTAGGCCATTCTAGCCTTGGGGATAGCTAGCGCAAAGCAAGGAGAGAGGAGATAGAGTGTCATGGTCAATGAACTACAAGTGAACCAGCATTGCTGGAACCTAGAGATGGTGAAGAAAAGTGTAAGAAGATTAGAAAGGTGGGATAGGATCAGGTTATGAAAAACCTTAAAGACCAAGCAAGGAATTTATATCTGATGCTAGAAGTAATAAAGTTCCACAGGAAATCACTGTAAAGGATGAAGTGAGGAGGCAGGGAACATGATTGGACCTATGCTTTAGAAAAAAAATTGTCCTGGAAACTGAGTGGAAGATAGAATGTAGAAGGGAGACTTGAGACAAGGAGACTCATTAGAAAGCTACTGTAATAGTCCAGAAGAGAAGTAATAATTAATTCTTTGGGTAACAAAGTTTGTTTGTTTGTTTTTTAAAGAGAGAGGTAATAAGAGTGGTGGCTCTATGAGTGTAGAGAAGGTAATGTATACACATGATGTAGTGAAGATAGAAATGACTAGATTTGGCAACTGATTAGGTATATGGAATGAGTATGACTGGAGAGTTAAATAAAGAGAAAGTATAGAGTAGCGCTTCTTAATCTGGTATATGTGAACTTGGGTTTATTATTATTATCATTTTATTATTTTGACAAGTGCATATAATTTATTTCCTTTGTAATCTTATGTATTTTATGCCTTTAAAAACATTTTAAGAAGGGGTCTATAAGCTTCACCAGACTATCAAAGGTATCCATGACACAGAAAAGGCTAAGAATCTCTGACATAGAGAGAAAAAGGAAAAGAGCTCAGGGAAGAGGCTTGTGAGATGCTCGTGTTTAGCTGGAATGACATGAATGAAGAATCAGTAAAAGATACTGAGAAAGAGTAGTCAAATAGGAGGAGAATCCAGAGAGGGAAGTGTCATGAAAACCTAATAAGGATAGAGAATCCAGAAGAAGGTGATGAACAGAGTCAAATAATACAGAAGTTTAGGACCAAGAAAAGACACACATACAAATATACATGTAAATATATTAAATATATAAATGCATATATGTATATGAATGGGGAGATTGTGAGTATTTATTAAGCACTTACTATGTGAAAAACACTGTGTTTAACTCTGGGAATATAAATACAAGTCAAAACAAAACCAAAAAAAGACAGTCCCTACCCTCAAGAAGCTGACATCATAATGGTCAACAACACATGAAGGAGATAGAAACTGAGAGAGGGGATTCAGAAAGCCCAAAGAAGGCTTTCCTCTACACTTTACGTCTTACTCCCTTATTTATCTCACTGGATCCGAAAGGTCAGTCCACTCACTCTAACAAAACACAACTCTCATCACCCTGGACTGCCAGGCTGTCCAAGTACTAGTTCAAGGGCTAATAACTTAAAGGATCTCTCATCCAAATGGACTGGAGATAGCTAAGCAGGGTAGGAAAACCAGCTGGCAAGTGGGCAGGGCTAAGAAATCAGGGAGGAGTTCAACCTGGTGCTCAGAGGCTATGATAACTCTTGACATAAAAAAGCACTTGACACATAAGAGGAACCCCCAAACATGAAGAGGTCAGTTCAGCTATCCCTGGTAGGATTCTTCTGGGTCTTCACCATTCTGTGCCAGGCTGAAAACTCATGCCCAGGTAAGCAAGGGTAATTCTTTTACAACTATATTTAACTTCCAAGGACAATTCTCCTTCAGGAAGAGCCATCAGGAATGATCAATGAGTCTTCATCTCCTCTTTACAACAAGGAAGAGGTAAAACTCTCCCATGTCCTAGGGATCTCTCTTGGCTCCCCAGATCAGAAAGCCCAGGAGTAGTGCTGCCAGTAAAGATATTAGTGGGTCTGAAGAGTTTCAAGGGGCTCAGCTAACAGCCTGCAAGACTTGAAGTTGACTCTAAAGGTCATTAATGAGGTCAGTGTCACCATGCAGGTAAAAATTCCCAATCCACAAAAATCCAGGCTCGCTGATTAGATCAAACGTGGATAGAAACACCCTGTCTTCCTGCTCAGTTATTTTACAAAAGGATTCTTCACTTTGTAAAGTAATTCCCCACAAAACTCTTCATAACAGGCTTCTTTTGTATGTATATGATATAATCCCTTATATGCACAATTTTTTATTGTGTAAAGGAAGGTCACCTGTTGTCTCTATAGGTGTCAATGAAAGATGAACAATTGCAGAGGATCTTGCTTACAGTCAGTTGTCAACTCTAATACTTGTTTATTTGATCTAAGGTTTCTACTTATTAGGATGATGAAAATAGTAGGCCTTTAATAAATGTATTTAAGTGAATGGTATAGATTAATAAACTTTGTAAAGTTTACAGTTAAAATGAAATTCAGTCAAGGTTTTCCTTTTCTGACAATTTTGATTCAGGTAATTTTTGCTCAAAGATAATTAGACAGACAGACAGATAGATGGATGAATGGATAGATGGACAGAGAGATGAACAAATAAATAAATAATAGGGTTTTTTTTAAATAGTAACATTAAAAACATTACCATGAATCATGTATTTACTTATTTTTCCCCTATTGGAGACACATGTTTAATGTAATTGCTTGAGGCTAAGAACTACAGTTATTTCAGGCAGGATTTTTTTTGCTGCTTCTACCATCTAAAGAAGAAGGCAGTAGCTTCTTGGGCCTCTCAACCTAAGACTAGGCCCTTACTGTATATTTCAGAGGTGAAGGTGGCAGATGTGGAGTCCTCAGGGAAGGTCCTCATAATCCAAGGATGCTCAGGAGTTCCTGGAACCCCAGGACCCAAAGGAGATGCTGGCATTGCTGGAGAGAGAGGTATGTGGTTGCCCTGGAAGATCCTTTACCAGGGAGGAGAGAAGAAAAAGAAATAAAAGGAGAGAAACTGAGAGGAAAGGGAGGGAGTAGGAGGGAAAAAAGAAAAAGGAATAGAAGAGAAGAGAAATAAGATTTTTAAAAAATCTCTCTTTGTGTCCTTTTCCCCCACCTCTCCCCAGAGCCCAATAAGCCCAATTCTGCAGAGCTCTCCTATCTCCATCCATATTTCCACTTCTGTCCTTGGATTCAAACTAGGCTAAAGGCAGCCATGATCTTCATCCTTGGGTCCAGAATAGCTAAGGCTGCCCCTTCCTACCCCATTTAAGTGATAGTCAGGAGTCTCATCTCTATTGTAAAAGGACCTAAGCTTTTATCCTCATATTTGCAGGTCCTCCAGGGAACCCAGGCAAAGCTGGCCCAATGGGAAGCAAAGGTAAGAGAGGACAATGCCTCAGCATCTTTGATATACAGCTAATAACAGAGGCTCTCCAGTAACTGCCTCTATTGAAATTCATCACCCACTTACTAAGTGACTTAATTGTGTGAAGCACTGGACTAACTGCTGGCAAAATGCCTTAAGATGTGAATGGGAGGGCTGTATATTACTAAAAAGGAAAAATTTTGTAGAGTCAAGGGGAGAATTTATTTTGTTCCAATCCCAGTGAGTTGTTGCCTGATTTTTAAAAGGAAGTACAAATACAGCATCTTGCTTTGCACTTTGTCAAACCCTCATCCCTGAAAAAGTAGGAAATTGATGTGTTTCCAGAATCAAAGGTTTCCAAATTAATATTATTACATTATATGAGAGCGTGACACCTACTGGTGAAGTGAGGTATTGCTACTTAGCTCTGCCAGGCATCCATAGATTCCTCTTCATTAAATGGTAGAGTTATAGAAGAGTTTGGAGGCCAATTACGAATACCCAGATCAAAGGAGAAAAGGAGGGCTCCTAGGTACAGAAGAGATGCTAGTCTCCAGAAAGGATAGTATGATGATAGGAAAATTAAAGCTTTTCCAGGAGCTACATAGCAATTCTGATCAACTTCAGCAGAGGTGTCAAGCACACAGCTCACAACATTCTCAAATACTGCCCAAACCAGATTAAAATGTAATTGGGAAATATTTAACAAAATAAATAAAAATACAATATTACATAGATAATATGCATTTTAAAACTAAGTCAATATGTGACCCACAGAGATCTTTATGTACATATCAGTCACCCGTTTCTTGAGTTTGACATCCCTGATCTAAAGTACAACACCCATTATGTCATGGTGCTACAGGTCACCAACTTAGCCCTTTACTCTCCAAGGGTTTACAACTTAGTTTCTGGAGATTTTTTTCTGTGCAGAAGAATCTCCAACTTTATAATGTAAGTTGAAGGGAAAATGGTACTCTCTTTTTAGAAATTCCCTTTACAGCCTTCTTTGCTGAGATATATCTATTATTTAAAGAGGGAGAGAGCTATAATTAAACACACTCCCAAAAGACATTGAGCATGTACATGTGTACACACGTGTGCACACATACACACACATACACACACTCACACAAGTATTGCCAAGTTCTCATAATACCTAATAAATGCAGCTTCTTCCAGTGGAGAACTCCCCCTGGGCTGGAAGAACAGGTCAGGAGTGCCAGACCCAGTGATTGTACTTTAGATTTCTGTCCAAGATCCCAATGTATGTTTGGTTTTTATGGAGTCAAAGCTAAAAGGTTGATGAACTGCTATAATTCCTTTCCTGGGCACACAGATGTTGGTGGATACAGAGAATAGAGAACCAAGACATTACAGGAGAAGAATCAAGCAAGAAGGGACCCTAGAATGAGATCCACTCTACTTATATTATTTCTGAAATATAAATGGGCAGAATCCTGGTAGTAACCCTAAGAGATCATAAAGTCCATCTTCTACCTCCAGAAAGGGCTAAAATTAAACCATCTCAATGCAATTGAATTTAATAGACTGAGGATATACTAGTAAATAAGGCACAGGCCTTTCTCTCAAGGAGTTAAGGAGATAATTCAGGTGCACGAACAGATGTAATGTATATGTGTGTGTATACATACATACATACGTACATACATACATACATATATATGTGTGTGTATATATACATATAATACTCTGTGTTGGTTCACTCCTATAATCTCACCCACATAAGCAGGTTGGGTCCTCAGAGGGGCAGCTATTATAACTATTCTTATGGGGGTGGCTAGGTGGCGCAGTCAATAGAGTACTGGCCCTGGAGTCAGGAGGACCTCAGTTCAAATATGACCTCAGACACTTAACACTAGCCATGTGACCTTGGGCAAGTCACTTAACCCCAATTACCCTGCCCTCCCCCCTCCAAAAAAAAGTTTAAAAAATTATTTTTATGGTTCTAGTAGTAACCTTGAGAATGGCAGATGATGAGAAGATAGGGAAGGTACTGAGGTGTAGTCTTACTACTATTGCTCCCAAGCCCCCACCAGTATACTTCCCAAATGGCACAATTAACAAATACATTTACTCAAAAGTCAAAGTAAGAACAATCATTACATAATTTTCTACTCAATAACCTGGGATGTCGTCTCCCTCGAATACATGTAGCATCTATAGGAAGAATGAATTCAAATTTAAAGTAAATTGGTAGTGAAGCATACCTGTAGTAAAAACATGAGGCCAAGGCAACTTAGAACTCTGGAAATATAGGCATCAATATCTTTTTTTTCAGCATCTGTCCTCACAATGGTTCATTGATAGATGTGGCAGATGTGTTGGACACATGGTTCTGCTTCTAAGCTAAGATGTTCCACAACTATAGGGCCCCCCACTATTCTGCTAGGATGTGCCTCTTGGCTGCTGGGGCAGTGTTGCACTCCTTCAGAAAGGGCAAAGAACCTTAACCTGAGATTTGCAGAAATTCTCTAAGTCTCTTCCCCTGGCTGAGCCCTGAAGGGTTTTCACCTCCTAGGCAATGTTAGGAGAGAAAAGCATATAGCCTCTCTTCCATCAGGTTCTGGGGTCTTCCCTTACTTAGATCAGTCTTCCTTCCCAAATCCAATGGCCTTTTCTCATTCCTCATTCTCTTTGACCTCTCTGTAGCCATTGACACCACTAATCACTCTCTCTTCCTTGATACACTCCTCTCTCTTAGGTTTTCAAGACACTACTTTCTCCTAGTTTTCCTCCTACCTGTCTGACCATTTCTCAGTCTCCTTTGCTCACTCTCCCTAAAGCTCTACATTTACCCAATAATTAGACAATTCTGGGGTTAGGGTTCTCCAGTTAATAACTCTAAAGTTCTCTCATCGATCACGTGCCAGTGAGCATCTGGGAAATAAGGTACTGAGGTTGTCATTGCCCAAGATAAGTGGTGTCATCTGGCTGTTTTCTTAGTGTTTTTCATATTCAACTCATACTCCCTTTCAATCAGCAATGCCAATGTCTAAAAGGGGACAAAACCTTACACAAATGGATAGAAAAGAAACACAAAATGTCCTTAGATATTCCCAATATCTAAGGCAATGAACAATTAACTGATATACTTACCCATGGTCTGCCAGTGAAGTCAGCCAGGGCCCACTGGTTGAGCCTCAACCTCTTCATGTCACTGGCATCTAGGCCAAGGTTATACTTCTGGGCCTGACTTCAACTTGAGAACTCACATCCAGCTCTAAAATTATCTTTCTACAATTTTTTTAAAGTATCCCTCCATATCTGTTTTATATACAAAGTTCCCTTTCCTCCTTCCTTCCCTCCCTCCCCCCTCTACCTCCTTTCTCTCTTTCCACACAGGGAATTCATACCCTTAACCATTGGGGTTTATGGGCTGAATTTCTTTTTATGGGCTATGCCTTAAACCCAAACCACTCTGGTTCTCATTTACTGGCCAATAATATGTCCCAGCCCAAGCCTCACTTGGTCATTGTTTAGATTCTGATGGCCCAGAGTGATAGCTAGCAACTATTTCTGTTTTGGCCAAAAACCCTGAGGGTCTTCTCCTTCCAGATTTTATCTATCCATCCATCTATCTATCTATCTATCTATCTATCTATCTATCTATCTATTTATTAACTAGGTTAAAAAAACCATTCTTTGACTAATTTTTACCTAGCCTTAATCACTGAATGGGGCATCATCTCTGACAAACTGAGACCTGGGAAAGACCTTAGCTTGAGAAGGTCAAGGTTTCCCACTGCATCAAGAACCATGTCCAGTTGTCCTGATCTATATCCTGCCATTGGACCCAATGGCTCCAGAAGAGAGAATAAGGCTGGTGATTTTGTACAGCCCTCCCTCATTTAAATCTAATTCACTTGCAAGTCTTGATATCTCCTTCCTGATGTCATGGTCCTCTTTGAGAATAAAGAACAACAACCTGTCAGTAGTAGCAACTGCCCCATTGGAGATCCAACTGGCCAGTTCCAGTTGAACAACACATTTCCTTTCTTTCTTCCTGCATTCCTTCCATCCTTCCATCCTTCCTTCCCTTCTTCCCTCCTCTTCCTCTGTCCACATAGGGTATCATATCCTTACCTAGGGTGCTCTGCCCAAAGGAATGTAAATTTTGATTGCTGGAACCTAGCAAGATTTCTTGGGGCGTACAGGTTAGATTTTTTATGGACCATGCCTTAAACCCAAATCATTCTGGCTCTCATTGATTGGCCAATAATGGGTCCTAGCCCAAGCCTCACTTGGTTATTTTTTATTGTCTTCTAATAGCTCAGAGTGAGTAAGTAATTATTTCTGTTTTGGTCAGAAACCCTGAGATTCTTCCCCTCCCAACCTGACATTATATCATATCATATCATATTATATACTAGGTAAAAATGGCCATTATTTGCCTCATTTCTACCTAGCCTTAATGGTTGAATGGGTTTTGACTCAGACAAACTAAGACCTGGGAAAGACCTTAGCTTAAAAAGCCCAAGGTTTCCCACTGCATCCAGGGCCATCTCTAGTCATTCTGATCTATATCTTGCCACTGGACCCAGATGGCTCCAGAGGAAAGAGTGAGGCTGGTGACTTTGCACAGCCCTTCCTCACTTAAATCCCATTCATTTGCAAGTCATGACATCTCCTTCTTGATGGTACAGTCCTCTTTGAGAATAAATAACAAACAACAACATACAAAGTGCTGCTTTATACTTTAAACAGCCCCAGGGAATAAGTCTATAGCTATAGCCAATACATACTAAAGCTGTAGCCAATACAAAAGTATCAAGAGGAAAGGAGGAGGGAGCCCATTCTCCTGACTTAATTGCAGTTTATCCCCTGGGTTGTTAGATAGAATTATATTCCCTCCCTACCCCCAATGCCACCATCACCGATTGCATAACTGGACAAACTCCAGGGAAGTGTGTAATTGGCAACTCTTACTGGTCATAATCAGCATCAAGAAAATAATTTCCCAGAACAAGAAGGGAAAAACTTCTCTAGAATAGTCACGAATTAAAACTGATTTCTCTCTTCCAGGAGAAAAAGGAGCCCCAGGAATGTCATCTTCCTTTGGTGAGAATATTCCCCATAATTCCCCATGACAAGTTTGGAGAGCTGTGTGTGAAGAGGAAAAAAACACTCTTAGTTTGAGGGAGTCCTTTCTCCCCAGACTCCAGGTTGTAGGCCTCTTCTGCCTGCACAGTACAATCCTGACATTATGACACAGGAGCTAGATGGTGAGGTGCATAGGACTCTGATCCTGGAGTTAGGAAAACCCAAGTTCAAATCTAGTCTCAGATACTTCCTAGCTATGTGACCTTGGGCAAGTCACTTACCCTTTGTCTACTTCAGTTTCCTTAACTGTAAAATGAGGGTAATAACAGCACCTAACTCACAAAGTGGTTGTAAGGACCAGATAAGATATTTATAAGGTGCTTAGCACAGTTCATGGCATATAATAGGTTCTATATAAATGTTTATATTCCCTTCGGTTCCTTCCCCTGTGCTCCCTACCCTTGGCCAGCTGTTCTCTGGTACTTTCAAAGCTCTTAAAAGGAAAGGAGAGAATAACTGAAATGGAAGACCAAGGCAACATAATTAAGTTGCACCTCTGATGGGGCTCTTTAGAACACTAGGGTCACAGGTTTAGAAAATGGGCCCAATTGGCCAGGAAGCATCCTAACCTCAATGGAAGAATTGTTCAGTATTTCAGTTGTGTCTGGCTCTTCACGACCCTGTGGACCACAGCACACCAATACTGTCCATGAGATTTTCTTGGCAAAGATATTAAAGTGGTTTGGCATTTCCTTCTCCAATGGATTAAGGCAAACAGAGGTTAAGTGACTTGCTCAAAGTCACACAGCTAGTAAGTATCTGAGGCCAGATTTGAAATTGGGTCTTCCTAACTCCAGGCTTAGTGCCCTATCCACTGATCCATCTAGCTACCCCATGGAAGAATTACAAAAAAAATTTAAAGCAGGAAGAAAGATCAGAATTTAGAGAAGAAGAGATGTTTGAGAGAATTAGTCATGCATGTACTGGAGTCACAACAGTGATCTCTTCTGGGTTTCTCTGGAGGGCATTAGTCTGTGCTTGATCTGTTAAAGAGGTAGAAGAATAATGGAGGAGAAGAGAACTACCAAGAGAGGTGAAGCCAAGCGGAAGAGTCAATACCCTTCTCAGTTTCTTCTGATACATATACTTAGGGTGAAATCAAAGGAGCTAACATGGACCCTGTGCCCCATGTCTCACATCCTTATTCTTGTGCCCCATGTATCACGTTTGATCTTCTGAACTTTGCCCCATTTTTCCTTTCATTTCCAGGAGTAAAGGATCTGGAAAACATGCTGTGTGAGAATGGTAAGTGTGGCCCTGGATGGCAGGAGAAGCAGCTGAAAGGTAACACCAATTTGGGAATCAGTGAACAAGAATCCAAAGCCCAAACCTGACACTTCTTACCTGTATAACTTTAGGCAAATAATTTAACTCCTCTGATTCCTTTTCCTCATCTGTAGAATGAAGGAATTGGACTAGGTGGACTTTTTGGACCCTTCCAGGTAAAAATCCATAATCCTATGGGAACAGCCCCTCTAAGGACAGGGCATCAGCTCTCTGGACACTGCTCAGGCAAGATGGGCATCCTATGATACCTGGATCTAGAGAGGGATCACCAGAGCTCCATCAGCCTCTAGAACACCTGAGGGAGAGAGAAGGAAGGACAAGTGAAATGACTTTCACCATCACTTTGTAGGTTTGGGTTTATAAGACTGGAATTCCAAAACTGATGATTTTGTCCTGGACACTATGTCTGAGTATATGGTAGCTGCCACCAGGGGAACAATCTGATCTAAGTCAGGACAGGGACTGGACTTGTGATTTCATTGTTATCATGAACTCCTGGAAGAGGAAATTCTCTCCTCTAATGCAGATTGTCATTTTGCTTCCATTTACAGTCTTAGAGAGTTGGCTAGAACACTAAGTGATCTGCCCAGTGTCACAGAGCCAGGATGTGTCAGGAAGAACAAAGTCCACCTGACTCAGATGCCAGTTCTCTATGCACTTTGCCACACTGCGTCTCTTCAGGTTACAACTTAAAATAAAAAAGCAACACAGGCCTTGCCCTCAAGATACTTGCAGTCTAATAGGAGCAACACAACATGCACATCAATGAGTATGAAAGGAGGTAAACTAGGATAAGGACAAAAGAAAGATGAAGACAGAGTTTTAAAAAAAGAAACTTGAGGAATTCAGAGATCACATTCAATTGGAGGGGAGCAGGAACAGGTAAAGGATATGGAGGTAAAGGATATGAAGACTTCATAAAGGAGGTGTCCAAGTCTTAACAGAGAAAAATTACAACAGCAGGAAGTATGCTCCTTAAACACACAGAAGGAGGGGATCAGGGTCAGTTTGGCTACAGAGTAAAGCACATTAAAGAAATTAGAGTGAAATAAAGGTAGAATGGAACCATATTGTAGATGGCCTTACATACCAGACTAAGGAATTTGGATTTTTTTCTATGACTATCAGGAAGCCCCTGAAGGTTTTTGAGCATGGAAGCAACAGAATCAGATTGTGCACTAAGACGGTGAATTTTGCAGCTGCATAAAGGATGGATTGGAGAGAGGAGAGAAAGGAGGCAGGGAGGCCAGTTAGGAGGCTGTTTCAGTAGTCTAAGTCAGAAGTAATGAGGTACTAAACTAGGGTGGTAGCTGTATGAGTGAAAAAGAGACCAATTTGAGAGATGTAAGGAGACAAAACTGACAACACTTGGCAACTGATTATAGGCAGAGTGGTGAGGGAGAGAAGAATGATGGTCCCATCAACAAAATTAGAAAAGTTGAAAAGAGGGGCTGTTTTAGGAGAGAAGATGGTGAGTTCAGGTATGAACATGTTTTTGAAGTGTCAGTGGAAGTCAGTCACTTGGAGACCAGGGGAAAGATTAGGGCTGGAAATACAGATTTCAGAATAAACTGAATAGAAGTGATCATAGAAGCCATGAGAATGGACCAAACCAGTAGGGAGAGAGAAAGAGGAAAAAAAGAAACAGACCAAGGAAAAAGCCTTGGGTACACCTTGTTTCATGTAGGCATTTTCAACCTGAGCTAGATTCACCTCCTTTATCACTTGGCATTTCCCGTTCTCCAGGACCAAGAACCTGCAAGGATCTGCTAGCCCAGGGGAAGATCCTCAGTGGCTGGTACACCATCTATCCCTATGACTGCACTGCCATGACTGTGCTGTGTGACATGGACACAGATGGTGGGGGATGGACTGTAAATGACTACCGCCAGGAGCAGGCTGGCCTGGGCCCCCATCACTTCCTTTCTCTGTGCTTCTGTTTCTCCATCTTTAAAATGAAGGAATTTGATTTCCAGCTTTGACAGTCTACAATTCTGTGAAGGGAACTAATACCTATAATGAATCACACTTTGTGAGGAGCCTGCTCAGGTCCTCTTTTCTCATCACTAACCTTCCTGACTAAGTAGCTATTCATAGAATCCAGAAACCAAGAGAGGGAATGGGACCTTCACTGATCTTGTAGTCCAGTGGTGTCAAACTCAAATAGAAGCAGGAGGCACTAAACTGTACACTGAAGACCACATATTGACTTTTTTTTAATTGCATATATTTTAAAAAATTTTCCCCCAATTATGTTTAAACAACTTCTCACATATTGACTTTTAAAGCCACATATTAACACTATCATGATTTATTATATTTTTATTTATTTTGTTAAATATTTTCCAATTACAGCTTAATCTGGTTTGAGCCACACTAGGGAGTGTTGTGGGTCACATGTGGCTATAGGCACCATGTTTGACACCTCTGCTGTAATCCATTTTCCTTTCCTTCTAATAAAGCCTCCCTGAAGTATTTCTAGATCGCTAGGAAAGAGGTTCCACAGCTGTAGAGACTGTTGTCTATTTCTGTGTCCAAGAAAACTTCTCATTGTAAAAATCTCCTTTGGGTCTTACCTGACTTCCTTAGCAATAATTTTATCTCCTCTTATTCTGTCTTCAGGGAAGATGGAGAAGGGCTGGTCAGTGAGTTCCTTATAATAACCATCATGTGTTTGAAAGCATTTATAAGTCTTGTCCTTAGTTTTCTATTCTCCAGGAAGAACTAGTCTTGGACTAAAACAAGAAGAAATTGCCTAAGGTTTAGTGGGAAATTTTTCAGGATGGAGAGGTCTTCTGACTATATGGTCTAGGAAAGAGCATGTTAACTAGAGGACCCTGGGGGGATTTCATTCTTCTAAGCATAATCACAGAATTATGGAATCAGAAAGGACCTCAGACTTCATTTACTCCAACCAGTATCTGAACAGAAATCTCTTCAACCATTTCCCAGACAAGGGAGCATCCAGAATCTACCTGAAGATCTTCAATGAGGAGAAATTCATCATCTCCCAAGGCAGCCCATTAAACTATGGAACTCTCTTTGCTAGTAGTCCTAGGCAACAAATAGCCAGCAAGGTAGGCTAAGCTGCCCATGTACTGGAAGAGGGGGAAATCCCATCCCCACCCACTCTGTTTAAGCCTAACTTTCTTTCAACTCTCTCCTCCCTCAGAGGAGAAGGGCCTTGCTTTCAAACCTACCCCTTCCAGAATGGTGGCCATCAACTGAAAAGGGAAAGTACTTCACTGCTGACAGCCTGCCATTTTCACAGTCTCCTAATTTATTTCCAGGATTATCTAATTCTGTATGTCAGGCTTACAGAGTCTAGCAATATTCTCCCCCTTTGCCCTAATAGCTTAAAGTCTCCAGACCAATAGCTGCTGACTCAACTTTCTGTCTCCTCAAAGTCAAGAAATACTTCCTCTCTTATTTTCTTCTTATTTGTAATCCTTAAAGAACATGTGCACCCAGCTTAGCATTTTGGCTAGGCAATGGGGTTTTATAGTACATAAAAAAGATCTAAATTGAAAGCAACAGATATGGAAGAAGTGCTCAGACACCTAGCTAAGCTTAAGAGGGAAAAGCAATTTTGCAAGGAAGCAGAAGGAGTTCTCCCCACACCCCAGTAGGCCTGGTCTCTTATGCTAATTCTCACCTCCTGAGAGCTCCAGAAACCTGAGCTATCCTTCTGGACCCCCGTGTACCACCACACAATGTCACTCCAGGTTTTTTGATAAACTGTCTCACAGCTTAAATCTCTCACCAGATGCTTGCTACCATCTCAATTATATTCTCTTCTGACTCACTTGTCTCTTGAGTCTCTTCTTCTTCCTACATCAGAGTCAAATCATCCCTTTGCCAAGTCTGTGTGCTCCCAAAGGCAGGCTACATTCTACTGAGGCAAAATCTTTCTGTGACTTCTACCTATTGCTCCTGATCCTACACTCTGGGATTATATACAGGGGTGGGGAACCTGTAGCCTCGAGGCTACATGTGGTCATGGGTTCCCCACCCATGATTATAAAACAATCCTAATGCTTCATCCATATGACAACCTTTCAAGCACTTGAAAATAGATACTCTATCCACTCATAATCTTCAGTTTTCCAAACTGTACTTATCCACCTCTATTCCCTCTTCTTCCACCATAGATTTTCCAAAGACGAGCTGATGGGTCTGTGAATTTCTTCCGGGACTGGGCTGCATACAAGAGAGGCTTTGGCAGTCATCTAGGGGAATTTTGGATGGGGAATGAAAACCTCCACCGCCTGACAACTCAGAGTAAAAAACTCATCATCTCTACCCATGTTCCTCTGGGTCCAGGCAAAGGGTCCTGCTCCATAGATATAGTGCATACACAGAGTAGGGTGGTCCCTTCATGGTATGATGTGGATACCACTAGAAAATGCCCCTTTGCTCAAAAGTATCTCCCTACATCTTTGTCACAGAGACTAAAAGACTATCAATAGAGAATCATTCCTTTAGCTCCTTTAGCTTTAGAAGGATCTCTACTCAATTCAGTTCAGTCCAATTCAATTCAACAAACATTTAAGTATCTACTATATACCAGTTTGTGTTTCTATGAGGTTTTTTCCCCTTCACACAGACTTTCTATAAATATAGAAATCTAGACTCTCTATAAATATTAATGTAACTATTCACATTCTAAATGTAAGTTCACAACCATAGACAGGTGTCAAAAACTGATGACATACTTTCTAGTGGGGGAATGAAAATATCTAATATTGACAGTCTCAATACAAATCAAACCGTGAAAATGGTATACAGGCTAATGAAAGGCAGAGACCATGCTCATAGATAAATCTGGGGACAACATTTATAGGTGCAACTTGTCACAAGAGCCCTGGGTGTTGGAGAAGTCCAGCAGTCCTATCAATAGGAAGTGAATAAAGAAGGTAGAAATGTAATAAATTAAAGCAGCTACGCTGAAACTCCAAGCCCTAAAGACAGTCTAGTATAGAGGCAGCAAGGTATCCTTAGGAAGGAGGAGTTGACTAATAGAACAAAATTTCATACCCTTTCTAAACAGGAAACAACGAACTCCGAATCGACCTCCAAGACTTTGACCAAAACTATTTCTTTGCCAAGTACACATCATTCCAAATTCTAGGAGAGACAGAGAAATTTAAGCTGATTCTGGGAAAGTTTGTGGATGGGAATGCAGGTAGGTTATCCATGTATCTGTGACAAGTAGTGGACTCCAGGGAAGAAGTGAAGGGTCATGTATTCAAATATCCCCCACAAAGACATGTCCCTGAAGAAAAGGCACTGCTTTTCTTGCCCCTGCAATTCTAACTGCCATTTCTGGTTCCGTGGTCAGAGCTTTCTGCCTCCCTACAATCTATGACTTAGGTACAATCCCAAGGATGTAAAACCACTGGATACTCTCTGAAACAGCTCAAGAGAGACTCTCCCTAGGTTCTGATACTTGCTCCATCACTGAACTGGGGCAAGTTAAGCCTCAATTACACCATCTACAAGAGAGGGTTAGATGAGATCATCTCTAAGGTATCCCAGTGGTATGTAATGTTATGATCTATTAAAATGAGGAGGTCATATGCTCTTGTGTCTACCCCTCAGGAACTGATGGCCCCACTGCCCATATGAAGCATTCTATGGCATAGTTATGGGATAATGGCAACACAAAGCTTAATGGCAGATTGCATGTGTTAGAATAGCTTCTAAAGGTCACAGAGCTAGTCTAGCCCTCAGGAACCAGAAAACCTAAGAGGGATGATTAGACAATATACATGTACTAGAAAGAATTGGCTAGAGAACGGTGTACCCTAAAGGGGAAGCCTTGTGGAAATTCTATGAGAGATTGCAGGGTATAGGATAGAGAAGATAGGAGACAGATTTCTTGGGGGCAGAGAAAGACCCTGGATAACACAAAAAGCTGCCTCCCTCAGAAGCATATAGTAAGTGCTAATAAATGCTTGCTGGCTCCCTTCCTTCTTTTTTATATAATTAGCCCCAATCCTTCCCCTGAGCTCTAGTCCCACATAATGGACATATTTCACCAGGACTTCAGACTCAACATATCCAGAATTTGAACTTTTCATCTTCCCCAGTAAACCTGCCCTCCTCCCAGATTTCCTATTTCTTTCAAGAATACCACTATCTTCCCAGAACACCAGATTCAAAACCAAATCTTTTCATCTTCTTGCTCTTCTCGACCCTGATGCAGTTAGTTTCCAAGTCCTGTCAGTTCTATAAGAGAAAAGGGAACAAGTAAAAAAGCAACTACTACGTTCCAGGCATTGGGCAAAGCACCTTCCATGTTATTTCATTTGCTCCTCACAACAACTCTATAAAGAGTAGGTACTATTATTTCCATTTTATAGTTGAGGAAATGGAGATAGGTATTAGGTGACTTGCCCAGGGTCATACAGCTACTAAGTGTCTGATCTGGATTTCAACTGAGGTTCTTCTGACTCTAGGCCCAGAACTCTATCCACTGAACTACTTAGCTCTTATAACATCTCTCAATTCTGTCCCCTTCTCTTTACTTACAATTCTACCACCCTGGCTGAAGCCCTAATCACCTCTGATCTGGGCTATTTTAATAGCTTCTTAAGTGGTTTCTCTTCATCCAGTCTTTCCCCTTATTCATCCTTCACACCATTCCCAAAATACTCTTCCTCAGACACAAATTTGATCAAGTCTTTCCTTTGCTAAAAAGCTTTAATGCCTCCAGCATAAAATGGGAAGTCATTAGTGTAACATTCAAGGCCCTTTATAGTTTGCCTCTGATCTCCTTATTTCACATTAGGTCGTCATACACCTTACAATGCTGCCAAATTGGATGCCTAGGTGATCCCTGAACTCAATATATTAACTCTTGCCTCTTTATATTCAATTCATTCAAGCCCCGTGCCTGGCTTGCACTTGCTCCTCATCTCTGCCTTTTCTATCTTTTTCAAGATTCAGATCAGGTACCTCATTTCTGTGATGCTTTTCTTAATGCTCTCAATTTCTAGTGCTCTCTCTGCACTTCTGTAATTTATAACCCGTGCAACCTTGGACAAGTCAATTAACCACTCAGAGCTGTTTCCTTATCTAAAAATAAAGAGTTCAAGACTAAGTAGACTCTGAGGCCCCTCCCAGCTCTAAATCATTCCTTATCATCTCTCACCATTTCTCTCCCTTTCCCTCTCCCTCTCTCTGTTTTTCCTCTCTCTCCTCTCTCTTCCTCTCTCTTCTTACCCAGATATGTTAAATGGCTACCTAATTAATCAACGACAGAGCCAGGGCTGGGACCCAGGTGTCCCTAGCGCTACTCCACTCCACGTTTCTCTAATTCCCTTCGTATACTTTTGGAACATCATGGGGGAGGACAGATCTGGACAACTAAGAGTTTTGGTTGTACTCTAATCTCTGCAGGCGACTCGATGAGCTACCATAATAACAAGTCATTTACCACCAAGGACCAAGACAATGACGAATATTCCTCCAACTGTGCCGAGATGTACAAGGGGGCCTGGTGGTATGGAAGCTGCCACAGATCTAATCTCAATGCGCTCTACCTCCAGGGAAAACATGAAAGCTATGCCAATGGAATCAACTGGGCATCTGGAAAAGGGCATTATTATTCTTACAAGATATCTGAAATGAAGTTCAGGCCTGTCTAACCCCAGATACTCTGCAGCTATTGAAAGAATTCAGGACCAGACTATTAGGGGAGGGAGTTACACAGGGAGTTACTGTTGTTGTTGTTCCTAAACATAGTGTGGGTGTGGGAAAGATGGAGCAGAGATGCTACTGCTTTTTGTGGGGGAGGGGGAACTTCTAAAGGTAATTCTACACAAGTTCTAAAGGCGTGGAGATGCCTTAAGAATGCTTTCTGCTCAGTTTCTTTCTCTACTATCCTCTCTACTCTATTCCCACTATCACCATACCAGGGCAGGCCCTCATCACCTCATATCTGTGGTATCATAACAACCTCCTGCCTGGTCTCCCTCTTTCAGTATTCTCCAATGCCTACATAGCTATAATACATATTTCTGCCCCAGTGATCTTCCCAAAACACATCCCTAAACATGTTTGATGTTAGATGCATATGTACCATATGGTTCCATGGCTACAACACTGGCCCTGAAGCCAAGAAGACCTGAGTTCAAACCAGCTTCACTAGCTTCATGGCTGTGTGGCCTTCGGCAAGTCACTTAATTTCTTTTTGCCTCAGCTTCCTCAACTATAAAATGTGTGTAATAATCATATAAACCTATCTTCTATAGGTTTGGCATGAGGATCAAATAAAATAATATTTGTAAAAGCGCTTAGCGCAATCCGTGGCACATAGTAGGTATTACATAAATGCTTATTCCCTTCCCTCTTACTCAAAAATCTAAAATGATTTCACAGCACCTACCAAATAAAAGCCTAATCTCAATTTAGCCTTTGTTTAATCATTTACTTTCATGTTGCCTGTGTATTTCTTTTCTGCCCAGTTGAATTAGAATCTCAGCTTGAAGGGACCTCAATGATCATCTTGTACTAAATACACTACAACAGGAATCTAATCTTCTCACCAATATCCCCAACAAGTGTTCATACAACTTAAAGACCTCAAGTCATAAGAATTTTTTATCAAGCAGCTAAGTGATACAGTGGATTGAGCACCAGGCCTGGAGTCAGGAAGACCCAAGTTCAAAGTCCAGCCTCAGATACTCACTAGCTGTATGACCATGGGCAGAATCACTTAACCTCAGTCTCTTCATCTATAAAACAGGCAGATTAATAGCACCTACCTCCCTGGGTTATTGTGAGGGCTAAAAAATATTTGTAAAGCACTTGACACAGTAAGCGATATATAAATGCTAGCTATAAGACTGTAAGCTACTTGAAGTCAAACACTCTTTTGCCTCTTTCAGTATCTCCAGTCCTTATCACAGTGTATGGGACACAGAAAGAGCTTAATAAATGTTGATTGAACTATTGATTACTTCATTTCATTTTTGCACAGCTGTCATTAGGAAGCTTTCTCTTTATACTAAGCTGAACTCTATGTCTCTGCAATTTCCTTCCACTGCTTCAAAGCAAAACAAACTGAATACCTCTTCTACCTGACAGCCCTTCAACTATCCTGTCCTCCTTAAACCTTCCTTTCTAAATATACCCAGTTTCTTCAACTAATCCTTATATAAGTCATTACATTGCATTCTAACCCTCTTTCTTGGTAGACATTTTGTCTTAAGTTGCTTTTGTATCAGTTCTGAATACAGAATTTCATGACTAGGAGCTACTGAGTTGAATGAAGGGGTACTGTGTTCCCTTCAGTTTGCTACACTAGGAGGGAAGACTTGTCCAAGACCACAGGGAGGCAGCACTACATCAAATATCAGTATAGTACCAAGGCAATCAAAATTTCTTTTCTTTTCTTTTTTTACTGATGCCTTTTGTTTTTACATCAATTTCCAAGTGTATCTTTCCTGGGCTTCACTACCCAGTGAGCCATCCTCTGTGACAAGAGTTTAAAGACAAAGGGGAAAGAATAAGGAAGCATTTTAGCAAAAACCGACCCATACATCAACCAAGTCGGTTAATGTGTAATATTTCACAGTCAGAGTCCCCCATACCTGCAAAGAGGAAAAAGAAGTGCCTTTTCTCAATTCTTCTCTACAGCCAAGTTTGATCATTACAATGACACAGCATTCTGTCTTGCTTTTTTTTAACTCCTTTCAATTCACTTTGTTGTAATCACTGGTCCTTCACTCTGAATCAGTTTATATATCTTCCTTCCCATAATTCTCTGAGTTCTTCCTATTCATCACTTCTTATGGTGAAGTAATACTGCACTACATTCATGTACCCCAATAGATAGATAGATAGGTAGATAGATAGATAGAGAGAGAGATTTTGAAATCTTTCATTTGTTTTAAACTTAAACACAAAATGAGAAAAGAAAAAATAAACATTGTCATATACATAGCAGAACATAAAAGATGATTCAATATAAAACAATAAATGTCCATTTCAAGAAAACCTATATATTAAATACTACACATTTTTTTCAAGGCTGCCCAGCTTTTCTTTGCTACCTTGTAGGTTTTCTTTTGTTCTCTGCTGTGTACTTCTTATTTTATTTTTCCCCTTCCTTCCCTTCTCCCCACCTAAAGAAGGCTACAATTAAGCATGGATGGATGGATGTGTGTATATGTATATAAACATACACACATGTGTTCATATATACATATATGCATATCATCGATATCTATAAACATACACATATATACACTCTTACACATATATGTAAGAACATACTATGCTTATTTCCACTTGTCATCTGTTTCTCTGAAGGTGAATAGCATCTTCCATCATAAGTCCAAGTCTTTCTATGTTGTGCACCAATACATTTAGCCATTCCTTAGACAATAGGAACCTACTTTGCTTCCCATTCTTTGCTACTGCAAAATGGGTTGCTATGAATATTTTAGTGTATCTTTCTGTCTTTTATATGTTATGGGGATATGCTTAGAAGTGGTATCTCTAATAAAAGGGTACGACCATTTTAGTCACTTTTTTCTTCTTTTTTTGGTCTTTTTGGAGGGTGGAAGGCAGGGTAATTGGAGCTAAGTGACTTGTCCAAGGTCACAGCTAGTAAGTGTTAAGTGTCTGAGGCCAGATGTGAACTCAGGTCCTCCAAAGTCCAGGGCCAGTGCTCTATTTACTGTGCCACCTAGAAGTCCCCATTTTAGTCACTTTTTAAAAGCATAATTCCAAAGTAATTTTCAGAAGAGCAGTACTTATTTACCACTCCAACAATGCACTAGTGTGCCTGCTTTTCAACTGTTTTACCAACATTAATTATTTCCATCTTTTCCATTGTGTCAGGCATAAAGTGAAACCTCAGAGTTGTTTTCACAGGATCATAGCCATGGCGCCTGCAAGGAACTCCAAAGGTTATCTAGTCCAGCCCCTTAATTCTACAGACAAGAAAGGCAAGAAAAGACTTCAATATGATTAAGTACAACACTATAAGATTACAACTCCATAAGAAAATAATATGAATTATCTGGGGTGGGAGTGTAAGATGAACATTTTTATACATTCTTAAACTGCTTTCCCCTCTCTTCAACATCATTAATGATCACTCTTAGGAGGTGCCCAGCACTGATGGGGCTATGGTATCTTTCCAACTCCTTAATCCTGTGCCTCTGAAAAGTAGAGGAATATATATACACACACACATACATACATATACATATATATGTATGTGTATATACATATATATGTATATCTGTGTGTGTGTATGTGTGTGTGTCACACCTTCAGGCTAGCAAGTTCAATTCCAGGGGTTGAGTGAGATGTGCCTCAAATGAGAAAATGAGAATGGGACAAACTCCCTTGTCTGAGATGGGATGGACTGAAAGTTAAGAGTGCTGGTAAACATTTAACAACCAACTTGGGGAACAAATGGTGGGGAGGAAGGTGTACACATGACACATTTTTAATCTTAATCTGCATTATTAATATCACTTTCTCTATCACTCTCTTAAGTCTAGACAATCAACACAATTATAAATCAAGCCCTGATTTGTAGCATTTGCCAATTTTCGAGGTGTAAAAGCTTGTAAAACTGAAAATGTAACAGCATCAAGTTTAGGTTGGCTCTAGCACACCCCTAGCTGTTCTCCTCCAGAATAGAACTGCTCTTTTCCCCTTCTTCAAAGATTAATTCATAAACCACTTCTTCGTTGAAGCTTTCCCTGGTAGTGATTTCTCTTTCAATCGATCAATAAGTGCTTATTAAGCTCCTATCATGTGCTAAGTAACACTATGCTAGGGGCTGCAGATACAAGGGCAAAAATGGAACAGTGCCTATCCTCAAGTACTTTACCTTCTATTGGGGAAGACAAGGTGTACATTTATATAGAATACATACAAAATAAAGACATGATGGACTGGCCAATGAAAGCTAGTCTTTAGTTCATACATACACATATTCTGCCTGTTTCCAATCCAAGGGGGGCTGATTTTGGGCCATGAGTGACTCAGGGGATTGGACCATGTGAAAAGTCTTCTAAGTGGCTGCAGCTGGGAAGAAATGATGACTCTTGAGTGGCTGAGCTAGAACTGAATGTTGCAATCAAAAGATTCAACCCACCCATCTCTCAGTCTTTTTTGGCAGCTTAGAGTGAGAGAAAGAATACTGATGAGTGGGGGAGGGAGAGCTGGCTAAATTTCTCCAACCAGGTGACAGTAAGCATGTGGTGCCTCTTTAATGTAAAAAAAAAAGCTTATTCTTTTCTGATTTTACAAGAATGAGAATTCCAAAATGAGAGTGCCCAGGCAAATGAGTAAGTTTGGGAGAGCCACAGCTCACATCAAAAGACCTACCAGTAACCAGTTAGCAGCAGAATCCACAGAAGCCAACAGTAGCAACCACAGGAACTGGGAGGTGAATGAGCAGCAACCTGGAGATGGATATGCCTGTAAGCACTTCAGGACCCAGAGAAATTTCAGGCCAAGTAACCTGCCTGGTCTAGCCCAAAAGCAGGTTGACCCACTGAGCTGAGATTTCAGGCTCCATAAAGAGCATCTCAGCTAAGCAACAGAGTAATTCATCCATCACCAATGCCATACCCCCATTGCAAACTTTATGAAGATTCCACAAAGAAAGAAAAGAAATTTCAGGGCCAAGAATTAGGAGGTACCCCCTTGGCCATGTGGGTTCACAACAAGTACCTCAAGACCATTGTACTTTTAAGTTTGAGCAAAGTTTCTCCCAACAGACCTTGTGTGTGCAGGATTTGCCTCCTACCCCAGGTTTAGAAGGAATGTTTTATATCAATTGTTCAAGCTGTACCTCCTCAATAAATCCCTTTCCTAAAAGCTAATTTATGTCTACTAGCCAATTATTAAGGGCTTGCTATTAAGCACTCTAGTGACATCTCAGAGTTGTCACTTTGTGTGATAGGTGATACAGAAAGATTGAATATGCCCTTTTCAAATATTTAAATAATAAAAGCTAGAATTTATATAGTACTTGAGGGTTTGCAAAGTCTATTACCAATATTAGCTCATTTTTATTTTATTTACTTTCTACTTCCTATAAAAAAAGTTAGACAAATTAGGCTTCTTCTTTTCTTTTATGTTTGCCTCCTCCCTCTCCATCACCATTATTGCCATCACCACCATCATCTTCATCATCATATAGAGCTCTCCCCATCCCCCAATCTCTACTGGATCTTCAAAGAACCAGGATGTCTGGGAAGAGGTACAAAGACTAGGTTTTCTCAGAGCAGTCTTCCCATTGGTCCCCAGAGAGTAATGCTTTGCTGTCTCCACAGAACTCTGAAAAGAAGAATTGGAAGATCCAGGGATGAAGGGATAATTATGGAGGATGAAGTTCCACTAGCAAAGATCGGGAAGCAATGAACCCAGGGCCCTCAGGCTCTACTTTACCAATCCAGCCCCTGACAAGTCAGCAACTAATGGCAAGTTTCTCTGATAAAGGTCTCATTTCCAAGATATCTAAGGACCTGAGGACTAGATACCAAGAACATATGCCTTTGGGGGTGGGGGGTGGGGGAAGATGGAGGGGAGGCTTCTTTCCTCATCCCTACCCAGCCTCCCTTTCTTCTTCCAGCTACAATCTCCACCCCAATTCCCCCTCCACCACCCTGAGAATTTACGTTCCTCCAGTCTCCCTAGAGGCAGATGGTAGTGCAATCTGTGGTTGGAGTCAAGAAGACCTGGGTTCAAATCCAGCCTCAGAAACTTATTTGTGGGAGAAATGATTATTAGTAACCAATAATTTAGGGAGAGCCAGAGTTCTTTCTTTCTAAATTCCTAATTTTAAAAAGTTCAGCTTCTTGAAGGACATTGCTGATAATGAAATAAAACCCATCCTGGGGTCACCATTGTCTCCTGCTCAGGCGTGGGTGGGACATACATTCTTTGACTAGACAGTCCAAAACTGGGTATAGAGATAGTTTCTCGTTCCGAGGGTAACATGATGTCACTTTTAGGCCCTCATTTTAACATAGCCCATCTCCCACTGTGTTAACCAATCACAGTGGATTACCAACAGAACATAACACATATGCCTTGAGTCCGCAGCCATGATTGTCTTTGGTCTAAGAGAAATGGCCAAATGGCCACCCTTTTATTAATAACTTGCTGGCATTATTAATAGAATAATTAAATTACCTGGAAACTATGTCTCTCAAACCTTTCTAGTCATCACACTTGCTGTGTGACCCTAAGCAAGTGACTTCACCTGTTTGCTTCAATTGTAAAATGGGGATAATAGTACTTACCTCACAATGTTGTTGTGAGAATCAAATGAGATATCTGTTAAAGTGCTTAGTACATCGCCTGCCACATGGCAGGCATTATAGAGAGGCTTATTTCCTTCCCTCCCCACCTCCTTAGTTAGAATATAAGCTCCTTGAAAGTAGGGATTGTTTCATTCTTTACATTTTTGTTCCTAGCACTCAGCACAGTGTCTCATACATGATAGCAGCTTTGGTGATTCATTCTCTCTGTCCGAGCAACAATGACCCCATCTTCCTTCTGCCTCCAACCGAGAGACTGTATTATCAGCTCTCACCTTTGAGAAAATGATTTTAGTACCCTGGTACAAGACAATCCCTCCTCCCTCTTCTCATATCCATACTCTTCCTTCCTCACCCCCTCTCCGAATCCATCCTTCATACAAGCTGCCAGAGTAATTCTTTTGCTCTAAAACCTTAAGTGCTTTCCTAAAGCTCTTGAATAAAGTTAAAATCTCCAGACCATGTGACAGGATGGAATGGGTATCCTATACCATTAACCACCACAATCACAGTACCCACTTTCCAAATGCGTGTGGAACATATCTCAATCTACATATTCCCACATAGCACTTCATTCTCAAGATGTCTAAAACCCATCACCCTCCACCTCACCACCTTCCTATTCCTGGCTTCCTTACCTCTAAAAATGGCACCATCTTCTTCCCAGGCTAGAAACTATAGGGTTATCTTCAATTTTTTGATTCCCTTCAATTTCTTTGATACAACCTAACTCCCATTCAGACTTTCACCACATCCTATATATTCTTCCTTCCCAATGTCTGTTGCATTCAATCCAATAAACATTTATTAAGTAACTACTTTGTGCAGATCATGGGGTACACAAAGGCTAGATAAAAAGTGATTCTTGTCCTCAAGAAACTTAAGTCTAGGTTTACAGATTTAGAGCTAGAAAGAAACCTTAAAAGTCATCTAGTCCAACCCCACTGGAGACTTGAAGAGTTGTGCTGTGCCCAAGGTCACACAGGTAAGTATCAGAGATAAAATCTGAATTAGTAACCAAAGTTAGTGCTTGTTTCACTGTCCCTCTATTACCATCTGTAGCCATATTTGTCTCTCTTAAACAAACAGGGGATAGAGAGGATCACAGAAGATAAAAAGTAAAATTTTGATTACATAAAATTTAAAAGGTTTTGGCAGAAACAAACCTAATGCAACTAAGATTGGAAAGGAAATAGTTAACTGAGTAGGGGGAAGAAACCTGTATATTTCTCTGATGAAGTTCTCATTTCCAAGATATATAAGGAACTGAGTCAAATTATCATTAAAGTCACTCTTCAACTGATATGAACAGGCAGTTCCCACAAGAAGAAACCCAAGCTATATCTATAACCATATGAAGAAAAATGTTCCTAATCACTAATATTTAGAAGAATGCATAGTAAGCAATATGACATTCCACTTGACACCCTAAATCAGATTGGCAAAGTTGACAGAAATAGAAAGCTACAAATGACTGAGGGTGGGGAGTGGGAGGAGGAGCACATGTGTACTGTTGGTAGAACTGTGAATTAGTAAAGCCATTCTGGAAATCAGTTTAGAACTATGTTCCCAAAATTACTAAACCCGTGTATATCCTTTGACCCAATGATACCACTATTAGGCTGATACCCAGAGTTTTTTGACAAAAGAGGAAAAGGTCCTATCTATGCAAAAACATTTATAAAAGCCTTTTTTTGTAGTGGCAAAGAACTGAAAACTAAGAAATTATCTAGGAATTGGATTATGGCTGAATAATATTTTTGAATGTATATTTATTTCATTAAATATTTCCCAAGTGCATATAAAAATTGTTTTAACATTCTTTTTTAAATTTTGAGTTCCAAATTCTCTCCTTCCCTTCTGCCTGCCCCTCCTAACCCCTTGAAAAGGCAAGCATTATGAAATCAATTACAGATGTGAAGCCATCCAAAATATAGTTCCATATTAGCGATGTTGCAAAAGAAAGCATGCAAAAAAGAAAATGAAAGAAAGTTTAAAAAGTATACTTCAGTCTGCACTCAGGGTTCATCAGTTCTCTCTCTGGAAGTGGATAGTATTTTGGAATTGTCTTGGATCTTTATCTTCATCAGAATAACTAGGTCTTTTACAGTTGCCTATCCTTATACTATTACTTGTTACTACAAACATTGTTCTGGTTTTGCTCACTTCACTTTGCATCAGTTCCTATAAGTCCTCTCAGGTTTTTCTGAAACTATCTGGCTACTCATTTCTTAAAGCACAATAGTATTCCGTCACATCATATACCACAACTTGTTTGGCCATTTCCCAATTGATAGGCATCCCCTCAATTTCCATTTCTTTGTCAAATGGCTGAACAAATTAATGAAGAATATGTGCTGTAAGAAACATGAAAGATATGGTTTCAACCATCAACCAACTGATGCAGAATGGACAGAGCCTAAAGGACAGTCAATTTATGCTGTAACAACAATTTTGTAAAAAGAAAAAAACAGTTCTGAAAAACTCAAGAACTCTGGTCAACCAGGATCCCAGAGGGCCATTGATGAAGAATGCTACCCACCTCCAGACCGAGGGAAAGGACTAAAGGTGCACATATTCCGGACATAACCAACTTGGAAATTTGTTTTGCTTGACCAGCAAGCACTATTGGTCACAAAGATTTTGTTTTTTTTTTTGTTTTTTAGTGAGGAGAGGGATGGGGGGCGGGGAATAAGTGCTTGATAATTGAAAAAAAATTAATTTAAAAAAGAAGTCACTTCAAGCTTTAAACCACAGGGCGTATTAAAGACGACGATCACACAGAGAAACCAGTCTCGTTCTCACCCAGTCTCACAGATGGAAAGCACTCTCGCTCTTTCACTCCCAACCCTCTCACTCTCACTTTCACTCTCACTCTCACTTTTTCCAAGCCCACAGGGAAAGCTGCGCTTGCTCGAGATCAGTGCTCCCAGCCCCAATAGGAAAAGCCGCAGGAGACGAGCAAGGCGTCTGGGCTTTAACAGCCTTCTCAGCCCCGCCCAGTCCCTCTCCGCTCCGCCCATTCCCTCCCTCACCGCCCCGCCCACTCCCGGCCTCCCTTTCTGTCTCTCGCCCAGCTATGGTTACCCTGGGCCTATCCCGAGTGGATGATGCGGTGGCCGCCAGACACCCGGTGAGCAACAAGGGCACCGCCCTGGGAATGGGTCGGTTCCCGCAAGAGCCCGTTTCCCGCAGGATCTGGTCAAGAGGCGCATGCACGGAGTGGGGGTCGGGGGACGCAGCATTGGCCTCCTGGTGTTTGGGGGATGGTCCCTTTTTGGTGGGAGGGTCTGTTGGCCTTGAGAGGGTCTTCTGGGGGACTGACACCCAAACCTGTGCTCATCCCAGGGGCTCCCGGAGTATGCTGCGTGCCAATCCCAAGCCTTCATGAAAGGCATCATTACGTTCATCACAGGTAGGCGGGCGAGTGGGCTCGTATGCCGGGAAGGGGGGGCTATTGCCCTGGACCTCTGTACCTATCCTGACTTGTACCCCGAGGTGCCCCCCTCCTTGGCCAGGGCACGCTGGGCAAGAGTGGGGTCAGGCTAATCGGAGACTTGGCCGTTAGCAGGCACCGGTGCAGCCTTCTTCCTACAGAAGGTCCTCCAGAGGAAGCTGCCCTATCCCATGCAGTGGACCGTGCTACTGGCCATGGGTGGGTACCTGAAGTTTGTGGGAGAGGATGGGAGGGGGGAGAGGTACAGGGAGGGTGTCTACAGATTGGGAGAGATTGCTGAGTCTTGACTTACAACTACTCCACAACCCTGACCTGTCCCAGCACTATAATTTTTGCCTTCCATTCAATCAGTCCCCCTCAAAGAAATGAAAGAGTTGGGGAAGAAGTTAAAGCAGCCTGGGTGCCCTCATTTATTTGAGTTCCCACTGAGTATCCCAGTGGTAACCCTGCCCCCAAGTAACTCTATCCACCTCTGCTGGATGGAAATTATTTTCTGCTACCAGACCCCAGCCCTGACTTTCCTTTCCCAAAGATTTGGGGGAGGCTAAAGAAGCCCCAGATTAGAGTCTGTCCCTCCCCCTGTTCCCACCCTTTCACTCCTGGAGTTCATCCTCCTGCTCCCTTAGTTGCTGGCTCAGTTGGCAGCTATGCAGTGACCCGTGTGGAAACACAGAAATGCTCTGATCTCTGGCTCTTCTTGGAGACTGGACAGCTACCCCAGGACCATACCCCAGGTGAGAGGAGCCCAAAAGCCAGGCATGTGGGCAGACTACTTTAACTTTCTCTCAGGGAACTCCCTGAGCTACAAGTAAGAAGGAAAGGAGAATATGAATCAATTAGAGGAATGAAGTGGCATATGCTGTCCAGAGATGAAAGGGGAAAAGGGAGGGTGAACGGGGCAATACCTAAAGGCCATTCAAATAAACTTGTCTTCTCCCCTCTGTCCTGGCTTGGGGTGGGGGTAGGGGAATAGGAACTGGGAAGGAATTGCTGTACCTTACTTAGTGTAGAGCAGGCAGAAAGCCCTGAAATCAATGAGTTTCTGGGGAAATGGTGTGGTGCTCAGGGAAAGTAATGAGGAATTAGGTACAGATTGCAAACCATAGGCTGCATCATTGCAGACCCTACTTACCCAATACAAGTTTAAAGCCAGAGACTTTATAAAAATGTGTTGGGAAGCTGATATCAGGAAACCAAACAATTCCCTTCTCTCCCTTGGGTTCCATTTCCTAACCTCCTCCTCAGCAACATAATCTAATATTAGGCCTCCATTCCTCCCTCTGTGAAATCAGCACAAAAAACCAAGTAGACAGTGTTTCTTTCATTTCTTACAGATCAGGCCTCTAAAGGGTATTCGGATCCAGAACAGAAGAAAAATCAGTATGGGGATGTTCTGGAGTAAGGGTCCTCCATGATTTTGTCTACATCATCATGGCTCTTCCAACTGTGCACAAGCACTTCACTCTCCAATACATATATATACATAAAGAATGCTCTAACATCCTGTGCAGTCTGCTGCCTTTGTGCTCCCCAACCAGAAGGGCTAGAGATGAAGGGTGACTCGAGTTGGTGTGGGCAGTGGGAAAGGTACTTAAAACTGTTTTAAAGGGAAAGACAGTATCTGTTGCATCAACATGCTTAGAGAGTTCACTTTGGGGAATGACTAATAAAAAACACTAGAGGTTACTTCTTCATTTATCAGCCACTTCTAAGGTCTCCCATCTTTGGCCCCTCCAGTATCAAAAAGCCAGAGTTGAAAAGGGCCCAAAGTAAAGGTGGGCCTATGTGTTAATGGGGGCCTTCTCAGCTTTCAAAGGTTGTTCTCCTAGAGGAGGATATAAATGGGGGAAGAAGAGAAGGGACCATCAATGGAACAAACATCTAGCATTTTAACATTTACTTATTAAAGAATTAATATAGGATGGAGCAGCTAGGTGGCGCAGTGAGTAGAGCGCCGGCCCTGGAGTCAGAAGGACCTGAGTTCGGAGCCAGCCTCAGACACTTAACCCACACAAACAAAAAAACCTAGCCGTGTGACCTTGGGCAAGTTACTTAACCCCAATTGCCCTAAAAGGGGTGGCTAGGTGGCTCAGTGAGTAAGAGCGCCGGCCTCGGAGTTGGGATGACCCAAGATCAAATCCGGCCTCAGAAAATGAGCACCCACACATAAATAATGACTAGCCGTGTAACCTTGAGCAAGTTACTTAACCCCAATTGCTTAAAAAAAAAAAAAGAATTAGTATAGGCTAAGGACAGTGTCTAGTGTTGAGAGATATACAAAACTTAATAAGACCTAGTCCCTGCCCTCATACAACTTTCCATTGAATAAGAAGATAAAACACATACACAGGAAACAAAATAGAGCATGGTAAATACAAAACAAAGAAACAAACATGCCACGGCCTGAGATATTGCACCCTATGGGAGAAAGAAAAGAGTTAGGAATAGGGCACACACACACAAACACATCCTGATATTAGCTAATTCAATATTTGTCTTCAGTGAGCCCTGTGTCTAGCCAAGCCTCTGCTAACTTGGCTATGAGCCACCATTCAGATCCACATGCATAACCTGAATAGATAATAAAATTTGGCTGTGAAAGGAACCTTAGAGAGAATCATTCTGCAGATGAAGAAATTGAGGCCTAGAGAGGTGAAAAGGCTTATCTTTGGTCAAACTGGTAATAAAAAGAGGAATTTGAAATTAGGTCTTTTGTTTCTAAATCCAATGTTCTTTCAGCTATATCAAATGAATAGATCATTTTCTCTCCTCACCCCAATATTGGGATGTTATAATTACTTAATTGCCATAAGATTCGTTTTACTTGGTCCAAGAATAATGCCTAAGGAGCCTATAAGACCACTCTTAGAAAATGGCTAGTTGAGTAATTGCAAGTCTAGGACTCCATGGTTCTATGAGAATTGAGAATCCTATACTATGTCACAGAAAGCTCCACTGAGCTCACAATTAAGGAAACAATCAGATCAGAGATACTACTTAGCCCATCGAGCAGAGAAGAGGAAGGTGGGCAGGTAACACCAGAGTTTTGAGAGTTTCCCCTTTTGGGGAAGGAAAGAAGACTTGAGAGGGAACCAGGAGTGTCACCATGAGGTTCCAGGATCTAGATAACCTGAAGGATAAGATCCGGGAGCTAAAGACCATCATCAAGTTCCAGGGTAAGCTTTATACCCATTCATTTGGTCTTTGACCCTGGCAGGATGAGTGGAGGGCTCTTGGGAACAGACAACCAGCAGGTCTAGAGTATCTACTATGTCCCCAGACTTGTACTTGGCACTCTGTGGGTATACAAGTAGAAGAAGGAATCTGGTCCTCAGCTTATAGGGCTCAGACTCCAAAAAGACTTAACATAGATGAGTAGAAAATAATACAGAACAAGTCAATAACAAAGTTTAAAATATGGCACTGCTGTGTGCTCTGGGAGTTCAGGAAGACAAAGATCAAAGCATGGGCTTGGAGGAGGCTCCAGGGATGTCCTAAGACTTGAATTGGGTCCCAAAACATGATATTTGGGCAACCGAATACAATCAGGGGACAGGTATAGTAGTGGGGGGGAGGGGGTAAAAGATGAAACTATCATGGGGAGCTATCATGAGCCATGGAGCCCTAGAGAAGAGTGTACTCCCAGTCTGCCCCCCCCCCAACTAGAGCCATTCCTACTAGGATCAGTGAGACTCTCCTAGGAATAAATGTTGTCTGCTTTGAACAAATCCCTATGTTCTGTGAAGAGAGATCATGGCTAAGAGAAGCAAGAAGCAATATAACCTGATACCTTATTTACTGATTTGGAAACAACTCTTAAGAAGTCATTTTCCCCTCAGACACTCCATTGGTTCATGTGGGTAATGAGTGTGAGGTACGAAGACAGGTTAGGAGGTATCTGTCAGGGCTTTACCCAGAGACCATCACTGGGATGAACTAGATGAGATCTCCCACAGTCTGCCTTGGAGAAGGGTGCCACTGGGAGTATATTCATGTCTTACTCATATGCCCATCCATGCTGCCTCTGATTTACCCACAGAAAAAGGCCGAGTTCTACAAGCCAAGTCCTTGGAGGAGAAGACAGTCCAGAACAAGGATGTCATTAACATCCTGCAGAACAACATCCGTCATTTCTACCAGGACTGGACAATTGCCAAAAGAGTATGGAATTGGATGTAAAGCCACATTGATTAAGGAGCCCAGACCAGTACCCATAGTTCTTATGTAGAATACAGTCACCTAGGTTGGAGACACACACACACCACATTATCTAGATTCTCTAGGGCTTTACCTTTTTCCTTTCCTCTGTTCTGAGCTTTTTTGGGAATAAGACCAGTCCCTAGAAGGGAAGGAAAAAAAAAAACTATTTCTCTAGATTCCCTCAGCCCCATGACCCAAAGTCATTGTGGTCCCCATGGTGACTAAGCTACTCCACCCCATCTCCACCTTTCAAGGAAGAAATTTGGCTCTTTGCTGAGGATGGGGGTGGAAAGGGGAGGGAGGAGAAAACGACAAGTAGTAGTCTTTGACATTTCCTACCTTGGACAAGTTATTTATCTTCCTTGTGTCTCCATTTCATCAACTATAAAATTGGTGAACAGAAGAGGTTGGACTAGCTGACCTCTGCAGTTCCCTCCAGCTCTAGATTTATAATCTAGATCTATGATCCTATGACTTTTCCAAAGAAACTTCTCCCAAATGGGGACAATTTGAGTTGCAGAATAGACTAATCAGAATATGGGACAAGAGAACCATAATGTGGGGAGACACACTGGTCATTACATAGGGCAGGGTTCCACACTTCACTAATCAGGAGAGTCCATAAATCAAGGAGGCTTCCGTACATCATCCTAGCTCATGATATTAGACAAGAGAACTGTGCTGGTTCCAGAAGAAATTATCTCAGAGAACTTGGACTCATAGAAATTTAGAGCTGGAAGGAACCTTAGAAGTAACTTATTCCAACTCTATCTTATAGAAGGGTTTTGATATGATAGGAAAGACATTCCCTGCTCTTGGAGAGTACCAAGTCTTGTGTGTCAGTCAATCAAGAAACATTTATTAAGCATCTATATATGCCAAGCACTGTGTTAAACCCTGGGAATACAAAGAAAGATTTTTTAAAATATATGCCCTCAAAGAGCTTACCGTTTAATGGGGGAAGACAATATGCAAGCAAATAAGCTATACACCAAGTAAACTGGAAATAATTAAGAGGGAAGGCATTAGAATTAAAAAGGACCAGGAAAGGCATCCTTTAAAAGGTGGGATTTTAGGTGCAATTTGAAGGAAGTCAGTGAAACTGGGAGACAGATAAGGAGGGAGATCATTCCATGCTGGACAGTCTATGAAAATGTCCCGAGATAGTATCTTGTTGAAGCAACAACAAGAAAGCCAGTGTCACTGGATTAAAGAGTATGTCAGAGTAGGGATTAAGTCTAAGAAGACTGTAGAGGTAGGGGGTGGGACAGATTATAAAGGTCTCTGAATGCCAAACATGATTTTATATTGAATCTTGATAGGGAGTCAGTGGAGTTCATTGAGTAAGGAGGTTATGTGGCCAGACCTGCACTTTAAGGAAGATCATTTTTTTACATCTGAGTGGAGGATGGACTGGAATAGGAAAAGATTGGGATAGGCAGACTAACCAACAGGCTACTGCAGTAGGCCAAACATGCTTAAGTTAGTCTGCATCAGGGTGTTGGCAGCGTCAGAAGAGAAAAGGAGGCCTCTTCGAGAGATGTTACTAAGGTAAAATCAACAGATCTTGGTAATAGATTGGATATGGTGGGGTAAAGAGTAGAGTCGAGGATGAAACCTTGGTTTTGAAACTGGGAAGTCAGTGGTATCTTTAACAATACAGTTATCTTTTCCACATCACGACTTCCCCTATTACAGTTTTAACATATCATGGGTCAGCATAAGACATTAAATGAGAATTTTGGGGGAGTTGTGCAGAAGCCACATATGACACACAAAGATCAGAAAACTACAAAGAAATACTGTAGAAAGTCAGGAATGCATAAAATATATGCACAGTATTGTATAATATCAAACCAAATTTTCAGTAAGGTACTGTAAACACCCAATAAAAGAAAAATAACAAATTCAGACTTCTCTGGTATGAAGGGAGGGCCAAAAAATTTTATGTAGATTTTCCAGATCACAGAGGCACTATGTCCCTAATCCCCATGATGTGGAAGGGATAACTGTAATAAGGAAGTTTGGAAGAGTGGACTATTTGAGGGGGAAAGATAATAACTTCAATTTCAGACAAGTTAAGTTTAAGATGTCTACAGGACATCCGTTTCGAGATAAGATGTCTAATAAGCAGGTTCAAGATGTGAGACTGGTGATGAGCAGAGAGTAGATTTGAAAATCATCAACATAAAGATGATAATTAAATCCATGGGAGCCGATGAGGTCACCAAGTGAAACAGAGTAGAAGAAGAGAAGAGGGTCCAGGGCACAGCTGGAATATATGGAAGAAAGTCCTTAATTGAATATAATAAAACTAATAGTTCATGGTTACATAGTGCTTTAAGGTTTACAAAATGTTTAACATCTTAATTATATTATCAATTAATTGTGTATTAATATATTAAGTATATTATTATTAACATTATGCATTATGTCTTGACTCTCATAAAAATTCTTTGAGGTAGGTATTAACCTTATCTTTATCTTACAAATATAGAAACTGAGATATTGTCTTGTTCGGCACTCAGCAAGTGTCTAAAATAGAATTTGAACTCAGGTCTTCCGAATCTAATGTTCTCACAGTTTGCCAAAAGTGGCATCAGGGAAAGATAATTCTTCCTATTGCATAAAACAGGAGAATCAGGACTGAATAGTTGTGGAGACGGACATGAGACAGTAAGAACTGAACTTGGTATAGGGAAATTGGGACCAGAACAGAGGAAATTTAGCCAGGAAGAGCATTAGGTTTAAGGAAGAGGGGAGGAGTCCTGGACTTGAAGTCAAAAGACCTTGGAGTCTTGATTCTGCCACTTACTAATTGAAGGACTGTGGACAAATCACTTTATCTGAGCTTTGGTCTCCTCATCAATCAAGTATTTATGAAGCACCTACTATGTGCCAAGTGTTATACTAGGCTCTAGGGACAAAGAATTAAAAATTCCTTCTCACAATGAGCTTGTGTTCTAATAGGGGAGTATATAAAAATATGCACTCCATAAATTTAATAATTACAAATATATACAAAGTGGCTGAATATGAGTAATTTGGGGAGGGAAGATACACACAGATAATGATGTCTGAGTGCATCTTAAGGGAAGAGAGGGATTCTATAAGGTAAAGGTAAGGAGTGGGTACATTCTAGGTATGAAGGATGGCCAATACAAAGTCACAGAAATGGTCTTGTATGGGTAATAGGAAGAAAGCCAGATGGCTGGATTGCAGTGTGGAGGGGAAATATGTTCCATGAAGCTGGAAAGAAGGAACCAAGCAATGTAGGGTTTTAAAAGCTTATAGAGGACTACAAGCAATAAGGACTAGAGGCAATAAGAAGCCACTAGATTTACTAGTAGAGTCACATGATCAATTCCACAGTTGAGGAAAATTACTCTGGCAGCAATGTGTTGGATGGACAGGAGAGGGGAGAGACTTAAGTTAGGGAGACCAATTAGGAAGCTGTTGCAATAGTCTAGTTGAGAAGTGATGAGGGTCCAAGAGAAGGGTTCAGATGCAATGGATATTGTGGAAATACAAAAAGCAAGATCTGACAAGTATTTTTATGTTTGGAGTCAGTAAGAGTCAAGAGTCTAGGATAATGCCCAAATTGCAAACCTGAAAGACTAGAAGAATGATCATGCCTTTCACAGAAATAGGGAATATAAAATGGGGATAATTATATTCACAATACTGTCCTCACAGGGTAGCTGTGAGGAAATGGCTCTGTAAACTTTAAAGCACTATATAAATCTGTGCAATTATTAATTTTGCTGGGTGGGAATTGAGGCTGGACCCTGGGTCATCAGGGTATAAGGGGAGGAACAACTGTGGCTCTGGAACTAGTCAGCTAAATTTCCCTTAACCCTACAGTATGATGAGTGGACCATTGCCAGGGCCTGCCGGAAGAACTTACCTTTGAAGCTGGCCACCTGCCGAAGTACTGTGGAGGTAACAACTAAGGGAAGAGGCACAGCCAGGAATCACAGAACGTGGAAACTGCATCTCCTACCCATCCCTCTCAAAGAATAGTCAAATGGACCTTTCTTTGGGGCTTAAGTGGAACAATTTCAAAAGGGATCAATACCCACTGGGTTATACCCAGGAACAAAAAGGCCCCCAGAAGCAGCCCACCTCAAACTAAGAGGAAATTGTGAAGTTGCTACCTCCCTAGTCCCATAGAAGCTCTGAAGTCTTGGCTTTTGGAGCTCATAATTAGGGGTGACAGATGATGTCTTTGATGCAGAAACCCAAAAGGAAACCTTGTGAGCTGAAACATACAATTTATTCCTATCCCGTTAGCCCATACCAGCCTCCATCCTTGCATCATCACTAGTCGTGGGCTCCATCCCAATGCCTCCATTCTATCTTCTTCCCCAAGCTTTCCCTGTATCCATTCCTATGTCCTTCTCCTTTCCTGTGCATCATGGCCCTGGTCCTTACACCTTTACAGGTAGCTCGGGAAAAGCTGCGTAAGTATGTTTTTGACCGCGTGAACGTTCACAATGTGATGCTGCACCTTGTTCGGCAGCGAGGGGAGATGCTGGAAAGCATGCAGACAGAGCTAGATAATCTGCTGAAGCAGCAAAACAGTAGCAAAGAAGAGCTGCAGCAGATGCAGGTGAGAGGGTAGCCCCACAGAATGTGAGATTCTATTAGCACTTCCCCTCATCCCTCCCCAAAAAACCCCAAAGTTTGAATTCTGAGAGAGAACACTCAAGATCCCTGTCTCAGGCTTAGCATTAAAAGAGCCTTGCCCAGAGCTTGCTGTGCCCAGGGAACTAACACCATAAACTATACCAAGGGTAAGACCCGAAAAAGTAGAGAAATACCCCCATGTAGAGACAGATTATTGAGTATGAGTACAAACCCAGTGCTGGGGTGGTGGAGGCAAGAGGGGCAGAAAAAGGGATGCTGGGAAGGAATTCCTCCACCATTTGGTAGCTTCCCTTTTTTTTTTAACAAATTTTCTCACAAAGTGACAAGCTCTGTTGTTTCTAGCTGCTGAAGAACTCCAAGTGCTGTCAACGACCTCTAAATTCAGCACCTTCTAAATTTTAACACCAGGGTCAAATCCCTACCCGCCCTGCCCTAATTATGGCTCTGGTCTTGCCCCATTTGAGCATCTCCCTATCCCTGGGCAACCCCTTTGTGCTCCAGTAATTCCAACCAAATGCATACACAAACACACATACTGCTCTCAACTTCCTGGTCTTGCCCAGATCATCCGTCAGTTAGAGAACAATATTGAAAAGACAATGATCAAGATCGACACTAGCCAGAACATCTATTCACTCTACGTTCGGCTATTGGATTATCTGAAAAAAGTGAGTCCCATCCCTCCTTTCCCCACCTCCATTCCCCTCCATATTGCATTTTAAGCTGGTCGGTTTAGTCACAGAAAGTCTGCTTAGTGTGCAGGAAGGAAGCAATGAGTTTATAGAAGACCTAGTTTTGAATATCAACTACCTCTGTGGGCTTAGGCAGGTCTCTAAGTCTCAGTTTCATCCTCAGTAAAATGAGTTAGACCAGACCATTTCTAAGATAGATGCCTTCTAATATTTCAGATTTGAATCCACCTATGATTTCCCTACTTTGGCCTCAATAATAATATAATGACTGTTACTAGTCCCTGGGGGATGGACCAATTCAAAGTGAAATGCTATCTATGACATAGCAGGATTATAGCATCTGACTAAGGGGATTCTCCTCTGCTAGGATCTCTAGTTCTGTCTTCCATGCTGCCATCCAAAGGCCAACATAAAGCAACTACCTCCACTTAAAAAAAAAATGAATGAATGAAAAGAATGTAAATCCAGTAGTTCCTTCTCTGGCTTCTCCAAAGTTCACTCCTCTTTCAATCAATCAAAAAGCATTTATTAAGCACTCACTATGTACCAGACACTGTGCTAAGCACTTCAGGTACAAAGAGCTAAAAACAGTCCCTGCCCTCAAAGATCTCATCTTCTCATGAAGGAGACATGTCAATAAGTAAGTGCATGCAAGTTATATAGAGAGCAGACAGAAAGCTCCCTCAGAGGGGAAGGTACTAGGTGCTGGGAGGACCAGGAAAGACCTCCAGTAGGAGGTAGGATTTGAGCTTTTTCCTACCACCCAGCATATGCGTATGATTCAGGTGCATAATTCAATGAACATTTGTTAAGGACCTAGGACATAACAAAATATTCCTCTTTCTGAGCGAATTTCAAAATATAATATATATATGTATATATATAATATACAAAAATCATGCAATAGAAGTTCTCTCCCAATTTATAGAGGAAGGTTTCCCATTATTCAATCAGTTTAGAATAGATATTTTGAAAAGCTTTCCATCCCAAGATTTGCCATTACAGCTTTAAAATATTTTTTCAATACAGAATACAGAATTTTATTCCTATGGGTGATAGGAATCACCTACACACTGTAAACCCCTTAAAGTCTTAAGTGATAATCTTCTCAAGTTGACTGTAGCTAAAAAAAAATTTACTTTCTGCTAATGAGACCACAGGAGCATAAATTTGGTGCTGGAAGAAACTGTAGGTGCTATCAAGTTCAGCTTCGTCACTTGACATACAGAGAAACTGAGGCAGACCGAAATTAAGTGACTTATACAGAGTTGTACAGCTAGTAAATGTCTGAGGATTCAAAGTCAAGTTTTCCTGACAAGTTCGGCATTCTACTACACCACCTCTTTAGTCTGGTCATGCTATCACATACACAGTTCATTGTTAACTCCACACTTGGTGCCTCTCCAGCTGAGCAGAATTTGCTAAAGCTGGCCAAAGTAAAATTGCCTGATAAGGTCTATCTTGAAAGTCAGGGCTATCATGGATGTCAAAATATATTAGAGTGAAAATTGTTTAAACTGTCTGATGTTGGATAAAAAAATTGAAAAATATACTTATTGGAAAGAAAAGGGCTACTCAAAATAGAAATACAAATAAGAGATTAGTATACTACAATGGTATAAGCATTGAGGAAAATATTCAATGAATGACATTGGAAAACTTGTTTTTTAACCTAGAGAAAAGTAAATTTAGGTCCATGCCCCATGCCACAAATACCAAAAACCACCAGATGGATTAATGAGCTAAATGCACAAAATAAATCATAAAGTAGAAAAAGGCAGAATAATGTCCTTATTCTAAATGTAGTGGAAATAAATATCTGTCAAGGAAATGGGATAAACCATGAGTCTTAATTATATGCATCTTTACACAATGGAAAGCAATTAAAGATTAAAAAAAGAAACAGAATGGGAAAATATTCATAATAAATATGTCATATAAAAGCATGATTTCTACAATTTGCAGGGAATTGATGTAAGTCCATAAGAAGGATACTCTTATATCACCAGTGGATAGAAGGCCAAAAAACATGAACAGTCAATACACAAAAGAAGAGACATAAACACTTGGAAAACTGTTCATCCTCACAATAATTTGTGGTGGAGGGACTCTAAATCCTGGAACTTCATTAGTATACAGGGATTTCTGTATTCCCTTGAGGAAACTCCCTCTATCCATTCTGATCTACAGGTGTCCTACAACCTAAGACTTTAAAGAGTTGAGTTTCTTAAATGCCTTGAGAGGTCAAATGATTGTCCAGTCACACACTATCATTATGTGTCAATAGCCAACCTTGAACATCCCAGGCTGATCCTCTTAAGCTTACTTTCTCTATCCATTACACCAGCTGCCTCTCCATTAATAATTAATAATTAAGGAAATTCAAAGGAAAACAATGGACTTGACACCTCATGCCCATTAAAAATAAAAATGACTAGAAATCCAATGTTCCAATACCAACCACTTAATTCCCCACATCTGTCCCCATCTAGATCAAAATCAGATCCAGGTGTAGACTGGGGCCACCAAGCCCACATGCAATCTTCCTATTTGTTCCCCTAATCCCATTCCTTCACCAAGCAAAAAGAGTTCATTCTTTTGATCATTTTTCCTCACCCTTCTCTTCATTCTTCATCTATCATCTCCTTCCCCAGTGCCCACAAATATGCCCAAGTCTTCCCCACCCATTAAAAAATACTTCTACTTAACCTTGTCATTCCCTCATCTCATCTCCCCTTTGAAAATTCCTAGAAAAAGGCACTGCCTCCACTGTCTCCTCTTCCTCACTTCCCATTCACTACCTACCTCCTTGTAATATGACTTCTGAGAGGATCATTCTCCTGAAACTTCTCTCTTAAAGGATATTTAAACTGCTAAATTTGATGGCCTTTTCTCAGTCTTCATCCTACTTGACCTCTATAGCTTTCAACTCTGACTGCCCCTTCCTCTCCTCTCTAGACTTTTGTGACACTGCTATCTCCTGGTTCTACTCCTACCATAAGTCAGGCAGGTCATATACAGAAGGTCCACAGACTTTCTCAGTTTCCTTTGCTGGATCACCATCCCTTTCCCATTCATCCTACATGTGGGTTCACTTGAAAGCAATATCGTGGGCCCTCTTCCTTCTATATGCTCTTTTCCTTAGGCTACTTTTTTGGGATATTCATTATCTGCTATGGGTTCATAGGGTTATAGGATCAGAGATATAAAGCTAGAAAGGACATCAGGAATCATCTAGTCCATCCTCTTACTTCATTTTTACAGATGAGAAAACTGAGGCCCAAGAAGGTTAAGTGAATGCCCCCAAAGTCACACAAATAATAAGGATTATGGGATTTGGACTTAGTTCCAGTGTATTTTCCACTGCACCACTGCAGCTTTCCAATATAAATGGCTAGATATAGCCATATAGATATATGCTACTTGGAATCTCTGCTGATCTGTCTCTGCTAACTGCCTCCTTCCAGGAAAGATCTCCATCTAGATGTCCCATTGACATCTTAAACTCAATGTGTACAAAACAGAACCATCTTTCCCTCTCAGATTTCCCTCTTTCTGTTATGGACACCCATTCTTCCAGTCACCCAGTTTTTACAATTTCATAACCAGTTTTCAATCTTGACATTGCTCCAGCTTTTACCACCCCCCCAGCCTACCAATTATCAAGAAATCAATACTACTTATATAACACTGCTCTCACATCTGCCCTTCTTCTATAGATTCATTTGTCTACTCCCTTAGTTCAAATCTTCATAAGTCTTCTCCTGGGCAATCACAATAGCTTACCTCTAATTTCTCCCTTTCATAAGGCTCTGAAGGAATCTTTCTCAGGCACAAGTCTGATCACGTCACTTCCTTACTCAAAAATCTTCAGTGATTCCCTGTTGTCTCTAGGATAAAACAGAGCATTTAAAGCCCTCTTCCTACATTCCTCCCCTTCAAGCACTCTACATTCCCACCAAACTGGACTATTAGCTATTCCCCAAACTCTGCATTCCATTTCCCATGGCCATCCCTTTGCACAGGCTTATCCTCCATACCCAGCATGCACTTCCTCTCACCAGTCCCTCAAGAGTCCTTTTCTTCATTCAGCTCCCAGATTAGGTGCTGCTGCTGTTGTCCAGTCTTGTCTGACTCTATATGACCCCACATGGAGTTTTCTTGGCAAAGATACCGGAGTGGCTTGCCATTTCCTTCTCTAATATGCCCCCATTTTACAGATGAGAAACTGAGGCAAATAAGAGTTAAGTGGCTTGCCCAGGGTCACACACTTAGTAAATGTCTAAGGCTGGATTTAAACTCAAATCTTCCTGACTCCAGTCCCAGTGCTCTATCTCCTGTACCACCTCTCAGCCCTTTCAGCATTCCCCATTCCCTTCAATTGTTATTGCTATTGTTCTCCTCCTCTTCAATTTACTTTCCATTTATTAATACATTTAGATACTGTATTCCTGTGGCTTAAATATAAGTTTCTTCCCTATAGGGATCACCTGATTTTGTCTTTCTTTGGGAATTGTAAACAAGTCAACACTACTATTGCTTCAAGAATAGTAGTGCCAACAGAATGCTCTGTCATTCCTTTACCATTCTTGGGATTGCCCAGACCAAGACACTCCTCTAGTCACCTTTCTCCAATATCTATTGTCTCCCTCTTTAGAACAGAAGCTTCATGAGAGCATGCTTGTATGTTTAGCAGAGTGCCTAGCACTTAGTAAGCACTTAATACTTTATCTTTCATTCATTCGCTGTCTTCGTATTCCCAGTTCCTAGTATAGTGTATTACAGAATAATATATACAGATCCTTAATAAATATTTGTTGCATAAAGAAACTCCCTGTGTCGCTGTCACCAGGAGCTGGCATACTACCCACCACAGCTGGACAAGTTGCAGAAAATGGTGTTGATATACCAGAAGGATCTTTCCGACATGACTGTAATGACCCATGAAGCCATAAAGATGACAGAGGAGGCCAAGGTCAGGAAACTGAAACCAGTGCAGGGAAGAAGATGAGGGAGCCCTCAGGGCTAGCTCTAATCTCTAAGCTTCTCCTTTCAGGACACTTTTTTTTTTTTTTGCTTTTGGAAAGGGTAAGGGGAGGGCAATTGGGGTTAAGTGACTTGCCCAAGGTCGCACAGCTAGGTTTTTGTGCGTGTGTGTCAAGTGTCTGAAGCCAGATCCAAACCCAAGTCCTCCAGACTCCAGGGCGGTACTCTACTCATTATGCCACCTAGCCACCCCTCAGGACACTTATTGACTAAACTATCAGGGAGACTCATCCTTGCTTCTCCCACTTCCTACCTCAAAGGTTCAAAGAATATTTATAACCATTAGCCTTGTCTTCATGCCCCTACTCTCTGAGCTCCCCCCAATCTCACACAGCCTCAGATTCCTTCTCAACTCACCACCCACACCCAAGTCATAGCCTAGTCCTGGCTTCCTCAGCTTCCTTCTGCTAAGGCTGTTGCTTCTCAAAAGGTATCTGGGATCTCAGTTTTGTTCACACACTTCTGTGATCACAGAGCCTTGGCCTGCAAAGTGAATTAGCCTGGGCAACCCTGGTGGGGTCTGCCAGGGGCAATGAGGCAAAGGTAAATGAGCTTGGCTCAGACTGTTTTGTTGATCATTGTCATCTCCCTCCCCACCATTCCTTCCCAGGTGAACATGACAGAAATGGAGACAGCCTTCCTCGCAGAGCGCAGGGCCAGGGAACAAAGGCTCACACAGCAGAAGAAACTAATTGAAAAGATTCATTCCACTGGCAGTGACAGGCACCGAAGGGTGAGGCCCTTGGAGGTAGGGAGTAAAGTGGCCAGTTGGGTGAGTGTTTGGAAGAAAGATTTCCATGTTCCTGCCACATCAGGAAGAGGGGGTAAGGCTTCACACACACTCTGCCCAAAGTTCCTCCTCTAAAGAGATAAACACCCTACAGGGCGGCTAGGTGGCGCAGTGAGTAAGAGTGCCGGCCTCTTGGGATGACCCGGGATTGAATCCAGCCTCAGAAAATGAGCACCCACACACAAATAATGACTAGCTGTGTAACCTTGAGCAAGTTATTTAACCCCAATTGCTTCAAAAAAAAGAAAAAAGAGAGATAAACACCCATGATTGATACAATCAATGTTTCTATTTTCTTTCATCCCCACCCCCAAAGGGCAGGCGAGACTTGGAATTCTCTTCCACCTTGGTGACAGCAGAGCCAATAAAAGGTAAAAAAAAAGTATGAATAACTTCCGTTTGTCCTAGCCTCCAGCCTGGTTTTCTGGAGAATGGTTTCTCAGATAGTCCCAGCCCCGGGCTACACTTTCAAGAATCCTTCAGGCCCAAGGAGGTCAGTCATTAGACCCACATGAGTGAGTGTGTGTGTGGACTACCTGGACAATCCATCCATCACCTAACCAACTCACATGGTATGGGTCCCAGAATAAGAACCCAAAGGGGACAGGGGCTCATAGAGTGATAGGAAATGCCTGCTCCTCAGACTACTCTTGGATGGATGGCCTATTCATATCAGATATTGTAGGTAGTATGCTTTGCCAAAGCTCAAAACCCGTATAAATGTGAGCTATTATTAGTATTATTACAGACCAGATCACATGTTCTAGCTTTGTTTGTTCCTTCCACCCTCGGAACTGAAACTTGTCGTGCAAACACACACATACAAACATGTATACAATATGTATACATAATACATATGTACATACAAATATGTATATATGCATGTGTTTGTATATATAATACAGAGTCTAGTCAAGTTTTCTTTTCTCTGCTTCTAGTACTGCTATTGGTAGTAATGGTTCATGGGAAAGGATACCGGGACTCAGAACAATACAACTGGTCACCTCATGAACTCTCACACTAAATGCCATAATAATAGAAACTTTCAGATATGTATAAGATTAGCAAAGAGCAATACATATATCATCTACCTTGATCTTCACAACTCTGTGACATAGGTGCTATTATTATCCCTATTTTATAAATGAGGAAATAGAAGCTGAGAAAGATTGTGATTTGCACAATGTCAGAGGCAGCATTCGAAGTCAGGCCTTCCTAATTCCAAGTCCAACACTATCCACAACATTACCTGGCTGCCTACATAGCATCTGGTATTACAGACCCCATCCTTAGCTCAGAGAGGATCTCCTTTGACTCATCAAATTCACTATCTCAATTTTCTCTCCATTACACTCCTTCATACACATCAAACTGACTACTGTCTTTTGCCCCTCTCACTCCCACCACTGTTCTCTGAACTGAATTATTTTAACCATAAAGGTTAGAAAAGCTTTACTAGAAAGAAAGGTGAGGAAAGTAACTTCTTTTTAAAAAAATGAAAAAAAGTAAGGATGACCCGCAAGCCACATTGTGCTTCATCTCCAACTCTTCCCCAGCCCCACCTGAGTTGCTTTTCAGATTCTGAAGTAGCAGTGTCAAGAACAGAATTTGTAGGGTACAGGAGACTGCAGTTCATGTTTGAATTATGTCATCTTCCAGAGCCCCATTTTTCCCATCTGTGAAATGATGGTGCTGGATTACATAATTTCTTAATGTCTCTTCCAACTCAAACATTCTACAACTAGGTATTCACAGGGACACAGTGGTGAGCAGGCACTTTGGAGGAGACTCGATAGCTCCCTTGCCTTCCATCTCTACCCCTAGATCATGACTTTATTCCATCCCTTCCAGGAAAAAAGCAAGATGTGTCCAAGTCTGATATTGAGTACCAAGAAGCTGTGACCCATATAGTGGACAAAGTTAAGACTGCTGTACAGTGCTCTCACCTCTGGGTAAGAACTGCTTCTCCTCTTTCCTCTGGGCCCTCAGGTGACTACACACACACACACACACACACACACACACACACACACACACACACACACACACCACACACACAAAACCATCACCATCACCATCACCATCATCACCACCACCACAGCTAGCTCTAACCCTAAATTCAACTCAGGCTGCCAGTTAACACGCAGCGTTATTTATTGAATACTTCTGTGTGTAACGTCTGTAATTGGCCAACTGAGGGAATGTGGAGTTGGAGGAAGGAGCTCTGTCCCAGCAATGTCAAGGGAAGGGGTTGTGCAGTTACACTCTATTTGTGCTCTTTCCTGGTGTAGCTGTCCCACCTGTGTTGCCTCTTTCCTCACCTGTATAGAGCTAGGCCTTGACTCTTCTCTCCTTGCATACCAAACAGGATATCGCAGGCAGGTTCCTGGCCCAGAAAAACACACAGGAAAACCTGTTGCAGCAAACCAGGGAGTATGAACTGAAACGGAAGGAGCTCGAGGCCCTCCTGCAGAAATTGGACCTAGAACGGACCCTGCTCAAGTTTCATCAGAAACCAAACATCAACAGGTACAGGAGGGGGTGACCCTAGTGACCCTCAAGCCCAGGACTTTTTTTTTTTAAGCAATTGGGGTTAAGTAACTTGTTCAAGGTTACACGGCTAGTCATTATTTATGTGTGGGTGCTCATTTTCTGAGGCCGGATTTGATCTTGGGTCATCCCAACTCCGAGGCTGGCGCTCTTACTCACTGAGCCACCTAGCCGCCCCTTTAGGGCAATTGGGGTTAAGTAACTTGCCCAAGGTTACACAGCTAGGTTTTTGTTTGTGTGGATTAAGTGTCGGAGGCCAGCTCTGAACTCAGGTCCTTCTGACTCCAGGGCCGGCGCTCTATTCACTGCACCACCTAGCTGCCCTAAGCCCAGGACTTTTTAATCCCCTATGCCTAGTTCTTATCTAGAAGTGAGTTCTTATAGTTTGGCCATGCACCTAGAAGCTTCTATTATACCCATGGGAAGCATGAAAAGGGCTGTGGGCTGAGTACAAGTTCCAGATCAAGTCAACAAACCTTTACTAAGCACCTACTATGTGCCAGGCACAAAGGATAGGCACAAAACAGTCCGGGCTCTCAAAAACTCAACACAGAAGCAACTATATACAAGATATATACAGAACAAATTGGAGATACTCAATAGAGGGAAGATACTAGCATGAAGAGAAACCAAAAGGTTTGACTTCAGCTGAGACTTGAAGACAGAAAGCAAGGAGGAGGAGGGAGGGCATTACAGAAATGGGGGACAGCCATTGAAAATGCCCAGAGGCAGGAAATGCAGTGCAGTATCAGTGGAGGAGAGTCAGATGTAAGACTGGTAAGGTAAGAAGGGACAATTCAGGTTTGGGGAACTTGGGGTTTTGGGGTTTTGATGTTCAGTCCTGTCTGACTCTGTGACCCCTTTTGGGGTTTTCTTGGCAAAGATACTAGATTGCTTTTCCATGTCCTTCTCTAACTCATTTTATAGAGGAGGAAACTGAGGCAAACAGGATTAAGTACTTTCCCGGGGTCAGATGTGGCTAGTAAGTGTCTGAGGTTGGATTTGACTTTTGGGGGGGATGCAATCCTGGATCCAGGTCTTCCTGACTCCTGGCCTGGCAGCCTGTCCACTACACCACCTAGCTGCCCTAGGTTATAAAGATTTTAAACGCCCAACAATTTTCTATTCTGTCCCGTAGATGAAAGAAAGCCCATAAAGTTTGTTGAATATGGGAGTGACATGGTCAGGCAAAGGTAGAATCAACAGAACTTGGCAACTGATAAGATGTGGGAGAGAAAAGAGGAAAAGTAAGAAGTTGAGGATGGCACTGAGGTTGGGAGTTTCAAGGACTTGGCTGTCTTTACCCTGACCAGGAGCCATGCTGCCTGCCTCAGTACCTATTCCCCTGCTTCTTCCTGGGTTCTGGGCCCTACAGATTTAAGAAGCTAGAGGAGAAAATGAAGGAGATGCTGGAAGAGGAGAATGAAAGACTCCAGCTGGAAAACCACAACTTGGTGAAGAGTGAACAACTGCTTCTCAATATCCAGCTGGGCATCGACAATCTATTCATTCGATTGATAGGCATCCCATTGCCCTCAGAGGTACCACTGCCCTGGCTAAAGCTCAGTCCAACTCTCTTCACTCTCCCTCAGGAACTATAGCCATGCTCCTCTCAGCTTTATGATTCTAGGGAGAGCCAGTTTGGGGGAGGCCATGGTTATTCTCTCTGAAGTGACTTTACAGATAAGAGATGATCCCCTCAAACCTTTCAGTTTCCTAATAATCTGCTGAGTCTCTATAATTAAGTTATCTTGGTATACTGGGGAAAGGTGCTAGATTTGGAATAAAAAAAAAGTCAGGTTGGAATCCTGACTTTGTCACCTATGTGAGCTTGGGCCCCAGTTTCCTCATTTGTTAAAAAAAATGGACAAGGTCAACAGAACCTATTTATACTAGAAGCCCAACAACCAGGATATTCTTGGAGAATGTTTCCTATGATTATTCTCCAGTGGGTGAAGGAGGAAAGCCTGTAATTTATCATAAAATGATTTGCTTCAAGGGGGGTGGGGAGAGATGGGGGCAAGGCACAATGCATATAAAGATGGCCACAGAGCCAGGAAGGCCTGGTTCAAGGCTTTCTCTGACACATGCCAGCTGTGTGGTGGCTCAAAAGCCACTTTAGTGTTCCTAGGCAACTCTCAAGAAAAATAAGCTATCACAAAGATGCTAACCTGCATGAGTAGAAAAAAGTTCTCCCTTGGGAGCTTTCTACATTGATAAAATCACATGTCTAGTAATTAGAAAGGGGAAGAGAGATATGAGCACAGGCTCTGAAATCAGGAGGATCTGAGTTCAATACTGACCTCAGACACTTACTAGCTCTGTGACCCTAGGCAAGTCACTTAACCTTGATTGCATCCCCCCCCAAAGGAGTTTCAACGGTGAGGGTAGGGGTGGGGAAATATCTTGGATCTAAGCTCTGATGAATAGCCAGGACTCTTTCTCTCATCCCTGCCATGATTTTATCGCTTTCGGTTATATTCCTTTATAGCCTTTAACTTCCTAGGTTTAAAAGGCCTAATCTATTGCCTAATTTAATCTTCTGGAACAAGCCTCATCTAGCCATTCCTCCTACTCCAAGAATCCTTTTAGCTAAATACTGTTTTCTGAAGCTTCTCCAGTTAAGTTTTGTCTTCCTTGAAAGCTCCCCTACTTCTGATGCTGCTAAGTCCCCCAAAAACCTGTCCCCCAAACTCTATCTAGGTCCTGATTTTTCTAAACTGGTGGTACCTCCTATCTTCTACCTTGCCCCTCCCCATCAGAGTATGAAAAGGCACTAAGACCCATCACCCAACACTCCCTCCAGTCTGAAATTCTGACCCTGGAGAAGCTCCCTGCAGCAAGGGGCTTAAGGGAGGAAATTGAAAGGAAAAGAGACATTTCTTTGTCTTCAGAAAGGAATGCCTGGTCCTGCTGACACAAAAGATGCCTACAGCAAACTACAATACTGTGAGAAGAAGCTACTCCATCTAATAGAAAGAACTAAGAAACACGTGGAGATATGTGAAGAGGTAAATGAGGGAGGGAAGAGGCAGAAAAGTTTGTATATGTACCCCCTTTCCCAGTCTTTTCCCCAGTTCCTTTCCCCTGGGTCTATCTTATGAGATCTCTGCTTTTCAGTCCTCCCAGAAAGTGAAAGACTTCCTAGAGGAATCAACTCTAAGTGAGACTCATAACGTGAGGGTTACTTTTGAAGATGGTGATGATGATGGGAGAGGTGAGTTACAGTGGCCTAGGTGATAAATCTAGGGAAAAACTCATTCAGCCTGATGTCTGAGACTGCTGGTCCTGCCTTCAGCAAATCCACCCTCCTTCTCCCCCAACCCCACAGACAAACTTTAGGCAACAGGGATAGGAGGACAGAATTAGAAGTAGGTTCTAGTTTTTAACTTGGAGAGAATTCAATAGCTGACATTTGTAGAGTATTAGACATCCCATCTAGCTCTTCAACTGAACATTCCCAGATAATCAGAGCTGCATTCCCAAAGAGGAGGGGCTGCGAGTATAAGGGGCAAGACAGAATTGGATTGGCCCATTGTCCATCCACTTTGCCTCACATGTGATGGTGGACTGTGCTGGGAACCTGGACTACCTTTTCTTAGTCTCTGAATTATCAGAGATAAACCTTTCTGCCATACCTCCACTCCAACCATACACCCTTAATAATCTGATTAAGAAATTAAAATTTATACTTGTAAGGCATAAGGAAAAGGACTGGAACCTGTGCTATAGGTTATCTCAGAGGGATTTATTTAAATAATACGCAGTATAGGTTTAGTTATGAGGTATTTCCTCCTTGATTTCTAATTAACTATGGATAATGGTAGACAGAAGGCCTTGGTGAGTAGGAAAGGGAAATGGGATATAGTGAATTTGGGGATTGCTAGTAAGTCACTCCCCTGGAATGACAATGGTAGCTAAATCCAGTGACTCTCCAGCCCCGTGGGAAGGTAACACTCCACAGATGGACTCAATCAGTGGGGTCCAGGAGCATCTCTACTCTCTCTTGCCTTGTACTTTTTCCAGAATCCTTCCAGTTTCCTGATGTGGAACATAGCTATGTTCCTTCCCGGGATGAGATCAAGAAGCAAAGTGAAAATCTTATTGATGCTAAACTCAGAAATTCCAAGAAACAAAAGAAGAAATAATAGTTCTTTCTTTAGTCTTGATCCTTTCCTTAACCCCACAAGGCCTTGCATGTCCAACTTTCCAGCTCACAATGGTCTGCCTCTTTTCGTGGTCAGTTTATTACACAAATAAAATTTTTTCCAGAACTGAATATAGCACAAGCCATTCCTGTCCATGCAGCCACTCCTGGGTAGGGGAAGATGGAACTTCAACAGGATAATTAATCATCATGGGAGAGTAAGGGTAGCAACCCCTAATGCCTGCTGTCAGCTCCACTTAACAGAAAGAGAGAATTGAAGGCAGCACAGGAAAGCAAAAAGAGAGTTGGATGTAGGAACTAGGACACCTGGGATGTCTTTCTGGGTCTGCCACTGACTCATTTATCATTAGTCTGTCAAACATTATCTGCCTGGCACTGTGCTAAATGCTAGAGACACAAAAAAAGGCAAAAGACAATCCTTGCCCTTGAGCTCACAAGTCTAATGGAGGAGACAACATGCAAAAAACTATGTACAAACAAGGTTTATAGAGGATAAAGTGGAGATAATCAACAGAGAGAAGGCACTAGAATTAAGAGGGATGAGGAAAAATTTGCTGTAGAAGGAGGGATTTTAGCTGAGACTTGAAGGAAGCCAAGGCCACCAAGAAATAGAGGTAAGAAGGGAGAGCATTTCAAGTATGGGAGGCAGCCTACAAAAATTCCCACTCAGGAAACAAAGCATCCTGTGCAAGCAAAAGGAAGAAAGCCAGTATCAATGGATCATAGAGAACATAGAGGGGAATAAGGGATAAGAAGCCTAAGAAGGTAGGAAAGATACATTTTATAAAAGGCTTCAAAAGTCAAGCACAGGATTTGGAATTTTATCAAAATGTCTATTTGATAGGGAGCCACTGAATTTATTGAGTGGAGTGAGTGGGGTAGGGGAGGGGTTGACATGGTCAGACCTGTGCTTTGAGATGATCCCTTTGACAGCTGAATGGAGGATGGACTGGAGTGGGGAAAGACTTGAGGCATCGAGTCCCACCGGAATGCTATTGTAGTCTAGGAGCAATATGACAGGGGCTTTCATCAAGGGTTGTGGCAGTGTCAGAGGAGAGAAGAGGGCATGCTGGGGAGCTACTACAAAGGCAGAATCAATAGATCTGACAGCTAACTGGATTGAGAGGTGGTGGGAGTTTTGAGAGTGACCTTAGACAAGTGTCTCTGGGTCTTTATAGTTTCCTCCTCTATTATATATGAAGATTGCATTACATGAATTACATGTGGCAGTAAGAAAGCACCAAAAGCATTGAAATTAGACTGCCTGGGTTCAGGTCCCTACTCTGTCACTTCTTATCAGGGACTTGGGTAGTCACTTTAATGACTACCTTATTACCTTATTCCTGGACTATTGCAATAGCCTCCAGCTTGGTCTCCCTACCCTCAAGTCTCTCCCCACTAAAGCTCATCTTCCACTCAGCTGTCAGTCATCTTCCTAAATCCTAGGTCTGACTCTTGTCAACTTCTCCCTTCCCCTCACTCCCACCCCCACCCCACCCCAACTCATAAACTCCAGTAGTTCCCTATCAAATATAAAATCTGTCTTAGTTACATTTTTAAAATGAGAATAACTTACCTTACAGTGGTCACATCCCCAGTATGGATGAGGAGAACACTTTATAAAGGGTAAAATATTGAATGGAACTTAATCTCTTATTTTATTTTTGGTTTTCAACATTCACTTTTTTTTTTTTTATGATCACTACTTTTTTTTTTTAAATTTTTTTTCTTTTTTTTTTTAAATTAATTTATTAGTTTAGTTTCAGTTGACAAGATTCAATTCCATAGTTCCTTGATTTTCAAATTTCCTTTACTTCCCTCCCCCCTCCCCTCATGACATCATATAGTGCAGTATAGGGTCTGCAAATGCATTCATATTAAACATTATTCCAATTACAAAGGCATATTGTACTAGGTGGGATGAAAGATGGTAAGGAAGAAGTACAACCAAACAATGAGAAGAAGAAGATCATTTAGTTTGCTTCCATCAGGATTCAGGCTCAGTTCTTTCTAGTTATATCTCTGGATGGCACATTTCTCACTTTCTTGAGTCATTCGGGATTAACTTATATCACTGCATTGCTGAAAAGAGTCCAGTCTATCATAGTTGGTCGTCACAGATATGGTATGTCTGTGATTGTATACAAATTTCTTCTGATTCTACTCTTCTCGCTCAGCATCAGTTTGTATAAGTCTCTCCAGGTAATCAACATTCACTTTTATAAGATTTTGAATTCCAAAATTTTCTCCCTTCTCTCCTCTGACACTGAACACTATGAGACCTCCTCAATAAGATCAACTGCTATGAGAAAAGAAATTATTTTTCAGGAAAATCTAAGTGGATAAAGAGTGCATGTTGTCCCAGATGACACCATCCATTTGTAGTAGGGACCAAAACAAATCTTTCCCCATACATACAAGGCCTCCCTCAGTAGAGAGAGAGTCTTGTAAAATCAATGGGTAGCATTTAAGTGACTTGGGGTCCTGTAGCTAAGTAAGTGTCTGATGCAGCATTTGAACTCAGGTCTTCCTAACTCCAAGTGCAGTACACCATATACTGTGCCAACTAGTTGCCTATCTCTGTGAAATCAAATTTGTCTTTTCCAAGCCCTTTATAAACAAAGCTGCTTTATTTTTTTTTTGAAGCCTTATTAGTTTGAGTGGGAAAGGAAGCTAATGGCCAAACCTGAGAAAATACAAGATACTGAAGTTTCCAGGTTCCACTGGAACAAACCAGATAAGTGAGGTTCCTCAAAGTGTGCCTTCATGTGAGGAGGAGGCCTCTGATACAAGAAAAGGACATCTGGAGTCACATGAATGTGGTTTTAATCCTGTTTCTGCCACTTACTACTTACTTTAGGACAATCATTTAAATTTTCTGAAGCTGTTTCCTTACCTCAGTCTCTCAAGGTCCTTCCAATTCTAATTCTAAATCTAGAATTACTCATAGGTTTATAGATTTAGAGATTGTCTTCCTTCTGTCTTAAATCTATAAACCTATGAAATCATTCAAGTATCCTCTTCTCTCCCCCACCCCCCATTTCATAGATGAGCAAACTAAATTTCAAAGAGCTTAAATGATTTGATTATGGTTACACTGTGAGAGAGTGTAAGAGCTAGTATTTGAAACCAGGTCATCTTGGTTCTAAAATCCAACACTCTTCCACTGTACCATGCTGTCTCTTGTCACAGATAAGCAGCCTGTTTAATTCATCCATCCAGAACTATACATTGAACAGACAATAACCTGGGACCACAACTGAATACAAGGGAGTGGGTGGAGGGATGATCCTCAGGAGAGTGTTCAATGCTCTTAAAAATCCTATCTGGTCACAACCATGAAAGGCCATCTTATTAACACTGTTACTCTCCAGATGCAAATATAATAACTCTATATAATTGCAAATCATGAAACAACATGGCCTTCAGGTACATTGTAACCTGGATGTGAGAGATGGGGTCTTGGGGGTAAAGAGTACAGCCTGCTGTAGTGTAAAACCAAGACTTGCCTGGTTTTAAATCCTGTGTATCTGCCATTATTACCTTCCTGGGGAAGGGGAACAGGGAGAGATACCCCCTCCCAACTGCTCCTCCCTTCCAACTGCTTCCCCTGCACCCCAGCCCTTGGGCAAGTCATTTTACATCTCTGCCTCAATTTCCTCATACGTAAAAGGGGAATAATAAAAGCACCTACCTCCCAGGGTTGTTACAAGGATCAAATGAGATGACATTTTGCAAGCCTTAAGGTGATACCTAGCTGTCATCACCATCATCACCAGGACGAGGTGGAGGGTCTCTGAAGGTGAGTGGGGTATCTGGAGGAGAAGGGGGAGGGGGTCTCTGGGAACAATGGGTAGGTGGGGCGACTCAAGAGGAGAATTCAGATTTCCATTCTGCCCTTACCCCTTCTCTCCACCCCCACCTTCTCACCGCTTCCCCCTACTCTCCTCCTCACCCATGCCGGCTCCTTAGGAAGAGGGGGAGGGGGAGGGGATTTCACTCCTCCACTCACTAGCTCCGCCCACATCTCCGTGTCCCGTACGAGCCCCCGTAGCTGAGGCGAAGCTCCGCGAGGTCCTCTTCTCACCGCCCCCTCCCCCTATACCCGAGCTGGCCCAAGATGGCGACGCAGGCGAGCAGCTGGCAGTGGTGCCGAAGGCCGCGGAAGCTGTGCCACGTCCTGTGAGGACCCCTGGAGGCCCCACCTGAAGCCAAGGTTGGAAGCCGAGGCTGCGGCTAGCCCGCGACCGTCTCGAGCCGAGCTCCAGAGACAGACTACCCAGCTTCCTCTGCTCCCGGCCTTGAGGAGGGAGCCAGCTGGGGCTCTGCCCAGGGGGAGGGGGACGAGGAGAGGCCACCCCCCAGCTGCCCCCCAGCCTCGCCCTCTGTCCCCCTTCCCCGGGCATGGTCCCGCCCGGAGCTTGCCCCTCCCTGACTGAGGACGCCGGGGAACCCTCTGGAATCCTCCGGGACCACTGAAGGGAGGGAGGCGCGGAGCCGGGGAGGAGAGAAAGATGTTTTCCGCTCTCAAAAAGCTGGTGGGGTCGGACCAGGCTCCTGGCCGGGACAAGAACATCCCCGCGGGGCTGCAGTCCATGAACCAGGCGCTGCAGAGGAGGTTCGCCAAAGGAGTGCAGTACAACAGTAAGTGAGGCCGGGGGGGGGGGGAGGGAGGGTCGCCCCTAGCCCTGAGTCCCGGAAGCCCCTGCGCCCCCCACTACTCTCGCCAACTTCGGGGGTCCCCGAGGCACTTGGCAGTCAGTGCTGAGCATCGCTGCCCTGGGGGTTGGGAATCTCCTAGGGTCTGGAGTTAAAAGGACCATCTGCCCCCTCCTCTTACTGTAGGGGAAACTGAGCATCCTGACTTTTCTTTCTTTACCTTTTTTTTTCCATGTAGTTCCGTATGGGAGGGGAGGGAGGAGGCCGGAAGCTGGGAGTTTGGGGAGCTGGTAACACTAGACAGAATCACACCAAGTCAAAGCTGGAAGGATCATGAGATTTAGAGTTAGACAGAATTGATAAATAGATGAGCTCATCCGGATCCCAGGTTTCCTAGGATTTTAAGCAGGAAGAGCCCATTCAGTTTGTTAAGTCTTATAGGATTTAAACCAGTTCAACTCCTTGACTGAAGGAACATGCTGTTGGAGGGAGAAGATAACGTGACCTGTCCAAGGTCACACCCCTAGTGAGGGTATAAAATCAGAATTGGGGCCCAAGTCCTCGTCTACAAGTCCATTGCATACTTCACACTCTCCCCCACACACTGTGATCCAGTGACACTGGCCTCCTGGTAGTTCCTTGGATAAGACACTAATCTCTAGACTCCAGGCATTTTTCACTGACTCTCCCTTAGTGTAGAATGCTTTCCCCCCTCATCCCTACCTCCTGGCTTACTTAAGGTCCCAGGTAAAATCTCAGTTTCTACAGGAAGCCTTTTGCAATTTCTCTTAATTCTAGTGACTTCCTTCTGTTGCTTATTTCCAATTTACACTGTACACAATTTGCACAGTTACTTGTATGTTGCCTCCCCATGTTTACGATTTGTATCCTCAAGGTTTAGCAAAGTCCCTGGCACATAGTAGCACTTAAATAAATGTTTGTAGAGTAACTGATTACAGAATGTTTGGAGCCCTAACAGATCTAATTTCTTTCTCGAAGTAAAGGCCCTGAAATAAGGAAAAAGAGAAATTCGATTTAATTCAACAAACATTTATTAAGCACAGGATGAGTTTCAAAGGATGGTGTCAAGTTTTAAGAAAAGTAAAGTAGTGGTCAGATTGAATTAGTTCTGAGTTTGGGGCCCATTCAGTGTTCTGTGCTTGTCACTGCTCCCATACCCTCAGATTTCTGAAAGGGCAGTTATATATTAATAGACAATGTGACCAGATTAGATTTTTGTTTTGTTTGTTCTAAAAACAAGTTTTAAAATACTATTTTTTAGTTGATCTGACATACTATCATAGATATAAGTAACCAGGACCAAGAGTAGCAGCTTTTACTGATACAGTGTATTGAAAACTAAAACGTCCTTTTTCTAAAAATAAGTGTAGTGGGAGTTTTTATTGGAAAATATTTATATGACTACTCATTGAATGCCCAAGGCAGCATAGTAACAGTGAAAAATTGCAGGCTTTGGAGTCAGAGGGCATGGGTTCAAACTCCTGCACTGACTGTTAACTACCCTATGTGTACTTGGGCAAGAAATTTCATTTCTCAATGCCTCATCTTTAAAATGAGCAGGTTGAATTACATGAGTAGCTTACAGTTCAAAATCTGTAATTCTCTGTGTGTCCTAGGTGCTATGGAAGTTTACAAGATACAGGTGAGGCATAGTTCTTTCCCTCCAGGAACTTTCAGTCTTTCTGGCCTTATTTTTATTTAACCTTGATTGTATTGTCATGTTAGGAGGTCCTGTGCTGTACAATTGTATAATTATTGCCAAATTGAAATTATATAAACCAGATAGACTCTAAGACTGTGATAATTTTCTTTGGAAAGGTAAATGAGAATACAGGAGTTAAAAAGTCTGCAGTATATGACATTGACTCTATTCTTGCTGTCATTATGCATCCTAAATAGCTCTGGATAGGACGTAGCTCATTCTATATGCTCTCTAAATGGTATATTGATGAAAAAGCCATGGTGGGAAGTTTTGCTGATCCTCTCTTTGGTTGAAAAATATTAAAGTTATTGCTCACTAAAATTTCTGATGAGGTCTTTGATACAATATTCTGGATAGTGTTGGATATTTTGCCTGAGAAATTATTTGGAAAAGTAGCCTCTTGTTCTGTAATTCAGACTCTGAAATGTGACTCTGAAATTAATTCTAGAATTCTTCCCAGAGAATAGACTAGCTTATAACAAATATGATTTTAAATTAATACACCCTCTTATATAATAACTTAAAGTCTTATTGAGTCATGTGCTTCTTCTTTGTAGTCTTAATTTTCAAATGTGAATTTTGAAAAAAGAAATTTTGGCAAAGTTATAAAGTCATGGATAGAAAGGACCTCAATAGTCATAGAGGCCAGCCTTCTCATTTTACAGAATGAGCAAACAGGTCCGAGGAGGTGAGGTGACTTGCTCAAGGTCTCTGAGGTAGTAAATCAGAATTTGAACCCAGGTCCACTGACCTCAATACCTTTCATTCTTCCTTTAATTTTTTTTTGTTATTGTTGCTAAGAAGCAATTCTGTGGGGCTATGTTTAGTAAAATTCCAGAAAGCATAGATACTCTTATTGTATATAATCTGTTACACATTGCTGACAAAATGATAATTTGAAGATGATAAAATGAGAATTTAAGATTTTCATCATACTCAAATAATATAAATAAACTCCACAGCTTCTATTCTATTTGACATTTGATTTTGCTATATTGCAAATCAAGACATTGGCAGCGTTTAAAAGCTTATATGTTGTACTTTGACAGTGTTATTTTCGTTCTGCTTTTAACAAATGGGGGGGAGGGTGGATCCTAGGCCTGTTTCAAACAAAGTTTTCAGTCTTCATAGTAACTTGCCTTGGTGGTAGGATAGAATATTTAGAACATGAACAGAAAAGCTTGGTCAGATTTAAAAACAAAGTTCACTGTAGCTGTATTATAACTGTAGTTTATTTTCATTTGTTTCGTTCACTAAATGTTCAGTTTCACCAAGGTAAAGGAATGAAGTCAAATAACTGCCTTACTGAATAGTTCATATAAATTAGTAGGATCTGTATTTAAGCCCCTGATTTTCCTTTAAGCTGTAACCCACCATTAATATAATACTGTGTTGCAAGAAATATTTTTAAATGACTCCTTAATCCCTTAGAAATTTGGAGCAGTATTCTGGAATTTTTTCACTCTCAGAAACGTGTGCTTCATGTACTTGTTAAGAAGGAAAAGAGAATATGTTTTACTTCAGGGGCTTAATTTATAGAAACCTTAGCGATCATCTGGTTCAGTTGCTACCTGATAGGAGTTTTGGTAGAATGATGAGGTGGGAAGCTGAACTAAAAGGGGTTAAGAAGAGAGTGGAAAGAGGGAAAGTGAGGCATCTCTTATGGACTCTTTTTTGTAGGTAGTTTAGGGTTCTGTCCTAGGCCCTCTTCTCTCTATATACCACTTCACTTGGGTAAGCTCATCTCTTCCCATGGATTTAATTACTATCTCTGTGCTGATAATTTTCAGATCTACCTATCCTGCACAAAATTGTTGACCTCCAATCTTAGACTTCCACCTCCCTTTAAGACATATCAGCCCAGATATCTGAATTTTATGTCAGAAGCTAAATTTGAAATCAGGTCTTTTTGAGTATAGGCCCAATCCTTTTCAGTACCTAGCTTCCTCACTAGAGATCAGGAAAGATTTGACTTAGAACATAGCTCATTCTATATGTTCTGGAAGTATATAGTACAGAGTACCTCAGCTGAGTCTTAAAGAAAGCTGAGGGTTCAGAAAGATATGGATGAGAGTAAATTCCAGGTATAGAGATAGAAGATACCTGTAAAGTCAAAGTATTAAAGGTTTCATCCAGATCCTAAACCCTTTGCTTGCCATGGTCTACCATTTATACCTGATCTGAGCCAGGTAAATGATCTGTTCTCCTTAAGAAGTATCTTATCTCAGGGCACTAGGTGGCGCAGTGAATAGAGCGCCGGCCCTGGAGTCAGAAGGACCTGAGTTCGGATCCGGCCTCAGACACTTAATGCACACACAAACAAAAACCTAGCCCTGTGACCTTGGTCAAGTTACTTAACCCCAATTGCCCTCCAAACAAAAAAAAGCAAAAAAAAAAGAAGAAGAAGAAATATCTTATCTCATATACAGAACAATATGTTGAAATGTATTGTTTATATATTTTTCAAACCTACTAGCAAGCCAAGTATATCTGGTAGTAATTGTATTCAGGTTTTAATAGTCTTCCTCTTTCCCTTATTGATGGTTGTATCACAGGTTTTCTTCTCAAAACTGAATTTTTATATGTAATTCTTCTTCACCTGACATGTAGTATTTGACTTCATTTTTAATTTTGAGATGTACTATTAACTGTTAAGAAAAAGGTGACTTATCAATTGCCGATCCAAGATTTGGAATAAGTTATTATTACTTCTTTTGTGAAATCTCTTCATCACCTTGCAGCCACCCCTTCCATTTCTTGTTATCAAAGACACCACCCTCTTTGGTTTACTGAGGTCTTAATATAGCACAATATAAGTTACCTGACTGGATATGAGGCAATGAATTCTTTTATTTCCTTTCCCACCTCACCTTGTCTGAAGATAGAAAATTATAGCACTTAAAAACAGACATTCCAGCAATCAGCAAAACTTTTTTTTCTCAGACTCACAGTGATCCAGTACGTATTGAAAAAGGACCCAAAGTAAAAACTTCATTAGTACTCAGAGTAGAGAATTTGCTTGTCACAGAAACCTGACTTTTTTTGTATTGTAATTTTAGATATAAAGGCAAAAAAAAACCTCAGACATTTCTCATTAGAGTATGTATATCTTTGTTTCTCTCTTTTTAATTTTTTAGTTTACATCATTCATTTCTACAAGATTTTGAGTTACAAATTTTCTCCTCATTTTTCCCTACCCACCACCCCAAAACAGCCATCCCACTGAATATTCCCTGCCCCAATCAGCTCTTTCCCTTATCTTCCCCCATCCCCCCCTCCAACTTTCCAGTAGGGAAATATCTTTTAAATATCTGTGTATCTTTTAAAAATAGAACAAAGGTGGGGTAGGTAGTCAAGATGGCAGAGTAGAAACAGGGCTTCCTCAGGGTTCCAGCTTCCACCTTCCCCAATTCATGTAAAAGGGGACTCTGAACAAACTTTGAAGCTACAGAACCCACAAAATGACACAGAGAAGCTAACCTCCTTCTGAGGACAGCACAGCTCTCTAGGAGCCCAGCCCAGGCCCATGTGAGCTGGAGGTTTTAGCTCCAGGACAGGCTTGACCAGCAGCTGGCTAGAGGGACCCCAGATCACCAGCAGCTGTGATGGTCTCCAGAATTATCAACACATAGAAGCTAAGGACAAAATGAGAGGTCAGTGCACTGTGGACTTTGGGATCCAGTAGTTGGAAGTGCATTGGCTTTTGCCCCAGGGCAAGGAGCTGCGGCCATGCAGCCACAGCCACAGACACATGGCAGCTTCAGCTCCTGGCCTGCAGACTGTAGGGGGACCAAGTGGCCAGTCTGAGGGGTAATTGCTCTTGCTTTAACCTGCTTAGATCTAGATTGCAGTTTAGGGTGGAGGTCCTGGGGTGTGTGACCAGCTTGCTAGAGCATGTGTGGAGGCTTCAGAGAGGGCACCCAACTAATACCTCTGGCAGCTGAGAAAACCTTAGCATTTGGGAAGGAAACTCCCCTGTCTGGTGGCAGAATCCTGCTGTGGCAAAAAGCCCAAAAGACAAGTAATTGAGAGGCAACACGACCAGGCAAAGGAAGCAAAACAGACAGAAGAATCCAACATTAAACTCCTATTTTGGGGACAAAAAGGATCAAAGCATGGAACAGGAGGAAGACAGTGAAGTCAGAACTCCTGCACCAAAAGCTTCAAAGGAAAATACAAGCTGGTAACAGGCCATAGAGGACCTTAAGAAGCAGATAAGAGAAGTGGAGGAAATTGGGAAGAGAAATGAAAATGATGAAAATTATGAAATGAGAGTCAACAGCCTGACTGAGGAAAATAACACCTTAAAAAATAGACTAATTCAAATGGCAAATGAGACTCAAAAAGGCAATGAGGAGAAGAATGCCTTAAAAAGCCAAATTTGCCAGATGGAAAAAGAATCTTAAAAGCTCACTGAGGAGATTCATTCCTTCAGAATTAGATTGGAGAAAATGGAAGCTAGTGACTTTATGAGAAATCAAGATGCTGTTAAACAGATCCAAACAAATAAAAGAATAGAAGGCAATGTGAAATATCTCATGGGAAAAACCACTGACCTAGAGAATAGATCCAGGAGAGATAATTTTAAAATTATGGGACTACCTGAAAGCCATGACCAAAGAAAGAACCTAGAAATCATCCTCCAAGATATTCTCAAGGAAAACTGCCCTGCTGTTTTAGAACCAGAAGGCAAAATAGAGGTTGAAAGAATCCACCAATCACCTCCTGAAAAAGATCCCAAAAAGAAAACTCCTAGGAATATTATAGCCAGGTTCCGGAATTCCCAGATGAAGGAGAGAATATTACAAGCAGCCAGGAAGAAACAATTTGAATACTGTGGAAACACAATCAGGATAACACAGGATCTGGCAATTTCTACACTGAGGGATTGAAGGGCCTGGAATATGATAGTCCGCAGGTCAAAGAACCTGGGATTAAAACCAAGAATCACCCACCCAGCAAAACTGAGTATCATGTTTCAGGGGAAAATATGGTCATTCAGTGGAATAGAGGGCTTTCAAGTATTCTTGATGAAAAAAAACAGAGTTGAATAGAAAGTTTGACATTCAGATACAAGAAGAATGAAAAGGTAAACAGGGAAAAGAAATCATAAGGAACTTATCAAAGGTGAACTATTTACATTCCTGCATAGAAAAACAACAATTGTAACTGAGGAAACTTTTCTCAGTATGAAAATAGTTGAAGGAAATGGGAAAAAAAATTCATGCACACACGCACACTATATAGGAGGGTATATGGGCATGTGAATACATATGTGAATGTATATATGTTTGCAGGTATACAGAGATAGAGGGCACAGGACCAATTTAATAGGAAGGGATGATACTTGAAAGGTGAAATTAAAAGGTATGAGAGGAGATGGAGAGAGATAGAATGGGGTAAACTCTCATATAGAAGAGTCAAGGGAAAATGGTTACAATGGAGGGGAAGAACAGGAAGGTGAAAGGGAATGGGTCAACCTTATCCTCATTGAATTTGGCTCAGGGAGGAAATCACATATATACTAAATAGGGTATCTTACCCTACAGGAAAGTAGGGGGGGAGGGGATGGAAGGGAGGGCAGGCTAGGGGGAGGGAAGTTGGAAGCACCCACTTTTGTAAAGGGACAGGATCAAAATAGAGAATAGAATAAGTGGGAGGTGGGATAGGAGGGAGGGAAATATAATCAGTCTTTTACAATATATCTACTATGGTAGTGTTGTGGTTTTTTTTTTTTTTTTTAAAGCAATTGGGGTTAAGTAACTTGCCCAAGGTCACACGGCTAGGTTTTTGTCTGTGTGTGGATTAAGTGTCGGAGGCCGGCTCCGAACTCAGGTCCTTCTGACTCCAGGGCTGGCGCTCTATTCACTGCACCACCTAGTCGCCCCTATGGTAGTGTTTTGCATTAGCTACATATGTACAACCTATACTGAATTGCTTATCTTCCCAGTAAGGGTGGGTGACATGGGAGGAAGGGAATGAATTTGGAATTCAAAGTTTTAAAACCAAATGTTTAATATATACTATTACTAATACTATTTTACATGTAATTGGGATCTAAGATATACAGGCACTGGGGCATAGAGATACACCATGCCCTACTGGAAAAGTCAAAAGGAGTATGGGGGAGAGAGAGGGGATATCCTGTGGGACCACTATTTTAGGGCAGTGGGTGAGGGAAAAACAGGGAGAAAATTTGTAAGTCAAAACCTGGCAGAAATGAATGATGTAAACCAGAAATTAATAAAGCATTTGAAAAAGTAAAAATAGAAAAAAAATACCGTAGGCTTGAATTATGCTTACTAACAGTATGACCTTAATTAAGCAAATCAGTTAACATCCCTAAACCTCAGTTTCCTTATCGATAAATTGAGACAATGAGGATTCTAAGGCCTTTTCCAGGTCTAGATCTATGATAGACTATAAACATGAGCAGTTCATAGTGCTGATTGGAGAAACCTATCATGTCAATGGATGGGGCAGCTAGATGGAGAAGTGGATAAAGCTTAGGACCTGGAGTTGAAATTCTGCCTCAGACACTTACTAGCTATGTGACTCTGGGCAAGTCACTTAACCTTCTTTTTCTTTAGTTTGCTCATCTGTAAAATGAGCTGGAGAAGGAAATGGCAGAGCACTTCAGCATCTTTGACAAGAAATCCCCAATTGGGGTCACAAAGAGTCAGACACAACTGAAGACGACTGAACATTTTTACAAAAGTATAGTTGAAGGGGCGGCTAGGTGGCGCAGTGAGTAGAGTGTTGGCCCTGGAGTCAGAAGGACCTGACTTCGGATCCGGCCTCAGACACTTAACACACACACAGACAAAAACCTAGCCGTGTGACCTTGGGCAAGTTACTTAACCCCAACTGCCCTCCAAAAAGCAAAAAAAAAAGTATAGTTGAGTGCTAGTTCCTCTCTTTTTGTTGATAAATCTAAGGAAACTGTGAACTGGCCTCCTTACATGTTTTACCACTGTGCAAATTTTCTGATTCTGTTTAATTAAAATGCAAGCATTTTGAAAATGATGCCTGTTATCTTGTCAGACAGAAGGAAATCAGATAAGAATTGTAACATATGGCCTACATAGAACTTTTAGACTAGTAAGCTCTAATAGCAACTATCTAGAAGAAATGGTTTTAGGATTTCTTGAATCTCCTGAAGTAACTGATTAGTTTATTATGTGTTAGTAATTTAAATTTTAAACATTAATTTAACATCACTTTACCTGAAAAGAGTATAGGGGACAGCAGAGCATGGGATGGATAGATGGTATCATGGAAACAACAAACATCAGTTTGGACAGACAGTGAAAAGATACAGTGGAAGATAGAAAGGTCTGGTGTGCCCTAATCCATAGGGTAACAAAGAGTTGGACATGACTAACATTTGCTTTTGTAAGATTGGTAATATTTGTTAAATTGTGTAATGCCAGAGTTTAAGTCATTCAAGGCATTTTGTAATTTGTAAAACTCTGATAAATATTTCTAGCAGCCCACTAAAATATGAATCAGACAATAATACCCTAATTTGGCACAAATTATCGGTAGTCTGGGCCTATATTGATTTCCTAAACTAAGATATTGTCCATATTTTCTAAGACTTCATTCAAATTATACAGAAGATAAAATTCTATACTGTTCTTTCTCCAAAGAACTCTGCTCTTTCTCACTTTCATCTGTTTAATAGCTATGTGAGGAAGGAAAGAATTATTACTGGTTACATTTTGTAGAAAAGCAAATTGGAAAAAAACAGCTATGTTGGAAAAGAAAAGATGAAGTTTAAATGTTCGTTAATTGATGAAGATAAAATAGAGAGAGAGATTTAAACCTTACAGCATTATATAAATAATGTTGATGTTGTTGTTATAATAGCCACGGTGGGAGTAAAGATTTTGAGGCTAGCAAAAATAGAATATCCTGTGGTTTATGGAGTAAACAGAGAGAAAGAATATGTTTCCTGGGAGAAAAATAGAGTATCCAACAAATAATATTAACCCTAAACCTCAGATAGGCACAAACCATTTAAGTGCCTGAGTCCCTGCCTCACAGCCACATTTGTGGCAAAACAGGTGCACAGAGTACATACTTAATATTCGAAGCCCACCTACCATAACCATTCACATAGTTATGGGTATAGTAGAACATTAACTAGGAAAAGATTTAAGTAACGGCTAAGTAGTAATGAGAATTATATAAGATAGTTGATCCATGGGATTTTTTGCACTATCGGAATGAGCCACAGACTAAAAACTTTTAAGAACTATTAGTTAGAGTGGATAATTTAAAATGTGGCTTAGGTTAGGAGGGCAATAAATTTGTTTGTAAGAGTTTTATAGAAAAGGTAGTATATTTAGATGAGAGAGATTAATTAGTGGCTATAATATGCATTATATTTAGATGAGAGAGAGAGAGATTAATTAGTAGCTATAATGTGTGGTCTAGACTTGTAATTATATTAGCATAAGGGACTCCCAGTGTGGTAGTTCCTTCTACTGGTACAGATGAACCATCTAGAACTTTAGCTTTAGTTTCTCAGGGTACTAGGTAAGTGACTTGCTCATAGTCACACAGTTGGTATGTATCAGACACAGAACTTGAACCCAGGTTTTCTAGACTTTAGAGCCAATCCCTTATCCACAGTGCCTCAGTAAATTATACAACTCTTAAGTTCAGATGGAGAGCATTCCAAGTACCTAAGACAAGCATGGAGATTGAATTAGGAGAAGGGAAGTAAGGGAACTTTGAGAAGCTTGATGTAGATCATAGAATTAAGGAAAATTGAAAAGTTCTGAAAGTTCTAAAGCTGACTGGAGAGGTTTAAATTTTATATTGCTGATGAGTTAACACTAATGGATTTGGGAAATGGAACTGATATGATCGTAGGGACAGATAAATAAGATGGTTTGGTAACATTTGAGTGTAGCTGTACTAATAAATAAATGAAAATAGCTAACATACATTTCTTTCATAGTTTGTATTAACCAGTTTTTGATCTCTCTTTCCTTTTCTTTTTGACTTAGTGAAAATTGTGATCCGAGGAGACAGAAACACAGGAAAAACCACCCTCTGGCACAGACTCCAAGGAAAGAAGTTTGTGGAAGAATATATACCTACACAAGAGATACAAGTCACCAGTATCCACTGGAATTACAAAAGTAAGAAAGTATAGGGAGTAAAGATGGGTAAATATGAGTAAAATGTCAAGTGTGATTGGCAAAGGTAACTTGCCAGTCTTGAATGCTAGTTAAAAATTCTGTTGCAGCAACTGATATACTTTCTAAAAGATTTATATATTTTTTGAAAAATTTATGTCTTTGAATATAAGTTTAAATTCCTAGGATTCCTTTGAGACTTATTTGCCTATGCTGCAAAAATAGTACTTCATTTAAATCTCTTACTTTAGCTCTAAAAAGTTTTAATGTACCTAGCTAAACATTTTAAGTAATATTTTATTTTTTCCTCCAATTACATGGAAAAAGAATTTTTAACGTGCTTTTTTTTTTAATTTTGAGTTTCAGATTCTATCCTTTGCTCTCCTCCTTCCTACCTGAGACCATAACCAATCTGAAATGGATTTTACATGTGCAATTATGTAAAACATATTTCCATATTAGTCATTTTGTGAAAGAAAACTCAAACAAAAAAAGAGAAAGTGAAAAATACTATGCTTCTATCTGTATTCAGACTCCGCCATTTTTTCTCTCAAGGCAGAGAGCATTTTTCCTCATGAGTTCTTTGAGATTATTTTTGATCATTGTATTACTGAAAACATCTAAATCATTCACAGGTGTTGATTGTACAGTGTTGCTGTTTCTGTGTACAGTGTTCTTCTGGTTCTACTCACTTAACTCCTCATCATGTAAGTCTTTCTAGGTTTTTCTGAAATCATCCTGCTCTTCATTTCTTATAGCACAATAATACTCTATTACAGTCGTATCACACAACTTGCTCAGCCATTCCCCAATTATGAGCATCCACTCTATTTCCAATTCTTTGACATCAGAAAAAAAGCTGCTGTAAATACCCTTGTATAAATGGGTCAATATGCAGAGCTTTATGGTCCTTTGGGTATAGTTTCAAATTGTTCTCCATAATGGTTGAAGCAGTTTACAACTCCACTAACAGTACAGTAGTGTCCCAGTTTTCTCATACCCCCTCCAATATTTATCATTTTCCTTTTCTACACTATTAACCAGTCTGATAGGTGTGCAGTGATGCCTCATGTTTTAATTTACATTTCCCTAATCATTGGTGAGTTAGAACATTTTTCCATATGACTATAGATAGCTTTGATTTGACTGAAAACTGCTTGTTCATATCCTCTGAATTTATCAGTTGAAGAATGACTAATAAATGACTTTTCTTATAAATTTGACTCAGTTTTCTATATATTTAAGAAATGAGGTCTTTATCAGAAATATTTGGTGTAAATTTTTTTCTCCAGCTTTCTGCTTTCCTTCTAATTTTGGTTGCATTTGTTTTATTTGTGCAAAATCTTTTTAATTTAATATAATCAATTAATCCATTTTATATATCATAACGCTGTCTATATCTTATTTGGTTCTAAATTCTTCCCTTATCCATATTCCATGCATCCTAATTTGCATTTTTTTTCTAGCTCCATAAAATAAATGTTTTGGTAGTTTGGTTGATATAGCACTGAATAGGTAAATCAACCTTGGTAGAATTGTCATTTTTATTATATTGGCTTGGCCTACTCATGAGCAATTGATATTTTTCCAGTTGTCTAAATCTGACTTTATTTGTATGATAAGTGTTTTATAATTGTGTTCCTATAGTTCCCGAGTTTGTCTTCATAGGTGGACTCCCAAGTATTTTATGTTATCTACAATTATTTTAAATGGAATTTCTCTATCTCTTGCTGCTGAACTTTATTGGTAATATATAGAAATGCTGGTCATTTATGTGGGTTTATTACTTTGCCAAAGTTGTTAATTATTTCAACTCATTTTTTAGCTGATTCTCTAGGATTCTCTAACCATCAAACCATCTGCAAAGAGTGATAGTTTTGTTTCCTTATTGCCTATTCTAATTCCTTCAGTTTCTTCCCTTATTGCTATAGCTATCATGTCTAGTACAATATTGAATAATAGTCATGATAATGGGCATCCTTGCTTTGCCAATGATCTTATTGGGAAGATTTCTAGCTTATCCCTATTATAGATAATGCTTGCCGATGGCTTTAGGTAATACTGCTTATCATTTTTTAAGAATGTCTTTTTTATTCCTGTGGTCTAGTATTTCTAATAGGAATGGGTATTCCATTTTGTTAAAGGTTTATATGCATCTTTTGAGGTAATCATGATTTCTATTGGTTTTGTTATTTTATATATTCAATTATTCTGATGATCTTAGTATTAAATCCCACCTGGTCATCATGTATGTTCCTTGTGCTATATTGCTGTAATCTCTTTGCTAGTATTTTATTTAAATTTTTTATATCAATATTTGTTAGAGAAATTGATATATAGTTTTCTTTCTCTGTTTTCACTTTTCTTGTTTTAGGTATCAGCACCATGTTTGTGTTGTAAGAGGAATTTGGTAGGACTCCTTCTTTGACTATTTTTCCAAGTAGTTTATATAGTACTGGGATTAATTGTTCCTTTAGTGTTTGGTAGAATTCACTTGTGTTTCATCTGGCCCCTGGGATTTTTTCTTAGAAAGTTTATTGATGGCTTGTTAAATTTCTTTTTCTAGGATAGGGTTATTTAAGTATTTCCTTTTTTATTAATCTGGGTGATTTATATTTTTGTAAATATTTATCCATCTCACTTAGATTGTCAGATTTATTAGAATAGAATTGGGCAAAATGGTTCTTAATAATTGCTTTAATTTTCTTTATTAGTAAATTCACCCCTTTCAGTTTTGATACCGGTAATTTGGTTTTCTTCTTTACTTTTTTTTTAATCAGATTAACAAATGATTTATTTTATCAGGTAGTTTTTTTTCCCCATTAAAAAATGTCATCGTCTAGTTTTATTTATTAGCTTAGTAGTTTGGGGGTTTTTCCCCCAAATTGTATCCAGCTTTGATTTTTAGGATTTCCAATTTGGTGTTTAATTAGGGGGTTTAATTTGTTCTTTTTCCATTTTTTAGGTACATACCTAATTCATTGATCTGCTCTTTCTCTCTTTTACTGATGTAAAGCATTTAGAGGTACAAATTTTTCCCTAATCTATCTTTTCACTGCCCTTTATTGAGTGTAATTTTTTTTTTTTTTTGGAGGGCAGTTGGGGTTAAGTAACTTGCCCAAGGTCACACGGCTAGGTTTTTGTTTATGTGTGCGTTAAGTGTCTGAGGCCAGATCCGAACTCAGGTCCTTCTGACTCCAGGGCCGGTGCTCTACTCACTGTGCCACCTAGCTGCCCCTTGAGTGTAATTTTTACTACATTACGATCTGAAGGGGGTGCATTCAATATTTTTGCTGTTCTGCATTTGGTTGTAAGGTTTTTATGGCCTAATACATGGTCAGTTTTTGTGTAGATGCCATGTATCACTGAGAAAAAAAGATATATTCCTTTCTATTTCCATTTAGCTTTCTTCAGAAGTCGTATCATCTGACTTTTCTAAGATTCTGTTCACTTCCTTAACTTCTTTCTTGTTTATTTTCTTTTGTTAGACTTATCTAGTTTTGAGAGGGGAAAATTGAGGTCCCTCACAAGTATAGTTTTATTGTCTATTTCCCTTTGTAACTCATTTATCTTTTCCTTTAAAAATTCAGGTCCTGGAGGCAACTAGGTGGCGCAGTGAATAGAACACTGGCCCTGGAGTCAGGAGGACCCAAGTTCAAATCCAGCCTCAGACACTTAACACTTACTAGCCATGTGACCTTGGGCAAGTCAGTTAATCCCAATTGCCCTGCTTTCCTCCACCTAAAAAAAGGAAAAGAAAAAAAATTAGGTCCTATAACCATTTGGTGCACATATATTTAGTATTTTTTTTTTACTTCAGCTGAAGTGTAATAGATTCTGCTCCATCACCTTACCTTAACTCTGTGTGTGTCTCTGTTTCAAATATGTTTCTTCTAACAGCATGCTATAGGATTCTGATTCTTTTTTTTTTTTTTGCTTTTTGGAGGGCAGTTGGGGTTAAGTAACTTGCCAAAGGTCACACAGCTAGGTTTTTTGGTTGTTTGTTTGTTTGTGTGTGCGTTAAGTGTTTGAGGCCAGATCAGAACTCAGGTTCTTCTGACTCCAGGACCGACGCTTTACTTACTGCGCCACCTAGCCACCCTAGGATTCTGATTCTTAATCCATTCTTCCTCTCCACTTCCCAACTTTCACATTTGCAGTTATAATTGTATTTCCTGCCGTCCTATTTTTCCCTGTTTATCCTTCTCTCACACATACCTTTCACCCTGTCTCTTCTCACAAGTGTTTTATTTCTGACCATCATCTCCCCAATCCACTCTCCCTTCTATCAGTTGCCACCACCTTCATATCTTATCCCCATCCCTTCTTATTTCCCTGTAGTGTAAGGTAGCTTTCTATACTCAATTGAGCGTGTGTGTTATTCCCTCTTTTAGCCAGTTTCTATGGAGCACTCTGTCCACCACCTCTACCTTTCCATCTTCCCCTCCATTGTAATAGCTCTAAAGAACCTCTTTTATGTGAGATAATTTACCCTATTCCAGTGCCTTGAGGCCCAGGTTCCCTATCCCTTCGTTCTATCCCTATCTTCTTCTCCTAATGCATCCCTCTTTCTCACCCTTAAATTTTGTTGGGTTTTTTATGTCATCCTGTCATAATCAATTCACACCCATACCCTCTGTTTATGTGTAATACTTCTAATTGTCTTAATAGTGATAAAGTTCTTAAGAGTTACAAGTATCGTCTTCCCATGTAAGAATTTAAACAGGTTAATGTTATTTAGTCTAGTATGTTTTTTTTCTTTCCTGATAGCCTATTTCCCTTGAATCTTCTAGATAAACTTTAGAAAATAAAACCTAATGTTCTTAGAATTTAATCTCCTCAATTTAGAAACTCGAACCTGCTGTCTTAGCCTGCTGCTCAAAACACAAGACAGATAAATGAACCATTTAGTGTTTTTGATCTTGAGTTAGAGAATAATAGTAACAACAGAGAATAACAAAGTGAGGAAGAAAAATGGAAGAAAAGGAGTAGCATTCAGGGTTTTGGGGTTTTTTTTGTCCTTTCCTTTTATATTATTATAGTCATTATGTATATTATTTTCCAGGTTCTGCTTCCTTCATTCACGTTTCTTCAGTTATTATGTCTTACCATATCCCTTTGTATTCTTCATAGTCATCATTTCTTATAACGCCGCCATCTGCTATTACTTTCACTTAACACAATTTGTTTAGTTGTCTTCTAATTGGTGACATCTACTTTGGTTTTGGTTTGGTTTTTTTTCCTAAGGAATCTGTGACTTTTTTGTGATGGCAAAAAATTGGAAACACCATAGATACCCAGCATTTGGGGAATGGCTAAACACATTATAGTACACAAATTATGTCACACAACAATACTGTAACTGTTCTGTAAAAAGTAACAAACTTAATGATTGCAGAGAAGCATGGAGAGATCTCCTTAAGCTGATGCAGAATGAAGTAGAATCAAGAAAACAATATACTGAATGACTACAATAATGTAAATAGAAAAAAAAACAACCACACAAAAACCAAAATTGAATGTTGCAATATTACAAAGAACAAGCATGACTCAAAAGAAAAGATAGGAGAAAACATTCTCATTTCACATCTTTGCAGAGGTCCCCAAATGTGGTACATTGCACATATTTTCATACCTTTCAATATACTGATCAGTTACATTGATTCTTTTTTTGTCTTTAAAAATACTATTTAATATATGGGATGGCTCTTGAGAAGGGGGAGGGATAATGAGGAAAACTAAAGTGATGTAAAAAAAAAAACACATCAAAAAGCTTTTTTTTTTTTTGTAAAGAACTTAATATATGCTGAACACTGAGATCAGCACTGGGGGATATTAAGACAAAAGCAAAACAATCCTCACCCTCAGGGACCTCACATTCTAATGAAAGAAGAAAACCCATACATATAAAGGCGTGTATATGTGTGAGGTAACCTTAAAGAGAAAGACAAGCATCTGGAGAGTTGCCCAGAGTTTGAACTAAGCCAGAGAAGACCCATAGAAATATTCCATGGACCATAATTTGTTTAGCCATTATTCATTCAATAATTATTCAATCATCATCTGTTTTATTTCTAATTCTTTGCTACTATAAAAAGTGCTGCTATAACTATTTAGAGGTTTTGTGGAAGCTTTGGTGTGTATAACTCTCTTGGAGTATATGCCTAGCAATGGGATCTCTGTATCAAATATCTGAGAGACTTTTCTAATCACTTCTTTTATCATGATTCCACATATTTTCCAGAATGGTTGAACCATTCATACCTCCACCAGCATTATTAGTGTGCCAGTCTTTTCACAGTTCCTCTAACATTGACTATTCTTATCCTTTGTCATTATCGTCAGTTTGCTAATTGTGGGGGTGAAACCTGAGTCCTTTTTAAAATTTGCATTTCTCTTACTAATGATTTGGAACAGTCTTTCATGTTTTTAAATAATTTTCAGTTCTTTTAAGAACTATTTATATCCTCTGTCCATTTTAAGCATTGGGGAATGGATCTTACTCTGTTAATTCCCTCTGTATCTTGGGTATCAAACCCTTATGCAGAGTGTTTGTGTGAAGATTGTAAACTTGTTTTTTATTTGTTCTCATTGTTTTGCCTTAATGAAAAAACAAGGGTCTCCTGTGCTGAATTATGAATAATGAGAGCATTTTTTTAGACTTCTAAGCCATTAATATAATAACTAATGCCATTCTAATCCACTAATATAAATCTAAAAAGTGAATAGCTGGTGAACCAGAGTGGTCAACCTAGCTTTAGTTAGTATCTAATTATACTAGTATTTAATTTAGTAATACAGAATTCTACCCCTTCATCTGTCCACCTCCTCTCCCTCCAGTCAGGTGACAATTATCAAAGGATGCTTTGATTATCATGCTAAGTGGTTGATTTGTGGGATTTAGTCTGATCTCTATTTCTTGAGCTTTAGGAACATTTGCATAAAAAGATCTATCCTGAAGTTACTTGATAACCATATTCCTATCTCCAAATTTTAATGTGAAGCTTTAGAATAAATGTAAATAATAGTAAGATTTTTATTTTCTCTATTATCAGGCAGCTTATTTGTTACTGCATTGGGAAGGGGGGGAAGGTAGTGTTGTGATTAGTAATTTCACTTTGATTTTAAAATTAATTTTGAACCTCTTCCCACAGCACCCTAAATTTAATTTTTTTCCAGTCTAAATGTATTACAATAGCTACAGTGCTACATTTTTTTCACAGAAGGACTGCTTTTTCATGGCATTGTTGAACTCTCATGATTCTCAGCATTCTTGTTTCTTTCTCCTCTTCTTTCAGTTTAAAAACATTTTCTTGTGTGTATGATTGAGACTTTGTCTCTATACTCTGGCACTTTCCCAGGAAACTCTCATATTAGATGTAACACCAAACAGATAATTACTCAGTCTTTATCATTTTCACAGTTCCCCACTGGCTCCCCTAGAGTGAAGAATTTGCTTCTGAGGGGTAAGGAGATGTAAAAATTCAAAGCAGCATGTGCACTACTTTGTAACACAGAGATGCAGAGAGAAAGATGAGCTGAAAAGAAAAGGAACTGAGGGAATGGAATATCAAAAGGAGACAAAGTAATGCCAAAACAAACTTGTGGGAAATTGTTTCTACTATGGACTAGTGGATAGAGCACTGAAATAGGAGTCAGGAACCTGGCCTCTACATAGGAAAATTAAAATTTCTGTGGTACCTTTTGTTGGAAGGATTCAAGTAAAACTAATTTCCACAGGGCAGCTAGCTGGCACAGTGGAGAGAGAATCCTAATTCAAATCCATGTGTGACTCTGTGAAAGTCACTTAACCCCAGTTGCCTTCCCCCCCCCCCGAAAAAAAATTGGTTTAGACTCAGCTGTCTGTCTAGCACTCTGCCAAGCATTAAACAACAGTATGATTTACAGTATTCAGTGACATATAGCATGGTAATGGGATGTGGGTTAGAAGTAAAAAGAAGAGTATCAAATTCAAACTGAGTTAGAGGCCAAGTCTAGAGGGTGTTGTAGGTCTATTTAATCTAAGTATAAAGATGAGATCAATACCATAGTTCTTGAGGTTCACAACCCTGGGAGGCACTGCTGATTAGTAATATTGTGTGGAATAATAAGAATTTTATGATCTTAATAGCTGACATAGCATACTAAAGTTTACAAAGTGCCGAGGCTCACAACTCTCTGAAATATGTGCTCCAAACATTATCCTTATTTTACAGAGGAGGAAACTAAACTCAGAGGGGTTTAAGTGACTTGCTTAATGTCACACAAGTAATAAGTGTCAGGTAGGATTTCTGGTTCCAAGGTCAACACTCCATATAGCACACTGCTTCACCCAGGGAAGAATTGAGGCTTTCATAAACAAACAACTCTTTGGACATAGGTTTGGGCTTTGGGGGTGCTTTTTTCATGTAAATTCAGTGGCTTGAGTCAGATTGCTGTTAATCCTTTATTGGGTAGTATATACCTAAGGGAAAGAATATGTTAAGAATTATAGGTTCTGATTTGTAGGCTTTCTAATCCACTGAAATAGAGGGTTGTTTTTTTAAGAAGATATTTCTTTCCCAGCTTCTAGCTGTTCACAACAGTACATTAGAAATTACAGAGCCAAATGACAGAGCCAAACTGAGATTCTCAGTATTTAGGTCTCTAACCCCTATCTTCATCCTGGACTCTGTGACTTTAGGCAGGTTCTTTAATCTCTACATTCAAGGTACTCTGTCAACTATGCCACCCAAATGTCCTGATATCTGTATTAGTGTTTCTCTTTATTTTTTTTTTATTTTTTTTCAAATGCGTTATTAACTGTTTTTTATTTCATTCATTTCCGCCAGTTTTTATGTTACAAATTTTCTCCCCATTTTTCCCCTACCCGCCTCCCCAAAATAACAGTCCCCCAGGATATCCTCACCTCTTATTTCCCAATTACATGTAAAATAGCATTAATAATAGTATATGTTTAAATCTATAAATATATATATATATATATTTAAACATTTGGTTTTAAAACTTTGAATTCCAAATTCATTCTCTTCCTCCCTTGTCACCCACCCTTACTGGGAAGATAAGCAATTCAATATATGTACATGTGTAGCTAATGTAAAACATTACCATAGTAGATATATTGTAAAAGACTGATTGTATTTCCCTCCCTCCTATCCCACATCCCACTTGTTCTATTCTCTACTTTGATCCTGTCCCTTTTCAAAAGTGGGTGCTTCCAACTTCCCTCCCCCCAGTCTGCCCTCCCTTCCATCATCCCCCGTCTCATTCCCTTCCCCCCTACTCTCCTGTAGGGTAAGATACCCTATTTAGTATATATGTAATTTCCTCCCTGAGCCAAATTCAATGAGAATAAGGTTGACCCATTCCCTTTTGCCTTCCTGTTCTTCCCCTCCATTGTAACCATTTTCCCTTGCCTCTTCTATATGAGAGTTTACCCCCATTCTATCTCTCCCCAAGAAGAACTTGCCCCAGTAGCACCCTTTCTGGGTCAGGTCATAGGGGCTCACCACCTTCCTCAGCCCCAGCATGTTGGCCTTGATGATGCGCTCAAAGGTCCAGGGGTTCTGGTTGTTGAGCTCCCTCTCTCTCTGCTCCTCACACATCTTTTGCAGAGACTCTCGGCTCACGGGCTTGGCTGGGAAGGGCAGCTTGTGTGCCACCTGCTTGAGGAAGGGTTCCACCTCACCAAACTCACAGCGGCCACCCACCTCCACAATAAGGCGGCCAGCTTTGACCACCATCACGTAGTGGTCAGTGGCACTTTTGCCGCCCTCCATGCGCTGGCCTATACCCTTACGGGTGATGGGCTTGTAAGGGCCTGGGACATGCCAGATGGCAAACATGTGCTTGGTGTCCAAGGAACGGTTGATTGTCAGGCACATCATTTCAAAATGGCCCCAGCGGAGATAGCCACCACCCAAGGCCTAAAAAAGACAGGAGTAAAGAAAACAATCAGCAGATATTAAGTACCTAGTATGAGGCAGGCATTGTGCTGTGTTAGGGGTTCAAAGACAAAATGATAGTCTCTGATCTCAAGGAGTTTAAATTCCAGTGGGAAGATGCAACATGCACCCAAAAAAATACAAAGGAATTTCAGGAGGGGGCAACTGGGAAGGGTATCTCCTAAGGGGCAGTGAAGGGAGAGCTTTCCAAAAGGCAAAGGAGGGAGTGTATACCAAGGAAGTATAACAGTTTGTGCAAAGTCAGAGATGAGAGAGGGCATGGTGTGGGGGTAACAGCAAATAAGTCCACCTGGCTGCAATACTAGGAGAGATAGAATGGGGTAAACTCTCATATAGAAGATGGCTCCCCCATCTCCTCTCATACCTCTTAATTTCACCTTTTAAGTATCATCCCTTCCTATTAAATTGGTCCTTTGCCCTCTATCTATGTATATCTGCAAACATATATACATTCACATATGTATTCACATGCCCATATACCCTCTTATATAGTGTGTGTGTATGAATTTTTTTTCCCATTCCCTTCAACAGTTTTCATACTGAGAAAAGTTTCCTCAGTTACAATTGTTGTTTTTCTATGTAGGAATGTAAATAGTTCACCTTTGATAAGTTCCTTATGATTTCTTTTCCCTGTTTACCTTTTCATTCTTCTTGTATCTGAATGTCAAACTTTCTATTCAACTCTGTTTTTTTTCATCAAGAATACTTGAAAGCCCTCTATTCCACTGAATGACCATATTTTCCCCTGAAACATGATACTCAGTTTTGCTGGGTGGGTGATTCTTGGTTTTAATCCCAGGTTCTTTGACCTGCGGACTATCATATTCCAGGCCCTTCAATCCCTCAGTGTAGAAACTGCCAGATCCTGTGTTATCCTGATTGTTTCCACAGTATTCAAATTGTTTCTTCCTGGCTTCTTGTAATATTCTCTCCATCTGGGAATTCCGGAACCTGGTTATAATATTCCTAGGAGTTTTCTTTTTGGGATCTTTTTCAGGAGGTGATTGGTGGATTCTTTCAACCTCTATTTTGCCTTCTGGTTCTAAAACAGCAGGGCAGTTTTCCTTGAGAATATCTTGGAGGATGATTTCTAGGTTCTTTCTTTGGTCATGGCTTTCAGGTAGTCCCATAATTTTAAAATTATCTCTCCTGGATCTATTCTCCAGGTCAGTGGTTTTTCCCATGAGATATTTCACATTGCCTTCTATTCTTTTATTTGTTTGGATCTGTTTAACAGCATCTTGATTTCTCATAAAGTCACTAGCTTCCATTTTCTCCAGTCTAATTCTGAAGGAAAGATTCTCCTCAGTGAGCCTTTGAGATTCTTTTTCCATCTGGCAAATTTGGTTTTTTAAGGCCTTCTTCTCCTCATTGCCTTTTTGAGCCTCTTTTGCCATTTGAGTTAGCCTTTTTTTAGGGCATTATTTTCCTCAGTCAGGCGCTCCTTTCATAATTTTGACTCTCCTTTCATAATTTTCTTGCATCATTTTCATTTCTCTTCCCAATTTTTCCTCCACTTCTCTTATCTGCTTCTTAAGGTCCTCTATGGCCTGTAACCAGCTTGTATTTTCCTTTAAAGCTTTTGGTGCAGGAGTTCTGACTTCACTGTCTTCCTCCAGTTCCATGCTTCAATCCTCTTTGCCCCCAAAATAGGAGTCTAATATTGAATTTTTCTGTTTATTTTGTTTCCTTTTCCTAGGCATGTTGCCATTTAATTACTTGACTTTGGGGCTTTTTGCCACAGTAGGACTCTGCCACCAAACAGGGGAGTTTCCTTCCCAAATGCTAAGGTTTTCTCAGCTGCCAGAGGTATTAGTTGGGTGCCCTCTCTGAAGCCTCCACACACTCTGGCAAACTGGTCACACACCCCAAGACCTCCACCCCAGACTGCAATCCAGATCCAAGAAGGTTAAAGCAAGAGCGATTACCCCCTAAACTGGTCACCTGTTCCCCCTACAGTCTGCAGGCCAGGAGCTGAAGCTGCAACGTGGTGCCAAATGAGCCTAAGCATCTCATTGGCCAGCACTCTCCCCACAACTGGTCCAAAAGTCCACAGTGCACTGACCTCTCCCTTTGTTCTTAGCATCTATGTGTTGATAATTCTAGAAATGGCCACAGCTGCTGGTGTTCCAGAGTCCCTCTAGCCAGCTGCTGATCAGGCCCGCCCTGGGGCTAAAACCTCTGGCTCACACGGGACTCAGGTAGGTTCCCAGAGCAGTGCTCTGGCTGCTCCCTGCCAGGCTGTCGTCAGCGGGAGTTTAGCTTCTCTGTGTCATTTTGTGGGTTCTGTAGCTCCAAAGTTTATTCAGAGTCTCCTTTTACATGGATTGGTGAAAGTGGAAGCTGTAGCCTCGGCGGAGTCCTGTTTCTACTCCGCCATCTTGACTCTGCCCCCCCCGTGTTTCACTTTATAACAGATCCTTATCTTGGGAAAAATCAGCCCCTACTCTGCTTCACATCCTGTCCTGCCATCTCCCAGGAAACCAGTACCTACCTGGGCATTTTGACATCTCTCCTACTTTCTCATCTGTGTAGTTCTCCCTTTCCACTTCTTGCTCTAGTAAAAATAATATAATCCATGCTACCATTACTATGACTAGATTTACATGTGTCTGTATCAGTGTAACAAAGCTGGACCACTTGAAACTTATTTAAATTTCTGTAACCTTTATAGAAAGGTCATGAAATCTATATTGACATAAAAGTTCAGTAAAGAGAGGACATAGTGGTTTGAACTTTGACTCTTCTCGGGTTACATTTAATTTCCACAAAAACTTATCTTTATAAAGCCAAATGACTATAGTTTACGTTTCTAATACTGTTTTGTTTCTCTTTTTAGCCACTGATGACATTGTAAAGGTTGAAGTCTGGGATGTAGTTGACAAGGGTAAGTCATCCCCTCCTTTTTTAACTGAAGTCTTAAGTTAGATGTGTTTTTTGCATGAAGATCGGCATAATTTCTTTCCTTGCTTTTATCCTTTTTAAAATGTTGGATAATTTTTTCCTGTTTACACAGCCTTGGTTGTGAACAGTTTTATGATATGGATATTGTGCATTCATTATCAGACAACCTCTGGTTCTGCTGGTACAAAAAGCTATTTGCTGTATACTCCATCCTGTCCAAGGAAATGAATTTTGTATTTGTTTGTTGGGAGCCACTAATCCTTTTTATGCATGGATTGGTTTGGTTTTGTTTGTTTTTTTACCGTTTACATAAATTATCTTTTATTCTATTCATGATTTTAATATACTGTTTTCTTAGCTTTTAAGATAGAAGAAAAAAAAAGAAATTCCCCTAATGCCACAGCATGAGAGTCAAGAGCATATCTTTTATTCAATTTTATTAAGTAATTCTTTTCAAAATAACATTTCTGGTTACTTTGCCAAAGTTTCCTTCTTAAATCTGTGGTGAAATCTTGATGTGATAAATCTGGCAAAAGAGTAGATTTATTCGAGATAGTAGCATCTTAGAAAAATGAGTTTAAATGCTATCCTAAATTCTTAAACATAAGGGAACATCTTGAACCATAAGTTTTGAAATTGTCATACAGAACTGGAGAGATTTGGGGTGTCTAGGTGGCGCAGTGAATAGAATACCAGCCCTGGAGTCAGAAGGACCTGAGGTCAAATGTGGCCTCAGACACTTGACACACTTACTAGGGATGTGGCTGTGGGCAAGTCACTTAACTCCAGTTGCTCTCCAAAAAAAAAAACAAAAAAAACTGGAGAGATCCATGTGGAATATATTTACTTGAACATCAGACTTATGAAATGCCAAGAATTGGGATTATAAGAATTAAGTTATTCTGCTGTCCTTTATTCATGGGTCCTCAAGTGCCTGGCTCCTTTAAACCTCAAAAGATACCTAAAAAACTGCTCAGAATTTTTTCTCCACCATAGAAAAAAGTACTCTTTTTGACTCCTAAAAGATAAAGGAGTATCAGCATATTCCTGCAATACTTTTTCAACTGTGGAATACATCATATACAAACTAATATCAGACTCCATCAAATGCTGGCTGAAACTCAGTCAAGAAATTTTTGTTAGTTTTTAAAGGGAAGGGAGAAAACAAACTGGCAGAGAGTGGGTTTTAGTCCATCACAAAGAGTGAGGGAGTGGGTAGAAACATCTTTTCTAGCCATTTAATGAAATGCTATTTAGTAAAATGTCTGAAGTTTCATTAACAATCTCATTTTTATTTCTTCTCATGCTTAGGGCAAAAATATCTCCTCTGTGATTCTTTAGGTGAGAGTTTATACTAGTTGCATTATCCTTGCAATAGTAAGCATTTTTGCAGTGTAGTGCTGAATAAGATGTGGTCTTTTTTTATTTTTCAAGATCTTATCTTATTGATAGTTGCATGGTATCCTCCAATTACAAGGCTTTATTTGAAATGGCAAACACTAGAAATATGTGTGAACATATCATTTCCACGTTAGTAGTTTCTAGCTTAAAATTTGTATCTATCTTAGCTCCCTCCTATTCTTCCTGGGATACAATGTTATTAAAGATTTAACAGATGAAGGACAATTTGGAACTGATTTATAGTACAAAATCATTTTTTTCATTACCTTGATTGCAATGCTAAGTTTGTGGTAATGAAGTTCATATAGCCAGAGGAACGTTAAGCCATTCCAAGTTAGCCTTGTGTTGACTTACAGTTTAAAAACGTCTTTTCTGCAGTGCTTTTAGAGTATTTTAGAAGTTGCTTCCAGAGAATTACAAAATGCCTTATTATTCAAAGGTTCAATTATTATTCTACATTATGAAAAGGGCAATATTATTTTGCAGCCATTTGGTGGCTTTTAGAATCTGCTCCTTTTTAACATAACAGTGTTTGCCTCCTAGCCTTGCTATTGGCTTAATTTTCCCCTCCAGGCTGCTATAAGAATTCAAAAAGCAGGTTTGTTTTTTTCTACATACCTAGTGAGCAGTGACACAGCACTGGATTTTTTTGTAGTGAAGATTTTAATTATCTTTAAACTAAAAGTATTTCTTCGTGTTGTGAAGGTTGAATTTCTTGAGTCAAAGATTAAATTGCCTTTTTGTTTTTATTTGATTTTGCTTCCTAATTCTAAGGCTCCCTAGAAATTGTTGTGTGTATTTATTTATTGGATATCCATGGGGCTGAGGGATATTGATTAATTTTATAATTTCAATTTCTAAATTATGTTTTTAGCTGGTGGGTCCACCCCGCCCTTAGGCTGGGATCTAAAGCAGGAGCTTGACCTGGGGTCCACAGATAAATATCAAGGGTTCTCTGAACTTGGATGGGGGGAGGGGGGGATTAAGTCTTTATTTTCATTACTCTATATATTTTATGCATTTGAAAAATATTCTTGGAAGGGGGATCCCTGACACAAAAATGGTTTGAGTACCCCTGGTCTGAAGTATGCTTGATACCCCTGTTGTAATGTAGGAGGCTCTTGTGAGTATCAGAGAAATTGCAAATTGTAACATATCCATTATCACCACTCTTTTTTTGAGGAACTCCTGTTCATAGAACAGTGTGAAAATTCTCTCAAGCCTATACCTGTATTTTCACCGTATTTTAAGATATGTCATAATACATTTATAGTACCAGACAGTGCCTTTAAGCATGCCCTAAAAAGTAGTTCCTGAAATACCCGGTTCTCTTTCATAAGTCATTATTGGCTAAGCATCAGTTAGTACCATCTGTTAACTTGGAGATGAGATATAGCAAAGTCATTTGACTCTAAAAAATCTAAGATGGTACCTGAAGTCTAAACATAAAAGGAATTGAGGCAGCTAGGTGACGCAGTGAACAGAACACTGTACCTTAAATCAGGAAGACCTGAGTTAAAATCTGGCCTCAGGCACTTATTGATTATGTGACCTTGGGCAAATCACTTAACCTCTGTTTGCCCCAGTTTCCTCAACTATAAAATAGGGATAATACTAGCACCCTCCTCCTAAGATTATTGTAAAGGTCAAATAAGTTAATAATTGTAAAGCACTTAGCATATTACCTGGTAGATAGTAGGTAATACATAAATGTTAGTTGTTATGATTATTATAGCTATATTCAAGATATATGCAGAATAAATTGAGAGTAACTTCAGAGGGAAGGCATTAAGATTAAGGACTAGGAAAGGCTTTCTTGTTGAAGGTGGGACTTGAACTGAAACTGGAAGGAAGCCAGAAGACGAGAGTGAGAAATGAAAGCATTATAGATCTGAGACCAGCCAGTGAAAATGCCCGGAATTAGGAAATAGAGAATATGAGAATAGCAAAGAGGCCAGTGTCACTTGATACCCAAATATATGGAGGGGAATAAGGTATAAGAAAACTGGAAAGTAGAAGAGGAGCCAGGTTATAAAAAGGTTCTGAAAAGATCAACAGAATTTTATATGTGATCCTGTAAGTAACAGGGAACCACTAGAGTTTATTGGATGGGAGGGAGGTCAGAACTACATTTTAGGAAGATCACTTTGACAGCTCAGTGGAGAACAGATTAGAGTAGGGGGAGATTTGAGACAGGGTTCCCAACCAGCAAACTTTCACAATAGTTTAGTCCTGAAGTTATGAGAGTTGGCACCAGGGTGGTGGCAGTGTCAGAAAGAGAAGTGGGGGTATAGAGAGATGTTCCTAAGGCAGAATCAACAGCACTTGATAGCTTATGTGGATAATGGGGAGGGGTAAGACAGTGAGGTATCAAGGATGAAACCTAAATTGGGAGTCTTAGTGACTGGGAGGATAATTGACAGTAAAGGTAAGTTAGGAATAAGGGAGAATTTTTGGAGAAAAATTATTAATTCATTTTTAGACATGTTGAGTTTAAGATGTTTGTGTTCAGTTTAAGACGTCTATAGGACATCCAGTCCAGGATGTCTGATAGCCATTTGGATATGAGAGACTGGAGGTCAGGAGAAAAAGTAGACAATAGATCTCAATCATTTGCAGGAAAATGATAAGTGAAACCACATAGGACCCAGGATAGACCCGTATGGAATTGCCACAGTCAGCAGGTGTGACATAGATTAAGATCTAGCAAAGGAGACAGAAGGTGTGGTTACAGATAGGAGGAAAGGCAGGACAGAGCAGTGTCATGAAAACTGACTATTATAGATAGAGATTCTATTAAAATCAGTAATCTGTTTGGTTTTTTTTGGAGGGAGGGGCAGAGATGGGAATATAGTTTGTAAAGTTGGAAGTGTGTTGTATTAAAGCATATTAAATATTATATATTACATATATATGTGTTTTCCCCATTAGTGGGAAAACATCTCAGAGGGCTAGCTTGTAATCATATGCCTGTGAATAAAAAGTCATACCAAATCTTTATAAATTTTTACATTAGGGGTTAAAGCAAGCCATTTTCTTGTTAGTTCCTCATAAAAATTAATTTATCGGGGGCGGCTAGGTGGCGAAGTGAGTAGAGCGTCGGCCATGGAGTCAGAAGGACCTAAGTTCGGATCCGGCCTCAGACACAACGCACACACAAACAAAAACCTAGCCGTGGGACCTTGGGCAAGTTACTTAACCCCAACTGCCCTCCAAAATGAAAAAAAAAAAAAAGAAAGAAAGAAAGAAACTAATTTATCCTTCTTTGGAATGTGATTAGAATTGATTTAAGGCAAACAGGACAGAGAAGAAATGGAAAAATAGGCTAATATTTAATAATAGGTGTGTGTATGAATAAAGCCTTAACTTCTAACCTGGTGCCTTTGGTATCATTTATGCCCATTTGTTTAAGCCTATATAGAGAGCAGAAGTAATGTTGCCTGGTTTGGGGTTTTTTGTTCTCGGTGTCCACTAGTAATATGGAAACAAATAATCCCAAGTTTTAGATATGTTAGTTGGCAATCTTTCTAATGTTACTTTAAAAAATTATACCCTATTAATGTTGAGTTTAAATTCTTTTGATGTGAAAGGACAGCCATCTATACTCATCAGAATCTACTGTCCTTACTTATTATCTTGTTAGAAGTATACTTTGAACACTAATCTACTGTTTTTTAGTTCACCACAGTGTAGTGAAGGTTGAAGCTACTGGAATGTAGTTAGGGCAGTTTGGATCACAGTGATTCTAACCTTTTGTGGGTTCACTTATTTAACTATTTTACATCCCTTACTTATTACAGCTGAAGCTGATTTTTTTTTTTAATTAATACCAGAATGATGAGGAGGTGTGGTATTGACTGAGCCACATCAGGCAGTCCAAATTGGAGTATTATGGGTTTGGAACAATCATTTGAGTATCTTATGAAGGATAGGTTATTCAGTTGAATTTCCAAGCTTTCTCAGAAAATAATTCATAACTTTACAGTATTCCTTTGTTATAATTTTGATTCCAGTAAAAGCAACTCTTCAATTTATCTCTATGGTTAACCAGGATGCCAGGGCAACTTATTCCATGCCTCCTAAGACTGCTTTTTGAAGAAAAAGGGAGTGTTGTTTCTTCCATTAGAATATAAACTACTAGAGAGCAGGAGCTGTTTTTTGCTTTGTGTATCCCTAGTACTTAGCACAGTGCCTGCCGCATAGTAAGTGCTTAATAAATGCTTTTTCATTCATTCAGAAGGACTGATATACAAAGAATACATTGATGATATTAAAAAAGCACTTCTGTGGATGTTTGAGACTGATGTCAGTATCTTAAAGAGAAAAGAAATAAAGGCTAGCACCACTAACCCTTCAGATCACAGTAGCTTTTGCTAAGGATACTTGCTATTTTTTTACAAGTAAATTTGAATCTGAAGACTTTGTATCTTATTATAAGTCCTTTTTCTCCCATTAGTGTAGAACAGGGCTTCTTAAACTTTTTCCATTTGCCATAACCCACAGTTTAAGAACCACTGGTATAAATAACTATCAGCTCCCTCTACCAGAGCTAATGAGCAACTTTTCTCCATCTTATAGTCATGGACAACTGTCTAAGACTGTACCTGGGGTGCAGAGAAGTAGTAACTTACTTAGGTTGTATATGTGGGATGTAGAATTTATTGCCTCCAAGGTCAGTCCACAATTTTCTATATAGTGCAGTTTCCCACAAGTCCTCTTAAACACTTAAATTGATATCATGGTATAGTGGGAAAGTGTAGGTTTGAGAGTCCAGAGGACCTGAACTCAAATTTTAAGTCTGCTACTTAATGATTGTGTGGGTCACAGGCAATTCACTTCAAATCACTGGGTTTCCATTTCCCTGTCTATAAAAAAGAAAAGATTAGATCCTATCTACTTCTGAATGGTGTGTTCCTGTGAAACAAGGTTAATAGAAAGAAGATCTTATCCTTATCTTTTGAACTTGGGATTTATAAAGTCACCAGAGATTATAAAAATAAAATATTTGGTAGGATTTTTAAAAATAATTTCCAGGTAGGTTTTTTTTCTCTTGTTCATGAAGAGAGATGATTGGAGAATCCAGCAACGAATGTGAAAATAGGCAGGGATTTGGAAAGTATCTTTGAATTAAAGAATTTTAGAAATTAAAGAATTAAAAGAATTGGGGTTGTTTTGCTTATAAAAAAGGAAATGATTAATCAGCAGACAATTAAGTGGCCACTGTGTAGTAGGCATTTTACAAGGCACTGGGGATACAAAGACAAAAATGAAGCAGTCTCCCCCCTCAAAGAGCTTAGATGCCATTGGGAGAGACAACACGTACACATATTAATTGGAGGAGTCTGTTTCAAGTATCATAGAGAGCCTTTGTGGAGGCAGAGATAGAAGGTGGAGTGTCATGTGACAGCAAGAAGGCCATTGTGGCAGACCCTTCCTCTTCAGTGCTTCTTAAACTCTGGGTTGTGACTTAAACTCTCGTGACCCAGAGTTTAAAAAGCCCAAGTAGAAAAAGTTTTAAGAAATACTGCTAGTTTAACAGTTATAATGAGGACTATATTTCTGTGCCATCCCTGGTACACAGTGTACAAACATCAAAGCCATTAAGTGACAGTGACAGGAAAGAGAAAGAAGTCAAACTCTTAGAGTTACCATTTTCATGAAAACCATCAGAAGGTTCCTTGCCTTCTAAAAATTTTCTTAAAACAGATCCAGAAACTAGTTTGAAAATATTGAGACCTTACCTTTCCTCCTAGGCCAGTCCTTGCAGCCTTATGATCATTTTTGCTGCTGAATTCACTAGAAGCAATTCACATGAAGGTGTCTAATACAGTTTTTCCAACACCCTATTGAAACTCTGCTTTGTCTTTCACTAGGGCTTCAGGTTAGCGCAACCTGGTTTTTCTGTCTTTTGTTTAAAATAGTCTCCACATTTACATTGACCTGTATGCATCATAATTTATGCTACATTTCAATTTTGAAATAGTGTTGTATTTTACTTTCAGCTAAAACAAAGTAGGGAATCGTTAGAGTAGCTCTAATTTCTTTTTAAGCAGCTGCCTCATGTTAGTCCCAAATCAGTGTTACATTATTGCTTCTTGCCTAAGGCAGGGTTCTGATTTCAGCCCAGCTTTCATTTATTGACATTCACATGAAACCAGTTAGATGGAATTGATCCAGTAAAATGTTTCGGGTTCGTAAGGCAGGAAATACGGTGGAATGGTTTGTCTCGTTAGCTAGTGAGTTCTCCATCATTGGGAATACCCAGGCAGAGGCTTGGATGACTCTTTATCAGGGATGTTTTAGAAAGGAAAGGGGGAATCGTATTCAGGTAATGTTCAGTAGCTCAACTGTGAAGGTCCTTCCAGCTCTTTGGATTCTATAATTCTGCAACAGTTATGTTTGCTTCCTCATTGGTATGAGGGAGAAAAGGAGATGGGGAAAGACACTCCATCCCATTAGACAGTTTTGTATTTTTATATATTCGGCAGTTCTAGCCCATAATTTATTTCTGTCTTTTAATAAGGAAAGTGCAAAAAACGAGGAGATGGTTTGAAACTCGAAAATGATCCTCAGGAGGTAAGCCATTTTGAGATAACTCAGTTCTTCATCTTCCCTCAGATATATTTTTTTAATGTTACAGGTCTGTCGTTTTATGCACAAAATGTATTTCCAAGTTAGTTCATTTGATAATTCTATAAAACCTTCTACATTTTCAACTTTATATTGATAGCCCTTTATTATTCTCCACCTCACCCCATCCCCCTGCCACTTGTCCTTGCTTTACTCTCCTCATCTCTGAAGGTGAGTGCCCAGATCCACCTACTTCAGGTACTGATACGTGTTGCATCTCCTCAGAACCCATATATGGTAACAACAGATGCAAATGGTACCAGTTTCCCATTCATGTGTCCTGTCTATTTTGTTAGAGGCTACTTGTATCTATTACCCAGTTGTGCCAAACATCATCTGAACCATCTAACACATGTTAGTGAAGCATATATTACCTTTTCTTTATCCTCAAGAATGACCATCAGTATTGGAGCTTCCTAAGTAGTGTTTTAAGTTAGCTGATCACTCTTGAATTGCCTTTCACAAAAATCTTAGCTCTTAAACAGATTTCAGAGTAAAAAAGTTGATTTGAAGAAAAATGCATTCTTCAGGCTCTGAGACACCTTAAGTTTCAAAGTGCTAGAGCACAAACTCTCTGAAGATGAATTAAGGTAGTCAGAAGATGTGCTGTGTTCAGTTATATCAGATATACCACTACTTCACACTGCTGGATACTTTTCATTTACATAGCAACATGTTAGGCTATATCACCTATGAGATGCTAGAATTCATAATCTGACTTCAGAAAGTATGAACTTTGTTTCAGATGCTTACCAGTAAGATACCTGCAATACTTTGTCTCTATTGCTACCTAAAAACCAGCTGTAAAATCTTATGTAGGGCCCAATTTCCAATAACGAAAAAAATTATTCCTCCACTAATAATGCCTCATTGTGTAATGGAGGTGAATTTAAGTTCTCGAGGGCCATACCAGTGACACTGTTAAGTTCTAGCAGGTCCTACCAAGCTAGAAAGCTTTGAATATAAGCTTTGAGATAAACTGTCTATTCTTTCATTTGAGGATAAGTCTAGCCAGATTGCTAAGGTTGTTTGGAGGGATTAGGACTGCAGTCTTCATTAATAGAGTAATAACCACACTATTTGAAACGATAAGCCTTTTGAAGTATTGAATACAATAATTTGATACCTTTAACTTTTTTTATTTCATGAGATCTTTGGAAGTAAATTGAAGCAGGTATTATCATATCCATTTTATAGGCCAAAAAACAGACTCTTAACAGAGGAGTGGGCTTGTCCAGATCACAGGTTGAGATAGTGACAAAGCCAGAGTTAGAGAACACATATATTTTCTGAATCCCAATCCAGGGCTAGGCCATACTAACAAGGAAATTTCTGGCACTTTGCAGATGGCTAGTATTTGATACAGAGTTCTAAATTCTGGCTATGACATGCAGTGTTACTGGACTTGACCAGTCCAGCTGCCATGTCTGAAGATAATTTTAGAGTGAAATTCTGTCCTAAGAGGAGAACCTCCTTAGGAATACATGAGAGTTTTGTCAGAGGGCTGAAATGCACAATTTAATTCTTTCCTAGGAGCACCACAGCCAGTTAGCTCTAGAGTCTCACAGAAACAATAGATATGGCACAAAGCAGAAGAAGAGCTAGGAAGGATTACAACATTTTGCTAATGGTGCATTGTAAAAGTTCTCTGCAAATATGTTATGAGCTAAACCAAAAGAAATATCCTGGGGTGGCTAGGTGGCGCAGTGAGTAGAGCGCTGGCCCTGGAGTCAGAAGGACCTGAGTTCGGATCCGGCCTCAGACACTTAACCCACACAAACAAAAAAATCTAGCTGTGTGACCTTGGGCAAGTTACTTAACCCCAATTGCCCTAAAAGGGGCGGCTAGGTGGCGCAGTGAGTAAGAGCGCCGGCCTCGGAGTTGGGATGACCCGAGATCAAATCCAGCCTCAGAAAATGAGCACCCACACATAAATAATGACTAGCCGTGTAACCTTGAGCAAGTTACTTAACCCCAATTGCTTAAAAAAAAAAAAAGAAGAAATATCCTGCTCCACAGAATCCAGGAGAACACTGTATACAATTATAGACGCATCATATCTGTGGTGACTGACTTTGATAGCCTGGGCTCCTCTCAGCAATGCAAGGTTCTAAGACAACTCCAAAGAACTCATGATAGAAAAGGCTATCCACATCCAGAGAAAGAATTACAAAGTCTGAATGCAGACTGAAGCAAACTATTTACTCTCTCTCTTTTTCATTTTGTTTTGTTTCTTCTTTCTCATTATTCATTCCCTTGCTTATAATTCTTCTTTACAACTTGACTAATGTTTATTGTGAAAGTATATGTAGAACATATATCAATGCATGCCACCATGGCGGGGGGGAGAAAATTTGGAACTCAAAAACTTGTGGAACTGAATGTTGTAAACTAATAGTAAATAAATTTTTAAGAAAGAAAAAAAGTTGTATCCTCCTCCAGAATGGCTGCCTATTCAAGTACTTTTTTCCTTGCTTCTTTTCTACTAATTTGTTGATACAATGACAGCATCTAACCTTCTGGCCCCACAGGCTGAATATTCTTGAAAATTCATGTAAATGACAGAATATTTTTATTCTCTCAGTCAAAGACACCTGCCTACTTATTAGCCTTTTAAAAGTTTGGGTGATGGGGCGGCTAGGTGGCGCAGTGAGTAGAGCGTCGGCCCTGGAGTTAGAAGGACCTGAGTTTGGATCCGGCCTCAGACACTTAACGCACACGCAAACAAAAACCTAGCCATGTGACCTTGGGCAAGTTACTTAACCCCAATTGCCCTCCAAAAAGCAAAAAAAAAAAAAAAGTTTGGGGTGTTGTGTTTTGGGTTGGTTTTGTTTTTTTTTTTTGGTGGTTTGTTTTGTTTTGTTTTTAGTTTTAAAAAAATGTCTACAAATGCTTTTGGGGGAATGGAATTATTTGTTATCTCTGTTCCTTTTTCTTCATAGGCAGAATCAGAGATGGCTCTTGATGCTGAGTTCCTGGATGTATATAAGAACTGTAATGGTGTAGTCATGATGTTCGATATCACAAAGCAATGGTAAGGGAGATCTAAGGTGGTTCTCTAATAGCTTCTCACTTATTTTTAGCAAAGTCAGTATCACTGTATATTCACTGTTAATTATGTAACTTAACATGACACACTCCTTATTCATCAGATAAAGTGGCTAAAACAAGATCCTTTATGTCTCAAATTATTGCCTTAGGCTCTGAATGTTTTTAGAAGATGTTATTACTAATATGTATATTTCCTGACTGAGAACCAATGCCCAGGGATGGGGAACCTGCAGCCTGGAGGCCACAGGAGGCCCTCTAGGTCCTCAAGTTTGGCCCTTTGACTGAGTCCAAACTTCACTGAATAACTTCCCCTTAATAAAAGAATTTGTTCAGTAAAACTTGGACTAAGTCAAAAGGCTGCACCCAAGGACCTAGAAGCCCATAAGTGACCACAAGGCCACAGGTTTCCTATCCCTGGCCTAGATAATACTTGAAGTTACAGTGAAATGTCATATTTTTTATGAGAAGATTGATATCAGTGTCTAAAAAAGAGCAAAGAAGTTGATGGTCACAGGTTAGCTGGTCTAAGTTAGCTATGTCAGATCAGCCTTTGACTGATGCATATTTACTAATCTCTTAAACTTACCAGTGCCAGCCTTGAGGATAGCCAGGTGCCAAATATCTTCTTTATTCAAACTTGACTTATATCTCATTTGTACATCTGAATGTATGTGTTTTGAAGCATTGGTTTTTAATACTCACCTGGTTATATAGACAATGGTATCTTCTTTGATATTTTTACCCAATACCTTGAAAGCTTAGTGTGATTTCCTTTCTACCAGCATTTTTGTAACATTTTGAGTATGGCTTCTAGTAAATGATATAGATCAGCTCTTATATACTCAAGGAATATAGAACTTGCTGGTCATTTAACCCAGATGTTACAGCACTGTATACCACTTTCCTCTAGTACAGTAAAAACCATTAACTCCCACACCTGTGGACAGGTTAGTAGAAGCTTTATTTAGAAACAAAATATACATTGCTATGAGGAAACTTACCTAACAAAGCAGCCCTCTTACCCTTTACAAGTTTTTATACCATAAAATTTGCAGTGGACTTAAAGGGGGATTTATCTGCATTTCTGCTTTCACACATAACTTTATCATTGTCTAGCCTACAAATGCTGTCTCTCAGCTTTTTCAGCCTAATTGCGGGGGCATGGATGGGAATGGTTTAAAAAAACAAGGGCAAAGAATAGTGATGGGTTTTGTGGGAGTTTTTTTTGCTTGGAATAGAATGGAGACCACTTTCTAAAATCCATGTACTAATGTCAAAAGAGGGAACATGCAGTGCCTCTCTCTTTTTGCCTCCACACCTGTATCCCTATAGGATTGGACACCTTAAATTTAAAAAATAATAATAATGAAAAGTTAATGCCTTGTTTTGCCATGGAGATGACTTAGGATTCTTAAAAGGCTCCCTTTTAAGGAATTGCCTGGAAGGTTCTACCATCCTGGAAAAGCAGTTACAGTCCTGGAGACAAGACTGTTTTGTAAGGACTAGCTTTGTCAAACATGGAAAGGTTTATTATTACAGACTGACTGCAACGTGATGAATGCTTTGGCCGAGGAAACTCAAAGAACAAAGAAAATTTCAAGATGGTTCCCAATCCTTTGGTCCCCTTCTGTTTCTATAGTCACTGGTGGGAAAGGGAGCAGAAGATGCTAAGATTCATATAGTTTTTAGACTTGTTTATAAATATCTAATTTAACATGCTACTGAAAGAAATGAATCAGAAATTTTTGACAGTGTTGCTCTAAATGAAACCAGCAGGTACTCAACTGTCCAAAGATAACAAGAAATATCTTTTCTTGAGATGCTTGTCTTGCATTGGCATTTCTCATGATGAGCATTTTTTTAATGACTACTATACTTGAAAATATCTGTTGCAGAGGTTGAGGAGGGAAAGAAATTGTATGAAGAGCTTGATAAGAACTTCCATATTAAATGAGCATATACTTTAATACTTGATAACTTGAATGTGAAGGTGGGTATAGGGAAGGGTGGCAAAAAATTAATTGAAAAATATGGCTTAGGAAAAAGAAATAAAAGAATCAAAAGGTTTGTAGATTACACAGAATCCCATATATTATAAATTCTTTCATGAAAAGAGAACCTGGAGGTAATAGGCATAGCAAATACCAAATAACATTACAAAAAAAAAAATTGGTAAGAAGTTAACAGTTGGTCTCATGTTTGTATAACAAGTGAACTTATAACAAATACCAAAATCAATACTAAACCAAAAGAAAGAATAAGAATAAAAGATGGAATTTGATTAAAATAACTTTAGTCTGACATATTTAGACAATGTGGAAAAATTAGGAAACAGATAAAAGAACATACATAGGTAGACCTGTCACTATTTTTTCTGGAAGTTTAATATAAATTGTTTGCCACAGTGAAGGGTTCAAAAAAACTTAAAAATTGCCTAAGCAAGCAAACATCTGATCTCCTTGCAAAACAGAAAAATAACCAAGGGCAGTTCCAATATAGACTTTAAACTCGTTTGTAAAACCCTACAGAGGGTGATGGTGAAACATCAGAAATAATAGCTCTGCTAAAGGAGGATAAGTAAATCATCTGCCTCGTAACCAGTAAGGACCCAGACACTAGGCTTCCTGTCTGCTCACACTGGCCCAGGTCCAGAATCCTCTAAGTAGGGGAAGGAAAACAAATCACCATCCTAGTCTGAACCTGGGGGACATCTCTCCTGACTACTTTAATGGATGTAACAATCTACAGCTATATGGCTAACAGACTCTCTTCCCTTCTCTAAATCCATGTGATTCATAATTCAAAGCTGTCTAGGTGAAAATTGCCTTCTACTACCATTCAACCAAAACTGTTACCAGTGATCCAGAATTACCAGCAATTTCTTAATTGCCAAATCTAGTACATTTTTCTCTATCCCCATTCTTTTATACCTCTCTGCCGTCTGGCACTGTCAGTTACCCTCTCTTTTCTCTAGGTTTTTGGGACACTACTTTCCTGTTTCCCTTACCTAATCTACTCTTTTTTCAGGCTCCTTTGCTGGATCTTCATCTAAATCATACCTGCAAACCATGGGTGTTTCTCAGGGCTCTGCCGTGGGACTTCTTTTCCCTCTATACTGTTTCACTTGGTGATCTTATCAGCTCCCAAGAATTCAGTTGTCATCTCTATACAGATGACTCTTGAGATCTGCTTATCTAGCCTTCTAACTTCTGCTGACTTCCAGTTTCACATCTATATCTGCCCTATTAGACATCTCAAACTGAATGTCCTATAGAAGTCTTACAGTTGATGCATCCAGAATTAAACTCATCATTAGTGGAAAATCCTCCCTTCTTCTTAATTTCCCTGTTACTATTGAGGATACCACCTTCTTCCCGGTCACCTGGGCTTGCAACCTAGGTGTCATCCTTGACTCTCTCTCTCTCTCTCTCTCTCTCTCTCTCTCTCTCTCTCTCTCTCTCTCTCTCTCAAACACTCTCACTTTCTTTCGCAATCTGTTCCCAAAGTCCTGTCATTTCTACCTTCAAACTATCTCTCCTATATCACCTGTATGCTGCCTGCTGTCTTCTGTCACCATCCTGATATGGACCCTCATTATCTAATGCCCAAACTATTGTAGTAGCCTACCTACTTGGTCTGCCTGCCACAAATCTCTCTCTCCTCTAGTTCATCTACTCAACTGCCAAAATAATTTTTCTAAAGCGTAGGTCCAGCTTTGTCATCTCCCTACCCAGCAAACTCCAGAGACTCCCTGTTGTCTCCAGGATCAAATGCACAATCATCTGTTTAGCAGTCAAAGCTCTTAACTATCTAGTTCTTTCCCTTCCCCCTTTGCATACCCCCATGTACTCATCAGACCAATGACCTTGGCCTCCTTGCTCTTCTTTGCATATGACACTCCATCTCTCAACTGGGCATTTTCTCTGGCTGTCCCTCATACCTGGGAAGCTTTCCCTCCTCATATCTGCCTCCTGAGTTCCCTGGCCTATTTTAAGGCACAGCTTAAATCCTATATTCTATAGGAAGCTTGTCCCTTTCTCTTTTAGTTCTAGCGCATTCACTCTGTTGATTATTTCTTACACATCTTATATATAGCTTGTTTATACGTAGTTTTTTACATGTTATCTCCTGCATTAAATTGTGAACTCCTCAAGGGCAGGGACTGTTTTTTACCTTTCTTCTTATCTCCAGTGTTTAATACAGTGCCTGGGCACATTAGTAGACTCTTAATAAAAGTTTACTTACATATTTTGCTCTAGTTTTGGAGAGTTGGCAGTTTTTGTCAGGGCCAAGCCTCACCACTTTTGCCCTTGATCCTATCTCCTCTAGAAGGATATCCCTTTCTTTACTCATTTCTTCTCTAATCTTTAGTCTATATCTGCTGTTCCTTCCCTGGTGCTTACAAACATGGTACATCCACCGTGTCCTTAAAAAACTTTTACTTAACTCTGATCTCTTCTCAATCTAATACCCTGTATGTCTGTTCTTAAAAAGTTTTTGTTCTGAATTTAATGCACATGGGGGAAAGAGAATATTTCCATATACAAAGTGGAACAGAAAAAGAGGATTATATGTGAAACTATGTATCTCTACTTCATGCAACTCACTGTAATACGCACGCACACACACACACACACACACACACACACACACACACATATATATAAATTCTACATATTATTTGTTTTTAATAAGTTTTTATCAGTTTTTTTGTTTCCCCTCCCAGAAAACCATTCCATATAACAAATGGTGTTTTTGAGGTTTCCTCCTCCCTCCCAAAAAAAGTGAAAGGAGGAGGGAAAAATCAGCACATCTAAATAATACATTAAAAAAGTGTAAAAATACATACAAAATACAAGCTCTTTGGGTCTTCCACCTCTGTGAAGGGATGATTCGAGAGTGTCCTATCATTTCTTTTGATCTGTGCTTATTCTTTATGATTTTGCAACACTCATTTTTGACATTTTTTTGGTGGTTCTTTCACATTTACATTGTTGTAGTAATTATGTATATTCTCTTGGCCCCACTTACTTCACTCTCTATCAGTTCATTTAGCTCTTTCCAAGTTTTTCCATATTCATCAGATTTATCCTTTCTTATAGCACAGTAATACTCCATTACATTCACGTACAACAGTTTATTTAGCCATTCCATGTTTGATGGGTATCTGCTTTGTTTCTATTTTATTTTGATAAAGATAAAGACTTTGTTCTGATGGTCTGTGGTATAAGCCCAAGAATGGAACCTGGATCTAAGAGTATGAACGTTGTATTTTCTTTGTAGAATTCCAAATTGCTTTCCAAAATGTCTGTACTAGTACACAGCTCTACCAGCAGTATATGAGTGGGCCTGTCTTCCAGTAATGCCTCCAAACCTGACTGTTGACATTTTTTTATTATCTTTGCAAGTTTACAAGATGTGAGGTAGGCCCTTAGGGTTGTTTTGATTTTCATTTCTCTTCTTATTAGTGTTTTGGAACATTTCATACTGTGGTTCATACTTTGCAATTCTTTTGAGATAAATATACAAAGATTTTTCCCCCTTCATCTGTTTTTGTTCTTATCCTACGTATATTGATTTTGCCTGTGCAAAAAAGCTTTTCAGTTTCATGTGATCAGAATTACCTGTTTTATCTTTAAGAATTACCTCTATCCCTTATTTGGTTAAGAATACATCTCCTACCCATAGCTCTGAGGGGTATATGATCTCCTTCTCTTGTAATTTTTTATAGTCTGATCTTTAATATTAAGGCCAACATATCTATTTAGAATGCATTATCATTGGAATATGGTATAATAGCATATTACTTTTTGAGATGTCTTGTTTGTGTTTCCATCTGAACTTTCTTTTATTCTTTTCTATGCATTTTTAAAAATGCTTCAGTTGGCCTTCTTTTATTTATTTTTTTTGCAGTACTATCACTACGTCTTCCATTCCCCCCCGCCCAAGCCTCTCCCTCCAATAAAAAAACAGAGGAAAACCCTTATAACAAATAAGTATTGTAAAGTGAAACATTTGTATACATTTGCCATATCAAAAAAAATGTGTGTCTCATTTTGCACGTTAGATCCATCACCCCTCTGTCAGGAGGTAGGTAGCATACTTCATCGTTAGTCCTTTGAGTCAAGGTTGGTGATTGCATCACTCAGAGTTCTTAAGTGTTTCCAGGTCATTTTTCTTTACTTGGTTTTTTGGGGGTTTTTTGTTATTAATTTGTTATTACTATATATATTTTATATAAATCTTCCAGGTTTCTCTGAAACCATCCTCTTCATCATTTCTTATTACTCAATACTATTTCATCACATTCATATTCCATAATTTATTCCTCCATTTCCCAATTAGTGGGCATCTTCTTTGTCCCCAGCTCTTTGCCACAACAAAAAGAATAGGTATATTTTTGTATAGGTGGATGTTTTTCTTTTTTATTTGATCTCTTTAGAATATAAATGTAGTAGTAATATTGATGAATTAAAGGTTGTGCACTAAACTCTTTGAGCATAGTTCCAAATTGTTTTCCAGAATGATTGAACCAGTTCCACTCTCTTTTCTCCCCTTGATAGGCAAACTCCCAGAGAAAGCTATCTGTATTTGTGCCCACCTCTCATCCCCTTGCAGTCTGATTTTTGACTCCACAACTTGATTGAAACTTCTTGCCAAGGTTTATCTACCTCTTAATTGCTAAATCTGGTGGTCTTTTCTTAGACCTCATAATTCTTGACCTTTATGCCTGTATTGACCTGCCTTGCCCCTTTCTAAATACTCTCTCCCTTGACTTACATGACTGTTCTCTCTTTATTCCCTCTTAACCATCTAGTAGTTTCTTCTCTGTCTTTTTGGCTTTAGTATCATCTGTGTCCCATCCCCATTGATGTTTACATGAGAGCTCCCTCAGGGCATACATAGTCCTGTACCCTCATTTCTTCTTTCTGGATAATCCCATTAGTTCATTTATTTCTGTTTCTGACACCTAGGTCTTTGTGTCTAGCCCTCAAATAGGTTTCATTACCTCCCCCTTAAGCCCACCATTCTTCCTAAGTTAAATGTTGCTGTAAAGCATGCCATCCATTACCTTTCCAGTTACCCAAATTCCCAGCCTTGGTATCATCTTCCATTCTTTATTTTTCCTCAAAGTTACAGTTCACTCAAAGGGCAACAAAGAGATGAATGATAGGGGTAAATAGACTGTTCTATATTACCAGTAATGAATTATGCAGGAGAAACAACATAAAAGATTATCAGAGAAATGTTCAACTGAAACAAACTGGTCATATAGAAAATGAGGAATGGCTCATGTACTTCGTTGGTACTAATACAATTCCATCATATTAAAATAAGCAGATGCCCTGTGAAAGTTTTACAGGAGGACATGGAAAAGCATTTTACAGGGTGAGCGTGGGTTGTGATCTAAATGACTGGAGGGGAAGTATCTGCATCAACAAGATCACAGTTCCATCAAAGAATTAATAAGTTAATATAAGGGCAAGAAATCATAGAATTCTTAAAGTATAACCCATTTTAAATGGATTAAAGGAAATTTTTTTTTATTCAGTTGGTAATTAGCGTGCAACTTACTTCTGTAGGAACTTATTTGAGGCAAGTAGCTTAGCAAGATAAAACAATGTGGAAAAAGAACATCCCATGTGAAAAACAAAAGCAGCTGTTGGTTATGCAAAGAGCTCCCAAATTCATTGAATCAACATATAAGACAGAGTGATACTTTACCTTTGATGTGCTAGGATTATTCATTTGGTTTATTTCCATCCGGCCTAGGACACTTTGCATTGTATGATTTGTGATAGACTGTTAGCTTCAGCTAAATACCCCAATAACTGTTGCCTCTTGTTCAGTAGTATTCCAGGGATATTAGTTTGTCAACAGAAATACTCCATCAGATCCTCTTTCTATTAACAAGTCTCAAATACTTATGAAAGATGACATGGAAGGTCACTGAATTTACCACTGACATTTTATTTTCAAACTCCTTGGATCACAGCAGCTAAGATTACATAAGAAAGGTCCTTGGCCTTGGGACAGATCGATATTCCCTAGTATCTGATTATTTCATTTGAGTGAATCAGTGCTGCTGACTTTTTAAAATGTTGGTTCATTTTCAAAATGTTTTCCAATATATTGCTAGAAACACTTTTACTTTGTTGATTTTAAAGCATCTGACTTTTCTATTCTCTACCCATATGAGTAGTTTTATGACTTACTCAAATTTGTGATATTAAGTCATAGCCCAAATAGATCATGTTAGTTAAAAGGGGCCTAAAGTTTAAAGCAGAAGTTGTTTCAAGCAGTAGGTATAGTAATGCTTCATTCATTGAACTGTATTCAGAATTTGACCTGAAATATACTCCCAAATATGTGAAGGAAAATCTCACAAAAATTTATATTAACAAAATATCAAACAACATTAGAGAACAAACTTTTTTAAAGGACTATTAGCATGATATTGTATATAATAATTATGTTTACATCTAGCAGATGTATTTTATCTGTTCAGTTAAAGTAGTTTTCATTTATCTTGCATCCTTAGCACATAGCACAGTGCCTGACACATGGTAATGGCTTTATAACTTTTAATGAATAAATATTTGGACACTTGTCAGCAGTTAGTTTAAATGTACAGTATGACCTTAAAAGCAGCAAAACTTTCTTCTTTTGAAATACAATTAAGATTTTGTGCTAATTTATATGTTTGCTCCCCCAATTGATCCAAAATGTTGAAGCTCTTTGTGCATTTTTTAAATGTGACTTGTGTTGCTAAACTTTCTGAAACTATTATTACCAAATTTAAAGTAATAAGCTAGATGATGCAGGGAGCTGGACCTGAAGTAAGGAAGACCTGAGTTCAAATCCTGCCTTAGAAACTTTCTCACTCTGTTACCCTGAGCAAGTCACTTAACCTCCATCTGCCTCATTTTCTCCCTCTGTAAAATGGGACACCAAATAGCACTTTAGTAGCACCTCTTAGGGTTGTTAAAAAGATAAAATTTGTAAAGCACTTCACCCGTCATAAAGTGCTACATAAATGCCAGCTAGCTATTAATTAGAATCCAAGGAGAATAAGAATTTAGCCTCCAGCATAGTTTACTCAGAAAAATCTCTACTTGACTTTTGGGCAAAGCATTTTTAGAAGGGTCAAGAAAATGAATCTACTGCAATGTGCTAAAACTGGAATAACTTTACCTGTCCTATATGATCAAGGACCTTCAACTACATACTTCGGGAACTTCCCAAAGTGCCGACCCATGTCCCCGTGTGTGTGCTGGGGAACTACAGAGACATGGGGGAACACCGAGTCATCCTGCCAGATGATGTGCGGGAGTTTATTGATAACCTCAACAGGTAGGTGGTGTCAGGCAGTGCTTGTTTTCTATAATCACTTTCGTCTTTGTCCTACTTTAACTGGACAGTCAGGTACTGTCCCATCTCATCTTTGTGTCCCCAGTATTAGTACTGCACCCTGCTCATAGGAAGCACATAACAAATGTTTATTGAATTGAACAAAATAATTCTGTGTTCCAAAGCATATATTAGTGTTGGATGAAAACCTCTTCATCCAAATAAATGATAATAGTTCATTCAATTAAACATTTGTGAAGCACCTTCTATGTGCAAGATGCCAGGGATACAGAGACAAAGACAAAAGTGTCCCTATGGTCAAGATGCTTACATAATTAAACACTCATTGAATACCTATACTTTACTTGGCATTGTACCATATCAGGAGTGGGGGGAGGAGGGGACAGATGGAAAAGTATAAGACATAGTCCCTGCCCGCTAGGAGTTCCCCTTTTTGTTACATTCTCCCCCCACCCATAAATTATTGAGTTCAGGAACTCTTTCATTTTTGTCTTTTTATCCCAAGCACCTAATATATTTCCTTATAGATAGCAGGCAATTTACTAAATGCTGCTGGAATGTACATGTAGAATTTTCAGCACATAAATGGATTTATCCTGTGATTCCAGCATTGAGCCCTCTTTAACACTGGTATGGCACCTCTTCTTACACACTAAGGACCATATCCCTTATTAAGATAAGGAATCATAGAAAACCATCATGACTTCATGAAGAATAAGTCATGGTAGCTTAACCTTAATTCCTTTTTTTTTTTCAGGTTTAATAGACTGATAGATAAGGGAAATAACTATAGTTAACTTAGATTTCAGTGAAACATTCAGTGACACCACTAATGCTATTATTGTGGAAAAGATAGAAATGTGGCAATAATAATAATATAGTTAGGTGGTTTCAGAGATTATTGAATGGTTATATCCAAAAACTAGTCACTAATGAATATTTTCAGTGTCATTTTGGAACAAAATTTCCATTTAAGTGCCTCAGAGAGCCATACTTACCCCATGCTGTTAACATAAAAGCATATGTGGTGTGATTATCAATTTGCAGGTGACACAGAACTAGGAGAGGTAGATAATACATTGGATGACAGAGTACAGATTCAAAAAAATATTGGCAGGCTAAAAAATTGGACTGAATCTAATAAGACAAAGTTTAACAGAAACAAATGTAAAATTTTATGCTTGGCTTCAAAAATTCAACCTTACAAATATAAGATGGGGGTATGGCTATACAGTAGTTCTTCAGAGAAAGAGCTGCAGGTTTTTAGTAAAGAACAAGCCCAGTATAAGTCAACAGTGTGATGTAGCAGTTGGTCAGCAAGCATTTATTAAGCTCTTACTATGTACCAGGCACTGTGCTAAGCACTGGGAGTACAAAGAAAGACAGAAACTGTCCTTGACTTCAAAGAGCTTACATTCTATGAGGGAGACAACATACATAAATAGATTTTTACAAGATACATACAGAGGAAATGGCAGGTAGCCTTAGAGGGGAAGATAGTAGCAGCTGAGAGCACTTGGAGAAGAGCTTCTGCAGAAGATTGAATGTGATCAGAGTCTTAAAGAAAGCCATGGTTTCTAAGAGATTGAAGTGAGGAAAAAGAGCATTCGAGATATGGGAGACATCAATACAAAGGCATAGCGACAGGATATGTGGGGTGTCGTGTGAGAAATGGCAAGTAAAACAGTATAACTTCATTGAAGGATTATACAGAGGGGGGAAATATGGGAAAACTGGAAGTGGAGGAAGGAACCAAGTTATGAAAAACTTTAAATAACTAAGAACTTTATATATGATTCTGAAGTAACAGGGTGACATGGTCAGACCTCCACTTTGATCATTTTTCAACAGCCAAATGGAGGATGGATTGAAATGTATGTAGGGAGACAAATTAGAAGGAGATTGTAATAGCCCAAGTAAGAGGTGATAAGGACCTGAACTAGTGATTTTGTGAGAGAAGATGATACATAAAAGAGCTATGAAGATAGAAATGATAGAGATAAAGGTAATCAAAAATTTGGCAACCGATTGGCTATATGGAGTAAGAGTGAGGAGTCAGAGCTGACACCAGGATTGCCAACCTCCTTGACTAGGTTAGACATTAATAAGATGGGAAGGGGGAAGAATTTGGAGAAAAATTAATTAGTTCTATTTTTAAATTGTGGAGTTCAAGATATCCAAAAGGCAGTTGCTGATTCCAGACTGGAGCTCAGGAAAGAGACTAGGGCTAGATGTGTAGATTGGGGAATCATCTGCATAGAGATGATAATTTAACTTATAGAAGCTGATGAAATCACTAAGTGAGAAAAAAGAGAAGAGGAACCACAACAGAGCCTTTGTTAGTGAGCATAACGTGGATGAAGATCCAGCAAAGAAAACTAAGAAGGAGCAGACTGGTAGGAGGAGGACCAAGAAAGAGCAGGGTAATGAAAACTTAGATAATTTATAGTATCCAGGAGGAAAAAGTGATAAGCCAAGAAAACTCATGCAGTATTAGGCTCCATTAGGAAAGGCATAGAGTTCAAATATTATGTTCAGTTCTAAGCACTACATTTTAGGGAAGACATTGATTGATAATCTAGAGAGTATCCAGAGAAAGATACAAGATGATGAAAGGCTTCATTCAGTTCCTGCCATATGAAGATTTGTTACTGGTATTAAAAGTGTTAAATCTGAATAAGAGATAACTTTTGGGAACATAATACTTCTTTAGGGTTGTCTTACTGAAGAGCAGTTAGATTTGGTCCATTTGGCCCTTTAGGGCAGAACTAGGAGTAGTAGTTGGAAATTGCAAAGAGCTAAATTAGGGCTTGATGTAGGGGAAAACTTGCTAACAATTAGAGCCATCTAAAATTGGGATGGGTTCCAGTGGTAGGGCTCCAGGAATCCCCTCCAGTAGTATGGATTTCCCCACTGGAGGTCTTCAAGAAAAGGATAGAAAATTATTTATTAGGTATATCTGATTCTTGTCTGAGTATTGGTTGTGTTAGATGACCTCTGGAACTGCTTCTAAGATTCTGTGGATAAAAATCCACAGATTTATCAGATCTGTCTCACCAGGATATAGACATCAATATAAGGCCTTACTCTTTGTTTATTTTTCCCAATTTGTGTTCCCAAATTCCATTTCCCTATGCATGGATGTGATTCCATTTGCTTCATGTGTTTGTCTCCACTAAAAAGTAATTTTAGCACAGCATGTAACTCCTCTACCACCTTGTTATATTGTCAATATGAACTTGGATTCTTGAAGGCTAAGCCAACAGTGTATTTGCTGGCAGGTCCTTCCAAGATAGAAAGGCTTTGACTGTACCTCCAGCAATGGATTATATGCCTTTGTCCAGGATTAACCCAACCAAATTAGTAGAGGTTCACCATAGGCTTGGCACCAGAAGATAAAAAATTTTTGACAAGAAGAACTAATAAAGACCCTACAAAATTGTAGAAAGATTTCTGTTGGCATTAATAAAAAAAAAATGCACTAATGAAATTAAATATTCTTGAAATTTTGTCACACATGAAATTAAAGTTATGAAGTCTGCATGTTACTTCTTTTGAATTCCTGAATCTTCTAGCTAATGCTCTGGTCTCCATCAATCTATAACTGAGCTTAACCTGTACACCTAGAACATGTGTACATGATTTTTTTATGAAGCAGTTGTTTTGTAATGCATAATAACATAACCTCAAGTTCACCCATTTTAATTGGAAAAAAAGTTTAAAGTTATGAGGATTTTTTGTTCAGCAACCCATTATTCGCTGGAGCAGCAGTTAGACCTCTACGTCTAAGAACAACTATGTCAGACCTTTTTCTGGCTTTCTAAGAAGAGCTTAAGGTCTCACTTTTCTTTTGTTTAAGAATATAAATTCAACCATTAACTTCCCTTAAGGTTGGATATCACCTCTAAGCCAAGAGCATTCATCTTGGATGAAGAGGTTTGTCCAGAATAAGACATTGCGTATTCAGGCATTGCCCTTTTTGCTGTTTAATGCCCTTTCAATAGTTTTGTAACTTCTTTTGCATTATCATTTTTTGTTGTTGTTGTTGTTGTGTTTTGCTTTTTTTTAACAGACCCCCAGGTTCCTCTTACTTTCGATATGCTGAATCTTCCATGAAGAACAGCTTTGGCTTAAAGTACTTGCATAAGTTCTTCAATATTCCGTTTTTACAGCTGCAGGTAAGTTCCTTTTGGGAGAGAAGTTGAACTGTGGTCAATCAAGGGACAAAAGAAAAGAAAATGGTTTTTGTGACTGATATAAGGGCAGTTTTCCTTGATAATTTCTTAAAAGATGCTGTCTAAGCTTTTTTTTTTAATCATGACTTTCAGGTACTCCAATATTTCTTAAATTATCTCACCTGACTCTCTTTTCCAGGTCAGTTGTTTTTCCAGTGAGGTGTTTTATATTTTCTAGTTTTTCATTTTTTGATTTTGTTTGATTGATTCTTGATGTTTCAGAGTCATCAGATTCCACTTGCCCAGTTCTGATTTTTAAGGTGTGGTTTCCTTTGATCAGCTTTTGTACTTCCATTTTCCATTTGGCGCTGATTCTGCTTTTTAAGGAGTTGTTTTCTTCCCTGTAGAAAAAAAATCAGGCTGGGCAAAACGTTTAGGTCACTTTCACTTAAGAGGATTAATATGAATGGCAGTGCCTTGAAAAAGATTGAGAAGTCATCATGTAGGAAGAGAACCAAGAGAGAATAGTGTCACAAAAATCCAGAGAGTAACCAGGAGAAAAGTGTTCAGTCATGTCCAGTGCTACAGGCAAATGAAAGATAAAAGGCCTTTGAATTTAACAATTAGATCATTTGCAACATTGGAAAGAACCTGTTATGTGGCATGACAAGGTAGGAAGCCAGATTACAGAAGGTTAAGAAATAAATAAAAGGAAAATAATTAAAAGCGACAGTTTTTGTTTTTGTTTTTTTTCTAGGCTTTTGGTTAGGGGACTCAGAGGGAATCCACTTGAAGAGATAGGAGAAGGTAGATTGGGTAGAAGGGTTGACCTTTGTAAGGGCCACTTCAGAGACTATAATAAAGGAGAGAAAAATGAAGGATGATTTCAGGGTGTTTGAAATACAGAAAAGAGGAAACTCAAAGCAATAGCTTTTCTTAGTAAAGTATGAGGGTAAAAGGCCTCTACTGAGAGGTTTGGAGTAGGAAGTAGTGTGGGAAACTTGAGGAGAAAAGAGGTTTGAAACAACCACTGTGAGGAATGTGAGGTAGAGGTTAAGAATCACTTAGAGAGGAGTAAAATTACTACTTTGTTGTACTGAGCCCAGTTGAGATTAGATAACATAGATTTTTAGTAGAGAACAATGTAGTGTTGAACTAGATAGCTATAGAATGAAAGTTAGGAAGGAGGGAAAGTATCTTTCCTAATTGCAGACTAGATCATAGATCACAAGATTATTTGGTGATAGTTTCTTAGTGCATTAAATAAATTTTCTTACATGATTTTTCCCGTATATGATATTAGGATATCTTTAAAAAGTAATTCATGGGGGTGGCTAGGTGGCGCAGTGAATAGAGCGCCGGCCCTGGAATCAGAAGGACCTGAGTTCGGAGCCGGCCTCCGACACCTAATCCGCACAAACAAAAACCTAGCCGTGTAACCTTGGGCAAGTTACTTAACCCCAATTGCCCTAAAGGGGCGGCTAAGTGGCGCAGTGAGTAAGAGCGCCGGCCTCGGAGTTTGGATGACCCGAGATCAGATCCGGCCTCAGAAAATGAGCACCCACGCATAAATCAAATGACTAGCCGTGTAACCTTGAGCAAGTTACTTAACCCCAATTGCTTTAAAAAAAAAAAATAAAAATAAAAAAAATAAAATAAAAAGTAATTCATGAACAATCATCTGTATCCTTGAAAATGTGAAAGTCTACAGGTCATGAGGGATTTAGATACTTGCATGAAGTCTGTGTCCACAGCTTCTTTCATTTCTAATTCCGTTCTTCCCTACCCAGTAAACTCTCCCATGGAACAGAGACAGAAACAGTTTAGCAAATTTAAGCAGCATTCAAAACAAGTCTGACAATATGTGCAGCATTCCATACCCATAGCCCCCCATTTGTTACTATATATATTGTTACTTTTAAGGATATTTTCTATAAATCTTCATCCCATCCATGGAATTCTATTCTTTTTTCGAATCTTTTTACACTTTTTACACTTTTACTTCTTTTTACACTTTTCTTCCATCTTTCTAGATTTAAGGCTTCATAATTACTTTGGAATCTTTAGCTTTTTGAGAACTTCAGAATCCAGTTCTTATTATTCTTATTATTTTGCCTTTTGGAGGGCAATTGGGATTAAGTAACTTGCCCAAGGTCACACGGCTAGATTTTTGTTTGTGTGTGCATTAAGTGTCTGAGGCCGGATCTGAACTCAGGTCCTTCTGACTGCAGGGCCGACACTCTACTCACTGCACCACCTAGCCGCCCCCCAGAATCCAATTCTTAAGGCAAACATCTTCAGAAAGTAAATTCTTCCTTTTTATAAAAATACTTTCATCATCATCACAAAATGACATACCTATATTTGCTTGCAATGAAGGATTAGTTGTGACCCTGAAATAGAAAGTGCCATAGGAAATAAATTTATAGTTTTTAAAAATTAAATAATATAAGCAAGATAGGCATGAGAGACACCATTAGAGAGAACTTAGCTATTACTACTTTTACTGTTCTTACAGTGAAAATATCTGGGGGCAGGTAGGTGATACAGTGAATAGAGCACTGACCCTGGTGTCAGAAGGACTAGAGCTCAAATCTGTCCTCAGACACTTAACACACTTAACTAGCCGTGTGACCTTGGGCAGGTTTCTTGAAGTATATATGTATATATATGTATGTATATATTTATGTATGTATGTGTATATATTTATGTATGTGTGTATGTGTGTGTGTGTGTATATATATATATATATATATATATATATATATATATGACATCTAGTAAAAGTCAACATTTAGTTGGGGCTTTTGTTGTTTTTTTGTTTTGTCTTGGTTTTTTGAGACTTGAGTCTATTCTACCTAGGCTGAAAGTTCAGCAACCACTTAATGGTTCCAGTTTAGTAAAGATTGGTACATAAGCTTCATCCTGCTCTGTTTTTCCAGTCTTGACTGATTTGTACCTCCTGAGGCAGCCTTGATGACTTGGTGGACATGTAATTCACTTTAGCTCTACTGCATCTCAGAACTCTTTAGCTCAAGTGATTCATTAGCATTGGTGTTCCCAAGCATTCACCACGATGCAGGGCCGTGTTAGTGTTTAAATCATATAGATTCTTTGTGTTTTCTTTGCTATCCAAATTTGATTAGCATGCTTAATTAGCAGAGGCAGCATGACGTAGTGGAGAGGGCACTGGACTTGAAGCCAAGAAGACCTGGGTTCAAATACAGACTCAGATGCTTAACTAGCTCTGTGACCCTAAATAGGTCACATGACTTCTCTGTGCTTAATTTTCTCATCTGCAAAATGAAGTGATCAGACTTAGTTGACTCCAGTTCTAAATCTATAATCCTATGTTGACTATTGATATCATTGCATATCATTCAAGATATATAGTCTCATCAAAGAATCTCAATCTTGCTTCTTTTATAAATTATTAATCAGCAACAACAAATACTAAGTAAAAGAAGATGCCTGAGCTCTTTTATTTAGGCTAATAGGAAAGTTGAACCAAGTAGCCAAGCAATTTGAGTAAGATTTGTTTCCAGTGGATCATAGAATGGAATTGGAAGGGAATTTAGGTTACTTAATCTAACCTCCTACACCATACAGGAATCTTCTGCAGTATAACAGGTGACCATACAGCATATGCTTAAATACTTCCAGTAATGGAAAACTCATTGTCTCAAAGGGAAACCTATTATATTTTAGGCAGCTCTAATTATTATGAAGTTCTTCCTTCTGTAGAGCTAAAAACTGACTCATAACTTCTACTTATTCATCCTAGTTTTGCCTTCTGGAATTACATAAAATAAATCTAATGCCTCTTCCAGGTGGCAGCCCTTCCTGTCTTCTAAAAATAACTATTATGTCCTCCTAGACATCAGTCTCTTCTCCTATAACATGATTTCAAAGTTACCTCCATTAACTTTGTCATCTTTTTCTTGACATACTTGAGTGTGTCGGTGCCTCTTTTTTTCTTTTTTTCTTTTTTTTTTTTTTGCTTTTTGGAGGGCAATTGGGATTAAGTGACTTGCCCAAGGTCACACGGCTAGGTTTTGTGTGTGTGTGTGTGTGTGTGCTAAGTGTCTGAGGCTGGATTTGAACTCAGGTCCTCCTGACTCCAGGGCTGGTTCTCTATTCACTGCGCCACCTAGCCGCCCCCATCAGTGCCTCTTAAAGTGGTAGAGAATTGAGCATAAGACTCTAGATATAAGGAGTGACTAACACAGAGCAGTGGAACTATTAACTACTTTTGTGGGCACTATATTTATAATAATGCAGCCTAAGATTCTGTTAGCTTTTTTGACAACAAGATAACCATCTGGGCTCAGTGAGTTTATTGTTAACTAAAAATCTTTTCACATTAACTACCAACAAGTCATTTTCCTATTCTGTACTTGTGCAGCATATTTTCTTTAACCTAGTGCAAGGCTTTTTGTTTATTCATATTTTGTCTTGACAGATAGGACCCATCAATGGATTTTATTAAGCGTTTTTTGAATCCTGATTTTTGTCTTCCAAAATACATACCATCTCTCTCAATTTTGTGTTCTCAAATTTTATTTATAAGACTGCTGTCAGTGTTTTAAAGACATTGATAACACTGTTGAACTTGGCCAGAGACCAAACCCTGCAGTAAACAACTAAAGACACTTTCCAGATAGCCATTGAACTAGCTAAGAATCCCTTTAAATGGTACTATCATCCAACCTGCATTTCTTAACTTTGTCCACAAGACTATAATGAGAGATTCTGTCAATGCTTTGCTGAAATCTAGATATACTGTCTATAGCGTTGTTCTTATCTCACCATTTTTTTTTAAAGCAGTTGGGGTTAAGTAACTTGCCTAAGGTTACACAGCCAGTTTTTTTGTGTGGGTGTTAAGTATCTGAGGCTGGAACCAATTCCAGGTCCTCCCGACTCCAGGGCCAGCGCTCTTACTCACTGGGCCACCTAGCCACCCCTAATCTCACCATTTTTACAGGTTTTCAGATTTATGTTCAAGAAAAGTGCATATCACCAGCCACTTCTGTAACTTTCAGCAAGTGGTCACTAGCCACCATGACCTGTGCCTTCCCACAATTACTAGTAATAAATTGGTTTTAGATGACTTCTGAGGTACCTTCCAATTCTAACATTTTTTGATTCTATGAAGAGATTTCTTCAAATCCACTGAGAATTTTTGGATAGCCCTTATGGAAAACTATTAGTTCTTTAAAAAAAACCAAAAACCTATAGATTCAACCTCTACAGGCAAAGTTTTAATGCCTCCTCTATGTCAGGTCCTACTGTCAGCTTCCTGACCCAAATTTCGGTGTTCCAATACATCTCAGAATCTTATACTACCTGTCTTCCTTCATGAATTATATCTTCTGATACTGTCTAATAAATCTTTGGGGCAACAAGGTGGCACAGTTGATAGAGTACTGGGCCTAAAGTCAGGAGAACTCATCCTTCTGAGTTCAAATCTAGCCTCAGACACTTACTAGCTGTGTGACCCTGGGGAGGTTACTTACCCCTGTTTACCTCAGTTCTTTTTTTTTTTCTATTTAAAGCAATTGGGGTTAAGTAACTTGCTCAAGGTTACATGGCTAGTCATTATTTATGCGTGGGTGCTCATTTTCTGAGGCCGGATCTGATCTCGGGTCATCCCAACTCCGAGGCCGGCGCTCTTACTCACTGCGCCACCTAGCCGCCCCTTTAGGGCAATTGGGGTTAAGTAACTTGCCCAAGGTTACACAGCTAGGTTTTTGTTTGTGTGGATTAAGTGTCGGAGGCCGGATCCGAACTCAGGTCCTTCTGACTCCAGGACCGACTCTCTATTCACTGCGCCACCTAGCCACCCCTTGCCTCAGTTCTTTATCTATAAAATGAGCTGGAGAAGAAAATGGCAAACCCACTCCAGTATCTTTTGTCAAGAAAACTCCAACTGGGGTCACAAAGAGTTGGACACAGCTAAAAAATGACTGAATGACAACAAAAATACATTTTCATCAACACTAACATGGAACAAATGTAATTGTTACTCAAGCTCTTTAATTTTCTTAAGCAAATCAAAGAAGTAATCTTTCGTTTAACAGTGTCGTTAGTGGTTGTCTTTTGCAGGAGAACATACCACAAACTTACCAGGTCACTGGAGCAATTCCATTGCTTTCTCATCCTCCTTGTTCTCAAATGGAACTATACACCTTTGTGGCTCTCCCTGAAAATCTGTCCTGCCAACTGCTGCTGTACCTGTTTGCCATGTGTTTGGGCTCTTCTCAGAGAGGTACAGTTAGGATGCCACTTTAAAGTGAGCCTCTCTGTTCCAGTCTTTACCAAACTCTACTAAGCTACTCAGAGAGATTCAAAATAGCAGATGGGTGGGGTGGAGCCAAGATGGTGGAGTAGAAACAGCACATCCAAGCCACTGTCCCCCCAGATCACCTCCAAACTATGTAAAAGGGGACTCTGAACAACTTCTGGAGCCCCAGCACCCACAGAACAACACAGAGAAGCTAACCTCCCGCTGAGGACAGCCCAGCAGCCCTGCAGGAAGGACCAGCTCAGCGATCTGGGAGCCGAGCACAGGTCCGCCTGAGTCGCGGTTTTAGCCCCAGGGCGGCAGGGCCAGCAGCCGGCTGGAGGGACCCCAGAACACCAGCAGCTGTGGCGATTCCAGAATTATCAACATAGACATGCCTAGGACAAAGTGAGAGGTTAGTGCCCTATGGACTTTGGGACCAGTATTTCGGGAACTCGTCAGCTTCCTTCCCTGGGGGCTAGAAGCCACTGAGGAGACACGCCATTTTGCAGTTTTCAGAGGCAGCTCCAGCTCCTGGCCTGCAAACTGTAGGGAAATCCAGCAATTGGTCTTGGGGGGTAATCACTCTTGCTTTAACCTCCCTGGATCTGGATTGTGATCTGGGGTGGAGGTCGTGGGTGGGTTTCCAGTTTGCCAGAAACAGAAGTTGTAGCCCACACATTCGGGACGAAAGTTTCCCTGTCTGGCGACAGAGCCATAGTGTAGCAACAAGCCCAAAAGTCAAGTAATTAAGTGGCAACGTGCCAAGGCAAAGGAAACAATTTAAACAGAAAAATGCAACCTTAGACTCCTACTTTGGGGGCAAAGAGGATCAAAGCATGGAACAGTCAGAGGACTATGAGGTCAGAAATCCTGCTCCAAAAGCCCCAAAGGAAAATATGAGTGGGTTACAGGCCATAGAGGACCTTAAGAAGGACTTTAAAAATCAAATAAGAGAAGTGGAGGAAAAATTGGAAAGAGAAATGAGAAGGATGCAGGAAAAGTATGAAATGAGGGTCAACAGCCTGACTGAGGAAAACAACACCTTAAAAAATAGACTAACTCAAATGGCAAAGGAGGCCCAAAAGGGCAATGAGGAGAAGAATGCCTTAAAAAGTCGAATTTGCCAGATGGAAAAAGAATCTCAAAAGTTCACTGAGGAGATTCATTCCTTCAGAGTTAGACTGGAGCAAATGGAAGCTAATGACTTTATGAGAAATCAAGATGCTGTTAAGCAGATCCAAACAAATGAAAGATTAGAAGGCAATGTGAAATATCTCATGGGAAAAACCACTGACCTGGAAAATAGATCCAGGAGAGACAATTTAAAAATTATTGGACTACCTGAAAGCCATGATCAAAGAAAGAACCTAGAAATCACCCTTCAAGAAATTCTCAAGGAAAAGTGCCCTGATGTTTTAGATCCAGAGGGCAAAATAGAGGTTGAAAGAATCTACAGACCACCTCCTGAAAAAGATCCCAAAAAGAAAACTCCCAGGAATATTATAGCCAGGTTCCAGAATCCCCAGATCAAGGAGAAAATACTCCAAGCAGCCAGGAAGAAACAATTTCAATATTGTGGAAACACAATCAGATTAGCACAGGACCTGGCAGCTTCTACACTGAGGGACCAAAGGGCATGGAATATGATATTCCAGAGGGCAAAAGAGTTAGGACTGGAACCCAAGGGTCACCTACCCAGCAAAACTGAGTATTTTGTTTCAGGGGGAAATATGGTCATTCAGTGAAATAGAAGACTCTCAAGCATTCTTGAGGAAAAAAACAGAGTTGAATAGAAAATTTGACATCCAGACACAAGAAGCAAGAGATCCCTGAGAAGGTAATCAGGGAAAAGAAATCAAAAGGAACTTATCAAAGTTGAACTATTTACATTCCTATATGGAAAAACAATAACTGTGACTGATGAAATCTTTCACAGTATGAAAACAATGGAAGAAGGGTGTATGGTCATATGAATACATATGTGAATGTGTGTATATATGTTTACAGTTATATATGGATAGAGGGTATAGGTTGAATTTGTTGGGAAGGGAGAATACTCAAGGGATGAAATTATGAGGTGAGAGAGGAAAGTGGCAAGAGGAGATGGGGAGAGACAGGGTAGGGTAAACTATCTCATGGAAGAAGCAAGGGGAAGTGGCTGTAAGGGAGGGGAAGAATAGGAAGGCAAAAAGGCAAAACCACATTCTCATTGAATTTGGTTCAGGGAGAGAATGGCATACATACTAAATGGGATATCTCAACCTGTAGCAGAATAGGGGGAAGGGAGATGAGAAGAGGGATGATGGATGGGAGGGCATCCTTGGGGGGAGGGGAGGTTGGAAGTACCCGCTATAGAAGAGGGACAGGATCAAGTAGGGAATGGACCAGGTGGGGGGGTGGGATGAGTGGGAGGGAATTATAAGCAGCCTTGTACAATGTATCTACTATGGTGATGTTTTGCATAGCTAGACATGTACAACATATACTGAATTACTTATCTTCCCAGAGGGAATGGGTGACAAGGGAGGAAGGGAATGGATCTGAAATTTGAGGTCTTAAAATTAAATGTTTCAAATATATATGAATACTATTATTAATACTCTTTTGCTTGTGGTTGGGAGATAAGATGTGCAGGCATTGGAACACAGAGATTCACCTTGCTCTAATGGAAAAGTTGAAGGGGGTGTGGGAGAAGATATGGGAGAGAGCAGATTGGAGGAAGCGATATCTTGTGGGACTGCTATTCTGGGAGAGTGGGTAGGGGAAAAACAGGGGGGCAAAAATAATTGTAACTCAAAATCTGGCGGAAATGAATGATGTAAAACAGAAGTTAATAAAGCATTTGTTTAAAAAGAATTTTTTTCTAAAAAATAGCAGATGGTGCGGCTAGATGGCACAGTGAATTGAGCACCAGCCCTAGAGTCAGGAGGACCTGAGTTCAGATCCAGCCTCAGACACTTAACACAAAAACTGCTGACCTTGGACAAGTCACTTAACCCCAATTGCCCTCCAAAAAGCCAAAAAAAAAAAAAAAATAGCAGATAGCATTAATTTAATATTTAGTTCAATTAAGCATCTACTCCTGCTCCTTAAGCAGTTATTAAATGCAGTCTGCAACATGAGTATACCCTGATATTTTAAACTTTTGCTTGCAGTGCCTTCCCATCTCTGAATTCCCAATCTTTCAGCAGCTAAAAATGGAATGAGGCTAGTACAAAGGTATTTTTTTTATTTATTTTTAGTTTTCACCATTCACTTCCATAAGATTTTGAGTTTCATATTTTCTCCCCATCCATCCCTTCTTTCCACCCCAAGATTGCATGCAGTCTAATATAGGCTGTACATATACATTCGTATTAGACATATTTTCACATTAGTAGTGTTGTAAAGAAGCATTAGAACCAATGGAAGAAACCACAAGAAAGAAAAAACAAAAAGAGAGAGCAAATATTATTCTTTGATCTGCATTTAAGCCTCCATAGTTCCTTTTCTGGATGATGAAGGGATTTTCTTATGGAATTTTCAGAGATAAGCTTTATGACCAAAGATGAGCCACTCATAATAGATCTGGTATCAGTGTGCCAGGCCTAGCTGTTAAAACCTAGAAAATTACATCCCACTTGAATCAATAGGGGGAGTAGCTAAGCTATACTTGAAAAAAACTTGACTGTGTATAAAATCCAGCTCTACAGTTGATTTGGAAAAGGAGGAAATTGGGATTTGAAATAGTATTTAGCAGTGACTGGTAGACAGTAGAATTTTAAAATCTAAAATAAACACTAATATGTATTGACTATTAGGTCCTTCTCAACAGGGGAATAGAATTTGAATTGAGAAAAATTAAAGTGCTCACTATTATCCTGTTCTTAAATTAAAAAAAAATAATTAGAATTCTATAGGCTTAATTTTCTCTGGTTAAATCAATAAATATCTGTTACTTAAAATTTGTACCCGTTACTCCATTAGATCAATGCCTTACTTCTTCCCTCTCTGAACAGTGTTCCCCCAAAAATATTGAAAAGCCCTCTTTATTTTATACAATATTTGAATGTTCAATTTCTAGAATAACCTCTTCAAACTCTGATATTTCTCACAATTAATTTAATTGGTTTTTTTCTCAACTCATTACAGAATTTTATTTGTTGGTCTCTTTAGGTTTAAATTTTTATTCCTTGCTCCCGCTTTTCCTGTTGAATATTGAAGGAGTTGAGATCACCTTATAACCTTTTATTGCAGCTCCCATAGTCAGGAAAGTTTTTGGAACAACAAAAAATTCATTCTATTCATGAAGATTCCTAAGTTTTCCGTCTTGATTATGTTAATGAACAATTGGAGCTGTCACTTAAGCTCCATTTTAAGTCTAAAGTTGCACAACGTTGTACAGTTAAATGTTTTAGCCAGTTGCCCGCTCAGGTGTTTGAGTTCTGACACTAAAGAAGACACAGAGCCAAAACACATAGAATATACATTCTTTAGCTTTACTGACAAGGGCAAAAAGAGTCTGGTTTTCAGATAAACATTTGAATTTTCTATTGCACTTCAGTAGGATTTATGTTTATAGCAGTATGTTTGTACATGTGTAGACTTCCCATTTGACCATCCTTCTCCATTTCCTATGCTATATCTTCATCCAGGTCATGCCTGCAAAAACAAGGGTCTGTCCTGGGTCCTTTTCTCTTCTCCCTCTATACCGTCTCATTTGGTAAGATTATCATCTCCCTTGGATTAAATTCTCTATGCAGGTGATTCTCATATCTATTTATCCAGCCCTAACTTCTTATTTCACTTCTCAGGGACATTTCAAACTGGACATCCTGCAGGCATCTTAAACTTATCATGTCCAAAACTTTCCTTCAAATCCCTTTTTCTTCCCAACTTCTTTGTTACTGTTGAGGGTAGCACTATCTTCGCATTCACCCAGGTTCACGCACTAGGGGTCATTCTTTTCTTTTCACTCTCATTTTGACACTGTCAAGTCCTGTCAGATCTTCTTTCAAAATACCATTCAAATAATGCCACCTTCTCATTTCTGACATTTGTCACAATTGCTGGTGCAAGCCTTCATCCCTTCACTCCTAAACTGTTGCAGGAGCCTGCCTTGTCTTTCTCCACTGCCATCTCTTTTCCAGTCAAGTGCCAAAGTAATCTCCCTAAAATATAGGTCTGACCATGTCCCTTGCCACCATCCCTCCCAACTCAGTAAATTCCAAGGACTCCCTGTTACATCCATCAAATACAAAACTCTCTGTTTGACTTGTAAAATCTTTTACAGCCTGGCCCTTTCCTACCTTTCCAGTCTTCTTACTCTTTACTTCCTACTATATATTCATATCTTCAGGGACACTGACTTTCTTAGTGTTCCATCTCCTGATCCCAACCCCTCTTAATTCTAATGCCTTCCCTCTGTTAAAATTATTTCCTATTTATCCCGTATATAATTTGCTTTGCATATTTGTTTGCATGTTGTCTCCCCCATTAAATCATAAGCTTCTTAAGGGCAGGAACTTTTTGCCTGTTTTTGTATCCCCAGGGCTTAGCACAATGCCTGGCACACAGTAAGTGCTTAAAATATGTTTATTGATTGATCAGTACTAAAATGTTCCATCAGGCAGATTGCATTTGGCCTTATAGACCTTTCATTTTCCTTGTCCTTTGAATCATTTCAAACAGAAAATGACATCCCTCCTCTACCGATAGGTTTGTATACTAAGTTATCTGAACATGAACTAAAACATATCTTTAGGTCTTCTCTTAAATACAAGGAAGTTAGGAATGAACTACATCGGGGCATCTAGGTGGCACAGTGAATAGAGCACCGGCCTTGGAATCAGGAGGACCTGAGTTCAAATCCAGCCTCAGACACTTAACACTTACTAGCCATGTGATTTTGGGCAAGTCACTTAACCCCAATTACCCTGCCTTCCCCCCTCCAAAAAGAAAAAAAGAAATTAACTACATCTTTCTGATTTAAAGCATGTTCTACTTCCTCTTGTATCTCAGTATTTGTGCTGGATTGATTGAATTGTTGACTTAGATTATATGTATTCCAGACACTTAGGTTCCACTTACTTAAACCCAATTTGCTTCCAAGTATTCTGCTCTGCTAAATGGGAGCATTATGATCATGTTATATACTTCCTTTTTCCTCATGAAAAGAAAATGGTGCAGAAGTCATGGCGGTTTAATGGGACATGGACCTTAATAAGATTAACCTCCAGATGGGCTACAGTTGTGGTCTGTGGCCTCAATTAAAACAGTGTTCCTTTGTGCCGAGCAGAAGGCGGTCTTTGGCATAAGTTCCTTATTTCAAAGGTGAGGAAGCATCCCTTTGTGATGGCAATGAATTAAATACTCTATTATCCTATCCTGGATTTTTCAGTGTGTTCTTGCATTACCATCTCTACTCATCTACTATTTAATTCATTAACCTAGGCAAAGTGGTGACACTTGGGCTGATGAAGAAGATGTGGAGTTCCATTTCAGTAACCTTTCCTACTCAAATCTATCTTTATTTCTCTTTCTTCAGAGAGAGACATTGCTACGGCAGCTAGAGACTAATCAGCTAGACATCGATGCCACACTGGAAGAACTGTCAGTGCAGCAAGAGACTGAAGACCAAAACTACGAAATGTATGTCAGCCAAGCTTCATTTCTAGAGTTTGATAGGATCTTAAGAGCTATATGTCACTGATGTCTCCCTGTTCCTACCCTTCCTGCTCTTCCAGATTAGGGTCCCAGAAAAGTAGCATTTCATTATTCAGCCCTCAAGGGAAAAAAATTATGTATCTATACTCCCCCACACACTTTTTTTTTTTTTTTTGCTTTTTGGAGGGGGAAAGGTAGAATAATTGGGGTTAAGTGACTTGCCCAAGGTCACATGGCTAGTTTTGTGTTTGTGTTAAGTGTCTGAGGCCAGACTTGAACTCAGGAACTCCTGACTCCAGGGCCAGTGCTCTATTCATTGCACCACCTAGCCGCCCCATACCCTTTTTTCTTAATGTGTATGCTGCCTTTGAGTAAAAAAAATCATTGATACCAGTTGACATGAGTAAAGACAGGTCTTTTAGTTAAATACTTCATGCCTTCTAATAGTCAGAAACAAAATACCTGCACAGAGGGTAGTCCAGTGCCCAGTCTGACACTTTTCTGATTAGAACAGTATTTTGTTGTTTTATATTTATTGTTGTTCACTTGTTTCAATCATGTCTGATCTTCATGACCCCATTTGGAGTTTTCTTGACAAAGCTCTAGAGTGGATTTGCATTTCCTTCTCCAGCTCATTTTACAGATGAGTAACTGAGGCAAACAGGACTAAGTGATTTGCCCAGGGTCACACTAGCAAGTATCTGAGGCCAAATTTGAACTCAGGGAGATGATACTTCCTTCAAGCCCAGCTCTCTGTCCACCATGCCACCTAGTTGTCCCTAGTATATTTAGCTATTTGGTTGTTGTTGTTTTTTTAATTATTAATGTGTAATAAAATATTTAGAGTAAAATAAACTCTTCTCTAGCTTCCTGTGTTCTTAAGAAGAAACAAATTAAACTTTAAATGTAACATACCCTATCTTGGAAAAAGAATATCTGGCTCTTTTAGTGTACCTGAACCAAGACTCCAATCTCCCATGGTTACTTCTTATTCCTTAGGAAGAAGACAGAGACAAACTACTTGAAGGTCAGATGTTAAGAAATCACAAAGGTTTTTGGTTTTTTTGCTTTTTGGAAGAGGAAGGCAGAGCAATTGGGGTTAAGTGACTTGCCCATGATTACACGGATAGCAAGTGTTAAGTGTCTGAGGCGGGATTTGAACTCAGGTGCTCCTGAGTCCAGGGCCAGTGCTCTATTCACTGCACTACCTAGCCACCCCTATCACTAGGATTCTTAAAACCACATTTTCATTCAGCATTTGAGTTGGCTAGAGAAAAATTACTCTGCCAAAATTCAGGACCGCTTGATCTGTATTAATTTAGCATGACCAATAATAATAGTAATAACTGATATGAAGTGTTCTAAGGTTTACAAAGCACTTTATACCAAACATCATGGTGTAGCAGAGAGAATGTTGAATTTGGTATCATTGAGCCTGTGTTCAAATCCCATCTCTCACATTTGCTGTGTTGATCGTGGATAAGTCACTTAACCACTCTCTTTGAGAACTTTTGAGCTAGATGATCTCCAAAGGCCTTTCCAGCTCTAAATATGTGATCCAGTAACAACTTCTGAGGTAATAATAACCAAAGGGCCTCTGAGCAGTTTTTTTGAAAAGGACAACAGCTGATACCCACAGAGTTTACTATTCTGATTTCCACATACTTGGTCCTATTTGGTCACTACTGAACTGTGGCATAGTTTTACTGACTTGAATCGTTTTATCCAAGAGATGATTATATGTTTATCAACCATTATTATCCTGGAAAAGGAGAAAGTCAACTGTGGATACAACCTAAGTATCTTAACTGTCCAGTAAAGTTTTCAGTTGTTAGTAAATTCAATTCAACAAATATCTTTAAACTTCTGTTATGTAGAAGGCACTTAAGGGATGTAAAAATAATAAAGAAATATGGTCCTTTCCTTTTAAGAATACACATTCTATTGTAATTAACACTTCCTAGGGAAACATTCCTAAGCTAAAGATTTTGTTAGACTGCCCATTTATGGGACATTTCCCAAAAGTATTAATTTATGGGACATTTTTATGTGGGGTGTTTTAAAAGAAGATATTAATTCACCATTTATAGATTTGTTTTATTTTTGTCAAAATTGATTTTCATAGAGATTTCAGCACATCTTGGTCCTTCAAAAGGCCAACTTCATGGCCTATCAAGACTAATGAAGGGATTTCTGATTATTATACTTCCCTGTGCTCTCCTAGCATAAGAAGATAAACTTTCAGCTTCTTACTAACTAACTAAAGCCAGTCTTTAATGTTTTATGTTTGTCTGTCCCTTTTTCTTTTAAAAAAAAAATCTTCATTTTTAACTTAAATACAAAGACAAAAAAAGAACATTTCTATATATATTGCATGACATAGAGTATTCAGTATAAAACCATGAATTTCCATTTCAGACTGTTTTTTTTTAAACCCTATATAATAAATACTATATAGTATTTTCAATCTGCCCTGCTTTTCTGTGCTTCCTTCTAATTTTTCTTCGGTTCTCTGCTTTGCACTTATCGATCCTTTCTCTATGAAGATCAAACAGAGATAACAGATGTAAAAATGCTCTTAAAACAGATGTAAAAAAAGCTCTTAAAAAATGCTCTTAAAAAAAATGCTCTTATAAAGCCTAATATAGATGGGAGTTAGTTGACAAATGAGTCCTTTGACAAACAAATTTCAAAGACTTAGGAACTCTGATCAACACAGTGACCAATCATTATTCCAGAGGCCTCGGGATGAAATTTGGTACCCACCTCCTGAAAGGTGATAGACTTAGAATATATAGATGGACACTTTTTTTTTTCAGCCATGGCCAGTGTGGGAATTTGTTTTGCTTGACTGCATGTCTGTAACAAGGATAGGAGGCAGGTGGGGTAAGGCAGGGGGATGCCACTCTGAAAATGAAATAAAATTTAATTAGAAAATTAAAAAAACAGTAGGTCTAAACAACCATGAAGTATTGAAGATAGTACTTAGTATTTAATTACCAACACAAATTATCTCTCCAAATAGAATGGGATCTGAATTAGTAAGGATGTTTAACAGCTAATATTTGTGATTTTAGAAATTTGGACCTGCCCAAAATTTGACCAGGTAACAAAGGGATCTTGGGATTGCCAAATGGTAACTGACAGGCGTCCCTGTCTGTGTGTTCCAAATCCATGGAGCAAGATTAGTTTATTTAGGAAGTTGTCAGTTAAGGATTTTCATGCCTAGATTACCCATACTTTTCTCAAATTACTGTCCAACAGAATTGGCTGCCTTTTAAGGAAATCTGCAAGTTCAACCTAATTGCCTCTTAAAACCTTTCTGGTACCAGATTTAGCTGATGGTGTCTGAAAACTGCAAGAGATTAAATGACTTGGGTGAGAGCTGGAACTTGAGCTTTGGTAGCTACAGAAAAGATTGCTTTAAAGTGTCTGATTTAGATAGATCCCCAGGGAAGTCTAGGTAAGGGAGAAAATAAGGGTTTAACTAGCTATTCTCCAAGAGGAAGAAAAGTATAAAGTGAAAATAGTTGGTCCTCTCTCTATCTCTTCCTGGCTTTACTATTAGCCTTGAAATTCAAGGTTTCCTTTAAATCTCCTTTGATTGAACACCAAATAGTTTTATCATGAATTCTGGCCAGCATTACAGTCTGTGAACCACTTTCCAGAAAGGTTTGCACAATTCTGCTGTTTTTACTCCTGTCCTAAGAATAACAGTAAATTACAGTAAATATTTTTCTGGAAGGCACTTAAAATTTTATATGACTAGTCTTGTTAAGTTTCAAAAAAAAAAAAAAACCCAATTATTAACAAGTAGCAGAAACTGTACAAACTTATCCAGAATCCCATAACCAGGGAATACAAAGCTTTGGCTCCCACCAGGACTATGCTGTGTCCTATAGATTATACATCCTTCCCCCTAATTTTTCCCATTACCTAAAATGTGGCTGTAATAATGATTATCGTGCTTTTTTGTGGGTACTGCCAGGTAGTCTGGTTGGGGACAGTAGCTATCTCTGCACAATTGACTTCAGAATAGTCAGAAAGCAGTATATTAATGCCCAGTTCATCCTAGAAGAGAAGACAGGTCTTGTCCAATATTATATATATAGGAAAATAACCTTAGAGAATAGTTATTTACATACCCATTCCTCCAGACTCATAAAACTGCTGATTCTCTAATCCTTGACCCAAATGCCAGTGTACTCCCAATAAAAAATTGAGCATTCCTACCCTTAGCCTGTATGCATCCCCACCTTGCTCTCTCCTATGGTAAGATTACAAACTCTCAAAGGGCAGAAATTCTCTCTTTTTCCTTTGGTATACCTTTATAACATCTGGCACAGGACTGTTACTAACTAAATGTAGTTCATATTACTGACATGAAGGATCTAGTAGAATTGTAGTAAATAAGTATATTTTTTTAATCAAGGAATAACCTGTAATTTAACATAACTTAAACAGTAGGATTACCTGAGAATACATGATTCAGTCCACTGATATTAGTGCCTTCCTATTTATGTATGAATAGTTCAGTCTTGTTCCCACCCCCCAAACTATTAGCTCTTCCACTCCTATAGGAGTGTACTTAGTACACTTCACTTCCCCTTATTCTGTACATTTCTCAAATCCCTCTTTTTTGTTTGTTTGTTTTTGGGGGGATTGTTGCTTTGTTTTGTTTTTCATTTTATTAATTTATTTATTTTTAGTTTTCAGTATTCACCTCCATAAGTTTTTAATTTTCTCCCCCTCTTTCCCCAAGACAGCATACAATCTGATATGAGCTCTACACATACATTCCTATTAAACACATTTTCACATTACTCCTGTAGTATAAAAGAATTATAACAAATGAGAGAAACCAAGAGAAGAAAAAACAGAACAAAAAAGAAAATAGTCTGCTTCACTCTGTATTCCTACTCCATAGTTCTTCCTCTGGATGTAGATGACATTTTCCATCATGAGTCCTTTGGAATTGTTTTAGGTCCTTGCATTGCTGAGAAGGGCCAAGTCTATCAAAATCAGTCATCACACACTATGGCTGTTACTGTGTGCATACATGTTCTCCTGGTTCTGCTTATTCATTTAGCATCAGTTCACATAAGTCTTTCCAGGTTTTTCTGAAGTCTACCTGTTCATCTTTTTTCCCTTGCTTTTTGGAGGGGGAAGGCAGGGCAGTTGAGGTTAAGTGATTTGCCCAAAGTCACACGGCTAGTAAGTGTGTCAAGTGTGAGGCTGGATTTGAACTCAGGTCCTCCTGAATCCAGGGCTGGTGCTCTATTCACTGTGCCACCTAGCCACCCATACTCATTATTTCTTATAGCACAGTAGTATTCCATTACATTTATATACCACAACTTGTTCAGCCATTCCCCAATTGATGGGCATCTCCTCAATTTCTGGTTCTTGGCCACCACAAAAAAAGCTGCTAAGATATTTTTGTACATGTAAGACCTTTTCCCATTTTTATGATCTCTTTGGGATATAGCCCTAAAAGCAATATTGCGGGGTCATTTTTATAGCCCTTTGGGCATAGTTCCAAATTGCTCTCCAGAATGGTTGGATCAGCTCACAGTTCCATCAACAGTGAATTACTGTCCCAACATTTATCATTTTCCTGTTTTGTCATGTTAGCTAGTCTGATGAGTGTGATGTGGTACCTCAGAGTTGTTTTGATTTGCATCTCTCTAATCAATACTGATTTAGAGTATTTTTTCATATAACTATAAATAGCCTTAATTTCTTCCTCTGAAAACTGCCTGTTCGTATCCTTTGACCATTATCAATTGGGGAATGACCTGTATTCTTATAAATTTGACTCATTTCTCTATATATTTTAGAAATGAGGCCTTTATCAGAGACACTAGTAAAAATTCTTTCCCAGTTTTCTGCTTCCCTCCTAATCTTGGTTGCATTGGCTTTGTTTGTGCAAAAACTTTTCAATTTAATGTAATCAAAATTATCCATTTTGCATTTCATAATGTTCTTGTATCTCTTGTTTGTAGTAAATTCCTTCATTCTCCATAAATCTGACAGATAAAAGTATTCCTTGCTCCCCTAATTTGTTTTTATAGTATCAGCCTTTCTACCTAGAACGGGTACCCGTTTGGACTTTATTTTGGTATACGGTGTCAGAGATTGGTCTGTGTCCAGTTTCTGCCATACTATTTTCCAGTTTTCCCAGAAGTTTTTGTCAAATAATGAGTTCTTATCCCAGAAGCTGGGGCTTAGGATTTATCAAACAATAGATTGCTATAATCATTAACTACTGTGTCTTGTGTACTTAATCTATTCTACTGATCTACCCCTCAATTTCTTAGCTAGTGCCAAGTAGTTTTGATGATTGCTGCTTTATAATACAATTTAAGATCTGGTATGGCTAGGCCACCTTCCCTAGCATTTCTTTTCATTAATTCCCTTGATATTATGGACCTTTTATTCTTCCAGATGAATTTTGGTATTTTTTCTGACTCTATAAAATAATTTTTTGGTAGTTTGATTGGTATGGCACTGAATAAGTAAGTTGATTTAGGTAGAACTGTCATTTTTATTATAAGATAGAAATTATACTTAAAAACAACTAATCTGTAGTGTGAAAATTGTTCATTTATATTATATTATTTTATACTTTTTTTTCTTTAGGACTTCTAAATAGTGAGAATGTCTTGATCTCTCATAATTTCCCATTTGTTATCATTTTTTTCAGAAGTGCTTAGCAAATATGCTGGTTTTTTGCCATGAAACTCCCTGAAGAGTTGATTGGTTATTTGTGCACACTGTTGTGAGAGATGAGCAGTTTCTTTTTGGAGATGCATAGCTGCCTTCCATAATTATACCAATAGGAGTTCTCTAAAATGCTTAACAGCTTTCCAAATAATCTCCCTAACTGATGTCAGAGCTAACAGCTGACAATTTGCCTACTTAGTATTTTAGATCAGATTAAAACATAATTGGAAAATATTTTTTAAAATAAGTAAAAGATGATAACATTACATTTTAAAACTAAGTCAATATACATCCAACCTGATGCATGGAATAGTGCAGCACTTCTTAAATTGTTGTTCATGAATGGAAAAAGTTTAAGAAACCCTGGATTAGTAGACCTCTACTTTTTCTTTGAGTTTGAGACTACTATTTTCAGTAGTTTGGGAGAAAGAAAATCTCTAAAGACTATTTTTACAATAACTGAAATATCTTCCTTTTCATTCCAACCTCATCTTTGTACTTAGTACATAATCATGTCCCCCAAATGCCCAACCTCCTAATCAGTGTTCTCAGCTTCCTTGACCTATATCTTCACCCACATGGAAGCTCATACCTTAGATCCTACCATTACATATAACTATACTACCTCCAGGATCTTGAACTCTGGTTTTAACTGACTGCTCTGCCTCACCCTGAACTACTCTTCATGCTCAACAACTTATAATCAGTCTATCCCTCCCTGTTCTCACAGCCTATCACCCCCGTTCTAGCTTCCCTTTCCTCCCTTCATTCTCTTTAATTAACTAGTTCAGCTGCTATCCACTGAATCCCTTGCCCTTTTGCCATATTCCCATTTTTGCCAAACCTTTGATTACCTACAGTGTCCACCATCACTCCTGAAAATACAAGAATAAATGCACATAACCATCATCTCTACTAGCTTCCATCACTTTCCTTTTACTATTCAGTCCCTTTTTGGAAGAAAAATTCTACTCTTTGCCTTCCACACCTTGTAATATGCCTTCTAAGATTACCATTCTACTGAAACTATTCTCTAAAAGGTTCTGTGAAACTTTCACTCCTGACTACTGAGTCTGATAGCCTTTTATTAGTCTTCAGCCTACTTGACTTTTTCTGCAGCTTCTTACACTTTTGAATACCCCTTCCTTTTGGATATTCTGTTCTCTCTTGGTTGGTACACCAAGTATGAAACTGTTGTCTTTTAGTTTTACTTCTACCTGATTTCATAGGATTAGGCTGGTTATTTTCAGAAAATCCACAGGCCTCAGTCTCCTTTTCCTGGATCATCATCGTGTCCTGCCATCCCCAAGTATGGATGCCTTCCAAAACCTTGTTCTGGGCCCTCCTCACTCTACACTTTCTCCCTTGTGTTACTTAGATTATTCTGAGAGGATATAGTTCATTTATTATCTATTTCTTGTGTTGGAAACTGAAATCCTTTCTCGAATAAAATGCCAAGCATTCAAACTCTACTGCAGAGAGTACAACTCTGAGGATCTGGACATATTGCTTGAATGCCAAGTGTACATATGCCTAAAAGACTATTTTATAGAGAGCTCACCCAAGGCTAGCGCTTACATGAAGGTCAAAAGAAACAATACAACAACAGTATCAAGTTTTCTCTGAAGAACTTTGGAATCAGTTGAGACATGAGAGACACTGGAACAGGACCACCCTGCATGGCATGCCCACATTAAAGAAGGTGCTGGACTCTATGAGCAAAGCAGAATTGCAGTAGCTCAAAAGAAACAGAAGGTCTGCAAATTTAGAGATGTCTCCACTCCAAATGTTCATGTGAACCATAGGTTCCCAAAGTGGGCAGTACCACTCCCTTGGGGGCAATGGAACAATCCAGGGGAAGTGGTAATTTGAAATTATGCAAATTTCGAGGAGAAAAATATTGTTAAAGGGTTAAAGAAAGTAGATTTCCAGGGGGGTGCAGAGTAATTTTTTTTTAAAGGGAGCAGTAAGTTAAATAAGTTTGGGAACCTCTGGTGGACTATTTTTGTCCAACCTATGGTAGAGCCATAGTCAGACACAATGTACCTTGACTTCAACATAGTGATGTCATTTGTTTCTCTTTGAGAAAGGAGGACAGCAACTGACTATGATCTCTGTGCTGATGATTCCCAAATGTATGTATCTAACCCTAATCCTTCTCTTGAACTCCAGTCACATGTTGTCAACTGCCTACTAGATTAGTCTCTACCTAAATGTTCTATTAGCTTCTCAAACAATATATTCAAAACAGTTTGTCATTTCCCCTCACTGAGAGCAGCTAGGTGGCACAGTGGATAGAGTACTGGGCATAGAGTAAAGAAGACTCATCTTCCTGAGTTCAAATCTTGCCTCCAGATACTAGCAGTGAGACCCTGGAAAAATCACTTTAACCTGTTTGCCTCAATTTCCTCATCTGTAAAATGAGCTAGAGAAGGAAATGCAAAATCACTTGAGTATCTATGTCAAGAAAGCCCCAAATGGGGTCACAAAGAGTGAAATATGACTGAAAAACAACTAAACAACAGCAACCATCATCCTTCTGTCACCTAGTTTTTCAACCTCTAAGTCACTTGTTAATCTGTGACTCTCTTTTCTACCTCACCCTTTACAACCAATCAGTTGTCTTATTGATTCTACCTCTGCCACATCTTTTTTCACATGCTGGCTATATCATTATCTCTTGCTTAGACAATAACTTCCTACTTCTTCCTAAATCGTTTCTTACCCCCCCTTCATGCTCCATAGAGGTATCAGAATAATTTTCCTTAAGCATTATTCTGCCCATGTCACTCTCCTGCTTCCTGTTGGTCTTAGGATAAAATAACATCAGCTTAACACTTAGAGTCCTCTAAAATCTGGTTCCTACCCACTTTCCTTATTTCATATCATTTCCCTTTGAGTATTCTTTGTTCCAGCTAAATTGGACTATTAGCTGTCCCCTGAATTTGATATTTCATCTTCCATCCCTCAGCCTTTGATCAGGTTGTCCCAAATACTTGTATACCTTCAGAATCCTTAACTTCACTCAAGATTTAGCCAAAAGGTCATTTACTTCATGAAACTTTCCCTGATCTATCCAGTTTGTACTACTCTCACCCTACATTAAATTGCTCTGTGTGTGTGTGTGTGTGTGTATAATGTAAGCCTTTTGAGAGCAAGTCACATTTTTGTCTGTATCTTCAGTATTGTGCGCATAGTAGTCACTTAATAACGTATGCTGAATTTAACTGAAGTATAAAAAATCTTGCTTATTTTCCTCCATGTGCATATAATTTATGCATAATATAAATTATACATTTGTTTAAGGCTAGTTTTACTGTGTCCGGTTTGTTCAGTATCATAGATCATACGCAGGTGTAGAACCAGAAGGGAACCTAGATACCATCAAGTCTAACCCCCTCGTTTTACAGATAAGGAGACTAAGACTCAGAGAGGATAAATGACTTGCCCAGGGTCTCATAGCTAGTAAGTGTATGAAGCTGGATTTAAACCAATGACTTTTTTATTCCAAATCCAGTACACTGTACCCTACACCATATTGATAAATTTGTTCACATGTATGTGGTATGGACATACTGCCTTATGTGAAGCTTAAAAAGGTCAGAGAGCTTATTAAGGACATCCTTTCACTTTGGGATTAAATATTAAACAAAAAATGCTGTATTTCTCTTGAGTAAATCATCAGGGAAATAAAGCTGAATAGATATTTCTGAGGTTCCACCTCACAGTTGATTATAGTAACTGTTTTAGATCAAGAAGTCAGGGGCATTGTGATATAGTGAATAGAATGCAGAACTCTGAATCAGAAAAACCCAAGTTTGAAACCTGCTTTAGATGATTGCTAGATGTGTGATCCTAAAAATATTTGAATTTAACTTTTCTGAGCCTCGTGTGTAAAATGATGAACCTCAGTAGTATTTACCTCACAAGGTCACTGGGATCAAGCAAGAGCATGTATGTTAAGTGCTTTGTGAATCTGTAAATTTCAGTTATTATCATTATTGTTGCCACTTTCTCATTTCCTTGACTTTACTGTATTTCAGTTTTCTGGAGATGATGGAAGCAAGAAGTCGAGGACATGCATCTCCATTAACAGCCAATGGACAGAGTCCGTCCTCTGGTTCCCAGTCACCCATTGTGCCTCCCAGCACAACATCCACAGGAAGCTCCAGCCCCAGCACACCTCAGCCAGCCCCTCAACAGCTTCTTTCAAATTCTGCTACCTGCCCTTCCCTTCCACCTTCTATGTCCCCTGTTCCCCCATCTGAGGCACAAACCCAGGCAGCTTCTCCAGCTACTGTTACCACTGCCCCAGGTCCACCAACCCCAGCCCCAACCCAACCTCAGCCCCAGCGTCGAAGCATCATTTCAAGGCTCTTTGGAACCTCACCAGCTTCAGAGGCTACCCCTTCACCTCCTGGTAAACATTAAGCTCCCTGTAACTGGGGGAAACTTGCAGATATGTATATTTAGGAAGCATGATAAAACAGCAGCCTCAGTACAGTTGGATAAAGCAAGGTCTTCTACCACCTAACCTAAATTATTTAGAACCAGATCTTTTGTGACCAGCAGCTGAAAAATCACTTGGTGATTTCAGAAATCATGAGGTCCTTTCAGTTCCTAGAATTTCTGATGGATACCTTAGACTCCACTTCCTCTTTATTTTGAACAGCGCATATCAGGCCTTTGCTATTCCATTAACTTGTTTGTGTTGAGATTCCCTTGCTCAAAATGATGGTGATACTTAAAAGTAGCATGCATGAAGATGGGTGGGCTCCCTAGTCTGAATGAGCCCTCAGGCAGCCTTGCTCCCTCCCTGGAGTGAGCAAATGCTTAAGTATATGTTTTTAGCTCCTGGTTTCTTAAATGAGGAGGGATAGTGACTATGGGTATTGTACTTCATGCAGAGCCTGCCCACTCTGTAGAGGCACCAGCAAAAGTCCAGAGTGTTGAAGATTTTGTTCCTGAAGACAGCCTGGATAGGAGCTTCCTGGAAGACACAAATCTGAAGGATGAGAAGAAAATCAGAACAAAAGTTGAGCATGAAAGTGACAGGTAAGAGATGTTTGATTAACCAAGCTTCTAATTTCCTGCTGGTCTAGATATAAAAGTTCCATCAAGGGGCAGCTAGGTGGTGCAGTGAGTAGAGCATTGGCCCCAGAGGCAGGAGAACCCAGGATCAGTTCTAACCTCAGAAAATTAGCACCCACACATAAATAATGACTGGCCACGTAACCTTGAGCAAGTTACTTAACCCCAATTGCTTTATTAAAAAAAAAAAAAAGGTTCCATCAAGTTTAATAGCCATAGTTATTTAGGATTTATTCCAGATTCTTGCCTATAATCTTAACTGCCATTCTCTAACTTCATTTCCTTCGTGAGTTTTCTGCCTAATACTCCTTTGGGAGTAAAAAAAAAAAACTCCTACATGTTCCTCCAGTACTGTGGGTTCTGCAAGTGCCAGCATCTGCATTAGCAGGCCAGCTTTTTCAGAATAAGAGCTTTCTTTGTTTAAAACTATTAAATCCTTGACCAGTCGGAGGGGAAAGAGCTACGGTGCTGGCTGTTTTACATCTAATATCTTTGCAAGGTGAATCTTGTGATTTGATTTTCAAGTTCAAGAAAGGACTTGAGCCAAATTGACATAAAACTGGTAAGGGCATTAAACTTAGGCAGGGTAGTGCTGGGGAAAGATGTTCTATCAGATTTTGGGAGTATCAAAGAGTACCATTAGTTGGGAGTCCATGGTTAAGTTTCTCTAAAGGTTTTGGCACCGGTGCTTAGTGCCTGATAGACACTTTGATCTCTAACATATTGTGACTGAAAGTTACTCACCCTGACAGATTTGCCAAACATTCAGCAAGAGGATTTCAAAGTGAGAGAGGTTATTCTCAGATTGGTGACCCAGCTCCCAGGCACCATCTGTGTGCCATTTATCATAGAGTATGAGAGTTCTTTTTAAACAATTATTTGTGAAACCGAGCAGCTTTTCAGAATTGGAAAAGACCTGTACTTCATTCTTGGAGAAAGGAGGAAAGAATTTCTAGTGCAAAAAATTTTGAGGAAGAACATTAAACAGCCCTTAGAGAAATCAGGTGACCACCAGTCTCCCTTTTTAATATCTCCAAAGGCATAATAATGGTCCAACAAGATGATTAGAGATTCTTAGACTATATGAGGATATGTATTCTCATTTCACTTGAGGCGATTAACAGGGTTTTTCCTGGGCCAGTGCATGTTTTTCAGGCAGGGGTTAGGGGAGCATTGACTGTGATTATTCCATAGAAACACTTGAGGTTGAAGCATGTAGTTCTTGTGGAGTTTTTAATCACTCTTGTGGAGTTTTTAATCAGTAAATGCTATCCTAGGGCACTGAAAAACACCCTTCTACAATCAGATCAGTAACTCTTGGTAGGGTATAGAAGAAATCTTGTTTCCAGACCAAGTTTCTACAAACAGTTCTGCCATAGTGCAATATATACATTCCCAGAAACCACTGTATTATGTAACATGATGTGATAAAAACCACAGAGCTTATGGGAAAATGGGATTGAGGCACTTAAAAACTTGATCAGTGACACATTAAAAAAAGATAGGAACCTAAAAAATGGTAGCACCATTTTATACGTTTTATTAGTGGTGGTTAGTAACCTGGGGGGCAGGCTGAAACTCCAGGTGTTGAGCCATGGCCTGGCAGAAGGGTGAGGGGTGAGGAGTGAAACCAGCCTTTCTCTGCCCACAGCTTTGTCAGTTTACCTTGACAGAGACCTGAAGTTTGCTTGTGGAAGTAGGTGTCAAAAGGGTTTCAGCTTGTGAATTATTGTGAAATGACTCCCATTTTCTATACTCTAGAAGTTTCTCAGGGAAGAAATTACTCAGAAGGGAACTCAAAATTTGACTTAGGCTCAAAATGTTTCCCAGTATATCAGTCGAGTTGGAACAAATTCTCATTTTTGAAACACGTTATAGCAGTACTGACTGTACCTTTTTCTGCTCTACCTGCTCCTGTCAGCACCAGAAGTGACAGTAAATACTGACTGCTAAAAATGTCATTTAACTTCTTTCTTCCCTGGTAGAGACTGATTGGGTTATGGACCAGAGGATAGGTAGCAAAGTAAAATCACTAATTGAGAGTTGCTCTGTGCTCCGCTTATTAGAGCTTCCTCTGTAATACTTGTGTCCTTTGTGTAGTGATGGGGAAGCCACTGAGGGAAACCCCATGGTAGCTGGTTTCCAAGATGACCTGGACCTAGAAGACAAGCCATCCTCTAAGGCCTCCTTGCCAGCAGGCTCCATCCCAAGTAGAAACATTACCCTCTCCAGTGAGGATGAAGCTGATGAGGTGTCAGGTTGCCCTCAAGTCACCAGTCTGACCACCCAGGAGAATTTGGAACCTGAGACAAAATGGTGAGTTTAAGCAGGAGGAAAGAGATTGTCTTTTTCCTACATGTCGGGAGGGAGGGGGACAAGAAGAGGTAAAGAGGAGTAGTTTAATTTTTAAAAATATTTTTCTAAACTCTATGTAGGCCATGATGACAGTGGGTACAAGGGCAAAGTTTAGATGCAGCACATGGCCCATCTTACATGGAGCTTTGAGACTAGTAGGAAGAGGTAGATTTACAATAACAATTAAAAGGCTATATCTAAGGGTGAAAGGGATCTCAGCAGCTACCAGTGATTTCATCAGCATGGAGTTCTAAAGTAGAAGCTGTTTAAGACTCCGAGAGGTTAGATGACTTGCCCAGGATCACACAGCTAATAAGTATCAGGGGTAGGACTTGAACCCAGGTCAAGTCCAGCAGTATCCTATTTAGTGTATCAAGTTGTCATTGGATATGCAGATAAATATAATGCAGGGATGATAAATACATTAGGTACAGAACAGAGTATGCCTTGTGAGGCTAGAGAAAGAAGGGGTTTTGTTTGAATGCCAGCAGGTGTACTTTTGCTACTCTGCTGTATCCATGGGTCTGTCTATACTCCTAAAGCCAACTCTGCTCTAATACATGTTGTAGTTTACCATTGCCTCCTCTGGCAAGGGAAGATACATTTACAGCCAATTGAAGTTTGCCATAAAGCAGTCATAGGATCAGAGATATCTTGACCAAATTGCAAGGTCTGTGTTTAAGCTTCCATGATGATATTTTAAAGCTCTCTCACCATTTTTTCATTCCCTTTTCAAGGTCTTCCAGAAATTCCTTGAAGCCACAAAGTGAAGCAGCTTCCACCAAAGCCACTGACCCCAAACTTCAAGTTAGTTTACCCACTCGTTCGGGATCTGAGAAGTGCAGTAGCACTAAGCCTACTCCTGAAGCTCCATCCCAGGCACCCAAAACGGTTTCTTGGAACAAGGATTCCACTTCTAAATTCAGAGAGGTGAAAGATGAGAAACGAGAGTCCTCAGAAAGTGATCCAGAAGGACCCATTGCTGCTCAGATGCTGTCTTTTGTCATGGATGATCCTGATTTTGAGAGTGAAGAGTCTGACACTCAGAAGAAAGCGGTAATGAAATCAGCCTTTTTCTTATTCTCTTTGCTTGTGTGGGGCTGGTCAGGATATGGGGCTTCTTTATACCAGAATTATCTGTTGATAAGAACCTAGCCTAGGAGATAGAATTTCATGGTCCCATGTCCTGCTGTGCCCCTGATTAACTGTACAATTTTGAGAACTCCCTCGTCTTAGTGTTACCATTAGTGGATGGGAACAAGTCTTCCTGCTTACCAAAGTGCCATCCTGCTGAGGAAAAACGAAATAATAGATGGGAAAGTTGGATGAGAAAGTTTTGAAACACCATGTAAAATGCAGGGTCGTGTTATTAACAGCTTTACAAGGTCAAAAGTATACTCTTTTTAAGGGAAAGATGTGTGTGGAATACAGTGATAGTTATCCTGGGACGCTAGAAGTCTGCGTCAGTGTAGTCGAGATCACTGGCTCAAATTATAGCATGGATTTTTTTTTAACCAAATTCCCATTTAATCTTCAGAGAAGTGTACTTTGAATATCTTATCCTTCCTTGGGGTGATTCAGAGCATTTACTATTCAGCAGACTGTGTCAGCTAGAGCAGACTTTTCAATTCTAGCCTGGAAGGACATCATCCTTTGTATGGGGTAAGTTTGGGGCATTTGTCCTTTTGAGAAAAATCTACTGAGTTTTCTCTGCCATAAGGCATCTTCAGGCTAAAAAGATGTCCAACAGGAAATGTAAATTAAATGTTCTCACCCCACTCCATTTGTTTCATTTTCTATTCCCTTCTCCTGCCTTGCCGAAGAAGTAGCCTAGGAGAGTGAGCAGTGGGAGTGAGTCACTGTGTCCCTGGGCCTCAGAGGGAGTATCACAGCCTGAAACAGGTTCTGACCTTGGCGATGTACTATCTTGGATCACACTCAAGGGACCGCTGCTCCCAGCTCTCCAATGGAAATCCCGGGCATCTGTATTAACAGGAGGAAGGAGAGGGTTATAAAGCACTAGGAGCACTGCACTGCAGCAGTGGACCCTACAGGGCAGAAATCAAGATGATGCTTTCAGAGTCATGTCTCCCTTCTACAGCTCAAAAAAGAAAAGGAATTCTGCTGGGATATGCCTGGCCCTAGGCCATTCTATAACAGAGAAGAAAATCCAGGTTGATAATATGACAAGCACTAAGCCTCTTCCTTCCTTCCCTCTGTATACAAATTGTGGGAAAGCTAGATGCATGATCAGGAAGCTACAGAGACATTCAGCAATTCTTGCTTCCTCTCTATAAATCCAAACCTATTGACTTAAGTCACACAGATCCTTAATTGTGCAAGATCTGATTCTAAAAATACCTAGAGATCATGTTTCTTAAAGACAAATCTCCCGCTCTCCAGAGGAGGGAAAATTGTTTCAAACCCCCCATATTCCTGCTCTGGCATTCTAAGGATTTTACAGGGATGATTGGTGAGAAAGGTATTAGGTGTAAGGGAGCCTCCCTTCCCTTCCCTTCCCTCCTTAGCATACCCAGCGAACTCATGGAAGAGCTAAACTGGAATTCTCATACTGGTTTACCTTGCCTGCATACTGAGGACACTAAAAATTATTGGACAATTGAAGGACCTTGGACAGGTCCTTCATAAAACCTTTGATCCTCTAGTATTTCATTAAAGTATCATGTAGTTTAGTGATTGCAGAGGACTAATTGTGAAGAAATGCATGGGCACATAGACAAGATCACACTCAAGTTCCACATGGAGCTGATACTTGCTTCACAAAGGTAAATAAAGGTCCATTTAGAAACACTAAGATCTCACACCAGATAAGCTCGAAATGGGTAATGAGTGACACCATAAGCAAATTAGAAGACCATGGAAATTACATGTCAAATCTATGGATAGGGGAAGAGTTCATGACCAAACCAAGCAATAAAAAGGTTAACAGCAGATAAAATGTACAATTTTGATTAAATAAAATTAAAAAGGGTTTTTTTACACAAATATAACCAATGCAACTAAAATCAGAGAAGTAATTCTTTCTAAAAAAGATTTCTAAACTATATAGGGAACTGAGTCAAATTAGGAATAAAAACTGTTCCTAAGGCAGCTGGGTGGCACAGTGAATAGAGCACCAGCCCTGAAGTCAGGGGGACCTGAGTTCAGATCTGACCTCAGACACTTAACACAAAACTAGCCATGTGACCTCGGGCAAGTCACTTAACCCCAGTTGCCCTACCTTACCCCCTCCAAAAAAAAAAAAAGAAATGAAAAAATAGTTCCCCAGTTGATAAATGGTCAGAGGATGTTAATAAGCCATTTTCAAAAGAAGAAATCCATACTATCAATAGCCATATTGAAAAAAAAATACTCTAAATCACTAATAATTAAGACAGATGTTCATTAAAACAACTTTGAGGTACCACTCCATACCCATCAGATTGGCTAAGTTGACAAAAATGAAAGATGACTAATGCTGAAGAGTCTATAAGAAAACAGGTACTTTAATTCAATGTTCACAAAGCTGTGAAATGGTTATTCTGGAAAAAAAAAACAGTTTGGAACTATGCCCAAAAAGTTGAGGAATGGCTGAACAAACTATGGTATATGATTGTGATGGAATACTATTATGCTATAAGAAATAACAAAGTAGGGGCAGCTAGGTGGCACAATGAATAGAGCATCGGCCCTGGAGTCAGGAGGAACTGAGTTCAAATCCAGCCTCAGACACTTAACACTTACTAGCAGTGTGACCTTGGGCAAGTCACTTAACCCCAATTGCCCCTCCAAAAAGAACAAAGAAAAAGAAATAACGAAGTAAATGGTTTCAGAACTGATGCAAAATGAAGTGAGCAAAACCAGGAGAATAATTTATATAGTAATAAGAATATTGTGAGGATAATCGGCTTTTAAAGACTTGGGAACTCTGATCAACATAATGGTCAACTGCAGTTCCAGAGGACTCGTGATGAAACATTCTGGCCACCTCCAGATAGAAAACTGATGGACTCAGCAAATTGAAGCATATTTTCTTTTCTTTTTCTTTTTTGACATGACTAGTGTGAGCGTTTGTTTTGCATGTTTATACTTTTTTGTGTTGAGTTTTGTTTTTCTTGCCTTCTCAATGAATGGGGGAAGATGGAGGGAGAGAATTCAGAACGTAAAATAAAATCGAATTTAGAAACATTGAAGTCAGACCTCAAAAGATCATTCCCATAAAACAATTTAGAGGGTTTACAAAGTACCTTTACACAACAAACCATAATCACATCTCCCTTGCAGTGACTCAAGTCAAGGTGTGCTGACTCCATATCCTGTCCTTTTTCCATTTGACTCTCAATTCAGGGAACAATGGAGAACTTCTTGACACAGCCATGGAGATACGACCTGCCTGCATACTGAGGACAATAAAAATTGTTGTACATATGAAAATCATAGATATGGGATCATAGATATTTAGGTTCTCTCCACCACCCTCTTGGGTTTAGAGATGAGGAAACAGGTCAAAGGGAGTTAAGTAACTTGCCCATGATCACCTAGGATAGTAAGTAACAGAATCAGGATTTGAATCAAAATCTTCTGGCTCCAAATTGAACACTCTTTCCAATATGACAGGTCCTGTCTTTCATTTCCTATGATTACATATACTTTTTTTTTTTTAAATTCTCAGCCTAAGTTCACTTCCCTAAGATTTTGAGTTCTAAATTTTCTCCCCCTTTCTCCTCCCCAAAATGGTGTGCAGGCTGATATAGGTTCAACATATACATTCATATTAAACATATTTTCATATTAGTCATGTTGTAAAGAAGAATTAGAACCAATAGGAGAAACCACGAGAAAGAAGAAACCAAAAAAAAGAGGAAATAATCTGCTTCATTCTGCATTGAGACTCCATAGTTCTTTTTCTGGATGTGGATAGCATTTTCCATCATGAGTCTTTTGGAGTTATCTTAGATCATTGCATTGCTGAGAAGAGCTAAGTATATCAAAGTTGGTCATCACATAGTGTTGTTACTGTATGCAATGTTCTCTTGATTCTGCTCCCTTTACTTAGCATAAGTTCATTCAAGTCTTTCCAGGTTTCTCTGAAGTCAGCTAGCTCTTCATTTCTTATGGAACAATAGTATTCCATTATATTCATATGTCAAAACGTGTTCAACCATTCCCCAATTGATGGACATCCCCTCAATTTCCAATTCTTGGCCATCACAAAAAGAGCTGCTATAAATATCTTTATACATGTGAGTGATTACCTGCACTCTTGTAGAAGCAGAGTAATGTATTGGAAAGATTCCTGAAGTCAGGAATTCTGGGTTTGAATCCTGCCTCTTAACACTATCTTTGTGTGACTCAACCTCTCCAAGTTCAATATCTTTATCTGTAAAATAGGGATAAGAATATCTGTAGTACTTTCCTCATGGAATTATTTTAAGGATCAAATAAGATAATGTATGTAAAGTGCTTTGTAAATCTTAAGTCGCTTGTTAGTGTGTCTTGGAGAAGGTATTTGTTAGAAGAAGCTATGGCTTTGAACTGACAACTTTTATTGGAGAAAACTATGATTTTGAGCTATATCTGATTCTTATAATTCATACTCTCTCTCTCATCAGGAAGAGTTTCCAGTGAGAGAGGACCTCTCAGATGTTACAGATGAAGACGTGCCCCCTGCAAAAATCCCCCAGCCCATTAAGCCTACAATTCACTCCTTTAAAATGAAAAATGATTCAGATCTCTTTGGTTTGGGCCTGGAAGAGACTGGGCCTAAAGAAAGCAGTGATGAAGGTAAAGTGCTTAGTATACATGTTATCAAGTCATTTCTCACCAAAGCTAGGCTACACTGCCATGTAACATTTCAGAAATGTTGAGTAGTGGATCAGAAAACCTCATATTTGTCTAAATCGAAATCATGACTGTGATGTTGTTGGGGTGCTATTCTCTCAAGTTTAGCGTCCTAGAAAATTTCAGGAATTATTCATATATGCACATTATTCATTTAGTATTATAGGTTTCTTTGAAAAAAAAACGGAAGAATTAGGAAAGAAGAAAGTGCAGGGTCTAAGAGATAGTATAACTTTCTGAAGGACCTGTACCTGCAGCATCTGTTCTAAGGGTGAGGAACCTTTGGCCTCAAGGCAACATGTGGCCCTCTAGGTCCTCATGTGTGGCCCTTTGACTAAGTCCAAGTTTTACAGAACAAATCCTTTTATAAAAGGGATTTGTTCTATGAAGTTTGGATCCAGTCAGAGGGCTGTACTTGAGGACCTAGAGGGCCACATGTGACCTCAAGGCCACAGGCACCCCCCCTCACCTCAACACTCTTGTTGCTTCCCAGAAACCAAGTCTGAAGGATAATCCCCCATAACAAAGGGGAGCTTAATTCTGTATTTGGGAGCATCTGAGCTGGTGACAGGAATGAGTATCTCTTAACAGCTTGATTTCTGGAAATGCCAGTTATCCAGATGACCATCTAATAGCAGAACCAGAAATTCTTCCTCCTGGTTTGTCTTAACTTCTGTCATTTAGTCTTTTAGGATATATCAGCCTGTAAGCTACTGTCCCCATATTGCTGCTTTTATATCTGTACTGACCATACTCTATACTAAAAGTAGGAAAGGGAAACATAGACATTACAATGTAACTAAGAAGCATTAGATTTCACAATCTAGTGTAGTTGACCATTCAAGTCATTCTAGGCTAACATATGTCTTTTTAATGTACTTTCTTTTAATGTTTCAAAACTAACAAAAAGCTTCGAGTATCTAAAAGCCATTTTATTGGATATTTATTTAGCCCTAAGTATGGTAGGCTGCTTACTAATTGGGTGTGGGTTTATCCTTTGTTAAGCCAGCTATTTGCTGTACTACTGTGCTGGGGTTTTTTAAAGCCTCTGGGTCAGTACACCAGACCAAGACCAGCTATTATAGATTTCAGCATCTGAACTAATTACTTGTCAAAAGTTCAACAACTGTTATAGAGAACAGTGACAAGATCAGTGTTGGCATCAGGTGGAAATTCCTTCTCCAATAGATATACTTCATCACTAATGGGTCCTTCATGTCATCCTTTGGCATCATGTCCAGAATAGAAATGCCCAGCTGGCTGGAAACAGACCTCGGGCACCAGGGCTTACTTTCTGAGGGACCTGGAGGAAGTTATTGAGCCTTTTCTTGCCACAGATTTTCCCTATGAGGTAAGGCATTATGAGGCTAAATACTGAGAATATATCAACCAACAAAGTTTTATTGTTTTCATAGCCTTGTGCAAAAATCATGAGGAGACAATCTCAATAGTTCCTACCTTTGATGATCATTGGATCCTCGAATTAGAGCTGGGAAAAGGGGCCTTAAAGATTATCTAATCCAGTTCCACTCCAGATGTTCATACTGACTCTGGTAGAGCAGTCTGAGCTCGTAGTAGTCTGATCAACCAGTCTAACACACTGAAACTTAACTCTACCATAGTAATGTCATTTTGGTCCTCTTAGAGAATGAAGGACAGCAAACAATCCAGTGCCTCATTTTACAGATGGGGAAACTGACATAGAGGACTGAGAAAAGTGGGCCATGGTCACACAGGAGTAATTGGCAGAGCTAGAATTCAAGTCCATGTCTTCTGACTCCAGATCCATCACTCTTTGTGCTGCACCACACTGATTGGGAAAGAAAGACATTTAGAAGCTTAGTAGAAAATACTAAGAAGTAGTGAATGATTGAATAAGATTGTTTCCCCAATGTGCCAAAAGCCCCATAACTCAAGTTATTTAAAATTCTTTATTACTCCATAGAAATATTTGTAAATGTGGATTGGGTTTCTCAGCCAGTCTACAAAACCTATTTAACCTGTAATATAACTGAATTGTAGTTAATATTTAGCTACATAATGAGTTGACTATCTTTCCTCCCCTCCCCGTACTTTGTTCCCCTATATGATATGGAAACATGGATTTCTCTGTTATACAGCAGGAGTGGAGACATATGCAACAATTATCATAGATTCTCAGGAGGAGGAAGGGAAGAACTAGCTGCACCCAGAGGAGTACAGCATTCATCAGCTGTAACTGGTATCTCAGGGACTGTAACTGTATTTGGGCGTTGATAGAGCACCAGAAGCTGGAAGAATCAGAGAACACTTTGTGGAAAATAAATGATGATCCCTGAAAGACGAAACTGCATAGAGAAAAGGAAGGCATTCTGTACAACAAAATATCATTGATGCAGGGATGTGAACATGAATTGGAGATGTATAATCTGAATTGAATTGAACTGAATTGCATATTTTTTCAAAACAAGGATCATGTTCATTTTTTTATGGTTGCCATCTCCAGCATAATCCTGATCTTAGGTACTTAATACAGACTATTGACTAACCCACAGAGTTGAAGCTCTAGGACAAGATATAGAGTTTATGGAAGACACCTTAAAGTATTTCTGGGCAGCCTGCTGACCTCTCCTAGATTTCCTTGTAGTAGACACAAACTTTCATGTAGATAGTTTCCTCTGGGCACCTTAGAATCCTAGACTGTCACAGCTTGAAGATACCTTAAAAACTGAGTTTAGCCCCTTCATTTTACCCATTGGGAAACTTAAGACCTTCTCTACCCTTGTACCTCCAGGGTTAATGATCTGGGAAACTCTTCCTAAAAGACAGTGACTTGGCTTCAGAGCCAGTGTCAGCAGAAGATGGAATCTGCCTGATATTGTTTGCAGCTTTCCCTGGTAATAAAAGTTCTAGCATGACAAACATGTCCTATTTTTTTGCAGATAAGGGAAGCAAACTCCCCTCTAAGGAGAAGAAGAAAAAAAAGAAGAAAAGCAAAGAGGTACCCACTCTATTGTGGACCAACAAGGGTTGGGAGGAGATACTATTCCGATGACTAGAATTGGAGAGATGCATTCGTTCAGTTCTTTTGGGCCTTTGAGAAAGGGTGTCTCCAGTGAGCTTGGTATTATACTAGGAACTAAGCATGTTGAGTCCTGTTTCTGTCTTTCACTCCAGTTAAATGATTAAGGTCTTGGCCTTCCTGTCTTGATTTGAAGGAAGTATTGCACCTGAAAATGACAAAGGAGATCCTGCTCTTCCAAACCTACAGGTGCCCAGCAAGACTTGGCTTTACTATTTTTAAAGTTGATTTCAGAATGATACTGTTCCTCTGTGGGAAGAGCCAAACCACAGCAGTCATCAGCAAGCACCTTCACCCCATGCAGCACCCAGGCTCATTCAGGAAATTGCCTTCTCTCTGTGTGTGTAATGTTTTCTCTTCCTCCTTTACCCCCTTCCCCAAGCAAGAGCTATATCACCCTAAGTTTTTTGTGTCCATGTCAGAGTTGCAAAAAGATTTAGAAGTAAAATAGCTTTGATCTCTTCTCCTGACACTCTCCCCATGTATCCAGTCTTTTGTCAAGTAATATCCTTACAGCATTTCCCCTCTCTACTCTTGCTCAACCAGTCTGGTGCAGGTCTCCATCTTCTCATACCTCGACTTTTTCAATAGCCTTCCTGTTTATTCCCCTGCTTCAAGTGTTTCTCTGCTTCTTCCCATTCTCTATAATGCCAAAATGACTGCTAAAAACCCAGCTCTGACCATATCTGTCTATTTCTCTTTCTCTCTCTTTCTCTCTCTCTCTCTCTCTCTCTCTCTCTCTCTCTCTCTCTCTCTCTCTCTCTCTCTCTCTCTCTCTCTATCACACACACACAATCAGAATTGCACTGGCTCCTTGTTATGCCAAAGAGCCAATATAAAATCTTCCATTTAGCATAGAAATCCCTTCACAGCTTGACTCTTCCTGCCTTCCCAGTCCTCTTACACTGTATTCCACTCCATATTCTCTATGATTAACACCAACCTCCTTGTTGTTCCTTGCACTCTATACTCTATACTCCATCTCCTGATTCCAGGCCTTGTCACCAACTCTTCCCCCATGCTTGAATGCTCCCTCTCTTTATTTCAGCTTTTTTAATTCTGAGGCTTCCTTCAAGACTTAAATCAGATACCTACTTTTGCAGAAGGCCTTTTTCCATTGAGTTTGAGATGTTGGTAATACATTCTGTTTGAGATGAAGCTCAGGACAGAGTTCAGGGATAGATCTGTAAATTGTCTTCATAGAGGTGATCATTGAACTTGGAGCTAAGAAGATCACCAAGGGAGAAGAGGACTCAAGACAGTGCCTTAGGAAACACTGTTAGTGAGTGTAATAGAGAAAACTAGTCAAAGGAGCAGGAGGACCAGGACAGCATGATGTCACCAAAACCTATCCAGAAGAGGGAGATAACAGTGTGGAGGCAACAAGAAAATTACAAAGGATTAAGATTGAGAAAAAGCTGTCGGACTTGGCATTTGAAAGATCAGCTGACAATTGGTGACTTTGGAGAGAACTTTTCATTTAAGTGATGAGATTGAAAACCCGATTGCTAAGGGTTTGGAATTTTGTAGGAAGAGGAGTCATGGAGTAAAGACAGCTTTCTCAAGAACTTTAGCCATAAAAGGGGAGGTAAGATACAAGTCAGTAACTAGTGGGGATGGATGGCTCAAGTGAGGCTTTTTTAAGCATGGGGGAAATATGACTGGATTTATAGTAGCAGGGAAGCAGTCGACAGATGGGCAGAGATTGAGCAGTCTGCCAAAGAAGATGGGAGGGAATGCATGTAGGGGTGTTTGCCTTAGCAAGGAAAAGGGCCACCTCTTCCATAGAGATGAAGATAAAGGGAGAGTTAGTGGGGAAAGACATCTGAATGAGAAGGAAAAAAAAGGCAGCTCTCAGCAAATGGCCTCAGTTTTGGGGGGGGGGGGGTAGTATGAGAAAAGGTTCTTAGCTGAAAGAATTGGGGGGAGTACTATATAGAAGGCTTGAGGAGGGATAGAAAGGTTTGAAATAGCCTGTATGGTAAGTGGGCAGTGAATTGGTTGGGAGGACCCAGTTGATCTTTTTTAACAAATTTGTAGTGGATCCAGTTCTTTCTCCAGCTCCAGTCTAACAGCATGTGGATCAGCAAAGGCAGCATGGAAGGAGTAATCCAAAGTTGAGCTTTGGTAAGGCATGATCAGTGAAAAGACAAGTGGGCAAAGGACTGCAGTGTAGAAACAGTATAGAGTGGAACTGATGCACCAAGGAGTCAAAATAGCAAAGGGAGGGGAGTGAACCCAGTACAGATGTTACCGCCTAGGAAACAACTAAGAGGTAGAGGGCTTGGGGAATGAGGAGGAACAGGTTATGGATTGTAATGCCAAGGGAATGATGGGATTAGAAAGGTTATGGTTATGTAAAAGATCTCTGGAATTCATGGACATAGAAGTTGAACACTTACAGGTAATGGCAAGGTCAAAGAATATGACTTTCTATAGCTGAGGTGGAATAAAGGTTATGGGAATTGAGTAGTTTGGAAAACTGAGACGTTAGAGTGTTTGAGGGACTCTTAGAGTATGTAATGTGCAGGCAGGAATTGGGGTGGGGATGAAGGTGAAGGCAGTGAATTCCCAGTTCGTTGAGGAAGGAGAGTGTTCCAGCATGAGAGAAGAATTGAGTGGCAATGTTTTAGTTGCCCTTTACTGGAGAGGTTGATGAGTGGGGGCAGGAGGACAGCTAGAAGCAGCGATGGAAAGCAAGTATTCTGGCTTCAGTTTATGCTGTGTGTATGTTGTGTGTACACAGTTGTCTCGTCTTCTCCATTAGAATGAGTCACTTGAAGGCAGGGGCCATATTTTTGTCTTTCTGTGTGTCCCCAGTGCTTAGCTCAGTACCTCAAAAACAGTGCCTTTTCCATGCTTGTTGATTGGCTTTTTTGTTACCAGAGTAGTAATATGTCCTGCAGTTCATAATTACATGGGAAGATGGGGGTTAGATTTACTACTTTTGTTGGCCTTTCTAGAAGGATCGACTCGATTTGATTTTCTCTGGGTTTACAGGAAGACTGCCAGACTGCTTCTCCATCCCATCCCTAGAGTCAACTCACTGTCAGAGTTCTTAATAATATCATCTGTCTTATCTTTCAGGAGGAGGAAAAGACTGCAAAAAAGAAAAGCAAGCACAAAAAAGCCAAGGACAAGGAAGAAGGAAAGGATGAAAAGAAGAGAAAGAAGAAACGGAGCAAAGAGAAGACTGAAGAGATTGATGAACTGGAAGCCTTCCTTGGGGGAGGGGCCATAGCCCCTAAACAACATGGGGGTGGAGACTATGAGGAGCTCTAGGCCTGGGGTGCATGGGAACCCACAGACCTGTCATTCATCTCTGCTTCTGAGCCTTGGCAGGATGGGGGCTGCCAGGTGGGACCTGGGCTGGGTCTACCAGATGCCCCTCAGAGGCCATGAAGGTAGGGGGATGGGGAGTTCCATGTGTGTGTCCTGGTAAAGACATTCCAGTGTGAAAGGACCAGTACCCAGTTGGATGGGGAATGGTCAGGTGTAAGGCTTGGGTAAGGGGCTGGGGAGAACAAAGCCTGGTTCTAACCCACCCCTTTTCCCCAGTAAGCCCAGTGCAAGGGAAAGGGGCACAGCTCACCATCATCCCTGCCTACCCTTCCCATTCATTGCTATTTACAGGACACTCCGATTTTAACTGCTAAAGAAATAGCAGTATCAGCCTAACCAGTTGTTCTCTTAACCTTGGGAGGAATCAGAGATTTCAGCTCTATTTTTCATAACTTTTTTTTTCCTTAATGAAAAATACTTTGGCCTTTGCCCCACAGTAGTCAGTATGAGAAAAGCTAAGACAGAGGTGATAAGGGAAATTTTGTTGAGCTGCCTGCTATTCTGAGACAGGAGAGGCCCAGCACAAGTTTAGTAAGTATTCCAGGTATACCTTTCCCCATCCCCCATAGCTCCAGAAGTCCATGGCATTTAGGAGCTGATAATATCTGCTCTTCGGTTTGAGGCAGGGGCACAGAAGAGATGTGGGTCCAGGTGGGGAAAGGGGAATGGTGGTAGAATGCAAGTGTATTTTATATTAATAAACCATTCATCCACCCTGGCTGGGTTCATGGCCCAGACATCTTTGCCCTATTGCCCCAGTAACCCTACAGTACTTCTCAGGGACATGACAAAAGCCTTTTTGGCACTTGCAGGAATCCCAGCTTGTTTACATAGAAGGGGGGGGTGGGGGGTTTTGGAGCAGAGGAGCTGTGGAAGTAGGGAACTACTTTAGTTTCTAAGACTTCCAGAAGCATTCCAGACCTAGTTTTGTCTCCTGGTTGTTCCTGTGTTTTGGCGTATTTCAGGCCCCTGTCTCTACCAATACCCATGGCCTCCTCTTAACGTTCCATGTTCTCTCATCCTAGAGTAGAAAGGAATACCATGACATCCCTAGATACCATGATATTGAGTATAGGAACCAGCCCATTCCAAAGTATTGGGGATAAGGGTAAAGGCTTCTCCACCCTTTCACAATGCTCTAGAGTCCCAGTCCAAGGTTGTGTTTCTTCTAGTGCCCCATTCTCAAAAACTTGCAAAAGAATTTACCCTTTCCTTTTCCAAAGACCAGGATTTGTTCTGCTTGGCCAGAGGAAATTATGACTCACAGCTGCTTCTCTCCAGCCCAGCCTTGCCCTTTTTTTTCCAGGTTCTGTTATCTTCAGAGTGGGCTAATCTGTTTGTAATGGACAAGAGAATGGGGTCTTGGGTGGCAATATTTCTGGAAGGCAGTTTCTTTTTCCAAATCTGGAATTTACAAATTTTTCCGAATTCCCAGTGTAAGTTTTGCCAGAAGGAGGGAATTATCATCAGCATTTGGGCTTAGAGAGGAAATACCACAGGGAAGCAGGGGTGTAAAATACTTGTGTTTTTTTAAGATTTGTTCCCATCATGTTCTATTGGATGCTCCACTCTGACCATAAAGCGCTCTTTTACTGCTGTCTGTGTTTTCTTCCGCATCCCACCTACTACTAGGAGTCACCATGGACTTAGGCTAAGAGACTAAGACTAAAGGTGGCATTGGGAGGACTAGACAGAGAAGCAAAGGAATGTCTAAGGCTTGATACTAACCTCTGGCTTTTAGAAGTAGGGTAAGAAAGATCCATCCCAAGGAATATACATTTAGGTCAAGGTATTACACCTCTAAACTAAGGCATCCTCTTTCCGTGAACACAAGGGAGAATGACAGTAATAGTTTTGGTCCCCAAACCTAGAAAGCTAGAATCAATGTGAATGCTCCAGGTAGTAGCTGAGGCCCAAACTTGGACACAAAGGGAGCAAAAGGACCCTATAGCAGTGCCTTTGTAGGGGATGGTCCTGCTTAGTATGGATACAGATGCCCTTGAATTCAGTCCTGGAAGCTGTTTCAGAAAACGAGTACTCCCACTCTAAGCTCAGGCAGAGATGGAAATGTGTTCTGGTTGATCCTCCAGGCTTCAGCATATTCGTGCATATTTATGATGTGTGTAGAGCACTGTGCTAGGCACTGAGAAACATGGACTCCCAGGATTTAGCAGGTGGAGACTCAGCACAACTCTAAAATAGAATTAAGAAATGTATAGGATAAAGGGGTACTAACCATTCTGTGGTATCCAAGAAAACATTTCTAAATGATACTGAATTGTGGGGCTACAAGACTCCTTTTCCCCAACCTTTGGTGACATAGTTCAGACTTGGCCAAAGCCTAAGATAACAGGATTATAGATTTTAGAGCCTGGGACCCCAAAGGCATCTAATACAACCAACTCATAGAAGAGCAAACTATTGCCCGGAGAAATTGTGATTTGTCCAAGGTCACCTTAGGATAACCTCGAGAATCCATTCCAAAATCTTTGACTCCCATTTTCGCCGATGTTTTGGTTTTCCCAGGATAGGTAGGTCTTAGTCTTTCCTTTCACAAGGTATGATTCTAGGACTAAACTGAGCTCTAAAACTTGGCCCTATTCTTCTCCCTGCCAATGTTTCTACTCAGTCCCACAAGGGCTCAAGATGGGTCTTTGCTGAGAGGAGATTCGATCCTACTGCCACATCTTAGAGCCTATATGTGCCCACCATTCCCTGTACCATAATCCCCTCTACTATTAACCCCCTCCAGGGAGCCTTCTTAGTTGGTGGCAGAGTAGGACTGGGTCAGGAGGTGCCCTACCCCTGTTCCACCCATCTTCCACAAGCTTGATGGTTCCCTGGCATTTACCACCACCCCCACAATGTTGCCATGGGAACAGTAACCAATGGAGAAGCCATAGCCCCACCTCCCCCATGGAAGAAAGGGAGGGGGATCAGCCATGTGCCTCAGAATCTCATCACACACACACACACATCTAAAAGAACTCTGGGAGCTGAAAACGGTGGAACTGAAGGAGCAGACCCTCTTAGAAAGCTTCAGACTAACAGTTGCTAAGCAACATATTTTCTTTCCCCTTCCCCTAACCTATTTTGGGGATGTGCCTCTATAAGGAAGATCCACCTCCCCCCTCTGAGGGGCTGCTATTCTCAGTGGACACAAGAAAAGGGAATTGACTCCCCACTTGCTTCTATCAAGGATGTTTCTGGATGCCCATTGAAGTATCCTACCCTGGTCTGCCATCTCCCCTTATTTCCCATGTCAGTTCCTAGCATCCAGGACTGAGTAGATAATATTAAAGCCTCCCTGCTCTTTTTAGAAATGTTCCTTGCTCAGAGTGCTAAGGAAGGGACAAGACAGAGATACCAAGGCCTCTTTCACCTTCCCTTCTAGGGCTCAGAAACTTCCAATAATTTTGTATGAGGGGATTAATCCAGGTGATTTATAATTTGGGGGGCTTTTTCCTTGGGCAAGAAAGGCAAAACAACTGTGAGATAGGTTTACAGTGATGCAGAAGCTGTTGCCCTGTTCTCAAAAAGTCTCTAAGACGATACAAGCTATGGCTAAAAATTACATGTATGATCTACAGAAAATTGGTCTCATTACTTTATAGTCACGTCACATGAGGTGACAACTCTATACAATGTAATTACAAATCCTTTTACATGTTATTTGATCATTAAATTAATCTTAAGTACCTACTGTGCAAAGAGTACTACTGTGCTAGAGGATGGGAGTGAAAGGTACTAGATCTTGATAAGACAGTCCCTGATGGTCAAGGAGGGGAATAAGATGCAAATACAATTTATTACACAAAAGAGGCACAAAGTACTGTGTGAAATCCAGAGGGAGAACCTCAGGTCAAGTAATAGATCATATGTAGTCCAGCCTTACTTTACAAATGATAATGTCTGAGAGGTCTCAGGGCAAGGCAAGCTCCTCTAACTCCCAGATCAGCATTCTTCCCACTTCCCACTGATAGGACATTCCAAGTGGAGTGGTATGCAGGACTTGGATTCAAGAAGTCCAGGGTTTTTTCAGGCACTAACTTGCTGGGTGGCCCTGGGCAAGTCACTTAACCCTGCAAAATCAGTTTCCTCGTTTGTAAAATGGAGATAACTGCCACACTTCCCAGGTTTGCCGTGGAAGGCAATGTCGGGTGTTCTTGTAAACACTTTATAAACAAGGAAACAGACTAAAGAAGAGGAAGTGGGCCCAAACACCCAACTAGACTGGAACTCCACTCCTGTATTCTTCCTGTTCTTGAGTCAGACATGATTTCAATCAGAAGCCTTTCATGGGTAAAGTGTTTTGAGTAAAATATTAAAGACCTTGATGGCTGAAGACAATGAAGAGATGTCGCTCCAGGTGAAAACAGTGATGGTGTACCTGTGCAGAGGCAAGAGGGACACGCACACCATAAAGTGTCGAATAAGTGGCAGGTGAGTCCTGAAGAGAGACCTTGGTTTGCACCTCTGGCACTGTTTGACAAAGTATAAGTCATAATCTCTCTGAACCAGATTTCTTCATCTGTGAAAAGGGGACAATTATTTCTGTAGTACCTCGGGGTTGTTGTGAATGTCACGTTAAATGTATATACAGTGTTTTGCAAACTTTAAAAAGCAGTATACATCTCAATTATCATAGGGCATTCCTCATGGACCAGATTTCCCGATATTTTGTGGGAAGGAGCACTCAGGGTAGGCTGTTGGGCACAAGCAACAGGACCAGCTGGAGGGATAAGAGACTGCAGGCCATGGCTCTGGTCCCAGCCCTTAGTGCCACTTCCTAAAGTGTAGCTCCATCTGCTCTGGTATTTATATAGGTAAGTTTTAGCACCTTCTACTGTTATCAAATGAAACCATAGAGCTGACAGGCAGAGAATCGAAACTAGGGATAGGGGAATTTATGAGGAAGAGAAAAAGGCAAAGGGTCAAGACTAATGCCACAGTTCTGTGCCTTCACTGATAGTAGCCTGTAGAGGGGTAAGCAATATAAGGAGATCCTGCTGAACTGCTTCTCTTCCCTACACCAAACCACTATCCCATCTGCACCCACCTTGGGCCAGAGAAACAAGATCCCTCTCCCCTCCACTTTTGTCCCTGCAGCCTACTCCTTGCCAGAAAAACAAGTAGGATTCATATTCTCATATTCAGTACATACTTTGGCTCTACTACTTGCTCTCCCCTTTCCTCCCACCCCCCAAAAAATATCTTCACACGTTTATTCAAGATTTCCTTAGAAAGAAAGTATCCACTTCTTAAGCTTAGTGGAAAGAACACCAATTCTGGAATCCAAGGACCTGGGTTAAAATCTCATCCCGTTCCTGTCACCTTGGTCAAGTCACAACCTCTTTGGTCCAGTTTCCTCATCTGTAAAATGACATGGTTCAGTTAGCCTCTGAGGTCCCTTCCAAATCCAGATCCATGACCCTTATCCCCAGCAGTGGAGATCTTGAGGCACATTAGGCTGAGGGAGAAAGAACAGATCCAACATAAGGAAAGATGCAGATCATAGTGAGTCACAGAATCACAAAATGTTCATGTTGGAATAGTTTTAAAGACCATTTACTCCAGGGGTTCTTAATCTGGGGTCCATAGACATTTCAGGAAATCCATGAACTTGGAAGGGGGATGAGGTAGAGAGTGACGTCTTTATTTTCACTAATTTTGGGTTTCTTTTTGTAATCCTCTGTGTTTTATGCATTTCAAAACATTCTGGAAAGGGGTTCATAGATTTCACCAGACTTATCAAAGGGGTCCATGATGCAGAAAAACAAAAACAAAACACCTGGCTTGGTCTGACCCCCTCTTTTTACATATGGGGAAGCTGAAGACTAAGGAAGGGGTGGTATTTGCCCAAAGTCAAGCAACTTAGAGGGGTTGTCTCGGGAGAAGATTGCAACGTGATATGGGAAGTTAGCCATAAAAATCTTTCTGACAATGGCCAGGAAGAGGAAACATTGACTTAAAAATGGATTTAAGTGTCTTTGGAGTACAAGGAGAGTTTTACCTGGTTGAGGATGGCTGAGATCACCTGAACTATTACTCCCCCACTTTCAGACCCTAGAACTGAGTGTACACAAGGTGGGAGACGGGTGGCCCACCTAACCTAACCTAGCTTTGGGCGGTCCCCGGATGCGCTGCCCCTTTAAGCACGGCCCCAGGAGCGGCCGTCGGGGGCAGCACTGAGCTGGGGCCCGGCCGGCACGACTGCCTCGAAGCTTCTGCTGGAGCCGGGGCGACCGCAGCGGGGCCGGGGCCGGGCGGTCTTGCGGGGCCGCGCTGCCCCCCGGGCCGTCGTGGCAGCCAGAGGGCGCCCGGGCGGGGGGCGCCAAGGTAAGTGCCCAAGAGGAGAAAGGAAGTGGGGTGGGCAGAGGAATCCGCGCGGGGGACCCCGACCCCTAAGCCCGCCTTCTTCTGTCCCCAAATGTCCTCCCGCGACCAGAGGGATGATGGTGTTGATGATGATGATGATGATGATGATGGGGGAGCCCCCAGCGCAGGTCATGGGGAGTCTGGGGGACGACCAGCCGGGGGAGCTGCAGGGCTAGAATGTGGGGCGACTCTGAGCTCCCGGACCTGTACAGCATTCCTCTTGGGGTTGCGGGAGGGAGAGAACAGGGCAGCTACGCAACCCCCTCCCAGACCAGCTTCTGCAGGAGGAGGGGGGTGGCCCTCGGAAAGTCCCCTCCTCCCCCCACATCATACCCTCCCCAAATATCCCCGCTAAAGAAGGGCGACTGACCCCCAAAGCGAGAGGTAGGGAAAGGGAGCAGCAACTGGTTCCTGCACCTATAGGATGCCCCCACCCCGGCTGAAGAAGGGGGATCCACACCGTCCTAGCACAACCCCAAGGCCTAGCTCTTCCCTGGCCCTGAGTGTAGTAATGGGAAAGGAATGGGGGAAGGGTAGAGATAGGGTAGGGAGGTGAGATCTGGGGGGTTGGGTGGGAGATCTGGGCAAGAGGAAGCCTCCCCAAGCCCTTTTCTCCTCTTGTCAGTAGTAGGGAGAGTCTGCCCATTTGTAGGGGGGATTGAAACAGCCTAAGCTCCTGCTTGAATAAGTCCCCTGAAATCTTTAATAGACCCAGTCTTTGGCATGCACAACTGTTCCCCACCTCCCTCCAAAAACTGCCATTTTCTCCTCCTCTGACCTCCTTGGGGGCTGCATGCATCCTGTCATACCATGTCACCACCCCCCACAACTTCTTGCAGGTGTGGCCAGCACCATGGAGTCCTCAGCTGGTCTGTCTGCCCTGTGAGTGAGATATGGGCAGAGAGGACAGGTATCAGAACTTTAGTAAAAGGAGTGATCTGCTCTTTAGCTCCCCGGGGCAAGGGTTTGAGCATCAGTTGGTGAGAAAAGGAACAAACTCTGTCCCCATCCCTTCTCAAGGTTGGGTTTCCCTGAACATTACTGAACAGAGACGTTATCACCAAGTAGGTGGGAACCCTGGGGACTGCAGGGGACTCCAGGATATGGGGGAGTGGAGGAGGAAGAGCTGGAAGGAGCTCTGTATGGACCTGCAGGGTGGGAGCTCTGCCATTACCAGAGGAGGGTCTTTCCCGAAGGAAATGAAAAGGCAGCCTAGCTTCTGGGTATCTTTACTCCCTCCCCTTCCTTCCAAGTGGCATGTGTGCATACTGTATGTACCCCCTAGTTTCCATGGAGCTAGCTCATCCACAGAGGGACCAGCCTTTCATATGCCAATATCAGATAAGAAGGGATTCCCTCTCTTTTTTGCTGGGGTCTTCAGAAATAAGTACTTCATCAGAATGCCACCACAACTGATCAGGAAAGGAGCAAGTTCTCTTGGAATTTCCTTCAGGGCACTTGAATGTTCAGTACACATTTATTATATACCTACTCTATGCAAAGGACTGCACTAGACCCCAGGGATTTTCCTTCTTGGTCTAAATATATTATTTGGATCTGGGTAACCCCTAGTTTAGAAAATACCTCCACCAATGCAGATCAAACAAACACTCATTAAATACCTACTAAGGTAAGAAATCTGGTAGATGCTGAGATGCAATGACAAAAATGAAAGTCCCTGGTCTCAAGGAACTTCACAAGATCAGCAACTAAGAATTCTTTTAAAGTATTTTCCTTCAAGTAGTTTACACTATATTGGGAAAAAGACATATACGGATAATCTGAGGAGGGTGAAAGCACTAAAATAGATCGGGGAAAAATTCCACTTAAAAGGTGGCACCTGAATTGCCATCTTAAATGAAGCTAAGCATTCTAAGAAGACAAGGAAAGAGGCAAAGAAGAAATGCATCCCAGGCATGGGGAAGAAGGGGGAAAGTTTGTGCAAAGGTATGGAAATGGAGAAATGGCATGAAGTTTAGGGAATGACAGGCAAGTCATTTTGTTATAATGTAGTATGTGTGAAGGGAAGCAATGTGAAATAAATTTAAGCTGGGATCTGTATTGTGAAGAGCTTTAAATGCTAAGCTGAGGAATTAGTCTTCTCTCCTAGAGGCAATAGGGAGCCACTCAAGGTTCTTGAGGAGGAGTATGATGGGCAGGCCTGTGCTGAAACATAGTTTTTGCCTCTGTATGAAGGAAGGAAAAGAGGAAGACAATGGAAGCAGGGAGACCAATTAGGAAGCTGAAAATAATTCCGGCAAGAGGGAATTAGAACCTCAACTTCGGTGATGGCCACTTGAGAGGAAAGAAAGTAACAGATTCAAGAAATGTGAGGATAAAATCATTGAAAATACTTGGCAACAAATGGAGGAATGGTAGTGAAGAGAATGAAGAATGAAGGATCCCTCTAGGCCCTATATTTGGTTATGAGAAAGGGGTAGAGGAATGGTAGGCATAGGTATTGGGACCTGAGAGATAAATACATATGAAGATGCCTCCCCAGGCCCTTTTCTCCTCTTCCAGGGGCATAGAGTCTGCCCGTTTGCAAGGAAGAGGTGGGCCTTAAAACAGCTAAGGTTATGAACCTCAGTCTCACTTACTGAGTAAGCCAACTCACAGTTGAGTTTGGAAAGCTAATAGAACATCCTGATGGAGATGAAGGAGTCGGCTGTTTGGGGACTAAAGCTCAGGAGAAAGATTAGGCCTGGCTATAAGATTTGGGAGCCACCTACATACATGGGTGGCAACCAAATAAGCTCAGCAAGAAGGGAGGTATATTAAAAGAGAATCCACAGAGCCTTGTGAAGGACACTGGACAATACCCATAGTTAGGGAGCTGGACAAGGACAATCCAGCAAAGAAGATTGGGATGGATGGATCAGAAGGGGAGGAGGAGAACCAGAAATTGGTAGTCACACATGTTAAGGGAAAAGACAAAAAGAGCAGCATGGTGGAATGGAAAGAGAGTGAGAGAGCCTGAGTTCAAATCCTGCCTCCAACACTTCCTTTCTGTATTATGTGGGCAAGTCACAACCTCTCTGGGTTCTATCACCCTGTCTATAAAACAAGGTTAGACTAGATGACCTTTAAAATCCCTTCCAGGAGAAGAGATGGTGAAACATTTCAAAAGTTACAGAAGAGGTCACAACAAATCAGAAAAGGCCATTTGATCTAGCAATTCAAAGAAGTCATTGGTAAATTTGTTAAGAAGAGTTTCGGTTGAGTCAGAAGTCACTGCAAGAGGGTGTAAGGATGTGGGGAGAAAAAACCTTTTCTAAGAGTTTGGTTTGAAAGAGAATAAAGACACAGGCCAATAGATTTATGGAAAGATGGAGCTGAGTGAAGGCATTTTGAGGATGAGGAAGACCTGAGCCAGTCTGTAAACAGTTTCGATAAGGAAAGACAGAGGGGTGTTCTAAGGCAGGGCTTCTTAAACTTTTTAGTTTAAGCACTGTTTAAGGGACAAGCTCCCAGAGATGATGAAAAGATCAAGCACTGATCTAACTAGCCTTGGAGAGATGTGCCAACATCTTGGGTAGAGACTACAGGAAAAGAAGAGTGAATAGCAAATGAATGAATAAGTAAAAAAGCATTTACTAATAAGTGCTTACTATGAACAAAGCACTGGGCTATACAATGAGTATACAAATATAGAAGAGTGCTCCTGCCTTCAAAGAGCTCACTTTCTAACAGAGAGAGACAACATAAAAAGTTTCCGTTGCAGCTCAGGTGGAAATACCTCATGGTCCTTGGTACAGCTTCAAAGCAAATGGTATGATGTCTTCTTTAATATATCCACTGATACAATATATCCATTTCTGACAAGTGAACAAGGCTGAGAACTTGGGCAAGAACTTTCTCTTCCAGGTCTTCAGTGGCTGTTAGCTGTTGAGGAGGTGGGGTCTTTAGCACTTGCAGAAACAGTTGCCAGATTGAAACTCCCTAAATTGACTTTTGGATGATGGCTACAGGCACTGGACTTGGAGGGGAGATGGTGCTATAGGGTGGAGAGGAGACTGCTCTCCCCAGGTGTTGAGTTCCAAACTGTTTCCTTCCCAGATCTAAGGGAAAGAAGTAGGTGAGGGACTGGCTGAAGTTTGACTTGTCTGGCAGAGAGTACTTTGATACTTCACCTAGGCTCCCTTGCCTGTCCTACTGGTGGCAGTTGTTCAGCAGCTGCTAGAGATGGCTGACCCCTCCTCCCCAGTGTTGCTCCTCTGGATGATGGCTTTGAAGGCTGCACTGGAAGTGGCACCAATGGTCTGGGATGTGATGCTTTTTCTGGGGCTCTTGAGCTTGCCAGCCCATCCATGGCAATTAGTCAATGGTGGATGATGATGTCTTTTCCCTTAACATGTGTGACACTACCAATTTCTGGTTCTCCTCCCCTTCTGATTCATCCTTCCCAATCTTCTTTGCTATATTGTCCATGTCCAGCTCCCTAACTATGGGTGTTGCCCAGTGTCCTAGCCAATAATTCATTCTCCACAGGGGCTAATCCCCGTCCATCATGGCTTTAGAGGCCAGGTTCTAAGAGAGTTGATGATATAGAAGGCATTGCTATTCCTAGGGCTCTTGGGCTCAGGGTTCTAGACTGTCTCCATGGCTATCAAAGTGGAAGTAGTAATTGAGGTGAACCTGACACATACCCCCACTTGGCATTCTCCCAGAGGTTTGAGGTATAAAGATGGGCAAAAAGGGGAGGAATGATAGGCGGGTTCTATTTAACAAAACAGGAGGCTTGAAAAGAGATTTTGCTGGAGGAAGGGAAAGGGAAGGTGGTGTAGGAGGCTTTAAGAGAAGTTTTGAACAGCCGCTGTGGGGAATATGGTTAATTATGGAAGAGTAACAGAATTACCATGCAGCAGAAAGGGTCTGGATTGAGATATCAACATGAATTTGTAGTAGGCCCATCAGCAAGGCTGTGTAGCTTCCAGCAGTAGCACACAGCATTCAGCCAAACAAAGCACTCAGCATTTCAGCAGGATAGGAGGTGGATGATGGGATAAACCAGGGCTGACAAAATATAATCAGACATAGGACAAGGAGCAAGGAACTGAAAAGTGGAAGGCCATAATGTTGAACTAGTTAATTATGGGATCAATACCATGAATGGAGGAAAGTGAGGCCAGAGGAAGTGTGATGGCCTGGAAGAGTGGGAGAGCCAGGAGGTGGTGGTAAGGATAAAGAATAGGGGGGCAGGTAGGTGGTACAGTGAATAGAGCACCGGCCCTGGAGTCAGGAGGACCTGAATTCAAATCCAGCCTCAGACACTTGACACACAGTAGCTCAATTGTTTTGTCTTCCCCTCTCCAAAAAAAAAAGGGGGACTAGAAGTAGTGGGGCATGGAAAGAAACAGAAACATAGTCACAGTCAGAAAATGTCAGCTCTGGATCAGAGGGGTGGAATACCTCCAAGTTATGAGATCAAGGCTACCATCATCCCTTTATATGGATTGAGGTAGAGTGAAAGTGCAAATCATGATAAGGAGGTTGATGAATTGGGAGGGAGAGTACTTAATAGGGATCAATGTTTATATTTAAGCATGTATATGTAAGCAAATGTGTGTATACATGCTGCAGATTTTTTTAGCTATCTTTTATATAGAACTTTAAGGTCTGCAAAGCATTTTACCAATATTATTTAGGTGGCAACTAGGAGGTGCAATGGACAGACTACTGGGCCTAGATTCAGAAAGACCTGAATTTAAATTTGGCCTCATTTACTAACTGTGTGACCCTACATAAATCACTTCATCTCTGTCTGCCTCAGTTTTCTCAACAGTAAAACGGGGATAATAATAGCACCTACCTCCAGGGTTGGTATGAGGACCATAAGAGGCATCTGTAAAATTCTTTCCACCGTGATTGGCACATAGGAAGTGCTATAGATCTATTAGCTATTATCTTATTTTATTCTCACCACTATTATTCCCATTTTGCTGATGCACAAATTGAGGCAGAGAGAGGTTAAGTGACTTGCCCAAGGTCACACAGCTAGGATTGGAACTCAGGTCCTCCTGACTCTAGGCCCAGCACTCTTATCTACTGCACCACCTCACTGCTGCAGACAGTTCTGTGCCTGAATACCTTCTCCACCCTCACAGCCCCCTGCTTCTCCTTTAGTGATGGCAGCCTGATTGCAGGCACACAGAACTGTCTATTCATCTTAAAATGGATCCATGATCTCATCAGTCTGTGATCTTATCAGTGTGCACGCTACCTCCACCAGTGCAGATTGCACCTGCTCCGGATACTTTCTGATTCTATGCATTTCTTGTCCACATCCTTTAATTAATTCACCGCAGGATATTCACTAGAACTCACATAGAACTTTCTTTGGCCCACTTAATGTTTTGTGGCAACTAATCCAGCACATGACCACTCTCTTCTCTCTAACGTTCATCATGTGATTTGCTCACCTCTTTTCCCATCATCCATGTCCTTGCTGATGGATGTCAGCACTGTCAAGTGTTACAGCTTGCTCACCTAGCTCCTTGGGTCTCCAGCAAATTTAATTCTTCTTATAAGATATGCCATTATTCCCATGTCTGGGAGACTATCTGTATAAAAATATGGCCCTACTAATAATCTGTATTTCCACATCACTTTAACTGTGGTACAAAGTTCTGTCCTCACATCCACTGGGATTGCATCAGTGTAGAGCCTCCCAATAAAGAAAGCTCCTACCACCAATACACATTGGGAAATATGGGGGCAGCTTCTAGAATTGCCTGTAAAGTAGCTGAGTTAATAGTGGTAAAGTGACTTTCCCAGGGTCACTTTGTGTCAAGGGGAACTTGGGTCTGGGTCTTTGACCCAAAACAACTGGCCTTCTATCCACTATTCTACATATTATAACAGGGACTGAATGTTTTTTCAATGTTTGTACTTCCTTCATAACAGTCGTGTGAGGTAGGTAGGGCAAATATCCTCAGTTTGCAAATTGTGCAGACAAAGGGCTTCCGAGATACTAAGTGACTGACCCACAGTCACACTATTAATAAATATTGCGTCGTGCTCCATATTTCTGCCTGTCTTCGCATTCCCAGCACTTAGTACAGTGTCTGGTGCATAGTTAAGTGCTCAGAGTTCTGGTATTTTTTTCCCCTAGACTCAAGTTCAACACTCAGTTACTTTCCATGACATTACAGTTTCTCCCAGGGTGGTAAGGGTATTACATGGGCCACTCAGAAACTGATTTAATTTTGATCCCTAAATATTCCTTGGACCCTGGAGACCACTTTTGTTTAGCTCAAGTGGAAAGTGTGAATTGGGGATTGTTGCAAGTATGTCAGAAGTAGATTGTAATGTGAATATGCCCCTGGCATTTCTCTACCTACATGTATAGGACCACTTATACCATCTCAATCATTTGGATAATTAAAGAAAAATTAAATTTGTTTTTTAAAAAAAGTGGGAGAAGTGGGGTTGTGGAAGGAGTACTTTTTCTGACCAAATTAACATGGTTTCAATTAAACACACATGCAGGTTCAGTTCACTGTAACAGACCATGGGGAAACAGATGATAAAAGTATAGTAACAACCTTCAAGGAGCTTCTAGTTGAAAGTCTAGCTGCTGAGACTATTTGGGGACATCTGTGCTACTTAAGGTGGGGAACATTCCAACTTAGGAATTAAACAGGTTTCCTTCATTGTGATATGGTCCATTTGGAGCTCGTTTATCTTTGGGGGCAGGAATCATGAGTTGCTATGCACAATCCTCTTGGACAGTATATCTTAATGTATTCTAGCCTTGGTGGGGGGAAGTAAGTGGGCTGTATTTTCATGTTGCATATCTCTTTCTGTTAGCACCCTCATTTGAAATTATATGGGTGGCCTTATGCGTATGTGACTAGATAATACAAGATCTAAAGCTAAAAGGATCTTACTCAACTTCACCATTTTTATAAATAAGAAAACTGAGGGCCAGAGAGGTTGAGTTGCCCAAGGTTGCACAGATAAACTGAGCAAATCCTAATTTGCATCTTATAATTCCAAGTACAGCCCTCCTTCCACAGCACTATGTGTTAAGTGATTTGCCCAGGGTTACAACCCCCAATATGTGTCAGTGGGACTTGGAACCATGGCCTTCCTGATTGCTTACTCATATGTCAACATAGAGACTGAAAGGACGGAGGGTATATGTGACATGCCACACTCTCCCTGTTTTACAGCCTAAGTGAGCCAGGGAAAGGGTCCACAGGGGTCTAGAAGCCTATCCTGCATTGTGTGCCCTTCTCTCTTCCATCATAAAGTCACAAGTCTACAGCTAGAAGGCATTCTAGGCCATGTGGCCCAATGCCATCATTTTACAGTTGAGGAAACAGATTTAAGAAAGCTAAAGTGACTTACTTGGCCAAAGTCAAACAAAAGAGTAAGCCTCAGAGGAAGGATTTAAACCTATGTTCTCAGACCCTAGAGCATCTCCTCTTTTCCACTGTACTATAATGTCCCAATCCCACATCCTCATGCATTCACCATGCATGCTCTCTGAAATAGGATGAGCTTTATACTACTTAGCCACACAAAGGAGTGCTGGTGGCAGTGGGTGGAAGATTTCAACTCTACAAATGGGGAGGTGTATTAACAATTAAAGCTGTAAGAAAGTGGAATGGGGGGGATGCTTCCTTATTAAAGGAGGTCTTCAAGCAAAGGTTCTTGAGGATGTTGGCGAGGAGATTCCTAAGAATCACATAAAAATCACAGAAGCCATCTAAGGCTCTTCCAGCTCTAAAATTATGTTTAACAGGTGCCCATGATTCAGGGACAAGAGAACTGGTTCCTCGGTGATTTCTTAAGAGTCAGCCTTATGATTTCATATTTTATACATAGCCCAAAATCATTCATCACAAGGCCCATATAAGACCATTAATGAATACTCCCCATCCCATAACCAGAGCCCGGTAACCATGGAAACACCAGCGACAAATTCTTGAGTGGGAACTCCCTGCTGAATAGCTCAACTCTTACAAAGCTTTCTTCACAGCTGTGAGGTAGGTGGGAAATGAATTGTCCCCATTTTACAGAGGGGGTAACTAAAGAGGTGACTTGCTCACAGATACTGGTCAGCTAGTGCGTGGTGAAAACTGAGTCAAACCTAGGTTTCCTGACCTCAAATCCACTTAGCTTTCCCCTGCACCTTCCAATGACAGGAACTGGTCTTTTTTAGCCCTGGGGAGGGAGCCGTGCCAGATCCTGTGTCAAGGAGTCATCCCAAGTCCCAGATGGAGGAACAAGCCACTTGGCCAGAAATTTGCTCTCGGACTTCTGGCTATTCTGACAATGGGAGGGATAGTTGCTGCCAAGCTAGGCTGCCCCAGATGGGAGGGAAGGAGTTGAGAGTAGGGGTTCAAGCCTCCAGCTGATTCTTGGGTCCTTTTTCTAGGTGCTGCTAACCAGCAGGAATGGAGTTTTGTTCAAGCACTCCACCAGTATCAGACCGCCAGAGCTGCTACAGCACTACCGTCCCAGGTATCGCAGGATTACAGAAATTGTGATATTCCCAATTCCAATCCTTTACAGATCCTGGGTTTAGGAGAATCAAGTCTCCACCTCTAACTTTGCCTCTCTTCCCCACCACTCTACAGGGCCAGACTACCCAGAGGCCGTCTGAGACGGAGCCGGTGGCGTGGGCGCCTCTTTTAAGATGACCCGAACGGACCCACCGGATCTGCTGGTGTCGACCGTATACCAAGACATCAAGGTGGCCGCCCCAGGCCCCGCAGCCATTGGTCCGCCATGTGAAAGCCCAATGTCTCGGCCCGCGGCTCCCGCGCCTTTCAACAAGCGCCACTGCCGCAGCTTTGATTTCCTAGAGGCGCTGGACGGGCCGGCCATGGAACCCCGCGGTCCCGAACGGCACCAGCAAGAGCCGCCTCCAGTGGTGCAGCGGTACGGACCACCTGGCCCTGAGCCTGCTCGACCTCGCCACCGCGGAAAGGATGGGGAGCCAAAGCGCCGAGCCCGCTCCAAAAGTGCTCCCAGGGCAAAGACCAACCTGGTGCCAGCGACCGCGCCCGCCTCACCCCCAGTCACTAGGAGGGGCCGTGAAGTGCAGAGGGCTCCGCCCCGAGAGCCGCCTTCTCCAAGGCGAGAGCCCACCTATCCTGCCATGCGTGCGCTGGCCAATGAACTTCACCCTATCAAGCTGCAGCCGCAGCGCAGTAGTACTAACCGCATTTCACCCCTCTGCCCTGCCAGCCGCTGCGTTCCGCCCCAAGAGGAGCCCGCTCGAGCCCCAGCCCCGGCCCCCCACGTACGCTGCCGTGTAGATATTAAGCCAGATGAAGCCGTGCTGCAACACGCCGCCCGTGGATCCCGCTCTGTCCCCGCAACAGACAGCCAGGCCTGGGCCCGTGTACCCTTGCCCCCCCGGGGACTCACAGTGCCTGGGCCTCGCCATGTGATGCTGTCGCGCACTCCCACGCCTAGTGACTCCTACAGCGGGGAGCCACGAGCGTTGTACTGCGACGGTCCCTTCCCTGGGCCGCCCTCCCGCGACTATTCTGAACGGGGCTGCCCTCCTTTCGCTGCCCCGCCTGGCCCCACTAAGTTCTTCTATACAGAGGAGCCCAGCAGTTACCCTACTCTCCCATCCCAAGCCTTCGAGAGCTACGGCGCCCGCCCCTATCCCGGGCACGGCCTCCAGCCCTACTACTCTGAGGAACCTCAAGGGCCCAGCCCTCCACGGGGCTACTACATGGAGGAAGCCCGTACCTACCCTATCCAGGAGCCCCCTACTCGTTCCTACTACGGGGAAGCGCCACGTAGCTATGGTCCCCGCTTTGGAGATGACCCCCGCTACATAGAAGATTCTCGAGCCTTCTCTTCCCGCCTTTTCTACACTGAGGACTATACCAAGTACCGCGAGCGAAATGCCCTGTCCAGGACTTACCCATACCCACGTGGAGGAAGCCAGTCCTGGGGAGACTGGCAACCCCTCCCCTATCGCACCCTACAAGTTGCCCCCCTGCCCCCTCCCGGCCCCGGGGCACTGCTATCCTCTTGGCACGGAGGTACTAGCACCAGCCCACCTCGGCTGATCACAGACAGCCGCCACTATTCTCGCTCATGGGACAATATTCTGGCTCCTGGCCCACGCCGGGAGGACCCTCTGTGCAGGGGCCGAAGTTATGAAAATCTGCTGGGTCGAGAGCCTAGGGAGTCCCGAGGCCTCTCCCCCGACGGCCGACGGCCTCCGGTTGTGGTAAATTTGTCCAGCTCTCCCAAACGGTACGCGGCTTTGTCGCTGTCCGAGACGTCCCTGCAGGAAAAAGGTCGGGCTGGGGAAGGCCCGAGCCGCGCCTGGTACGTCACCCCGGAAATCACCATCACTGACAACGACCTTCGGGCTGCAGAGCGTCGGGTCGGGGGCTGGGAGCACCTTGGAGGCCGCCCTCCTCCACCGGCCCCTCGCCCCCCGGCTCGTGACGGCCCGGCCTCAGCTCGGCAGCGCAGCCTGGAGCAGCTGGACGAGCTTATCACCGACCTAGTCATTGACTCCAAGCCCCCCACAGGTTCCACGCCCCCAGGCAGTGACAGTCTGGGCCGCCAGCTGCGCCAACTCCTGAGCGACGGGCAGACCCGAGGGCCACCTGAGCCGGAGCTGGGGCCCGAACCAGAGGCCGAGCCAGAGCCCGGGTCGCCTACCAGCCCGGATGTCCCGCGCCGGGACGAGACGACCGGAGGCTCCCCGGAGCTGAGTGCGGACGAGGACGACCTCATGACGTGCTCCAACGCCAAGTGCCGCCGCACCGAAACGATGTTCAACGCCTGCCTCTACTTCAAGTCATGCCACAGCTGCTACACCTACTACTGCTCGCGCCACTGCCGCCGGGAGGACTGGGACGTGCACAAGGCCAGCTGCGTCTACGGCCGGGTGGGCAGCGTGTGCCGCCACGTGCTGCAATTCTGCCGCGAAAGTCCGCCGGTGCACCGCGCCTTCTCACGAATAGCGCGCGTGGGCTTCCTGTCGCGTGGCCGTGGGGTCCTCTTCCTGGGCTTTCCCAGCCCGGGTTCGGCAGAGAACTTCCTGCAGTTTGGTCTGGAGAGCCTATTGATGTCTCCCACTTATTTGTCCCTGCGCGAGCTGGGCGGCTACGCGGACCCGCTGGGCGGCTATGGACAAGAGCTACAGGCGGCCGGACGCCAGTATGAACCGGCCGAGTGCTTCTTGCTCAACGTGACTGTAGCCGTAGGACCCGACGTGCCAGCACGGCCGTCGCCCAAGAGCCCGGTGCCTACTGTGCGCAAGTTTGCTAAGGTGGCGCTCGCGACTCCCGGGAGCCCAGAGCGACGACGGCGCGCGCCTCGGCGCGAGCCTGAAATGGAAACACTGATCCTGACACCACCGCCCGGCACGGCGGGTCTGGGACAGGAAGGCGAGGCCGGCCGGCGCGCGCGTGAGGTAGCCTTCATCCACATCCAGCGCGAGCTGCGTCTGCGCGGCGTCTTCCTGCGCCACGAGTACCCCCGCATCTATGAGCAGCTCTGCGAGTATGTGGAGGCCAACCGGCGCTTCACTCCCACCACCATCTACCCCACGGACCGCCGCACTGGTCGCCCTTTCATGTGCATGATCATGGCCGCCTCCGAGCCCCGAGCCCTAGATTGGGTGGCCAGTGCCAACCTACTGGATGACATCATGTGATACCCCCTCTACACACTCACACGCGCGCGCACACACACACACACACACACACACACACTTTCTGTCTTTCTCTGTCTCTCTCTGTCTCTGTCTCTCTGTCTCTCTCTTTCTCTGTCTCTCTCTCTCTCTCTCTGTCTCTTTCTCTCATAGGAGCATTAGGTTTTGGATGCGTGTCTCTTAACTGCCTTGGATTCCCAACTGCCATTCTAGATTGGGCCTCGAACCCAGCGACCTCTCCTAACCTACACTCTTTCTCACATCCCGACCAATCCCTGATTGTGGCCCGCCCTCAATTCCCCCTTCTCGCCTTTGGCCCCGCCTCCGGCTGCCTCTTCCCGCCCCCAATTTCACCTCTCCCGGCTGGGGCCTCGCAGCTAACCTCTCCCATTGGCTGTGGCCCACCCCCAACCTCCCATCCCGACGGGACCCTCTCCCACTTCTCTTGGTTTTGCCTCCTTTCCCCACCTCTTCTGCTTAGTTTTCTTGTCAGTTGACCCTCTTTCTACCCTTCTCTGCTTTATAGGTAGATTGATGATGTAGAGGTTGTCCTGGGGCTTGTCTTGCTTTTTCCTTATTTTCGAGGGAAACGTGTTCGTGAGAGTGCAGAGTGTCATTGGTTTGGAGTAATGAGGAGAAAGTACACTGGCCCAGGCCACTGTCTGCACATCATTCTTTCCTACTCCCAGGCCACTTTGTATCCTTTTGCCTTCTCCAATCTTTGTGATCACCACCACTCCTAACAAAAAGAGAAACTGAGTCCCTTGCCTGCGAAGTGAAGGGTCACAGGTCCAGGGTGAGGAATTTGTTCCTCCCCTCATTTTTCCCCATCCCCACCTACAAGTGCTTTTTCATGCTCACTCATCATCCCCGTTCTGAACTTCTTTGTTAACCAAAGCTACAGTTTAGTCACTTTAAATACCCTTATCCTACTCAGGTCATTCCCAAGTAGGATCTGGGGAGGGACTTCCAGTTTCCTTCAAATTGAGAAGATATATACTAAGTTCCTGCCTTTTCTCCTCCCTGCTCTCTACCCCATTCCCTTAGAAAGATAGCCCACCTCAGCTGGACTCCAAAACTGGACTTTCAATCATAAAGAACAGAACTAGGGGAAGGGGTGCAGGGGAAGGATGGTGCTAGGCAGGATGGTAAGGAATCAAGAACTTCGATGTCAGTAGAGGATCTGGATGCACAAGTTTTGTTACTTTAGCTCCCCTTCCCTCCCTTCCCAATCCATTTTACAGAGACACTAGTCTCATAGAAGGGATGTGTGTGTGTGTGTGTGTGTGTGTGTGTGTGTGTGTGTGTGTGTGTGTAATTGGGGGAAGGGGAAAGCAGGGCCTAACCTGGGACTTTTCTCTCTTTGGAGGAAAATGTTGCCAAGTCTGGGGGAGGAGATAAATGTGCCTGTTCTTATGTTTGTGTACACATCTGTAGGTAGGGAGCCTATGCCCCAGGAGAGTGGGCAGGTGTTCACATATTAGATGCCTGTGGTTCAGTATATTGTCACTTACTTGAATTCATGATCTTTGAAAAGAGTTTGGGAGGGAAGAGAGCTGTAAAGACCTCCAACTTTATCATCCAATGATAAGCCATATTCCTGCCCTTAACACCAGTTCCATTCTCTAGCCCCAAGAGAGGATGATGAAGGGAAGACATGGTTATTGATGCCAAGTTGGACACAGGAAATGCTGCTGCCTAAATGGCTGGAGGACAGCAAGCAGGACTTTTCTCTGAGCTTCTGGAATAAGAAATGAGTCCATGTCCTAACTCTCACCTTACCATGTATCAAACATATCTCCTTTGGGCAGAATTAGGGGAAGAAGGTAACATAGTCCCTACAATATTAGGAAGCTCCTAGTCTGATTATGGAGCTAAGATGAGCACATACATAATATTAATATATTTATTAGAATGCATTTATATACCTATATTAGAACCTATAATTTCATCAGTGTGACTTCACAACTGATATAAATCACAATTTCCTTTATACCTTAGTAGTCAGTCTTCAAGAGATGCTGTGACTGAAAAAAATTCACCTTATACTCAACTTCCTGGTGATGAGGCCTTCCAAATTTAGTTAGACTGGTTCTCAGATGACAGATGTATATAGGCCATTGCCAGGCCAAAAGTTGTACAATATGTTAGCACCAGCCAAGGCTTGTATTCTGCTAGCATAACCTTTTTAATATGGGTCATCTGAATGTCGTGATGAGGCAACAAAGGATGACTTTAAAGAATGTATATGTGCATACAAAAATATATGCACAGGCGCATTTGACCAACAAATATAATTAAGCACATACTGTATTCAAGGTGCTGTAGACACAAAGACAGAAAACAAAACAGTGCCTGACCTCAAGGATCTTATATTCTATAGTGGAAGGGGGTGGGGATTGGGAGGGAGACAGGGATAACATGTTCATAAGTAAGATAAAAGGCAGGTAAAGCAAGAAAGGCTTTATTTACCAAAAACGGGGAGTGGGGAACAGTAGCACTTAAGCTGAGGCTTGAAAGAAAGCATTTTGATGAGTGGGATGAGGTGGGAATACTTAACTTTAGCAGAACAGAGATAGTCCAGTTTAGAGTAATTGGGAGGAGAAGAATAGGGGAAGAAGAGGTTCTCAAAGGGAATCAAGGGATGGAGAGATAGGTGCAGGAATTAGAGAAAGGCTGTAGAAAAAAAAAAGAACAAAGTAGGTAAGCCTGAAGTAGTGAGGAGAAGCTGAGAGTAGTGGGAGTGAAAAGAGGACATTGGTCAGGCAGTACACAGTCGTCACTCTCTGGATCTGAACATTCACTCAGAAATGTGTGTTGTAATAAGGTGGAGAAAAGAGGGACATTTCCTGCTATTAATGTTCATGAGACAAGAAGAAAATAGAAAAATCTGTACATAGTAACATAAACGCCAAGGATATATTCAAGTGCTAAGAAAATATCACAAGATCAGTATAGGGTGAGATTAGTCAGCTAATGCTTTCTGGAAGAAATGGAATTTGAGTCGATTTAGACCAAACAAAGGGTCATGGACTGATGAAAAAGAAGAGGAAAGCATTTTAAATCAGGAAACACCAAGAACAAACGCAGAAAACAAAAACAATAAAAAGGGATGTCTAGGTGGCGCAGTGAATAGAGCACCCACCCTGGAGTCAGGAGGACCTGAGTTCAAATCCTGCTTCAGACACTTGACACACTAGCCATGTGACTTTGGGCAAGTCACTTAACCCCAATTTCCCTCCAAAAAGCAAAAAAAAAGAACAAATGCACAGAGATAGAACAGGCCAGAGAGTAAAAGGTGGGGATCAGAAGTGACATTTTAAAGTATTAGAGCTGAAACAGCAAGCTGCTTTGCTACAGTAGAGGGAAAAGTTTATAGAAGGCAATGGAGTGAGGGAAGATGGGGGGGGGGGGGCTTTAAAGTCAATACTGAATATGATATATGAAAGACATAGACAAAGAGACTTTTTCTGTGCCAAGGTCCATATGCCTTCATTTAGATCTTGTTGGGTCCTCTAGAGGGGCCACACCTCTCTGAATCTCAGTTTTCCCATGAGTGACATGGGTCCATGGGTCAGATTAATTCCTGTGTTCCAAAAGATGCAATTAGATTCCTTCACTCTTACTCCCTGGATATCCCAAGTTTCCTCCCCTCCCCTCCCTTCCCCTCAAAGTGGTATCTCTCATTCTTAGGCACACAAACAACAAGATCAATGTGGAGTGAAGAGAACTGTGGCAAGGTCTCCCTTCAGGGCATTTTTCCCCTTCCCAAACATGGTCCCAAGGCTAGGTTCACTCTTATGTGTCCCCATAAATATATCTTCTTCATGTCTGTGTTCGGAGAAGATGGGTCCGGTCCCATCCTCAAATCAGCATTAACTTATCCCTCTCCTTCATAGGGACAGACTGCTTTGGGCCTGAAATTCTCCATCATGGAGACTGCCTCTAGGGGAAGGGTGGGGAGAAAGCTGAATTAGGCATCAGGACCTCCAACACCGGGAGTGGCTTGGAATCCTGTGTGTATTAATGGCTAGGGGATAAATAATGAAGTAGGGCGAACTCTGGGGAACCTGTCTTTAGATACAAGTGCACAGTTAAGACTTCACTCCACTCAGTCTCTTCCCTTTACGCCCCCGGCCGCAACCCTCTCTCCGGCCCCCACCTTCTTCTACGGCTCTATCTAGCTGGGAGAGGGGAGGAAAATTACCCTTCATTCCCACGAATGGTGAGGGAGGAAGGGCACAGAAGAGATTTATGCGTGTATATCCTTCCCAAACCTGGTTCTTTTGCACCATCACGTGTTTGCACGGCGGCTCGCCGCTCCTTCCCCTCCCTGCCACTTTTCCCCATAAATTTAAGTTGCACCAAGGAGCCAGGGGGATGGGCTCACTGGCCCCGCTTCACCACCCCCTTTTTGGCTATAGCCAACCCTCACCTCCCCATACACTCCCTAACACCACGGCATCCCTAAATCCAGCCCAAGCTATATGCTCCGTGCATGGATATTTCGTATCATGCGTGGAATTTTGCGTCCTGTTCATATCCTGGAACGGGGTCCTCTGTGGCCGAGAGGGGGAGAACGGTTCCCTGAGAAAGGAACGATTCTTTCAGAGGTGGTTAGAGTTCCTTCAGATAATCATAAAATAGAACTTGAACGTAACTTGACTGCAGCGTCTTTTTGCTAGGGATGGGAAGGAGGAAACTGGCAGAAGGGGAAACAGAACCCTGGACAGCGGTCCTATCCAATACTCTAGGAGGAGGGATGGGAGGGAGATTTGATGGACTGAGGGAAAGGGAAAGAATATCACAGCTGGAAGAAATCTTGGTAAAATCTTTCCCCTATAGGAAAACTAAGACTCGGAGGAAGTAAAGGGGGAAGGGTCCCCTGAAACTCAGTTGACATCAAGGCTTCTGTTGTGTTTTCTATAAAACTCTACCACAATGTATAGCTATTTATCCACTATCCCACCTGTCTCCACTTATTACACTGTAAGTTCTTTTAGACCAGAAATAGTATCTTATTTCATCTTTGTATTCATATAGTGTTTGTTCCATTGACCCCATTTCCCACAGCCACTCACAGATACATCATGGAAAGAGCAGTGGAGTTGGGGCTAAAGAACCTAGGTTCAAAATCTGACCCTAATAGTTATTACCTTTAGCAAATCTTTTTCTGTTCTAGGCCTCAATTTCCTTAAAATAAGAAGTTGGATTAGATGGTCTTTAAGGTCTTTTCCACCTCCAACTCCTATTGACTAATGACTCCATCTATCCATACAGACCTGTCTAATACCTTCTTAAAACTTTTCATTGATTCCCTGATTTTTTTTAAATCAAATAAAACCAAAATTCCTCAATCTAGCATTTACACAATCTGACCCCAATCTGACCTTTCCCTCCAGCCTTTTGTGGTGAGAAAATTTAGTAAAGATAAACTGAGGTACATACTCTGAGCAAAATTAGTTTATTAGCAGCGATTTGTATAACTATCAACAAAGCAGGTCAGACTGGCCACCTCAGTAAGGCTAGCAACCCCAATGAGAAGGGGTGACCCTCTCTCTTGACATACAGGAAAGGAGGGGGTCTGAGTGGTTATGGAACACTGCAATCGGCTACACTTGGAAAAGTGGATTGGCATTAAGGAATGGCTAGCCATGCCTTTTTTTGAAAATTAAGTAATGCTAATTGTTTTATGGGACTCTTGTAATCTTTGTTAGGGGACCATACCGTCCCCTTGAGAGAGATCAAACCTCCCCTAATTGCACAAAAACAGACCAGGACATATGACATCTTTTGGGGAGTGGCACCAGGTTAAGCTGGTTGGGGCTTACAGACAAGATGTCTCAGGGACTAAAATATGATAACAACATTCCCTTTCAACCATGCCTTTAAACTAACTCAAAGGGAAAACTGCATTCCTGAGCAAGATGAGTCCAGGCAGATACTAAGTCAATTATAAAAATCAATTACACTGTAAAATCAATATAGTATAAATCAGAGGTAATGTTAATTTTTATCTTTTCACACTTTAAGCTCCAACCAAAATGTACCTCACGGCTTCTGTAGCATCCCTCAGCTCACAGACCACCTCCCTTCGGAGGTCTTCCCAGATACTACTCTCCTTCCAACGATTTATCCTCTCCAAACAAGGGGGCTCTCTTAATTCTACCTCCTACTGTATATTGATGTCCCAATCTTGTGCTCCCTCCCAAAACTGAAAGCTCTCCCAGGGAGCTGAATTTGGAGTCAGCCATGAGTTACTCTGACATCAGGCTGATGTAAGTGGCTCTGGCACGTAGTACTTGGCCGAACTTGAGTAAGACATTTTTATAAACTGGGTCTTCTCTGTCCGCCTTCACCCAGAGCTTAAGGGCTGGAACACAGCAGGGACTCGGGCAATACTGGTCAAGGAATGAATTGAATAAGTATCTCTTGTGTGTAATGTGACAGACTTTCTCCATAAACCTAAAAACACTCCTCCTACACAGTTCCCCCGAAACCCTCGAATCCTCCTTAATTTCATTCATGCAGGGTCTTCCATCCAAAGCAAAGAAATTCTCCGTTTTCGGGTAGAGAAAATGAATCGCCTTTCCCCTTCCGTAGTTGAACCCTACCCTTAACGAAAACAACCGCAGTCCATGACCACCTAAATTCTGACTGGCCAATCCTGTAGCTTTTACGATTCGATCCGTTGGTCGCACGGCGAGTGAAGGAACTCAAGATAGCATGATTGGCCACCATGCAGTTTGCACCCGCCCTCTACGCGCTGATCAAGGGAAGAGGGAAAAGTGTGTTGGGCATTGGTGGGAGGGGCCGGTTTGTGAGTGGGGGAAAGATGGCGGAGGCCGACCTAGCTCAGATCCCGGATGTGGACATCGATCCTGACGGTGTCTTCAAGTACGTGCTGATCCGAGTACATTCTGTGCGGGAAGGCCAGGACTGCCCAAGCAAAGAGATCGTGCGCGGCTACAAGTGGGCCGAGTACCATGGTGAGAAAGGACTAGACGCGGCCATGGGAGCGGAACTTGGACTGGGGGGGGGGGGGGGGAGAAGGAAGGGGCGGGACCTAGGGAAGAGGGAACGAGTCCATAGGCTGGGCCCAGTGGGAGGGGCGGGGCCCCCGAGTAAAAGGTCAGGACTGAACCCCACGTGGACCCGAGGGCAGCTTACCCAGGCGACAATAAAACCCTCTTTTTGTGGCGGTGGATTCCCTCATTTGGCACCTTCCAGCGGCCAGATGCGTCAGTTCCTGTGCCTCCCACTGCCCACAGGAGGCTGTGCAGTTGTTTTAATCTCAGTAACTACTGTGGTACAGTGGAAAGAGCATTGGATTTGAAGTTTGAGTGCCTGAGTTCAAATCCGTGCTCTGACACTTAACCGTCCCGACCCTGGCCGGTCTCTTAACCTCGATGGCCCTTATTTTCCTCATTTGTAAAATGGAGGCATTGGACTGGACAATCCCCGATACCCCTTCCAGCTTTCCTGCTGCCTTGGGTGCAAGGGCAGGAGCGTCCTCATCTTGGTGGGCATGGAAGAGGAAGAACACCTCCAAGTAGAAGTCAGGAGGCCGAGGCGCTCATCACAGCCCTGCCACTTACTAGGTGTGACTTTGGGAAAGTCATTTCCTATCAATGAACCTCAGTTTCTTCTTTTGTAAAATAGAGGTCATTATCCCTGTCCTGTCTTCCTCATTGTTAAGAAGCTTAAATGAGAGGTAGTACAGAATCATGGAAAGAGCATTAAATTTGGGTTCAGAACTGTATTCAGATGTTGGCTCAGCTACTTTTTAACATCTGTGCTTTGGGCAAGCCATTGAACCAGTTTCCTCATTTATAATGAGAAGATTAGTTTAGATGAGCTCTTAAATTGCCTTCCAACCCCAAATCTATATAAGTCTACGATGATGGCTCACGTTTATATAATTTTTCTAAGATTTGCTAGGTTGTATATACAGTATCTCATTTGTTTCTCAAACTAACCCAGTGAGTTGTTATTCTCATTTTACAGATTGGAAAACTGAGGCTTTGAGGTTAATGACTTTCCCAGGTAACAGCTAGTAAATCTAAGCTTGGATTCAAACTCATATTCTGGTCCAAAACTGATGAATATAAGTTAACAGCATTTTATAAACTGTAAAGTGCTATTCACACAAAAGGATTGGATTTAGATCCTCTTTAAAGTTCGAAGAACTTTACAACTTTTTTGTAGTTCGAAGAACAAGTAAGAGGTTCTTATAATCATTATCCCTGACATGGAAGGGACTGTTATTCTACAGAACAAATAGGCCCCTTCAGAACTCACTACTATTTTCTTTAGAAATTGATTTGGGGAGAGGCTAGGTGGCGCAGTGAGTAGAGTGCCGGCCCTGGAGTCAGAAGGACCTGAGTTCGGATCCGGCCTCAGACACTTAATGCACACACAAACAAAAAAAAAACCTAGCCATGTGACCTTGGGCAAGTTACTTAACCCCAATTGCCCTCCAGAAAAAAAGCAAAAAAAAAAATTGATTTGGATACTACAATAAAAATAATATTCAATAAAGAGCCATGGAAATATAGATTGAAAATTAATTGGAACAATCCTAAAGAATGAATGGGTCAAAGAACAAATTACAAAAACAATAAATAATTTCATTAAAGAGAATGACAACAGTGAAACAATATATCAGAACTTATGGGATGCAGCCAAAGCAGTAGTTAGGGGTAACTTTCTATTTCTAAACACTTAACATCAGTAAAATAGAGAATGAGCAGATTAATGAATTAGGCATGTAGTTTAAAAAAAAAATAAAGAAAGAACAAATTAAAAATCCCCAATTAAACACCAAATTTGAAATCCTAAAAATCAAAGGAGAGATAATAAAATTGAAAGTAAGAAAACTATTGAAACAATAAATAAAACTAGGAACGGGTTTAATGGGGAGGAGGGAGAGAAGCAATAAAATAGATAAACTATTTTTGCTAATTTGATTTAAAAAAATAAGAAATCCAAATTACCAATATCACAAATAAAAAGGGTGAATACACCACTTTGAAAAGGAAATTAAAGAAATTTTTAGGAGCTATTTTGCCTAATTATATGCCAGTAAATCTGACAATCTAAGTGAAATGAATGAATATTTACAAATATAGGAGTTACCAGATTAACAGAAGAGGAAATAGAGTACTTAACTCTGTCAGAAAAAAAAAAAGTTGAAACAAGCCATCAATAAACTCCCTAAGAAAAACCATCCAGAGCCAAATGGATTCACAAGTGAATTCTACCAAACATTTAAAGAACATGAAATCCATTACTATATAAACCATTTGAAAAAAAGTCAAAGAACAAGTTCTACCAAATTCCTTTTATGACACAAATATAGTGCTGATACCTAAACCAGGAAGAGTGAAAACAGGAAAAGAAAACTATAGACCAATTTCCCAAATGAATATTGATGAAAAAATTTTAAATAAAATACTAGCAATATATCACAAGGGTCATACACTATGGCCAGGTGGGATTTATACCAGGAATGCAGACTGGTTCTGTATTAGGAAAAGTATCAGCATAATTGACCACATAAATAACTTAACCAACAAACATCATACGATTATCTCAATAGATGCAGAAAAAGCTTTTGACAAAATGCAACACCCATTCCTATTATAAACTCTAGAACACATGAATAAATGGAGTTTTCCTTAAAATGATAAGGATTATTTAAAACCAACAGCAAGTGTTATCTGTAACAGGAATAAGCTAGAAACATTCCCAAAAAGGTAGGGGTGAAGCAAAGATGCCCATTATCTCCACTGTTATTCAGTATTGTAATAGAAATGTTAACTATAGCAATAAGAAAAGAAAAATAAACTGAAGGAATTAGAATAGGCAATGAGGAAACAAAACTATCACTCCTTGCAGCTATGATGATATACTTAGAGAATCAATCAAAACACTAATTGAAATAATTAACAACTTCAGCAAAGTTGCAGCATATAAAATAAGCCCACAAAAATCATCAGCATTTCTATTTATTACCAACAAAGTCCATCAGCAAGAGATAGAAAGAGAAATTCCATTTAAAATGACTGTAGACAATATAAAATACTTGGGAGGCTACCTTCCAACACAAACCCAGGAACTCTATGAACACCGTTATAAAATACTTTTCACACAAATAAAGTCAGATCTAAACAATTGGGAAAATATTCATTGTTCATGGGTAGGCCCAGCCAAAATAATAAAAATTACTGTTCTACCCAAATTAATATACTTATTCCATGCCATAGCAATCAAACTACCAAAAAACTTCAATAGAAATAGGAGAAATAATAAAATTCACCTGGAAGAACAAAAGGTCAAGAATATCAAGGGAATTGATGGAAAAAAAAAATTCGAAGGAAGGTGGCCTAGCCTTACCATTTCTCAAACTGTATTACAAAATGGCAGTCATTAAAATAATCTGGTACTGACTAAGAAATAGAGTGGGGGATCAGTGGAATAGATTAGGTAAACAAGACACAGTAATATATGACCATAGTAATCTAGTTTTGATAAACCCAAAGATCCAAGCTTTTGGGAGAACTTGATATCTGACAAAACTCCTGGGAAAATCGTTTGACAGAAAGTAGGTATTGATCAGCAGCTCAAGATAAAGTAAAAATGGGTACATGATTTAGATATAAAGGGTGATACTATAAACAGATTAGAGGAGCATGGGATAGTTTACCTATCAGATTTTGGATAAGGGAAGAATTTATGACCATATGAGATACAGAGCATTACAGGTTGTAAAGTGCATAACTTTGATGACATTACATTAGAAAGGTTTTGTAAAGACAAAAGCAGTACATCCAAGATTAGAAGGAAGGCAGAAAGTGGAAGGGGGTGAGGATAGTTTATAGCAAGTGTCTCTGATAAAGGCCTCATTTCCCAACCAAATTTATAAGAATATAAGTCATTCTCCAATTGATAAATGGTCACAGGATATGAACAAGCAATTTTCAGATAAAGAAATCAAACTATAGTCTTATGAAAAATGCTCCAAATCACTACTGATTAGAGAAATTAAAATTAAAACAACTCTTGAGATATCACTTCACACCTATCAGATTGGCTAATATGACAGAAAAGGAAAATGATAAATGTTGGAGGGGATGTGGGAAAATTGGGACACTAATATACCATTGTTGGAGTTGAGAACTGACCCAGACATTCTGGAAAACAGTTTGGAACTATGCCCAAAAGGTAAAAAAAACTGTGCATACCTTTTGACCCAGCAATACCACTCCTAAGTATCCCAGAGATTTAAAAGGGGTGATGAGGGTGAAGGACCTCATTATACAAAGATATTTAAAGCAGTTCTTCTTGTGGTGGCAAAGAATTGGAAGTTGAAGGGATGTCTGTCATTTGGAGAATGACTAAACAAGTTGTGGTATATGATTATGATAGAATACTATTGTGCTATGAGAAATGATGAGCAGAAGGCTTTCAGAAAAACCTGGAAAGACTTATATGAACTGATGCAAAGTGAAGTGAACAGAACCAGGAAAACATTGTACACAGGCAACATTGTATGATGATCAACTGTAAATGACTTGGCTGTTCTCCAAAATACAAAGATATAAGACAATTCTGAAGGACCTATGATGAAAAATGCTATCTGCCTCCAGAGAAAGAACTGATAGAATCTGAATGCAGATCCTCGTATACTAGGTTGTTGTTTTTTTTAAAACTCTCTTTGTTTTTCTTGTTTTGTTTTATCTGCGTTCTTTTTCACAGCATAACTAATATGGAAATATGTTTTGCATGACTGTGTATGTATAACCTTTATCAGATTGCTTACCTTCTCGGTGAGGGGTAAGGAGATTGAAGGTGGGAGATAATTTGTAACGCAAGTTTGTAAAAATGAAGGTTAAAAATTGTTTTTACATGTAATTGGAAAAACATAAAATATTAAAGCAAAAAAAAAAAGACATATAAAGAAATTGATTTGAAACCCTTGGGGTCAGGGCAGGGCTAAATGGATCTGTGGTAACATCGAGATGAAGGCTGTCTTTGTGATATCACAGTGTTCCCTTTTCTGCAGCTGATATCTATGATAAAGTGTCAGAGGAAATCCAGAAGAAGGGCTTTGACTGTGAGTGTCTAGGTGGCGGCCGAATCTCCCACCAAAGCCAAGACAAGAAGATTCATGTGTATGGCTACTCCATGGTGAGCTCTACCTGGAATTATTTTTGCATGGAGATAACTGTTGTTCCCTTTCTTTAGCTAGAGCCTATATCTCTGACCCTGGCTTGCTGCCTTATAGATAAATTGCTTCATTCAGTAAACATTTAATTAAGTGCCTAGTATGTGCAGAGCACTGGGAGTTGCTAGGGGACATATAATATATTATGCTACTCTGCTTGGGGCTTAGAGTTCAGTAGAAGGATGATTCAAACACAGATAGTTATAATATACACTATTACATGATTAGTGTATTAAGCAGTGACAAAATATATTGCTGTGTGAGATCTGAGAGTTAGTGTGGTATAGAATGAATCAAGGTGACCTCTAAGTAGGGAAGACCAAGTCACTTCTCAGTCAGTCAATTAGTCAATAAACATTTATTAAACATGCCCACAGGTGTCTCTCTCAAAGTGCTGATCTGCACAGGTACAAGTTTTCAACAGGATTTACCTAACCTGATGAAATTACAAGTCTAATAAAAAAAATGTGAAGTCTGTCTAAAGGGGAAATTCTTATTGTTCTTACTAAATATGTCATTGGCTAGAGAATGTGGATGGCTCAGGAAACCCTTCCCCATTCTTGGAACCATAACTCAAAGGCCACATGACTCCAAGCAACCTTTCACAAGGTCATCAAGTATATGAAACAAGGTCCAACTACAAAAAGGCACTATGATGTGGAAAGGAAAAACATTGTTCTCAGACCTGACCTGAGAACTCTCACATTTATGCACATCAGGTATTTGTTCCTCTTGGATTAGAAGAGCAGGGCAAGGCTTCAACTTTCAGCTAAGTGCCAGTCTACACTAGGGGATCCATTATCTCTTTAAGGATTGAGCCTGCCCTTAACTGGGTCACTGGCTCTGTGGTGGTAATTAGGACTTCTGTGTCTGAGTCTCCCCTGATCTCTGCAAAGAGGCCATAGTACCTGGCAGCTGGTGAGATATCATGCCCCTGAGAAACTGAAGCTTCATTTGTCCACTAACCTTCTTTTGTTTCCTTTCTCTTTCTCCAGGATTAAGAAATAATAACAATTAACACTTATATAGCACTTTAAGTTCTTCAAAGCTCTTTATATAAATTTTCAAAGCTCTTTATATAAATTATTTCATTTTTAACAGGGTGCCCCTCTAGTCAGATTCTAAGGTCCACTGGCTCTACTGGCCCATCCCTTTTCTATCTGTCTCTTAAGCAGCAAAAGCTGTTCCCTACTGGTACCTAGAATACCCTGACCTTAGAGCAACAAGATCATGTTGCTGTCCTGGCTCATAACATTCAGAGCCTTAGAACTAACTCTGATACAGTGCTGAATTTTGCATTGTAGGACCTGAGGTTCATATCCTGGCTTTTTGATTTACCATCTGTGTGATATTGGGCAAGTCACTTAGCTTTTTTGGCCTTATTTCTAGAATTTTGATAGTTCTGAAACCCAAGAAACTTGGAAACAGGGATTTCTTTCCCTCCTATAGGCCTCAGTTAGTCCCCATATCCCTTATGAGGATATATGAGGGAAAAAGCACTGACAAGCAGGACAGTTTTGAAAGTAACATGTGGAATTTATTATATATATTTTTTGAAAAACAAATAATAGAAATTCACAGTTTCACATTCAATCTTTTTATGTTCTGCCATGTATATGTATATGGATATTTCCTTTCTTTGGTATTAGAGTTCAGAATAAAAAAAATAAGCTTTAAATGAAAAATAAAAGGAATTAGACTGAGGGTTATAAACTCTCAGGTCCCTTCTTTCTCTAAATCTGTGGTCCTGTTTCCCTATTGAGAAAGCAAAATATGTGTGGGATGGGGAGAAAGTGGGAGGGAAAAGAAGAGGGAAAGTGTATGAAAAGGTCTGAAGGCTGAGTCCCCAAGCTTGAGGTGAAAGACTAGTTCTGTACCCTAGAGCTAGGAGTAGATTTGGAAATTTACCATCAACTCTCTCAAAGTGTGCTCTAAGGTAGTCATGGGATGTATGGGGCATCATGGTAGATGAGGGTAAGGGCTCTGGGACAGAGGAACTGGGATCCCTGAGAGACTTAAGATTCTGACAGTATTGTCTCCTTTCTGTAGGGTTTTGGACGTGCTCAGCATTCTCTCTCGACGGAAAAAATCAAAGCTCACTACCCCAACTATGAAGTCACCTGGGCTGACGATGGTTACTGATGGGGCCTGGGTTGCTGCCTGCCTAGGCTGTCAAACCTGTCCTTGAACTATTAACCCCCTACATTTTTGTTGTGTTGTGTTAAGAGGGCACATTGGTGATACCCTGGTATTTTCGTCCTATTGTGCCTTCCAGTGCTGTGGTGCCTAGCTGGGTCCCAAGCAGTATTCAGGCACAGAGCCCCCAACTGGAATTAAAAGTGCTGGGCCTTATGTGTGTGTCAGGCCTTCACTCATCTTCATTGCCCAACATGTATTAAGCACCTGCTGTGTGCAAAGCATTGTTCTGGGTGCTGAGATGACAAAGACAAAAATAAAATTCACCTTAAGGATTTGACATTCTGTTGAGAGAGTATACTCAACATATATAGAAATAGTAGATAAAAAGAAATGATTAGAGAGGGCTGATAACTGGACCAGACTGGGGAAGAGAATCAGGAAATACCTCATTTAGGGGAGAGTATGTCTGGGGAGCTCCTTTATGATGTTATGGCCGTAAAAGACCAGAAGGGTTGAGAGCTGGAACCAGTATCTGGGCTTAGCCTCCAAGAGGTAGCCCTGTATGCCAGATATTCTCCCTACCCTTGGAAAAGCCCCTCCCCCAGGCTCATAATCTGACTTCCTGCTGAACCAGGCCAGTCCCAGGCTGGGTTGGGTTGGGTTTGTTTCCTCATCCCTGACTGAACCAGTCTAATGACCAGGAAGAAGGTTCCTTTGCCCATTTTTGAGGGATACAGCGAAGAATGTCTCTAGTATTAATGCATTGTCATCTTCGTTCTTGCTATACCAAGTACCAGAGAACTTGCTGTTGCCTTTTCCATGGGCTCCTAGCCTCCTGTCCCACAAAGGAGCTAGCCAGAGGTCAGCATGGTGTGAGCTGGCTCATCCTGAGGCTGAAGGGCAGGAGAATCCCAGTTTAGCCCCTTTAAGGCCTGATAAGGAGAAGAAGGGGAACAACTGAAACAGCATCTCCCCCAGCCCCCTGTGCCTACTCCCAAGAGCTCTGCCCCAGTTTATGGCCTGATTGCCTCTGCTTGAGGCCACTATCCTCAAGGACATCTTGAGAAGGGGCCCCAGCAGGACCTTGCGTAATTGAGACCCAGGTTCTGCCTTTGCTTGCTCACGCTCCACCCAACTCAGTAGCCATGACCCTAAGTGTTCCATTTACCTGGATCTGTCTATACACAACAGCTTTTGGTAATTCCAAAACCCAGGAGACTTGGAAACAGGGATTTCTTTCCCTCCTGTGGGCCTCAATTAGTCCTCATATCCTTTAATAATGGAAACTAAAATGAGGTTCAGGCCACCTGGGTAAAAACAGCCCGTATTTATTTTTAATGTTTTATCATGCTTTTTTGTTTTTATACCAGTTATTTCCTGATATCCATCACTGATCCTGAAACCCTCCCTTGTAACAAAGACAGTTAAGCTGGACCAATGCAGTGACATCTGGGAAATTATGCCACATTCTGTACCTGTAGTTCCCTACCTTCATCTAGAGTAGGGAATTATGTTTTTTCATCTGTTCTTCAGGACAGATTTTAGCCAATGTAATTAATCCACATACACTACTTTTAAATATAGTCACTGCTCATATGATTCTCCTGGTTCTAAATCTAACCATATTTTTTTGAAGTCCTCAAATTTATGGTTTCTCATGGCACAATAATACCCTATTATATTCATATACTAGTTTATCCCAGCCCCTTCCCATTCAGGGGCACTCACTTTGTTTCCAGTTTTTTCTACCAAAAAGTACTGGTATGGGTATTTAGGTGTATATGTAGGACTTTTCTGCCTTGGACCTCCTTGGGGTACAATGCCCAGTAATGGGATCAATGACTTTTCTCATATAATGCCAAACTTTTCTAGAATTGAACAGATTTACAGTTATAAACATGTGCTCAAGAGATATAAACAATTCTTAAAAGAACTGATGTCAACAGACCATATGAAGAAATACTCCAATTTTAATAATATTTGTAATATAGGTTAAAACAACTACAAGACCACACCTCATACCTTATATTAGAGTGTAAATGATGACCAAAAAAACAAAAATAGTACAGGATGACAAGGCTATAAAAAGATGGGTATGCTATTTTTTAGCTAGTAGAGCTGTGTCTAATTTTTATAAGCTAGACAAATACGCCTTTTTAATGAGTTGGAAAAGTCCCAGGTAGCATGAGAGCAGAGGCATAATCTACTTGGGAGTCTTTTAGAATAATAAAATCATAGTAGGCCAGGGTCTGGCACTCCAGAGAGGAGAAGTAAAGTCCTAGGTGATGCTGGGCTGACAAAACCTAGACTAGAAACCAGATTTTCTGTTTTCAAGCTGTTCTCCCCCGACTCATACCTCCTCCTGCTACCTAAATGCATGCAAAGAAAAAGGACATTACTTGCCACTTGTTCATCTTGCATGAGGTGATCAAGTGCTTTCAGGACAGTGGATTTGGCCAGAGCCAGTTAACGAAGGGCAAGAGTGGGCAGAGCCCATTTCCCCCATACCAAGACAGCCCACTAGCAGGGGAGTCAGCAATTGCTCCATCAACCCCCACTTGTGCCCCAGTGACTTCCTTTCACTCTTCTAATTGATAGCAAACTCCTCTCCCAGCTCCCTTAGCTCAGCCCACAATCTCTATTTAGCCCACTCCTGCTTCAAGCCACAAAGGCTTTTCTGGCCCTGCTTGGGGCACTGCTGCTCATCCCTTCCTACCTAACCCTGTTGGACATAAGAGGCCTGTAATCCAACAAATATCCATCAGTGCTGTCCTCTGACTTCAGCTCCTGCCCAGCTCTCTGGTGAAAAAGGTTGCCTTTCAACTTAAGTTTCTTGCTGTCTTTGAGGGTCTGACCTCTAGCATCTTTCCCAAAGTTGGTTGGTTGTTCATGGTCTTACAACAATGGGCCCTAAGGGCAGAGCCAAGCTTGTCTTTTTCCCCTTCTAGGCAGAGTACCATTGATTACACACCTGAAGATGGGGCCCCACATTCCTTACTAACCTCAGTCCTCTTTTCCTCTCCATCAGGGAAGCACTTAGCCCTGGCTTCTCTTTTTTAAGTCAGTCACCAGAATACCCAGTGCACCCTTCTGACTGGCCTACATTGGGGTGGGTGGCAGGCAAATAGGCTAAGATATTTCTGGAAATTTGTAGCCTGACATGTGGGGTCCAGGGATCAATGCAAGCTCAGGCTTAAGTGACCCACCTATCCCCACATCTCGTGGGGCCCAAGGGGCACATCCCTCCCCTTCCTGGAATGCATTTTATAGCCAGATGTTCAGCATTGTCAGCGTTGGCTTGAGGGCTGGGGAGGAGGGGAAGGGGGGGATGTAGGGAGTCCTAGGAAATGCTGCTTCCCTGGGATCAGCACTGTGTAGCAACAGTAAGCTGATAACTGGGGCAAAGTCCCCCCACTTGGGCTTTCCAAGTTCTACCTGCTCCCTGATCATTGCACAGCCTGTCCTTCCTGACTTCTCATCTGCTCTCTCTCCTCCTCTGCCCCCATTCCTCTTCACACAGCACCCCTCCTCTCTACTCTGCCACCCACCCTCCCCTAGACAATTTCTCCTGTCCCAGAGACAATGTACCTGCTCCTCTTCCTCCTCTTCCTGGCCCCTTCTTCAGGTGAGTTGTCAGGGGAGTCAGTTCCTTGCTGTAAAATTGAGGCGGGGGAGACAGGGGAGAGATGTAGATACTTCCAAGAGGAGCTATGAAGGCAGTTCTCCACCCAGGACCCTGACTAGGCTTTTGGGAGCTTTTAGGTGTCCCTTGACTGGAAGGGTGGGAAAGGGAGCTGGAGCCAGATCTTTTAAGAGTGCCTGCTATTCCTCTGCCCTCTGGCTCCCAGTCAGCAGATAGAACACCTAGGGAAGCTAAAGGGAGCTCTGCACAGCCAGAGGGAGAGAGGATCCTGGGGGCACCTCACTTCCATTACTCTCCAAAATGCTCAAAGTCTCAGGATCCCCTCCTGAGGAAGAGGGCTTTATTTGGACTTTATGAGAATGTCCCCTGGCTGGGGAAGATGCCATCCTTTGTTTATCTGCTTTCTTGAGTAAATCCTATCAGGCATGGGACTTAGATTTGTAGTCACTCCTTGTGAATAATTCACATGACTCTTTTTCCTTGCCCTTGTAATATTCAGAGACCTTACCTAGGTTCTCTCCCTACCTGGTTTGAATTCCCAGGAACATGTGCTTGAACCCCTCCTTGTAGGAGGTACTCCCTAATGCTGAGGTCTTGGAGAGGCAGAATTCCTGGCTCCTGTTCTCAGTCCTCTCCTGGGGTCCAAGAAGAGCTCATTCCTTGTTCCATGTCTCAGTTTCCCCCTGAAGATAAGCCTTTGGTACACCAAACCATTTTTATAGGCTGGAAAAATCTACCCTTTCAATGTACCTTTCTTTATTTTCCCTAGGGCTCGAGTTGCCCTTAGGGGAACCTTTACAGTGAATAGGTCCCAAACCTGGAAGGGCATCATGTAAACTTCCCTCAAGAGAGATCCTCATCCCAGAATATATATACCTCCTGCCTCTACCCCTCATCCCAGTTTCAAAGGAGGGAAGGATAATAATGGGAGAAAGGTAGAGGGGAATCTATCACCATCCCCCAGCCCTCTCTCCTCCCACTCATTCACTTGTTCAATCTGTACTAGCAAGTTACTATGTGAACCCCAGGAAGACCATCTGCAATTTCGTGTGTGACTTATGGGACTGCTCAGATGAAAACCAGTGTGGTGAGAGATATTGCCAATGCCCCTTCTACCCCCTTTGCAGAGGAGGCAACAACCTGAAGGACCCTGCCAGGTCAAATTCAGTTGTTCTCCCCATCCCAGCCCTTCCTCAACCCCTACCGGGACCTCTGTCTCCAGGGGAAGACATGGTATGAAGTAGGACATATGAGAGGACCCCAGAGGGATCACTGCTCTTGCACTAGGGGAAGGACAAAGAACAGGTTCTGTGGCTGTAGCTTCCCACCCCACTATAATTGTGGTCCTAAGTGGAAGCTAAGGGGACATCACTCTCCCATAGCATCCTATTGGACACCTCTGAGCCTGCCATTGGGGGGAAAGTAATAATAGTCACTGCCACTCCCTGTCCTAAGGCTGGAGAGTATGATTTGACATAACTTCCTGGGCATCCCAAGGTTACCACCAAGAGTCTCCTTCCCTGAATGCCCCTTTCACCTGTGACTTTGAGCAAGATACCTGTGGCTGGCAGGACATCAGTACTTCTGGCTACCGCTGGCTCCGGGACCAGGCAGGGTCAGCCTTCAGGAATCCAGAGCTCCATTCAGACCACACATTGGGCACTGACCTGGGTGAGACAATAAGTATTTCTGTCCCATCCTTGAGATTCTCTACTGGCTTCCCTGAGACCACATCCTTTTCCGAAAGGCCTTCATCCTCTCTCCCGAATCTGATTCTCTTTGCAGGTTGGTATATGGCTGTAGGCACCCACCAAGGAAAGGAACCAGCCACAGCTGCTCTGCGCTCCCCTGTCCTCCATGAGACAGCCCCCACCTGTGAAATAAGGCTCTGGTACCATGGAAATATCCAAGGTAGGAGGCCACCAACTTTCCCCAACCACCAACTTTGCTTCTCGCCCAAGAATCCTCTAAGGCTTCCTTGCCTTGGTTACCCCTTCATACAACACTATACCCTAATCCTAGGTTGGAGGAAGAGTTCCAAGGAATGGGAGTTCCAGGGAAAGTTTTGGAGGGTGTTGGGAAGTTCCAGGTAGAGAGGACTCCTTGGAGAAAAGACCTTCCAAGGGAAAGATTAGGAAAACTTGAATGAATTGTCTGGGAATCCTTAGAAATGAACTCATTTTTTCAATAAACACATTTACTGATGCTCACTGGGGGTGCTAGACAGAGATAAATAGATTATACCCAGTTCATGGCCTCAGGAAGCTCACTGTCTAAGAGAATTGGAAGCGCACTGGATACAGAAATGTGATTTGCTTGGTCATGCGTATTTGTTATGAGGAGGGGAGGCAGGAGAGAGAGAAAATAGTTTTGTTAATTGAAAAAAAAAATAACTTAAAAGGGAAAAAAAGGCATTAGAGAATGGAGCTTTGGGTGAGATATGTTTGTCTTTGAGGAATCTAGAGAAGCCTCGGGGCCCCAACAGAAATTTGGGAGGTGTCCCTAAGCCCAGCCTTTGCCCTTATAGATGTGGCCGAACTTCGGATGGAGCTAACTCACAACTCAGAGACGCTCGTGTTGTGGCAAAGCTTAGGGCAATTAGGAGGAAGCGGATGGCAAGAACTGGTAGTGGCCACAGGTCGTGTTCAGGGAGATTTCTGGGTAAGCTGTGGTCCAGAGAGAAGGGCTCTGATACAAGGAGGGAGTCTGGGGGGTTGACCTTGTAGAGCAATCCCACACAGGCCTGGCCAGAACAGGAACTGACCTTCCCCCTGCCCTGTCTCCCTAGGTCACCATCTCTGCCACACGTAATGCCACACATAGGGGGGCTGTGGCCCTGGATGACATGGAATTCTGGAACTGCGGTCTCCCTTGTAAAATCCTCTGTTCCTCCCCTCTTCTCCCTAAGGCCTTATCCCATTTCCTCCATCCCTAAACCAGCAGCCTCCCTCTGGAAAGGGGTACATACACCACAAGGGGTGGGATCTCAGGCCTGCCCACCTTCCCACAATGTGACTTTAGATCATGCTTAGAATCCACAGGGATTCCTGGGCAACCTTCTCTCCCTTAAGTGATTTTTCCCGATCCATCTCCCTCCTTGCCTCTGGATCTGGGACCATCGAACTAACCTTCTCTTCCTCTGCTCAGCCCCTCAGAACAGCTGTACTAAATACCAACAACACTGTAACAATTATGCCTGTGTGTCATTGACTGAGCTGTGCGATGGGGAAGACAACTGTGGGGATGCATCTGATGAGGACTGCAGTAAGGGTGACAATGGGAAGGGGATGGTGTGGCCAGCTGGGGGAGGGACAGTGGGTGAGAGGAGAGGGATGCTCCCTGAGTCCTTCCTTCCCATCTGCAGTAGGCCATAAAGTGACAGACTTTGAAAATGGTCTGGGTGAGTGGACAAACAGGACAGGGTGGGTGATAACCCAAGGTTCTGAAGCCTCTGTAGCCTCAGCTGCGCCGATCCGGGACCACAGCAAGAACAGTGCGTACGGTAAGACTGGGAGCAGAGGTGGCTGGAGGCAGCTTGAGCACACTCTCCAGGGGCTGTCTCCAGGGAAGGGAGCCCCAGCCTCCAGCACTGGCCTCCACCTTTCCTAACCCTGCCAGATCTTCTCTGGCTTTCATTACCCCCCGGAAACCTCATAACTCCCTCTCCACTCTTTCATGCCCCTGCTCCAGGCTCTTTCCTACTCTCCAAGGCTGATCAAGGAACTCCGGCTGTCCTGGTTAGCCCAACGTTCCATCCTTCAAGTACCAACAGTTGTTTGGTAAATCAGCCAGTGCCAGGGAGGGAACACCCGAATGAGGGGGATGCTGTGGGAGAAGGTGATGTGGGATGAAGGTGAAGGGAGATGGGGATAGCTATTATCTGGTCCCAGTGCTAGAGACCCCGTGTCCACCTAGACCCTTCGTCAAGGTCAGGCAGGAGAGGGCAGGCACCCTCTCCCCAGACTGATTTCCATCTTCATTCTCCCCTCCCCAGCTCACATTCTATTACTACCTGCATGGCTCTGAGACTGGAAGCCTACAAGTGTTCCTGGAGAGCCAGGACCCTACCTCACCCCAGATAGATACCATACGGACTCGCCAAGGGGAGTTAGGGGCTGCCTGGGTCCGGGACAAGGTCACCATCTACAGCAAGCATCCCTTTCAGGTAAAGTGGAGTCATGGCCTTGGGTGTTGTGTAGAAGACAGGTCTAAGGGCATGAAGAATTCTGGTCTTGGATATAATATCAAATGTCTGATTCAACAATTAATTCAATCCACTCACTTTTTATAAGTCTTTGTTAAGGACAGATTTCTGAAGCACCAACACACTTCACCTCAGATATCTGTGGCAGGGAGGGGAAACCTGGTGTTTCCTAGAGCAGATCAGCTTTGGGACATGCAGTTTAGGGAACATGGCCAGATATTTCCCTAAAGACTGGACATACAAGCAGCCCCTGCTCTCTGAAGATTCCTACTTTTAGATCTATCCTTAGACCCTGGTGACAGAAATTTTCTCCTGAGCTCCTTACCTCACAATGTCTACTGGACATCCCATAGGCATCTTGAGCTCAACCTCTCCAATATTCACCTCTCTCCTTCATCTCCCTACTTTTGTCAAGGACATCACAATCATTCTCATCACCCAAGTTGCAGTCCTCACCCACATCAGGCTTAATTCTTCACTCTCCCTCACCATGTCCTGCCCCTTTTCCTCGTCTTGTTGATAGCACCACCACCACATCTCCTGTATCCTGCCCCTTCTTTCTACTCTCATGACCAACTCCCTAGCCCAGGCCCCCATGACCTCTTGACTGAACTTGACTCTCCCTGACTTGCCTCTCCTGATGCCAATCCATTCTTCACAAGGTCTGGGCATGTCAGTACCCCTGCTCAAAAAAAATTCCAATTGTTCCCTATTGTCTAGACTACAATGGAGTCTCCTTTGGTTGGCAGTTAACCTTTCACAATCTAGCTGCAGCTCACCTGCCCAGACTGATTACATTCTATATCAAGCATTCCATGGCCCTGCCAAACTGACCTACTGGCTATTCCTCCCACTCAGCTTCCCTTCTCCCACCTCCATCCCTTTGTATAGTCTAGCACGAGTGCTTGCAATGCAACCTTTCTTCTCACCTCCACTTCAAGTTCTGCTCAAAGGCCACCTGCTACATGAAGTTTTTCTTGATCCTGTGTTTCTAGGTATCCCGTTCCTGCCCCTGGACCCAATAGTACTTTGTATTTACCTTGGACATATTTGGACTAATATTGTGTTTCCCTCAGTAGAAAACACTAGCAGTAGCAATTAGAGAAGAAAAAGAAATCAAAGGAATCATAAAATAAGCTCTCGAGGGCAGGACTGGATATGTTTGTCTTTGTATTTCCAGCACCTAGGACAGTTCCTGATGTATAGAAAATAACTTAATAAATGTTAATTGATTGACTGAGAGTTATAAAAGAGTTAGTCTTTGTTAATAACAAAAGAAGCAGCACTCTGTGGGAGGGATATGCCCTGGAATTGGGAGCTGAGCTCCCTATCACCTCCCAACAGATCCTCCTGAAGGGAGAAACTGGGCCTGGAGGGGTTGTGGGCCTTGATGATCTGATCCTAAGCCAACACTGCAAACAAGTAACCAGTGAGTGACACTCCCACCCTCATGCCTTCTGCAGTCATTCCTTCTGCCCTGAGCTCCCTCCCACTCTATCCTTTCCCTATTCCAGAGACCAGCTCCAGGAACTCCAGAGGGCTTGGGGTCCAAAGGCTGTCACTGTGCCCTACTCTGCTTTAATTGAACTCACCACAGATAATCCATTTTATCCTCAGAGGTTGAAGACACATCTTCCCCAAAGGCCTCTGCTCCCGGACCCTTGGCTGGTGTGCCCCAACACTTCCAGCAGCTCACCAGAATTGGCTCCAGGACTCAGACTGACAGTTTCTGCGAGCCTGATCATTTCTTCTGTGGGGAATTGTGTCTCCTTCCGGAGCAACTGTGTGACTTTGTGCCCCAGTGTGCAGGGGGTTTGGATGAACAGAACTGTGGTAAAGAGGATGTCTCGAGCAAGGGAAGGACCTGTTGGTCCCTCTCTACAGTCCCAGACCCTCCTTTTCTTGGAGTTTCTGCTTTGGACTGACCTAACTGGGAGAGAGAAGGATGGTCACCAAGGGTCTGATTGGGTGGAGAAGGGATGTGTGTGTGTGTGTGTGTATGGGGAAGGGGGAGTTCTCTGAGTGAGAATAGGAACAATCTAAGAGGGGCAGTCAGTGGGGCTTCAGTCTGAGTAGGTTGCTTGATTCCAGGTGGAACAAACTTTGAGTCAGACCTCGGGGGTTGGGAGGATGTCAGCGTGGGCCACCTACAGTGGCAGAGGATCAGTGCTCAGGACAACTCTGACCCCAGGACTGATGCTGAAGGAAATGAAGCTGGTGAGGTTCCCTCTGTATGCTCCCCCAGGAATGGCATCCCTTTTGCTGGTCTGTTCTTAAGTACTTGCTGATGTCTTAGAGACCTCCCCAACACTGGTTTTCAGTGAAGCCCCGTGTTCTTAGAGCTCTCCCTACCACTTCCAGCCCTCTTCTAATAAAGAGGGCTCCGAGTAGAGGATAGAGTCCATGAGCTGGGGTTCTATGAGTTGGGGGGAGGTGTTTCTGAACTGCTGGGTCCCTCCATTAAAAAGGGAGTGTTTCTTTCCTCAGGACACTTTCTGTCGGTGCAGAGGGCATGGGGGCAGCTGATGGGAGTGGCCAAAGCACGTACCCCTGTTCTAGGCCCATCTGGCCCAGGCTGTATCCTCAAGATGGCCTATTACCTCCAAGGCCACCCTCAAGGTACTTTCCCATCCTTACTACTTCCAATTCACTTCTAACCTGTACCCTCTGCCAAGCCAGCTCAGAACATGGGTCTTCTGTGAACTTCCCCTTACCTAAGTTTCTGCCCTTAAAGTTGTTTCCAATCCCCACTTCTCTCTACCCCTAGCTCTTTAGTTCCTGGATGTTTATTACAGGAGGGTACCAAAAGCGGTTTAAACTCCCCTCTGTCCACAGGGTTCTTGGCACTCCGGGTGGTAGAGGATGGCACCCATAAGTTGGCCTGGCACATTCAGAGAAACAGCAATGACACATGGACATGGGTGATGGTGCCACTTGGAGAAAGGATAAGGCCTTTCCAGGTACCCATAAATGGCCCACGATGAGAAACTTTGGGTGACAAAGACTAAAGGGACTGAAGATGCTTATCTCGGAGAAAGGAAAACTTTAAGGATCACCAAGATGATCTAGTCTAGCTCCTTTATCCCATAGATGAGGAAAGTAAGTCTGAGAGTCTGAGTGACTTGACCAGCATCACAAAGGTGGTAAGCAAGAGAAGCAGGATTCAGATGTAGGTCTTGTAGCTTCAAATGCATGGCCCTTTCCACAATACCATGCTCTTGCCTAAAAGGGAAGTGTCTTCAAAAATCTATAAGGCTGTCACATGGAAGAGGTTTAAGATTTGTGCTGGTCCCCAGAAAGGAAGAGCAAGGAAAGGCAAGTGCATAAAGGTAGATTTCCATTCAACACAAGGGAAAATCTACTAATAAAGAGAGCTGTCTAAAAGTAAAACCAGCTGCCTTGGTAGGGAGCAAATTTCTTAGCACTCAAAGGCTTCACCTGGAGATGAGATGACCTCTTGAGGTTGTCATGAAGAAACCAGAGGATGAAGTAATCTCTAGAGAGCCCTCCAACTTTGAGAGACTCAAAAACTCAAAAGGACTCATGTTGATTTGTGTTGCCTGACCATATGTATTTGTTATTATGTGAAAAGTCTTCTTTCAGTAGGGGCAGGGGTTTAGCTTAGGAGGCAGTGATAGATATGCAAAAGAAAATGGAGTATCAATAAAACATTTTAAAGACACACAGAAGAAAACAAGAGACATGTAAATAGAACACAAATAGAACAAGCACTTCAAATTATATATTTCCTAAAAGCAAACCATGTGCAGCAGTTCATAGTTTCTTATTCAATCTTCTTTCTTGCTCTTCTTTGAATAATATATTAATAATAGCTAACATTTATAGAGCACTTTAATATTTACAAAGCACTTCATATATGCTGTCTTGTTTGGTCCTCACACCAACCCCATAAAGTAAGTACTGTTATAATTATTATAACTATTATGCTGCTATATTATGAAGTCATCTAGGCAGCACAGTGGATAGAGCATTAAACGTACAGTCAGGAAAACCTGAGTTCAAATCTAGACTCAGACACATACTAGGTATATGACAGGCAAGTCACAACTTCTGTCTGCCTCAGTTTCCACATCTGTAAAAGAGGGATAATAATAGTGCTAGAGTTGTTGTGTGGATCAAATTATATGATATTTATAAAGTGCTTTAGCACAGTTCCTTACACATAGTAGGCACTCAGTAGACTCTTGTTCCTTTCCCCTTCTCATCATTCCCATTTTACAGATGAGGGAATTGAGGCTTACAAGAGGTAAAAATTACTTGCCCAGGGCCACACCAATAGTAAGTATCTGAAACAGGATTGGAATCTAGGCCCTCCTCACTCTAAATTCAGTGCTCTATCCATTATGCCCCCATTTGCCTCTATAGAAATATTCGTTTGTTAATTGTTAACAATAAGATAGTTTCTCTTGGAGGAGGGAGGCCGCTATAACCACAACTTAGAGTCACTTCTGAGGACCTCCCTGAGGGAACAGAGACCACTTGAAGTAGGGGACACAAGCCTCTGACCCAGAGATAGTTCCTTCATTTTTTTCTCCTTATTTCTACCCTGACATCTAACATGGACTCAAAATCTTCTTCAGCTGGAGCTCCTGGGGATGGTGGATTTGAACGTCCCAGGGACAAAAGGGGTCGGAGTAGATGAAATTACCTTTGTGAACTGTGACCCTAATGTGACCACAGAGAAGGACACAGGTACCCATGCTGCATAACAACCTATGACTCCTCCCCTGACATCTTACCCACATTCTCCAACAGTTACTGAAGATCTTCCTTTGGAAACCTCTACCTGGAGGACTCCAACACTAAAGGCAGTCCCCTGCAGCAGTTCCCTAGATGGGAGACAGGGATACAAAAAGGGGAAGGGATGCTTCCCTCTAGTTTAGCCTAGATGGGAAACTGATGGGGTCCCCCCATCCTAACTCTGGTTGGAGGAAATTTGGTGGGTGGATTTGCCTCTCTTCACAGCCTCCTTCTTCTCTCCCTTCTGGATAGAACTCTCATGTAACTTCGAACGGGATACCTGTGGCTGGTATCCTGAGCACCAAACCGATGCCCTGTGGCAAAGGGCCTCAATGCAAGGCCCAGGTTACGACCATACCACCAGCCAAGGTAAAGTCAAGATGTTGGATTTTCTCTGGCAAGACCTATGCCCTAGGCACCTTTGTCCTTTGTGCTGCCTACCTGCTAGAAAGGAACCTGTAGCCTAAGCAAGGAAGTGTCAGGGGAAGGCAGGGAAAGAAGAGACAAGAAGGGATGGAGTATAAAGATAAAAGTAGGAGTGGGGAAGGGGTTTGCCACCCCAAACACTCCTGTCTATCTGCAGGCCACTTCATGTATTTGGATCCTACAATGCCTCCTGCCCGAGGAAAAGGTTCCCGCCTCCTTACGGCCCTCCAGGTTTCCCCAACTCACAATGAATGTCTCTCTTTCTGGTACCACCTTTACGGGCCCCAAATAGGTGAGCAGCCCTATGAAGAAGAGGGGATTCTCAAGCAAGGGTGGGCTCATTTGAGCTGGGTCTGAACTGATGTGGAGGGTTTATCTAGATCCCAGCTTGGCTAACAGTTCCTTACCACCTTCCCAGGGACGCTAAGCCTGATGCTAAGCCGAGTTGGAGAAGCTGATACACACTTGTGGGCACGGACAGGCACACATGGCAACCAATGGCACCAGGCCTGGGCCACCCTCTCCCACCCTCCAGATTCTGTGGCCAAGTACCACGTGAGACTCTTGCCCTTCTAACCTCATGGAAAGCTCTCTACGTCCAAGCCCCACAGGAAGTTCAATCCCAGCCAATCAGTCAACAAGCATTTATTAAACAATAGTAAACAATGTTCCAGGCACCATGCTGGGTGCTAATACAAATAAGGCAAAAACAGTCCTTGCCTTCAAGGAACTCAAATTCTAATGAGGGAAACAACTTGGGGAGCCTTGGGGAAGAAGGCAAAGAGCTGAGCTTGTCATTGTGAATCTCAATGGCAAGAGAATCTTGGGCTCCAAACCTGGTGCTCATCCTTGAGATGGGAGCACCAGCTGGATCCTGAAATTGTCCTTAACACCCTGGGCTAGAAAGTCTCAGCCACCTCTTTCTGTCCTCTAGCTGGTGTTTGAGGCTCACAGGAATGGGTACCATGGCAGCATTGCGGTGGATGACATTACCGTGAGGCCAGGTCCCTGCTGGGCTCCTCGACGATGTTCCTTTGAAAGCTCAGCCTGTGGATTCTCATCTAGTGGACAGGCAGCCTGGCAACGACAGGGCAATGTCACCGGCAGCGCCACAAGGGGCCCACGTGCAGACCACACTACAGAGACCCCTGAAGGTGATTGGGATCAGGAGTGAAACCACAGTTGGGGGGAGGGGGAGGCTTGGGAGAGAATGTAAAGAACAGAGCAGGCCCAAGGTGCCCTGGGTCAGAAAGGAGGACTGAAATGGGGCAGGCACTGGGATGCCCAGGGGAACTACTGATGTGGGACAGGCACTCTCTACCAGGACACTACATGATGGTGGACACAAGCCCAAGTGCCCTGCCCCAGGGCCAGGCAGCCTTACTGACCTCTGAAGAATACTCACCCCTGGTCCAGCCTGGGTGCTTGACTTTCTGGTATCATCTGAGCCTCCAGAATCCAGGTGAGGAAGGAGTTGGCACCTCAGAGTATGGAAATCAGGGGGACAATGTATATGATATAGCTTAGGAATGTCTCCCTCTCCAACCCCTCTCCCCCTCCCAGGAAGAAAACACCCCCTCAGAGGAATGAAAGAAACCTTTTACCAGGTTGTTGGGGAATTAGAGTTCCCTGAAAGTCCAAAAAGGATTAAACAAATTTCTAACTTGGTCCACGTAGTAGTGAATTCTCTTTGGGAGTTACAGAGCTTGGAGAAAGGATTCCAAGCCCACATAGGGGTAGGTAGTTAGCCCTGCCTTGCCCTGTTCTCAGCTTTCCACTGGGGCATTACCAGGCACTCTCCGTGTCCACGTGGAAGAGGACAAGAGATATGAGGTATTCAGTGTAAGTGCGCATGGTGGCTTCACCTGGCGTTTGGGCAGTGTGGATGTGCAGCCTGGAAAAGCATGGAAGGTAAGTGAGTGGGGCAGGGATGCAGGAATTCTCATACCAACCTTCTCTGAGTCATGGAGTGTCCGATGAGGGGAGTTGGGACCCTGGGCTCCTGCTTTTCCTGGACCTGTCAATCTTGAGTGTCAGCTAGACCTGATACCCTCGAGACTGCGAGAACCTCTATCTCATACTCCCCAGGTTGTATTTGAGGCGGTTGGAGCTGGAGCAGAGCACACATACATTGCTGTGGATGATCTGCACCTAAAGGATGGGACTTGCCCTCAGCCAGGTAGAAGTCCCAGGTGACTGTGGCCTCAGAAAGGAGGCTTGAAGTAGAGGGGGCGGATTAGAACCATCAAGGGCGGAGTCCAAGCTCATACTCCTACTAGAAACAAGAAACAATATGTCTAAACTTCATTTGCATAGCATTAATTTGTCAGAATGTATATGAATCTTTCTTACCCAATTCCTTTCCTGGGAAAGGACACAGGATGGAATTTCCCCCCCAGGCTACCAAGTCTGGACATCCTTTGAGGATATTCTCTCTGGCTTGGTGCACTGGGGATGAGGAAGGTGGCAAGGATGAGATAATAAGAGGGATGGGGACAGCAGATGACAGTGATCAAAAGTGATGGTGATAGGAGTGGGGGCTGTTTGCAGGATCCTGTGACTTTGAATCAGACATGTGCAATTGGAGTCATACACCTTGGCCAGGCCTAGGGGGCTATAGCTGGGACTGGAGCAGTGGTGCCACACCCTCCAGGTACCCCCAGCCCTCTGTGGACCACACCCTGGGCACTGAAACTGGTAAGTACTCAGCTCACAAGTGGCAATGAAAGTGATGATAGATTGTATTCCTAATGGTGTGTCTAGGGTAGAGGTTGGAGCTGGTCATTCTTGGTGGCTAAAAGTCCTGACTGGGATTCTCCTAATTCTACCTTGTATCTGCCTCTGGGGAAAGCAGGGATGGACTTGGACAAAGTGTGTGTTCCCAGCCTGTCACCCCAACTTCATCTCCATCCCTATCCTGGAGAGATCTAACTCTGCTGTCCTTTTCCCCTCCTTCCACCTACCCCTAACACTTTCCAAGTCCCTGGGAAAATAGGTGCAGAACCTAGGGCAGGAAGGTCATGGGCCTTGGGAATGGACTTCAGGTTCACTTAGAGAAGGGTGCTGGGTGGGAGAGTTGAAGGATGACCAGTCATCTTTGGGGTCAGGATTACCCCATCTGGAAGGGGTACCCTCCACCCTGCTAGGCTTCCCTTGGGCCTGTGCTTGGCTTTCCCTGGGCCTGTGCAAAGAGGGAGCAGGCTCAGAGCTTTCTTTCAGGTGCCCAGCTCTCTCTCTCTCTCTCTGGTTCCCAGGTCATTTTGCTTTCTTCGACACCAGTGTTCTGGGCCCTGGTGGTCGAGCAGCCTGGCTTCGTAGTGAGCCTCTCCCTCCTACTTCCACGAGTGGTTCCTGCCTACGATTCTGGTATCACATGGGCTTTCCAGAACATTTCTGTGAGTGGTATCTACATGAAGGACTGATTGGGAAAGGAGATTCAGAAAGAACAGGAAGCAAAGGGAAAAGCTAATTTCCTGTGGAGGGAAACAAAGAAGGTCTTAGCCATGAGAAAGAGGGGCAGTAGGGTGGGACAGTGGTCCAGGGCCTCAGAGGCTACCTCAACCTCTTCTATGGTCAGGTAGGGATGCCTTGGCTGAAGGTAGGACAATGGACCTAGACAGGCAGGTCTCCTAACTTCACTCACTGGTATCTTGGCAGACAAGGGCGAACTGAAAGTCCTGCTAATTAGCTCCCAGGGCCTGCTGACTTTGTGGGGCACTGGGGGATATCTGCGCCACCAGTGGCTTGAAGGATATGTCCAGGTGACAAGCCTGGTGGAATTTCAGGTAAAGATAGGGGTTGAGGGATGGGGAGGCTGTATGGTAAGGCAGGGGTGGCATAGGATTCAGATCCCCATCTCTGCCCACTGTGATGCTTGATTCTTTCTACCCTTGGTAGATCGTGTTTGAAGCCACCCTGGGAGGTCAGCCTGTCCTGGGCCCCATTGCACTAGATGACATCGTGTACCAGACAGGGCAGAACTGTGAGCCACCTATGCCTGCCACAGGTGAGATGCTGTAGGACAGGTCATATAGAGCCTTGCACAGTACCTCTCCATCATTCATAGCTGTGGCCTCTATAAAAGAAGAGTCGTGCCCCACTTAGCTAACTCTCACACTCTTTTCTTCTCTTTTCCTGTCACAGCAGCCCAGCCTCTGGCTTCTTCCTTCCTACCCTAAAACTAGTACCAGGGGGAGATGAGATATTCACAGTGGTGACACATTACCACCTGACAGGTATCTTCTCCATTCTACTGGAGAAAATTGAGGCCTAGTATAGGGCAAGGATAGCTAAGGGTCCCACAGGTGGTTCCTTTGCTTGAATTTAGTGCATTTACTCTCAAAATGCACTAAAGAAGTCACTTGGTGCTTGTTGTCGGCAGCTTCCAGGACTTGTACAATATCCAGGAAATTTCCCAACTTCTTAGACAACTCCTACCTGTGGGGGACCTTTGGTCTCATCACTTGCCTTTACAAGTTAGGCTCCACTGGCCAGGGGAAGTCTATCCCTCTTCTTCTTTAAGGGTATAGTAGCATGTCTCTGAAAGGTGTGAATATTTGCAGATCTGGAGATGTTGAGACAGAGGAGCTGTAGCATTGAGCTGGCTTAGCTCTGAGAGAGGAAAGGACAGATCTTGCTCCAACGGGGAGCTATATGAGAAACAGCTAAGGCTGGGTATTTAAGAAGGGGTTTTAGGAGAACATGATTCTTGGTGCTGATCTCCAGCAATGGGCAACTTGCTCACTGCTGTTCAAAGTCCCAGGTGTCTAGGATCCTGAGGTCCCAGCAATCTGAGCTGGGCCAGGACTCTGGCAAGGAGGGTTCCAGCCAGGATAGATGTGGGCTCCAGTTGAAAGCCACAATTCCAGAAGGGCTCCTGGACTTCAGCCTCTCATGATTCATGGGAGCCCTGTGCATATTCCTCTTCTCCACTCACAGAAGAATCTTCAAAATCTGTGATAATACCTGTGACAACTATCAGCCTTTTGGTCGCTCTGATCCTGGGGTTGCTTGCTTTTGGTGTATGGCGCCGGTTAAAGAATGGAGGCTACCCATTCAGGAGACAGAAAGAGAACAACACTTCATCTGGATTTGATAATGTTGTTTTCAACTCAGTAAGTCTCCCACATGGGAATTTGTGAAGGGGCAGGGGGGGTTGGAGACCAAGAACACTGACTTCCAATCCCATCCCTTCGAGGGGAGGCCTGACCCCTAATCTTCACATTAACATTGGCTAAACCACTTCTCTTTGAGTTCTGGCTTCCCAAACTTATAAAGTAGGAGACAAAGGAATGGAAAGTATGCAAAACACTTGTCTGACCCAGATCAGAGTCACTAAACCTAGATTCAAATCCTGCCTCTGGCAAGTCCATGTTCTCATCTGTCCAATGAGGGGATTGGAGCGGATGGTCCCTGATCTTTCAGCTCTAGATCTATGTTCCTGACAAATGGGAGATGCTTGGCTGTAAGTGAATATAGCATGAATCACCTGTTTTTTTTAAAGTTATCGTATGAATGAGGAAAGGCAGTGGAAGATCCATGATTTAGCTCCTAACAAAATGACTTTCACATAAGAGAGACCTTGCAGGTTTTGTCCAAGAATGTATACTAGACCTACTTGGGTATTCTCTCACACACAACTTTGCTTATCATGTTATTGAGCCATATTCAACTCTTCATGACCCATATTTGTAGTTTTCTTGGCAAAGATACTGGAGTGGCTCGCCATTTTCTTTTCCAGCTCATTTTACAAATGAGGAAACTGAAGCAAACAGGGTTGAGTGACTTGCCCAGGGTCACACAGCTAGTGTATGAGGCCAGATATAAACTCAAAATTGAGTCTGCCTAACTCCAGGCTCAGCACTCTATCCACTGAGCCATACAGCTGATTAAAATAACTAAACCCTTTCCATTTTAGGATCATGTCACCCTGCCCCCAATAACAGGTGACCAATAGACCACCCCAGATGAAATTCAGGACCTTTTGTCTGGCCTCCTGATTGAGATATTCTGAGGGGGAAAGGAGATCACTTGCCATTTGTACTGTAATTTCAACTTCAGATACAGGAGAGAACCAAGATAGCCCCTGTTGGGGCACAACCTATCTCAACATAAGAGGCAAGCCAGAGGTGCCTGGGATAACAAAAAGGCAGCATGAGCCGTGGCTGTATGAAAAATATTTAATGCAAAAGTTAAACTTCTGGAAATTCATTCCCGTCAATGACTGTTTTCTATTACAAGGATCCTAACTTTTGGTTTTGAACTGAGATTTGACTGAGCAGGAAGATGGGCCTTCTTGTTCTTTGAATAAATGTACTTTGTATTGACCTCTTCAGTTCTGCAGAAATTCATCTTTAAACAGTGAGAATGTCACAGGAAGCTTGGTGAAAGATACTTTGTGTTGATACTCGCTAAACAAACTAAAAACGCCTATTTTCCATCACATTGTAGATAATTAGGTAGAGACCAATCAGTAGCTCTACCTAGGCTTGAGTATTATGAGACACTGGATGTTTGTCCTGGTGGCACCATTTTACCCGTCTGTTAGCAGGCTGTGAAATGATCCTGAAGGATGAACTGCTTATTTTTTATGACAGGAAGCTGAATTAGCAAACTTGCCAAGAGACAAATAAGAGATCCAATTAAGCAGGACTGGGGAAAGGAACTCTGGTATGAGACCAAACTAAAGCATACAAGACTAACACTAAAAAGGGATCTGGCAAGCTGGTAAGCACTAGGGTATTTTTGTTCAAAGAAAAAAAAATAAATAAAAATAAACACAATGCAAAGCTGTAACAGGATTATAAATCGATTCTTTTGCCCCATATTTCTCTTTTTAAGAGAAGCTGCAAAAATTACAGGGAAGAGGGAGAGGAAGAAGAAAAAAGCTCAGCCAAGGATACAGACTCAATTTAGAAAGGCAGGAATTCAGCTTAGGGAAAATGAGGGTGAGGAGCAATATCCCATCTCCAAAAGCATTGAGGAGTCTTCCCAGCAGAACCTCTCACTGGCTTCCTTTCTATTCACAAAAGATAGAGCTATAGTATATCTTTTTGGGACTTGTTCAGTAAGAGGGAGGAAAAATTCAGTGAGAGGTCATGGATATTGGGGCAGCTAGGTGGCCCAGAGTCAGGAGGACCTGAGTTCAAATCCAGCCTCAGACACTTGAAACACTTACTGGCCGTGTGACTTTGGGCAAGTCATTTAACCCCAATTGCCCTCCAAAAAAAAAGGTCATAGATATGGGTAGGAGTTAAAACATCCTTGTGGACCCTCCCTGCCACCAAATGCCAGTCTAGTTAAGTTTATCAATGCTTCAGGATGTCAGGAGGCACTCTGGTCTTTGAACAACACTAAAGGACAGCCACAACACAATTGTACCAAATGACATTCGCATTTGAAGTCTCTTTTGGTTTTCACATCTATTGCTGAACCACATTTCATGTCCTTGTTGTTTTGTCATTAATCCTAAATGTTTTCAACCTTGCTTGGGGAGGGGTACAATCAATGCAACAATATTGTAAAGTTGGCTTTAACACTTTAGGTAACCTAACTACTCATTACTTTGCACCAGATGTTCAGAAAACACTAAAATCCATCTAGCTAGATTGAGGTTTCAAGACTTATAGATACAGCCAAAAGAAGTGACCAAGTGAGGCTTGAAGAAAAGTTTTATTCCTACTTCATTTAGAACATGCAATATACACACAGGGTAATGTAAATTCACCTCACAGGGGAGAACAGTTGTTCTCATACAGTAAGTTGTATTACTTCTTGCCAGATAGTTATCTGAGCAGAAAAGTTTTCAAGATGAAAACAAGTTATGTTCTTGGCAGGTGTTTGGATATATTATCCTAAAACTTACCAGGGGTGGGGCACCTGCAGCCTCAAGGCCACATGTAAGTTTTAGGCCATTCTGAACAAGCTGTGGTATACGAATGAAATGGAATACTGTTGTGCTGTAAGAAATGATGAGGTGGGATGGCTAGGTGGCACAGTGAATAGAGCACTGGCCCTGGAGTCAGGAGGACCTGAGTTCAAATGCGGCCTCAGACACTTAACACAAAAACTAGCTGTGTGACCTTGGGCAAGTCATAACCCCAATTGCCCTCCAAAAAGCAAAAAAAAAAAACGAGAAGGCAGACTTTAGAAAAACCTGAAAAGACTTAGATGAACTGATACTGACTGAAGTGAGAAGAACCAGGAGACCATGTACACAGTAACAGCAACATTGTGCAGTGATCAACTATGATAGATTTAGTTTTTCTCAGCAACATAATGATCCAAGACAATTCAAAAAGACTCATGATGGAAAATTACTATCCACATCCAAAGAAAGAACTATGGAGTCTAAACGCAAATCTAAATTTTCACCTTTTTTGGTTGTTTTTTTTTTTTTGGTGGCTTTTCCGTTTTGTTTCTCCTTTCACAACATGACTAATGAGAAATATATTTACATGATTACACATGTATAACCTAAATCAGACTGCTTGCAGTCTTAAGGAAGGGGTTGGAAGGGAGAAAAAATTTGGAACCCAAAATCTTATTAAAAAAATGAATGCTGAAAACATGTAATTGGAAAAAATAAAATACTATTTGGAAAAAATAAAATACTATTTACAAAAAAAATTTTTAATAAATAAAAAAATTAAACTTAGGCCATTACTTTTGCTATAGTGCCAGAGGCCAAACATGAAGCACTCCAACTATACTGTTAATTATACAGAAGGTCAAGTTGGGACAGTTCTGCTGCAGAAAACGAGCTGCTCCCTCTCAGTCTAGGCAAAGGCCAGATCTTACTGAAAACACACCTTAAGAAACTGGGTGTTTTGTTAGGAGAAGGTCTGAATCTATTTTCAGACTCTCTTAGCAGATTTTGAGAAGGGCTGGGCTTCAAAAAAGTAACTCTTTGCTACAAACAAGAAGGGTAACAAACTTTTATTAGTCTCTCTTGAAAATGCAGGCTAGGGAGAACAGAGGTCACTTAAGTTGGTGACACATTTGCACTCCTTGCAAAATAGGGAGCAAGATCCCTGGATGCCAAACATATAACCCCCTCCACACTAACCCTCCCCTTAAAACACATTAATTTAAATTGATCCCGTTTCAACATATGCCCCAATGCCTTAAAAAGTTATAACTGCTTTTAGAGATAAACATTTACTGACAAAAGTAAGAGGATTATTAGTTCTGGCTCCTCAATCTTCAGAAAAGGAAGGGGAAAAAAAAGTCAGGAGAATCATTTAATTTGCAAGGTTTTGTTTTTTGTTTTTGTTACAGCAGGTATAGATTTGGAAGGTTCCTCCCCCAAACAAGTCTGATACCCCTGTGTTCAGCTTAGCAATGTGAAGAGACACATTGGTTCTGGTGGTGAAGGAGAACCCGCCAGACGAGATCAGTCTGAACAAACTGATTTCGAGGCTTTGTGTTCATTTCCCCTTTGGTCCTGTCTCAAGTGGCTTTCCAATGTCCTTCCCACGAAGCTTGAGACCTAGAATGAGAAGAGTCAGCCTATTGAAGACCTCACCCTACCCTCTGCTTGGATAGCTCTCAGATAAAACAAATGGTAAAGAAGATCAGCAAGTCATTTTCAGAAGTCAGACTTCCAAAATAACCACTAGCCTTAGCCCATTTATCAAAGTCATAACCCTCCTACAAGTATCCTCACTTCATTCTCTGGCTCCCTGCCTTGATAAACTAATACATCCCAGCATGTTGTACATACTTCCCCCTCAAAATACAGGAAACAACAGGAGATTGTACTTTTCATCTCACCTGTTGCCTGTTCCTTTGGTCAATCTAAAGTAGTCTAGGCACTCCTTACAGAGAACTGGGCTGATTATTCCATGGCCAGTTTAAAAGGTCCATGGTCACTTCTGATCTTAAGAAGGTGAATTTGAGCACTTCTCTTGAAGAATAACTAAAAGAAAATATTCTGATTTCTTTTTCACCACCACTCAAAAGGATGGCAGCAGGAAAGCGGGACGAAGATGCTTCTATCCTGGGTAGCAATGGGTTTTTCTTTAGCTATGAAATGAAAACAGTAACATGTAGGCCACAACATCAGAGCTCCACTGTGAAGAAAGTGATCCTAGTTTAGCTATCAGGGAACCTCTGGTCCAGAGGTCTCTGCAAATAGCTTGTGGACCACAGTATGGGGAACAATGGGTCTTAGCCCTTAAGGAGAGGACCTTGCTTTGGGGGATAATATGGGGAAAAAGTTTTAAAAGAGAAATCCCAAAGGGAAGAAAACTGAAAGGTACTTCTCTTTTATGGCTTATCTTAAAGCAAGTTTTCTTTCATTCCCTACAGCCTCTCAAACTTTACTCCAAGCCAGGGTGAAGGCCAACCATGTTCATTTCCAAATGAAGTTCTTAGTAACACCAAGATAATATCACCACCTCTAAACCCAGAGAAAAAAGCCAGCCCTCTTTTCCTCTGCCACCCCCCCCCCATTAACTTTACTTTTCCCTGTGGCTAGGTTAAGGGTGTCTCTAGGAAAATACAAAACTGTCTCTAAGTTTAAGTGTCATACTATAGTGGTCCAAGTCAAATAAAGATACTCACCAATGGCTCTTTCAATCTTGCCCAAGACCTGGTTATTAGGAATGGCCCGTCCACACTCATAGTCAGCAATAACTTGGGGCTTTTCATTGATTTTCTAAAGAGAAGATGTGCTTTAAACACATCAGTTCAGTACAAGAAATTCTCAGAAAGAAACAAGCCAACACATCCTACAAATTCCTTCATGTTCTTCAAAGGGCCTATGAGTTAACAGATGGCATGACTATATTCTGGGAGCTACTGTAAATTTTGGATCATAGATCTAAGAGCTGAAAGGATCTCAAAGGCTAGCTAGTTTAAACTAATCATTTTAAAAATAAGGAAATGGAGGCACAGGGAGATTCACATGAGAGGTGGGCTTTTAACCTAGGTCTTCTGGATCCAGCCAGAGTTAGTGTTCTTTCTACTGTATTATAATGCCTCTGGTGCCAGATAAGTCTGTAAGATCAAAGGGCCCAAAACAATGGAAACAGAAGAACTCTAACTGAGGCAGTACATACAATAGCACCAACATCATGGGATTTTTGGCACTGAACTATTCAATTCAACAAACAATGATTGTCCACTATATGTAAGGCACTAAGATATGTAAGACAGATACAAAGACCAAAACAAAACCAATTCTACCTTCAGTGTACTGAAACTCTATCATGGGGATACAACATAATCACAGACCAATAAAAGGCTTCTGAAAGAGAGCACACTGCCAAGAAAGAGGTCAAAGAATCAGAGGATACTTCAAGAATACATGAACTTAACCTTGCAGGAAGATGAGGATTGTGAGAGGCAGGGAAAAGGAGGTAGTGTGTACTAGGCACAAAGGACCGCTGGGGCAAATGCACAAAGGTAGGAGAAAGCATGCTAAATTTGGGAGAATAGCTGATATGGTTAAACTTGGTTCAAACAGAACTCAAGAACTAAGCAGGGAAGTTATATTCTAATCAGGTTGTGGAAAGCCTTAAATGCAAGCATGAAAGAATGTCTTTGATAACAGACACAATGTGGTTAGGAGGTTTTTTGAGTTGGAGAGCAATATGCTAAGACCTATAACCTGGGAAGATTATTTTGGCTGTTGTATAGAGGATGGAGTGCATAGAGAACCTAGAAGTATGGAGACCAATTAGGCAGAACCATGTAATAAGATATGTGAGATAAAATGATGAAGCAGCAAAAGGAAGTTATAACTGAATTAGATGTTCCATCTTGATTTCAGGAAGTCTCAATTCAACAAGCAAGAACACACTGACTTTCTCTACTGTGTATTCAGTGTGCTCAACAAGTATCTAACTACCAACACAGCTATTCTTCTAAAAACTCTAACTACTTAGAAGAAGCTACTTCTACTATGTACTTACTGTGGCCAGATCCTTCTGTGTCAGTCCCTTGCTCTGCCGGCCCTGTTGGATCACTTTGCCCACTTCTAGAGTGACCCTGTCATGGTGAAGTTCCTCAGTCTCTCGGTCCAACTTGGCTGTGTTCTTTGTGATGGAGTGCTGTTTGTTTTGGCCAGCAGCCCCTACACACAAAACAAGAGAGAAGGTAAAGAAGATTGAAATGGAGCATAAGGAAAACCTTTTCAAAATGGCAAATCTGACTTCACAGCTTCCCAGCTGCTAATATTAATGTTTTTAACAACTGTCAAATTAGACCGTCAAAAGATTCTTTCTAGGGCACCAAGGGCAAAAGGTGAGAAACTCTCTCGACCATAATCTAACCAAAGTTGCCTCTGCAAGTTGCTCTGATATGATCACATTATTATTTCTTATATCTCCTGAAAATACACTCGCCCAGGCATGTCAGAAATTCAGCTGCCAAGTCTTTAGTCTGTCTAAAAATTAGATAGCTCTTTTGCCATGAATTAGTAATATTAACCTCTCACCTGAAATTCCCTAGAGGCAGTATGTGCAAGTTTACATGCTCGATCAGATACATGGATGGATACATACATACACACATACTTACACTCACACACTCTCTCCCTTTTTCTTTCTCTCTCTCTCCCTAACATACAGCTTCCTTTTGGGACTTAAAAGCACCTACATTTCTTGGAAGTCTCCACATCTTCTCCTCTTCTCTGAGCTGCTAAGATGGCCTATAAAAACCAGAAGATATTTTTGGGTCAGAATTAGGTCTCGCAGCATCTGGCGCATATTCATTTAAGCTACCACTAGACAATATATCCTTTCCTAATGATTACTACTTTTTAGAAAACTGACACATAATAATATTTGGTTAAATAGCCAAAGCTGCTGATATGAAAATCTTTCATGAACATGCACTTTGGTAGTTCACAATATACTACTACCAGATGATAAACTGCTTTTTAGGAGGGAGGAAAGGAATAGAAGGATACCTAGTAAAAACACAGCAGTAGATTTCTCAGTGACCTTCAGTCAAATGACATTGAAGTTTTCTTAGAAAATAAGACAGCTGCAGACACTGCTCTGATTGTAGTTTTACCTGATGTATTTGACTTGTTCTCCCTCCAAAAAAAATCTACTAATATTTAAAAGAACAAGGAGAATTCTTTTTTGAAGAAATAATGATTTGTAGATTTTAATCTTAAGTTCTCCCTGAGACATCTGAATACTGTGATGTTATTTCTGGTAAAATTCAAACTTGCTCACATATCAACACAAACATAAAAATACTTAGCATGAATATTCTGGTAAACTCTTCTGATGGCTATGTATACAGTCTTAAATGCTTCTGGATTTTTTTTTCCTTTGTAATAAAATCAATGTAGCTGTCACTAGAACAAAATTCAAATCAACACAGGTCAACCAAAGCCTAAACAATGTCAGACATTCATAGCTAGTCATAGAGATTAAAAAAGAGCTGTTTTCTTGAAGACTCTTAGTTTCCAGGACACAAAACAAGAGTAAAAATTATATACTCTCCCTTCTGACATCTTTAATAGGCTGACCTCTCAATTAAATTCATTACGAAATTATATCCCCAGTTCCTACCACCAAAAAGAAGAAAAAGTCCTTCCCCTCAAGAAGCTTACAGGGAAAACATGTCCACAGGAATAAATCAAAATTTGGGGGTGGGGATCAGCAAAAGGCTTGACATGAGATGACAGCTGAGCTGAGTCAAAGGGAGCTAGGGATTATAAGAAATAAAGTTAAGGAGGTAAGAGTCTTTAAGGCATGGGGGCAATCTGTGCAAAGGCAGAGAGGTAAGAGACAGACTATGGAAATACAAGTTGATAAATGTTTAGTTCTCTAAGACTCCTAATCTTTGCCTCCTACACTTGCACAGCAAGAAAAATTTAATCAGTGAGTTTTCTTTCCACTAGTCCACAGTCCAGCAACAAAAAGATGCTGGGCATTCTTAATTAAGGAGGATTTTAATGTTAAGGAGTTGGAGATTCAGACTGTAAGCACTGAGGAGAATCGTCCTTAATCAGTGGGCGAGCTTTTCTAATTCCTCAACCCAGGTCAAAGGATAAGAGATAGCAAAACTGTGCCAACATTACATGGTTGAGTCATGAGTGGGGCTAATAGGAGCTTCTCTAACTTTTAACATTGAATTTTCCCCATTAGCCAACCTTTGCTGAGGGCACCTATGGGGACAGCACTTTCCTTCCCACACAGCCACTCCAAACAACTTTTTTTTTTTCCCAAAGTATGATGAAATAGGGATAAACCTCTCTTCATATTCCTAATTTCAACATGGGGGTAACACTAAATCCCCAAGAGCTATATCAACACTGTGCAAGTTCCCTCGCATACTACTAAACTGGAAAGGCTTTGTGAGCCATTAGCAGTCTGTATGTCTGCTTTCCAAACACCTGCCTAGTTAAGTTCAGAAAAGCTCATTAGTAAAGGATTGGCCAAGGCCACTCATTAAATCATCTAGCAAAGCATAAAAATATCTTTTACCAGGTACTTTCTTCACAACAGTTCTGTGAGAGTGATGGCAAGTATTATCTCCATTTTATAGAGAGGGAAATTGAGGAGTTAGGAGCCTTTGATCACAGGGCTGGCTACTAATCAGCCTGGGTTGCTGTATTTGAGGGTTGGAGAAGACACCCTCACAGATGAAATCACAGACACCTGAAGAGAATTTCATGAATCAGAAACAGAAAAGACACTACCCTTTATGCAACAAAGAGCCCCCCGGTGCGCCTGAAGTGGTTTCTATCCCCTACTAGGCTGACGTTATCTATCTCTCTAAGGCCCAGCAGAGGGCCCTGCGGCCAGGAGCCACCTGGCACAAGTTTTCGGAATGGACTCGAACTGGGGCTCATAGTTTTGGCTCTGGAAGGGGCCATCCTGTGCAATCCCTTCATTTTACAGATGTGGAAACTGAGGCCCGAGAAGGTTAAGTGATATGGCCAAGGTACGAGCCCCGGATAACTCCAACCGAAACCCCCAGGTCTCTTTCCAAGACCCCACGCAGCGTGATGCCAAGGGAGAGGCTGCCATCATCTCCTGTCCCGGGGCTCCCCGGGGGTCCGGGCTGGCGGCCCTCAGCCTGCCCTCGTCCTGCCCTTCCAGGCCTTCGGCTCCCAAGCTCCAGGGCTGAACCCAGGCTGGGCCGGCATCTTCTCCGCCCCAGCCCCCGCGTGGCGGGGCCGCGGTGCTGGAGGCGCTGTCCAGCCCGACGAGGCATCGGGGCAGGTGACTCAGCAGCGACTGCAGCCGGGGCCTCGGCCCGATGGCGTCGGGCTCCGCGAACCCCGACCGTTCGAGGAGCCCGCTGCGGCAGGCGGCCGGGAAGGCGGCGCGGCCTGGCAAGCCTCGGGCTCGAGTGAGGACGCGGCAGTGGCGGCCGGAGGGCCGTACCTGTTTGGACTTGGCCTGGGCCGCCGTGGGGCCCTTCTTGCGCAGCACCGTCACCGTGTCCCAGTCGCTCTCGGCCATGGTGGGGATGTGAGGAGGGAGTCTCCGCTCTCAGGGAAGCCGGCCTCGGGGAGCAAAGCAACGCAACGCTCCGCCTGCCTCGATAGCTCGCTACTCTTCTCCCTCACTGTGCGCCCTACGCCTGCGCGGTCAAAGAAGCCACACCCCGCCCTCTCGGACCGCGAGCCGCACCTTTCGGCCCCGATTGGCTAATAACAAGAGAAGGAGTTCGTTGTTTCCTCCAGGAAATCGGGAACAATCTGTGCCGGGGCTAGTCTAAGGAAATGCCTGGGACCCGGGCGGAGGCGGTATCGTGCTTGCCGGAACTACCTGTACCAGCATGCAATTCGGCGCATTACTGGTTTAGCGAAATTCAGTGGCTGGAGAGGAGACTACAAAGACCAAGATGCATTACGAATTTCTAACTCAGTCTCCCACCCCCAAATATGGGCGACGCTGAACAAGAGGCTTGCTGGGGATTGTAGTCTTGGGCAGGTGTTCTTGAGCTTCAGTACCCGGTGATGTTTTCTACTACCTTCCCCTTATCTTTTTCCGTGGACTCACCACAGAGACTGGAAAAATTTGGTGTCTGGGTTACAGAAACCTGGAATAGAGGTAGTAAAAGAATCTGGGAGTTGTGACTGCTCCTCAAGGTTCAGATTACACCGCCTGGTCTCCGCTTGCTTTTGTACCTCGTACATGAGCTGCCTGCCAAATCCCATATGCCAGGGAAGAAGTGAAGAGGGGCGGGGGGACCCAGCTGTGACACAAGCCAATCCATTTGTAGCAGGAGAGCGCAGCAGAGGGAGGCCAAATCAACTTGGTCACATATTCAGAGGACACAGGCTTTAGAGCTACCAGCTCTCTCCTTTCAAAGAAAAAAATTTACTTTTTGGTCATCTTTCAAATATCAGTCAAAACAAGCAAGAAGCCTTTCCAGGACCCTCTTGATGATGATAGTACCTTTCCTTCGGGATTACTTCCAGTATACCCTGTATGTATCTTGTTTGTACATGATTTGTATGTTGTCTCCCACATTTAGACTATAAGTACCTTGAGGGCAGGGATTATTTTTGCTCTTTTTGGTATTCCCAGCAATTTAGCATGGAGGCAGCTGGTGATACAGTAATGTGGCCTCAGATGCTTACTAGCAGTGTGACATTGGTCAAGTCACTTACCCTCAGTCTCCTTAATTGTAAAATGGGTATAATAACATTTACCTTCCAGGATTATTGTAAAGGTCAAATGAGATAATTTTTTTAAGTGTTTGCACATAACAGGCATTATACAAATGTTTATTCCTTCTTTTCCCCTCCATAGTGCTTGCACATAGGAATCAATTATAAATGCTTAACTAGGCTGAACATGAACTGCACCACAGGTTAGCAGGCTGGTCTCACAGAAATACTTCCTTTGCCTATGGTTTTTCCAAGTGTCGGGAAAACACTACCTCTTAATTTACTGATGCTTATTCTAAAGATGTCAAGTGGTGTAGACTTTTTTTTAACCTGACAATGCTACTGTTACTATGGGGCTGAAGGAGAGAACTGCGATTATTGAAGAGAGTTGAGGAAGTCCTAAGATAACAGAAGATGGTGTGATGATTTTTTTTTGTTTTTGAGGGGGGAAGGCAGGGCAATCGGGGTTAAGTGACTTGCCCAAGGTCACACAGCTAGTAAATATGTCAAGTATCTGAGGACAGATTTGAGCTCAGATCTTCCTGACTCCAGGGCCGGTGCTCTATTCACTGCCACCTAACTGCCCCCAAGATCGTTGTGATGATTGCAAAATAAATTCTTTGAAAGCAAAATACAAAAACATTTGTGTCAGGCTTCTCCAGGATTTTACCAGTGACATTGCCACCCTCCTTCCACAAAGCCAAGGGAGGCTTTGAGATTAGCAAAGGAACAAGTTTAATGGAGACCCATAGAGGTGTATTGTTAGCTGTTAAGGCTTTCACTACTGAACTTAAGCAGTATGAACCTGTCATAATGACTGAAGAAATTGCTCTGGTTGTTTCAATTTCTGCAAACAGATCAGGAAGTTGACAGCATAATATCTGATGATATTATAAAAAGAAAAATACTGGAAGAAAGGGAAGGATGGAGTAAAAAAAAAAGAATAATGAATTAAACATAATTGAAAGCATGAAGTTTTACAGAGGTAGCATCTCTCCATATTTTATTAATACAACCAAAGGTCAACAATATGATTTCCACAATGCTGAGATGAAGGAAAAGCCCAAGAGACATAGTTTCTGAGTAACTAATAATCAATTTATTAATTAAGCTAGCAAATAATCAATAAATTGAGGTCAGTGGTTCTCTTGGAAATCAAAGATCCTGCATAGAGGCTACTTGAATTTTAAATACTTTTGGAAAAGGGGTTGTCCCTGACAGGTGGAAATCAACCCTGATTGGTTGAGAGAATGAATATTATAATGAGAAGTGAGCTTTTTCTTCTTTCTTTGTGTTGGGTTTTTAAAATAGGTTTTTATTGTTAGTTTTCAGCATTCACTTTTATAAGATGTTAAGCTGCAAATTTTTTCCTCTCTCCATCGTTACCTACCTTTCACCTTCTCCTCCCCCCTCTCCAAGATGGCAAGCAATCTGATATAGGCTATACATGTGCAATCATGTAAACATATTTATAATAAACTTAATCATGTTGTAAAAGAAGAATCAGAACAAAAGGGAAAAACCTTCTCAATGCACCTTAAGATCCCATTTGTTTGTGATAAAGGAGTATAGCATGCTTTTCAGAGAAAAGAGTGAAATCCCAAATTGAAAAATATGTTCAAGAAATCATTAAAGGGTTAAAGATTACTCCTATCGCCTAAGAAAAACAGAAGGTAAATATGAATGTAATAAAGGTTGGTGAAACAAGTAATATAGTAGTGAATAAAATGAAAGATTGAATTACTGATGCTCTAAATGCTACATGTGCACATAGATCCATGAGGTGGCTGTACATGGCTTTGATGTACTCTAAAGACCTTAGAAACCATAACTCCAGCTAATGAAGATTAAAAATATTTTAATAGGGGCGGCTAGGTGGCGCAGTGAGTAGAGCGTCGGCCCTGGAGTCAGAAGGACCTGAGTTCGGATCCGACCTCAGACACTTAATACACACACAAACAAAAACCTAGCTGTGTGACCTTGGGCAGGTTACTTAACCCCAATTGCCCTCTAAAAAGCAAATATATATATATATTGATATATTTGAATAAAATAATGAAAAGACACTAAAAATCCTTGAAGTGACCATTGCTAAAATGTAGAAGTTGAAGGATCACTGACAGTTGAGGAACTTTCACAGAGCTCTTTAGAGATAGTTATAAAGTCATACTCAGAGATTTTGAGAATATGAAAAAAGGCAAAATTTGTGAGACTACCCATGTAGGTTCCCAATTAACTACTACAAAAATTGTAGTCACTGAAATTCCTGAAGAAAAGAAGGAACCTGGCATGGGAGAGATGGGTGGTGTGGGTGGAGGCATGGGAGGTGGCATGGTCTAATTTCCTAGATTTGTAGTCTCTCATTATGAACTGTGATGGAAGAAATGACTCAAGGCTGAGGACTAACTTCAGAGGATTCATTTGGAAATACTGACTGAAGTAAAGGCTGACATTTAAGAAAATCTCTTATGATCATCAGATACTGGTTTAAATTGACCCAAAAAAATGTAATGATTTACTTCTATCATTATGTATACCTACAGATAATTTATTTTTTACTTTTGAACAGAAAGATATTTGTATATTCCTAACAGTAGATGCCAGACTAATATTGATATTCTTGCTTCAACTTAAATAAAGACATTTTACTATTTAACTGTGAATTCAGAATTTAATATTTGCTCTTACTAGAAGAAAAATTCAGAAACAGCCCTTCTGTGTACATAATTAAAACTATATACAAAGCAGGGAAATATCTGATTATGTGACAATCTCTGTGTAATAATGTTTTTTGTTTAAATTTTTTTTTCTGAACCTAACACCAAACAAAACAGACATTTCCATATACATAGTGTTAACCAAAAACAATATTACAAGTCTTCGAGACAATGTATTGCAACTAGATTTATTATAAGAGAAATGAATATGCATGTGGACCCCTCAGCAAGCACATAGAGTTCACAATTCATACAGAAATGTGCATATTTATGACAGTACAACAAAAGAAGAAGGAAAAAACAAAAATCCCCTCCTAAAGGGGAGTGATATGGGAGGGAGAAAGGTAAAGTAGAGGTGGGAAAAGGACAAGATCACTTCTGAAAGGAAGGAGCAACACAATGGCAAAAGCAGTGTTCTTTTCCTTTGGGAACTGCTAGCCTTAATAAGATGAAGATGGGAGGGTCTGCTTATCTACAAGGGTCCCAGCTGCACAAGCAGTTTCTCAGTCTAGTGCAGATTTGACTGGTGCCTGTTTTGATTCCTAAGGACACACAGTGAATCCAGCTTGGGGTGCAAAGAAATTATGTCAACTCAAGGCATTTCAGGTCCTCTTGCATACTCAATCCAGTGTTTCTGAAAAATATGGCAACTAAAAAAGACAAGTTCAGAGGACCCCCTTAACTTTCCTTAACAATAGTAAAACAGAAAATGAGGGTTATACCTGAAATCGAAGATCCTTATTATGTCTGGCTTGCTTTACTTTTTAAGTCTAGGGCTGAGGCTTCTACCAGTGAATTCCTCATTACAACCAGCCAGATGAACTCTATTAGTTTTGGTTGTTTTGGTGGGGTTTTTTGGACAGGGAAAGACAAGGCAATTGGGGTTAAGTGACTCACCTAAGGTAGTGCTTTTTTTGTAGCTTTTTTTTTTTTAAAGAGATTTACTGAGTTGGAACTACAGGAAGAATTGGTACAAAGTAATCTCCCTCTCCCACCAAAAACTCCTTTTGTACATGCAAAGTCTCCAGGGAAAATGGACTCAAACTTAAAATTTAAAGATAGTGAAATACGTGTTTGCTCTTATGTCACTGATACTTACTAGTTTCACACCACTGGAGTAGTCAAATAACCTGTCAGATTTTATTTCCTCCCCCAAAAATAAGAGTAATACCACCCATGCAACCTACTTCATAAGGTGGTTGTGAGGAAAAAACTTTGCAAACTTAAATACCTATGTAAGTGAAATGATTATTTATTGTATTTGTATTTTGACCTTCTTAGCCTGAGAGTGAGGGAAGCTCTGAGGCAGGGGTTTCTTTCTTTTTCTTTTTCTTTTTTTTTTTTTTTAAAGCAATTGGGATTAAGTAACTTGCTCAAGGTTACATGGCTAGTCATTATTTATTCGTGGGTGCTCATTTTCTGAGGCCGGATCTGATCTCGGGTCATCCCAACTCCGAGGCCGGCACTCTTACTCACTGCGCCACCTAGCCGCCCCTTTAGGGCAATTGGGGTTAAGTAACTTGCCCAAGGTTACACGGCTAGGTTTTTGTTTGTGCGGATTAAGTGTGGATGCCGGCTCCGAACTCAGGTCCTTCTGATTCCAGGGCTGGCGCTCTATTCACCTCGACACCTAGCCGCCCCTGGGGTTTCTTTCTTAATAGAGAATGTTGGGTCTGTGGAATGTTCAGATATAACCTCAGACACTTATAAGCTATGTGACCTTAGGTAAATCACTTAACCTTGTTTACCTCAGTTTCCTTCCCATAAAATGAGCTGGAGAAGGCAATGGCAAAACTCTCCAGTATTTTTTCCAAGAAAATCCCAAATAAGGTCACAGAGAGTAGGATATGACTGAAAACGATTAAGCAACAAAAAGTCTCTCAAACCATACCCTACTCAATTCCCAGTTCTTTCACTGGTTAAACCAAAACCAAGGACATCAAAGTTCACCAATACAGAGGTAACTTCAAGCAGGAAAGACCTTACTCTGCTCTCTCTCTCTCTCTCTCTCTCTCTCTCTCTCTCTCTCTCTCTGTCTGTCTCGTTGTTTTATGATCCCATCCTGGCCAACAGATTTGGGAAATAGCAGGGGCCAATGTCTAGTTGGGAGTGTTCTAGGGACCCCAGGCTCTTAAGCCTCAGAGAGCCGGTTTCCTAGTAGAGGAAAGAGACCAGTCCATAGTTAAAGTTTCATAGACTCATATCACTATTATAATATCCTCCTAAGCACTGTCCTTGTTTTCAGGGGATTCCTGTTCAGGTAGGAGTTAGATGACCTGTTCTCAATAATCAATGGCAATTGAGGTTTTGGTGATGATGGGGTCCACCATCTTCTTTGAGGAAGCACACCCTGACTATGATAATAGATATTAGTGATGCCATGGATAGAGGCCATTTCAAGATTCAAGAAAACAGGTTGGTTTGGTGTTAATTGCAGAAAAAATGTCAAATAGTGCCAAATAAACTTGAAGTATATCTCTCCTACATGTTCTTTGTCTTCCTTTTCAACATTCTCTTACTTAACAATATCTCTTACAAGAGCTGGGAAATCAACTGAATTGACCCATCAGTACATTGTTCAACATATTGATAAGTACTAACAAAAGCAGTCATCTAGGAATAAAAAATAAACATGTATTTGTAATGTGAGCTTTAACTTCAGTTTTGGGATGAAGAAGATGGTCACCAGAGATCCTGCCCAAGGCTTTAAATTAGTCCAGTCAATTACTGTTGTTTTGTTGTCAGTTAAGAGCAGTGTAGTTTGGGCAGTAAATGTTTGCTAATTGAGAGAGGCAAGGAATGCCTTGAATCTTTGATATTTGATATTGAGATCAAATTTTCAAAGAAGAGCCAATTACCAAGCTGCATAGCGTTTCACAAACTACTTTGTAAATGGATGTAACTTCTTACTTTGTAAGGGTTGAAAAAGCTAGTCATATTTTTCTGTCAGGGAAAAGTATTAGCAGGGTAATACTGATCTGTTGCTGTTGGATTAGATACCAAAACACCTGCTTGGTCTGATACCTCCACCTTCCTCATGACAACATATAGATTAGAAATAGTGGTATGTACTATAGATTTTGAAATCCCAGTATAACAAGATGTAAAGCACAAAGCCGCTATTTTTTTAAAGAAAGTAGCAACATTCTCTTCTTTAATTAAAAAAAATTGCTATTTATGTCATAACAACCCCTTGGGTTAGTTCCCCGAAGCGTTAGGCCTGTGAAGCTACTTACTGTATAATGGGAGCTCTCATGGGAACAGCAGACATATCTGCAATATGTGCTGTGATTCCCTATGCCTGTACCCCCAGAGATTGCTCAGAGCAGGCTTCTCCAGTGAGACTGCCTCTGCTTGGTTGAGCTGAGATTTTATGTCTTTCCTGTGTCAAAGAGCCTGCTTATTCTTGTGTAGGTAATGAAGGGTTCAGGCCTGGATCAGGCCTGGATTGTTTGCATAAGATTCTCCTCATTAGTGGAGAGAATGATGACTGGATTTGGCATGTCTCTGTGGGATGTACTTGATGACAGAGCTTTGAAGAGGAGAGACAGTCTTCTTTCCTCCTGTTTTAAGGGAGTTCACATACACAGTTCTAAACCCTCTTCAGGGAAAGATCTATGGAGAAAAAGGATGCAGTTTAAAAGACTACCAGACATGTAGGAGAAAACGAGCTTCTCAATATGTTTCTAATTTCTAACTTTCCTCACTAGATACTTCAGAGAATTTCTCCTTGAGTCAGACTGGGACCTTTCTCTAGGTGGAGCTGAGATAGTTTGCTTAATGAGAGAGCTCATTCATTGTGTTTATTGCATAGCATATTCTAATAACATCTCTGATTTCTGTTGGATAAATGGATTTATTCATATTTGCAAAGGTCTTTTGTGTAACTAGAATTTGGGGAAAGGGTCAAACTTTTTGAAATAAGGTTGAGGTACTCCTTCCTTTTTAAAGGATCATGACCAGGAAAGTATTTTTAACTTGTGATAAAAATTATTCCCCTAGACTACCAATATTTGGCAGGGTAATAATAATAATAATAGCTAGAATTTATATAGCACTTACTATATGGTATGCACTGTACTTAACTTAGTGCTTTATGAATATTATCTCATTTAATCTTCACAACAGCTCTGGGAGGTAGGTGCTATTATTATGCCCATTTTGCAGTTGAGGAAACTGAGGAAAAGGATAAGTGACTTGCCCAGGGTCTCACAGCTATTAAGTGTCTGAGGCTGAATTTGAATTTAGGACTTCTCTTAGGATCTAGATTCAAGTCCAGTGTTCTGTCCACTGTACCACCAAGCTGGCTAATCTGATACACAGTCTCTGAGGAGAGCAGAGCTGCCAGCTCTGAAAAGGCTGACCACTTCTGTTCCCTTCCAGGGAAGAATCAGAGCCTCCTTTGGAGAGGGATGGGTAAGATTTCTGAGAGACATCAAATCCTCATGTCTAGCTGCATTTACAAACCCATGCAAACATACACATAACCTACATGGGCAACAGACATACCCCTGATATGTACTGTATTGCCTACACTGCTCTGCATTACTTCTCCAGTTTTTGTTACCTTGGATGAATATGGTTGCTAACTAACAATGATTGTCTTTTGTGTAACAAGCATGTGATTGGTGGTTGCTAAGCTGGCCAAGAATAAGCTATTATCTCCCAATTTGGAATAGGGCTTTCCTCCCAGAATGACCAGGAAAAGTGGTTTTTATTCTGAATCCCTCAAAGAGCATTGTGTCCCTAGGCTGCAAATATCTGATATGTAGTAGATAGATATCCTTCAAGCCTAGAGATAGGAGAGTGGAGGAGTAAACCCCAGCCACTACCCTCTTCCTGCTTTAACTAAAAATGGAAATTGGACTTTCTAGGTCCCAGATATTATCTATTTATATCTCCACACCAAGGACACTCTGGGGCCCTGTGGCTTCTGCTTAAGCCCTGTGACATGAGCCAATCTGTATTGCAATATCTTTTGTTTTTATATCATCTACATTTCCCATTATATTACCCTTCCACCCTGCCCTCCACCTCAAAGCCATTCTTTACAACAAAGAGTTAAAAACAGAAGGAGGGGAAAAAATCAATGAAACTAACCATCTCATCAAAAATGTATAACATTATCAGCCAGCATTATTTTCAAGGTCACTTTTCTGACATTCCTAGAACGAATGTTTCCTCTGCATCTTGAAATTTGACAAACCTTGAATCAAACCGTTTCCATTCAGTTTAATACAACAAACCTTTATGTAATGCCTACTTGGTCTTGTTTGTCTTTTCTTCAGTATTCCCCCATATTCCTCATATACCAAAGGTGCCAAATGGAGAGAAAGTGTATAACCTGAGTAGCTTCAGGGGACTAATATAAAAGTAGTTGTCCAAACATGCCAAAACATGATCTAATTGTAGCACTGCAGCCAAATCTTTTAAAACAAAGGCAATTGATTGCTTTATGGTCTATTGGCCAGACACACAAAAGAGAGATGAAGCATGGTAAGCTTACATACTGTTGTAGGGACTCTGTTAAATAGGGGGTATTGTCTCCTCCCTCCTCCTTTTTCCTGGGCATCTACAGCTCTGAGATTGTAATTTGTGAACTGTTAATGAGGCTGTGGCTGCTTTGATGAGGAGCTCACCAAAAAAATCTGGAAGAGAAGACTGGGGAATCATGCCTAGTACACTGTAAGGGCAGTGCAATTAATAATGGGGCCTAGATGCAACAGGGTGAGGAGTGGGGGTAAATATTAGAAACAGCAAAGAAAACTTTTCGTTAACCATTGTACTTCAGAATTTGTCCATCATTGGGACAGGAAGCAGCCACAGTCTCTATAAGAGTTGGTATAGGGAGCACTCTCAACTAAATTTATGAAAATGTTCTTTTCTCCTCTTTTAACTTTGATCCTGCAGTGGAGAGTGCCTGATACTTCCCTCTACGAGTATCCTCTGGGCAAATATGTTCCCTTGTTGTGAGATCAGATCTTAATGGGACCTCATACTAATACCAATCTGTAGGGAGTTCAGATCTCTCAAGACGCATTGAATCACAAGCTGTTCATGAGTGTTTATGTTTTAATTTTACCTTATTTTATTTATTTTTAAATTTGATTTATCTTTAGTTTTCAACATTAGCTTCCAAGGTTTTTCAATTTTCCCCCCTCCCTTCCCAAGACAGCCTGCAATCTGATATAGGCTTTACATATACATTCCTGTTAAACATATTTTCACATTAGTTATGTTGTATAAAAGAAGTACAACGAATGAGAGAAACCATGAGAAAGAAAAAAAAAACAACACAAAACAAACAAAGAAAGAAAAAGCAGTCTGCTTTGCTCGGTACTCAGACTCCATAGTTCTTTCTCTGGATGTGAATGGCATTTTTCATCATGAATCCTTTGGAAATATTTTAGGTCCTTGCATTGCTGAGAAAGACTAAGTCTATCAAAATCAGTCATTGCAGACTGTGGTTGTTACTGTGTACAATGTTCTCCTGGTTCGACTCACGTCATTCAGCATCAGTTCATATAAATCTTTCCAGGTTTTTCTGAAGTCCACTTGTTCATCATTTCTTATAGCACAATAGTATTCCATTGCATTCATAGACCACAATTTGTTCAGCCATTCCCCATCTGATGGGTATCCCCTCAATTTCCAGTTCTTGGCCACCATAAAAAGAGCTCTATAAATATTTTTGCACATGTGGATCCTTTTCTCATTATTATGATCTCTTTGGGTTACAGCCCTAGAAGTGGTATTGATGGGACAAAGGATGCTCACATTTTTATAGCCTTTTGGGCATAGTTCCAATTGCTCTCCAGAATGGCTGGATTAGTTCACAGCTCCACCAACAATGAATTAGTGTTCCAACTTTCCTACATCTTCTCCATATGTTATAATTTTATAAGAGATATTCTCCAATTGATAAGTGGTCAAGGGATGTGAACAGGCAATTGTCAGAAGAAATCAAAGCAATCTATAGTCATATTAAAATTATCTAAATCATTATTGATAAGAGAGATGACAATTAAAACAACTCTGAGGGGCAGCTAGGTCCTTGAGTCAGGAGGACCTGAGTTCAGATCTGGCCTCAGACACTTAACACTTACTAGCCATGTGACATTGGGAAAGTCACTTAACCCCAATTGCCCTGCCTTCCCCCCTCCAAAAAAAAAAAAAAAACTTTGAGCTATCACCCCACACTTATAAGATTGGCTAATGACAGAAAAGAATAATGACAAATACTGGAGGGAATGTGAGAAAGGAGATACACTAATTCACTGTTGATGGAACTATGGTCTAACCATTATGGAGAATGATTTGAAATTGTGCCCAAAGAGCTATAAAATTGTGCATACCCTTTGACCCAGCAATACCACTACTAGATCTGTTTCTGAAACATATCAAAGGAAAAGGAAAATAACATATACACACAAAAATATTTATAGCAACTCTCTTTGTGGTGGCAAAAAATTGGAAATTCAGGGGTTGCCCATCAGGGGAGTAGCTGAACCAATTGTGGTATAAGATTGTGATGGAATACTATTGTGCTATAAGAAATGACAAGGATGATGGTTTCAGAAAAAACATGAAGAAGACCTATATGGACTGATGAAGACTGAACTGAGCAGAACCTAAAGGTCATTATAACAGTAAAATCAGTATTGTAATGATGATCAACTGTGAAAAACTTGGCTACCTTGATCAAAATAATGATGCAAGACAATTCAGAGTGCTTGTGTTGAAGAATTTTATCCACCTCTAGAGAGAGAACTGATGAACTCAGTACAACCTGGAGTATAATTTGTTTACTTTCTTTCTTTTTCTTTTTTGCAATGTGGCTAAATATGTTTTACATGATTTCATATGTGTAATTTATATCATACTGCTTGCTTTCTCAGTGGGGAGGGAAGGGGCTGGAAGGAGTGAGAATTTGAAACTCAAAATTGAAAAGAACTGTTTAAAATAAATAATAATTCTTAAATTAAGAAATATGTTGTCATTTTATTTCTGATATTGTACTTCTGTAATCAGTAATACAATTGTTTTATTTCTTCAAATCCCATAAAGGTGGAAGGAGATAAGAATCTTTATGAGGGGAGAGGATAAGCTAATTTAGATAAATTTATGAGATATTGTACAATAATCATTGCATTTTAAACTGTAGACTACACAAAATAGAGACTGGGGACTACAGGAAGCCAGGTGATCTGATTGTGTATGCAGAGGTCTAGGCAGGCTCCTGTTGAAAGGAGGCCTTGACCTAGTAAGTTCTAGCTCAGAGCATCACCTGGTGGCTAACATAGAGATTGCAGTCTAGGACATACTGCTTCCCATGTATCTGGGAGGTAAGAGGGTGTGGTCTGTCCACTTACCTTGTCTTTCTGTTTTTAATGGCCCAGTAAGACAGGTGCCTTCTTTTTCAAGGAAAATCAAGAAGTATTTAATAAGCACCTATTATGTTCCAGAAAGAGGAAACACATGTATCTTTGTATTTATTAAGCATCTATAATATTTGAGAAACTATAGAGGCAAAGACAAAGAAAACCAGTCTCTGCCATCGTGGAACTGATGCTCTCCTGGGTCATACAATGAGTACACCCTTCCCTGATAAAGAATCCCCTCCACTATTTGCGTGACAAATTGTCATCTAGTCTTTGCTTGAATATCTGTGATGAGGGGACCTCCTATTTCTTGGGTAGCCCAGTCTATTTTTAGATAACTCTGTCAAGATGTTTTCCTTTAAATTTGCCTCTTTGTAATTTAATTTAGGAATGTTAATTTGGCAGTTGAGTGGAGAACAGATTGGAGAGGGGAAAGATTGGAAGTTGTAAGGGCAATTAGGAGTCTATTAAAATAATTCAGGCAAGAGATGAGGGCCTAGACTAGGGTGATCAGCCATGTGAATGAACAGAAGAAGCAAGTAATATTGTGGAAATAAAACTGGCCGGATTTGGCAGCTGATTAAGTATGAGGGTTAATAGATAAAGAAGGGTCAAGGGTGACTCCAAGGCTGTAAACTTTGGGAGGATATTGGTGTCCTTACCTGAAAGAGGGAAGCTTAGAGAACACATCAGTTTAAGAATGGGGCAGGGGGAGATAATAAGTCTTATTTGAGACACATTGAGTTTGAAATGCCGGTGAGACATTTAGTTTAAATATATAGTTGAAACAATGCAGGACCTGGGTTAAGGAGAGAGATTAGGGCTAGACAGATAGATTTGAAAATCATCTGTATAAAGATGATAATTAAACTCATGAGAGCTAATGATATTGCCAAGAAAGAGGAAAGGGAAGAGGGCACAAGGTAGAACCTTGAGGTATGTTAATGAGTGAGAGATAAATAATAATACAACAAAGAAAGCTGAAAAGGATTGTCAAGTAAGATTTTCTCTAGAAGTTTTGACAGGAAAGGAAGAAACTATACACGATGATTATCTGAGAGGATGGAGGAATCCAGTGAAGGTTTTTTTAAATGAGAGAAACCTGGAGATGTTCACAGGTGAGATTAAAGATGAGAGAGACGGAGAATTATTGAAGGCGTAAGCTTGAAAAGGATTACAGATGTTGAGCTAGAAGGGGCCTTAAGTGCTTGTATGGCACTGATGGCATCCCTTTTATCTGTGGGAACCTAGACAAGAGCTATATTCAAGATAAATTCTAACATTCCCCAGGGTAACTCTGAAGTTAGTGTTGTTTAGTTGGTTGTTGTCCTTGATTTTCTTTTTTTTTTTTAAACAAATGCTTTATTAACTTCTGTTTTACAGCATTCATTTCCGCCAGATTTTGAGTTACAATCATTTTCCCCCTGTTATTCCCCTACCCAACCTCCCAGAATAGCAGTCCCACAAGATATTGCTTCCTCCAGTCTGCTCTCTCCCATACCTTCTCCTAAACACCCTTCGACTTTTCCATTAGAGGGAGGTGAATCTTTGTGTCCCTGCACATCTTATCTCCCTATTACAAGCAAAAGAGTATTAATAATAGTATTTATATATATTTGAAACATTTAATGTTAAGACCTCGAATTTCAGATCCATTTCCTTCCTCCCTTGTCACCCATTCCCTCTTGGGAGATAAGTAATTCAGTATATGTTGTACATGTCTAGCTATGCAAAACATTATCATAGTAGATATATTGTACAAGGCTGCTTATAATTTCCTCCCACTCATCCCACCCCCTACCTGGTCCATTCCCTACATGATCCTGTCCCTCTTCTATAGTGGGTACTTCCAACCTCCCCTCCCCCCAAGGATGCCCTCCCATCCATCATCCCTCCTCTCATTCCCCTTCCCCCTATCCTGCTGCAGGTTAAGATATCCCATTTAGTATGTATGTCATTCTCTCCCTGAACCAAATTCAATGTGAATGTGGTTTTGCCTTTTTAGCCTTCCTATTCTCCCCCTCCCTTGCAACCACTTCCCCTTGCTTCTTCTACATGAGATAGTTTACCCTACCCTGCCTCTCCCCATCTCCTCTTGCCACTTTCCTCTCTCACCTCATAATTTCATCCCTCGAGTATTCTCCCTTCCCAACAAATTCAACCTATGCCCTCTATCCATGTATAACTGTAACCATATACACACACATTCACATTAGTATTCATATGACCACACACCCTTCTTCCATTATTTTCATAGTGAGAAAGATATCATCAGTCACAATTATTGCTTTTCCATATAGGAATGTAAATAGTTCAACTTTGATAAGTTCCTTTTTGATTTCTTTTCCCTGATTACCTTCTCAGGCATCTCTTGCTTCTTGTGTCTGGATGTCAAATTTTCTATTCAACTCTGGTTTTTTCCTCAAGAATGCTTGAAAGTCCTCTATTCCACTGAATGACCATATTTTCCCCTGAAACAAAATACTCAGTTTTGCTGGGTAGGTGACCCTTGGGTTCATTCCCAGTTCTTTGCCCTCTGGAATATCATATTCCATGCCCTTCGATCCCTCAGTGTAGAAGCTGCCAGGTCCTGGGCTATTCTGATTGTGTTTCCACAATATTGAAATTGTTTCTTCCTGGCTGCTTGGAGTATTTTCTCCTTGATCTGGGGATTCTGGAACCTGGCTATAATATTCCTGGGAGCTTTCTTTTTGGGATCTTTTTCAGGAGGTGATCTGTGGATTCTTTCAACCTCTATTTTGCCCTCTGGATCTAAAACATCAGGGCAGTTTTCCTTGAGAATTTCTTGAAGGGTGATTTCTAGGTTCTTTCCTTGATCATGGCTTTCAGGTAGTCCAATAATTTTTAAATTGTCTCTCCTGGATCTATTTTCCAGGTCAGTGGTTTTCCCATGAGATATTTCACATTGCCTTCTAATCTTTCATTTGTTTGGATCTGTTTAACAGCATCTTGATTTCTCATAAAGTCATTAGCTTCCATTTGCTCCAGTCTAACTCTGAAGGAATGAATCTCCTCAGTGAACTTTTGAGATTCTTTTCCATCTGGCAAATTCAACTTTTTAAGGCATTCTTCTCCTCATTGCCCTTTTGGGCCTCCTTTGCCATTTGAGTTAGTCTATTTTTTAAGGTGTTGTTTTCCTCAGTCAGGCTGTTGACCCTCATTTCATACTTTTCCTGCATCCTTCTCATTTCTCTTTCCAATTTTTCCTCCACTTCTCTTATTTGATTTTTAAAGTCCTTCTTAAGGTCCTCTATGGCCTGCAACCCGCTCATGTTTTCCCTGGGGCTTTTGGAGCAGGACTTCTGACCTCACAGTCCTTTTCCTGCTCTATGCCCCCAAAATAGGAGTCTAGGGTTGCATTTTTCTGTTTCCTTTGCCTTGGCATGTTGCCACTTAATTGCTTGACTTTTGGGCTTGTTGCCACACTATGGCTTTAAGGCCAGATAGAGGAATTTTCGTCCCGAACGTGTGGGGGCAACTTCTGTTTCTGGCAAGCTGTAAACCCACCCACGACTTCCACCCTAGATCACAATCCAGATCCAGGGAGGTTAAAGCAAGAGCGATGACCCCCCAAGACTGATCGCTGGATCTCCCCACAATTTGCAGGCCGGGAGCTGGAGCTGCCTCTGAAAACTGCAAAATGGCGCGTCTCCTCAGCGGCTTCTAGCCCCCAGGGGAGGGAGCTGATGCATTCCCCAAATACTGGTCCCAAAGTCCATAGGACACTAACCTCTTACTTTGTCCTAGGCATGTCTATGTTGATAATTCTGGAGTCGACACAGCTCCTGGTGTTCTGGGGTTCCTCCAGCTGGCTGCTGGCCCTGCTGCCCTGGGGCTCATGGGGACCTGGGCTCGGCTGGCTCCCTGCGCTCTGCGCGCTGCGCCTGCCAGGTCCCAGATCGCTGTGCTGGTCCTTCCTGCCAGGCTGCTAGGCTGTCCTCAGCGGGAGGTTAGCTTCTCTGTGTCGTTCTGTGGGTGCTGGGGCTCCAGAAGTTGTTCAGAGTCTCCTTTTACATAGTTTGGGGGGAATCTTGGGGCAGAGTGGCTTAGACGAGCTGTTTCTACTCCGCCATCTTCTGTCCTTGATTTTCGAAGACCAAAATTATATCACTAGGTTGGAGTAGAACAGCATGGGGGACATATTTTCATTCAAGCATAAACTGGATTTAAGTGAGGCAGAGTTGCTTGGTATTGTCAACATCACTTTCTCTTCCAAAGTCATTGAAGTCCAGTGGCAAGGCAAAAGTCAAGACCACTGGGAAAGGCTCAGGATGCAGTGAATGACCTCGGCATCTTTGATTTCTAACTAAGCTCTAAAGCCAGGGGTGGGGAACTTGCAGCTTCAAGGCGGAATGTGGTCCTCTAGGTCTTCAAGTGTGGCCCTTTGACTGAATCCAAACTTCATAGAACAAATCCCCTTTAATAAAATTATTTGTTCTGTAAAACTTGGATTCAATCAAAAGGCCATGCCCAAGGACCTAGAAAGCCACACGTGGCCTCAAGGCCACAAGTTCCCCACCCCTGCTCTAAGTACATCACAGTACCAGCTTTAGTCGTCTTCCAGGCTGTTAGAGCAAATTGTTCTGATCTACCCATTCCATCTTGTAGAATGGTGAGGGAAATAAGCACAAAAGATGTGATTTTGGAAAGTTGCAGCCAGGGCAAAACCTAGTCTTTATAAAATCAGGACTTAGAATCTGGGTAGAGAAGTGGATAGGGGATTAGATTTGGGGTCAGGAAGATATGAGTTTAATTCCTGCTTCAGACACTTACTATATGATTCTAATCAAGTCATTTAATCTTTCTTAGCCTCTGTTTCCTCATCTACAAAATACGGAGACTGGACCTGATAGCTTCTAAATTTCCTTCTAGATCTAAATCTCTGATCCTAGGGGCCATAGATCACATAACAAATTTGTGCCAAGCACCTTTTTTTTTTTTTTTTTTTGCTTTTTGGAGGGGGAAGGCAGGACAATTGAGGTTAAATGACTCGCCCAAGGTCACACAGCTGGTAAATGTTAGGTGTCTGAGGCCGGATTTGAACTCAGGTCCTCCTGAATCCAGGGCTGGTGTTCTATTTACTGCACCACCTAGTCACCCACTAAGCATCCATATTGTGCAGGGTCCCAGCTAGGTTCTAGGACAAAAATAAGGTAGAACCACCAGATGGCACTGGTGAGCAAGGCAGAATAAGCTGTTGATCACTCACAAAGTAAGATTCTCTCTCTCTCTCTCTCTCTCTCTCTCTCTCTCTCTCTCTCTCTAGCTCAATCATCCAACAATGTGGCTGTACCAAAACCCAGCTCAAGTCTGCTAGAACAGTCTTTAGGGGATTGTTGTCCCTCTCTGAGATTGATTAAGTAAAACAAATTAATAAAACCTCAGGTCCATTAAATGTGTGTTTGCAGTGGCAAAATCCAAAATGGCTTTATAAAACCTCAAAAATTCACTGATATACTTTTTGGCATTTTCTAATTTGTATAAATGGAGCTAGAGAAAGTCATGAAACTTTGCTGATTGGGCCACCGTAAATTTATGTAACATAATCCCAAGGGGGCCCTCACTGCAACAAGGCATGACTTTTTACAGCTCCCTAGTTGATTCACTTTCCAATTTACCACAGAGTTTATTCCAAACCTTTTCATTCCTTCTCAAGATCCAAAGATACTCCTTTCCTCCACCTTATGAGGTGAGAACCTTGCCTCAATTCACAGAAAACAATGAGGCCATTCACCATGAACTCTTCCTTATTTTATATCACTCAGACATTTTCTCTTGCTATTTCTTCCTTTACTCCCACTTATGTAATGCCAATCACAAGCAGCTCTCCTGAGGACTGCTACTGTGAATAATTTTAAGGATCTAATCACATAGTATAGTTGTTGTACCCCAATAAAGCGAGACAGAAGATCCCCGAGATTAAATTTTAAAAGTGGATTTTATTACCTCGGGACTGTCGGGGTACATGCCCAAATCAGACAATGCTTTGGCACAGACATTGTACTGGTTTTACAGAGGTTCCATAGCCAGGTTACGGAAGCTGAAATTACAGTGACGTAAGCTGAAACTACAGTGATTGGTCAGTATATATTTGAATTTCCCGACAGCAAGAAACCCTAGGCTGGGACTTCGGTCCACAGACCAATCAAGGGAAAGCAAGGGGTTGGGGTTCTGCCTGTTTACAGATCAATCAAGGGAAAGCAAGGGGTGGGGGTCCTGCCTGTTTACAGATCAATTAAGGGAGAGGAAGGTGGAGTTTTCTGCTTTACAAATCAATGAAGGAAAGGGAAGTTTGAGTTGCCTGCTTTACAAATCAATGAAGGGAAGGGCAAAGTGGAGTAGTGTCCAACAATAGTGAACTCTCTATTTAGCAACAAACAAAAGCAAAACATTCAAGAAACTAAAACACAACATTCACAAAAATATAACATAAAAACTTCTTACTTGTAGAGATAACTTGAGTGGTTTCTTAAGCCAGCTCTAAAGTAAAACACTAGCCCAAGAAAGTGTGATGTGTAAACGTGGTCCAGGTGTGATTGTCAAACAATCCGTTTATTGATACCATGAACAAGGTTTTTATAGAGAAATTAAACAAAGAAGGTAATTATAGTTCACTTGGTTTTCTTTTTTTTTTTTTAAATTAATTGGGGTTAAGTAACTTGCTCAAGGTTACATGGCTAGTCATTGTTTATGCGTGGGTGCTCATTTTCTGAGGCCGGATCTGATCTCGGGTCATCCCAACTCCGAGGCCGAGGCGCTCTTACTCACTGCACCACCTAGCCACCCCTTTAGGGCAATTGGGGTTAAGTAACTTGCCCAAAGTTACACGGCTAGGTTTTTGTTTGTGTGGATTAAGTGTGGATGCCGGCTCCGAACTCAGGTCCTTCTGACTCGAGGGCCGGCACTCTATTCACTGCATCACCTAGCCGCCCCTTCACTTGGTTTTCTTAATACTCTTTGTTCAGTAAAGTAATGATGTCAACTATTAGGCCTTGGAGATAACCAGGTCCCAAGTACAGTATCTAAAAATGTATAAAAAGCAGCAAACATCTTCTGGCAATAATACCAGAACAGGGTACCTCCCTTAATCACAGGGTATCAAAAAGGCTCTGATAACAGCCGCTTCTAAAGGGAAAAAACCAAGACCAGTTACTTTGCACTGGCCATGGTGAAAACCCAGAACATACCTATCTAGGACCAGCCTGATTCCTGGATCATATGTTTTGGCTCCCTTCAATTACTAAGATGGCTACATAGTCTTAAAATATATCATTCAGTAAGTCACAATCTCTTCACTTAACACAGAGTACCCAAGTAAGGTCTTCTTTCATCTTAACTGGAGGCTGACTTCCAATCATCCTTAAGGTTAGCAGAAAGTACAAAACACCATCCACCCCTAGGTCACAGTGTTTTAATATCATCAGTTAGCACTGAGTACCCAAGTAAATGCCTAGGACTACAACAATATTTACACACATTACTGGCACTATCATCTCAATTCACTTTCTGTCTGAGAAGCCAATACAGAACAGACAGGACTTCTGTCTTAGAAATCAACACAGACAGAGCATTGACATTGCAAACACTCTCTTACCCTCAGTTCTGCTTGATCCCAGCTTGTATCTGAGTTTTTATCGGTTCTGCTCCACTCTTTTGGCAAGCTCCTCCCACTGTGGGCTCCATGTGATGACCTTAGGCCTATTCAGGGCCCAGAAAGTCTCCAAACTCCCTTAGGCCCATTAAGGACAACACAATATATACTGTTTCCAACAAAGACTTGACACAATTAAAGGCACTTGAATAGCTAAAACAAGCAGCAAAGTACAACTTTGCCATTACACCCTGAGATGAAAAGTTGACCTTTTTTCCTTTCCAAGGCAAACCCTGCTACATATTTAATTTCATTCCATCCTATCTTCTTCAAGCAGATTGTCCTCTCTACTATTCCCACTCTTTTTCTAATCTTCAGTATTTACCTTTTTATTATCTCTTTCCTTGTTGCCTACAAATACATTCATGTCTCTCTTCAACCATTAAAAAGCCTTTACTTTATCTTACTAGCCCTGTTATCTACTATCCTATATTTCTTTTCCCTTCCTCAGTTAAACTCCTTGAAAAAACTATTCACCGTCAATGTCTCCTCTTCCTCTCCTTTCACTCTTCTAAACCTTCTGCAATTTGACTTCTGACCTCATCACTCAATGAAAACTGCTCTCTCCAAAGTCATAAATTATCTCATAATTGCCAAATCCACGGTCCTTTTTTCAGTCTTCATCCTTCTTGATCTCTGTTACCTTTGACATTGATGATCATCCTTTTCTCTTGGATACTCTTCCCTCTTTAGGTTTTTAAGATGTTTTACTCTCCTGATTTTCCTCCTTCCTGTTTGACCAGTCTTCACTCTCCTTTGTTGGATCATCACCTAAGCCACTCCCAATAACTGAAGAGGGAAGGGTGATAAGGAGGGGGGGAGGGTAAGTGGTTCTGCCAGGGACCCACCCTGGCATCCAGTCTGGAAGGAATTCACCAGGCTCAAGCAAACTTTGAAGCCGAAATTGTAAAGTTTACTGTTACACTGCACAAGGACAGTGGGCTAGATTCTTATGGAACCTGCAAACTTGCAGAGGCCACAAGCATAGTTTTAAGGTGTCAGTTATGCTAACTAGGTGAGTAAGGGTGGGATCAGGGAGGAGTTAAGGAGTGGTCAGTGCTCAAAGGACCATTCACTTTTAATATCAACTGCGCAGGTGTATTGCCCATGATTCACTGGGAAATAGCTCAAGTGGGGGCTAGCTGGCGATGTGGTTTTAGGCCTGACATGTCACTAAAGAGTGCCCAGTCTGCCACCCACCAAGGTCATCAGAGACAGTGTGGGTATATAATTGACTAAGGAGTTACCCTATAGATAAGGTATTGAAGAATTTATGGTAGAGCTGGCCACTCTAACTAAGGGAGATAACATTTCCATAACTTATTGTTTCAAGCAGAGATAAACAGGTCATGAGTTGTTGCTGGGCAGAGTGCTGGAAGGGGGAAAGGGAAGAGTCAATGCTCTGAGGCTTGGGGGGGGGGGGGGTGGAAATGTGATTGCACAGACATAGATCCCAAAGCACCCCACTTACAAACTGATGTTACAGATTGATACTACAGACATATATACATCACAAGGACCCCATCATAACCACAAGTTCCCCCCCTCCCCCCCTTTCCCCCCCTGCCCTGGGCTTTCTTCTCTTCTCCCTCCATATTATCTTTCTTGGTAATCTCATCAGTTTGGGGGGAGGGTTTAGTTATCATCTCTATGCAGATAATTCCCAGATCTATATAATCACTAATAGTCTGTCTTCTGAGTTCCACTTACTAATTACCGATTGCCTTTGGACTGTATCCAACTGTATCCCTTAGGCATCTCAGCTCAATATTCTAAACAGCATTCATATCTTCCCCCCAAAACCTCTCCTCTCCCAAACTCCTGTCCCTCCAATTACTGAGGCTCTTAACCTCAGTGTCAATTTCAACTTCTCTCTCTAACTCATTTCATATACCCAATCTGTTGCCCTGTCTTAGCATTTCTACCTGCACATCTCTTGTGTATGTCTCCTCTCCCCTTACATATCCAACACTTTGGTACAGACTTTCATCACCTCATTTCTCAACTATTTCAGTAGTCTTCTGCTAGGTTTCCCTACCTTGAGTCTGTTCCCACTTGATGGGGTACTTGGGATGTATATATGTTTGTAACATCAATCTATGTAACATCAGTTTGTAATATCAATCTGTAACATCAGTTTGTAAATGGGGTGCTTTGGGATCTATGTCTGTAAAATCAATTTGTAAAACCAGTCTGTACAATCACATTTCCACCCCACCCCACCCCAGCCTCAGAGCATTGACTCTGCCCCTTCCCCCTTCCAGCACTCTGCCCAGCAACAACTCATGACCTGTTTATCTCTGCTCGAAACAATAAGTTATCTATGAATCCTTCACTAAATGTTATCTCCCTTAGTTAGAGTGGCCAGCTGCACCATAAATTCCTCAGTACCCTATCTATAGGGTAACTCCTTAGTCAATTGTCCTTTAGGCACTGACCACTCCTTAACTCCTCCCCGATCCCACCCTTACTCACCTAGTTAGCATATCTTGACTCCTTAAAACTACGCCTGTGATTTCTGTAAGTTTGCAGGTTCCCTAAGAATCTTTGCCTGCTGTGCTCTGCAGCTTAACAATAAACTCCAAAGTTTGCTTGAGACTGGTGAATTCTTTCCAGACTGAATTTCAGGGTTTCTGGTCATGGATAGTGATCAGGGTCCCTGGCATAACCTCTTACCCTCCCTACCATTATCACCCTTTTCCTCTTCACCACTCCCATCCATCTTTCCTCTACTTAGCTGCCAAAGTGATTTTTCTAAAGTGCAGGTCTGACCATATATCACTTTCCTATTCAGTAAACTAATGTTTCCCTATTTTCTGTAAGATCAAATATAAAATGTTCTGTTTGACACTGAAGCCCTGTACAACCTGGCCTCTTCCTAGCTTCCTAATCTTCTTAGACCATTCCCTTCCTTCTACACACTCTAAAATTCAGCAACAATAGCCTTCCTGACTTTTTGCTGTTCCTAGCACACCACAACACACTCTCCAGACTTTATGTATTTTCACTGGTGGTCCCTCATGCCTAGAATATTCTCCTTCCTCATCTCTGTGTCCTGACATTCCCGGTTTTCTTCAAAAACTCAACTCATATCCCAACTTCTGCAGGAAGCCTTTCTTGGATGCCACCCCTGCCCCCAGCCCCACTGCTAAAATAAACCCACCTCCTATATTTATTCTCTCATTAATTGTTAACCAACCAGGGTTGATTTCTGCCTATCAGGAACACCCACCCTTCCAAAGGTATACAAAAGTTCAGTGGTCCCCAAGGTTGGTCTTTGCTTTACCAGAAAAAGTCACTAACTTCAATCTATTAATTATTTACTAGTTATAGTTAATAAATTGATTAGTAATTACCTAGAAACTATATCTCTTGAACTTTTCATTGGTTACACCTCCACAGGACACTTTCCTTGAGTCACTCCATTTTTCAGTGGCTTGCTTCAGCTATCTTACCCTTCCCCCCTCCCACTAGAATATAAACTTCTCATATACTTTCTTTTCACTTCGAGGCTGATGACTCTGTGCAACTCTGTCCCACTTAAATCCAATTCATGTGCAAGTCATCACTATCTCATAATGTCTGGTCTTCTTTGAAACAAAGGATGAACAGCAATTTGTATACCCAGCACTTAGCATAGTATCTGCAGCATAAGGGCTTAATAAATGTTTTGTATCTCTTTTTCTATATATAGTTGTTTGCATGTTAGCTCTCCTATTAGAATGTGAACTCCTCCTCCTTTTTATTTTTTTTTCTTGCTTTTTTTTGGAGGGGGGAAGGCAGGGCAATTGGGGTTAAGTGACTTGCCCAAGGTCACATGGCTAGTACGTGTTAAGTGTCTGAGGCTGGATTTGAACTCAGGTTCTCCTGACTCCAGGACCAGTGCTCTATTCACAGTGCCACCTAGCTGCCCCTAGAATGTGAACTCCTAATGGGAAGTGATCACGTTTTTACTTTTCTTTATATCCCCAGCTCTCAGTGCCTGGCAAATATTAAATACTTAATAAATGCTTGTTGACTAACTTTTCCCATTTCTGTTGGCTGTTTGATTAATGATTTTACTTCCTATTTGCTATCTGTGATAGTCCTTTCCGTGGTGTTTGATGGGAAGCACTTAAGCTAAGGGATAACATCCAGAGAAGCAGATTTTGTTTTGTGCTGATAGACATTTGATGAGGAAGACAGATACAATTCTAGTCCATTATTCCTACTGGATATAAGAGAGGGAAGGAGTAAGTACCCAGCCCCAGCCATTCTCTAGCTTCCCTCAAGCTAGGCAGCTAAGTGATAAAGTAGATAGAGACTGGATCTAGAGTTGGGAAGACCTGAGTTCAAATCTAACCTCAGATATTTAATAGCTGTGTGACCCTGGGCAAGTCTTAGCCTCTGTCTGCTTCAGTTTTCTCCATTATATGTAATCTGTGGCCCAAAGCCAGATTCTTTCCTCACTGATGGAGCTCAATGCCCTGAGGAAGGGAAGAATTGGCAAGAGCCAGAGAAAAGAAACCCATAGCCTTTCTTTGGAGCTCCTTGAGGCTTTTCAGTTCCTTTAGGCTTCGAAGTTGCTTCTGGATTCTGGTTTAGAATGAGAAGATGGGTAATACCAATCTCACTTCAGGTTGCTGAAGAAAAAGACTCTGGGAAGAAGCCAATGTGAGAGGAGCTGGCAGTCTCCATCATGTACCTATCCCTAGATTGCTATTCCAGAGACTTTGGGAAATTTCCCTTGGATGAGACCTGAAACTCTTGTTTGATTGAGCTAAGTTGCTCCACACCTTGTGGGAGATCTCTTTCACTCTATATTGTCTGGTATATGTTTTCCTATGATTTCTGTTGCTATGAACTTGGATAAATGGGTTTCTTTGCTACCTGCTCTGTGTGTGTGTGTGTGTGTATTCATTGCAGAATTTGTATTTGGTGGGAAGGGAGTCAAGCCTTGGATATACAGTTTGGGGGTCTGCTTCCCCCCAAAATGAAAAAGAAATCAAAAGTCAGTTTGAACCTGAAAATCACATCCCCTAGACAAAAAATATTTAAAGGAACGGATAGATATAATTCTAACCCAGTATCCCCTAGATATAATTCTAACCCAGTATCCCCTCTCTCTGAGGAGAGCAGAATGGCCAGGCTTCTGACCTCAACCTCCTGCTTCCCTTCCTGGCAAGAAATAAAGTCTTCTTGGAGAAGGATGGGTGAAGAAGAGGCTAAAAAAGTCTATTCTGCCTCCTTTTGAGCCACACAATGACACCACCTGCTGCATATGGGATGACAGACCTCACTACATGTAAAATAAGAATAATAATAGTACCTACAATGCAGCATTGTTGTGAGGATCAAATTACTACATGGGTTTAATAAATGCTTATTTCCTTCCTTCTTCCCTTCCTCACTCCCTCCTTTCATTCCTCTCTTTTTTCTCTCCTTCCCTCCCTTCCTTTCTTCCTCCTTCCCTTCCTTCTTTTCTCTCCCTCCCTCTCTCCCTTCCTTTCTTCTATCCTTCCTCAAGAAAGAAACCTTAGTATATCCTGGAGAGGGGGCAGCTAGATTCCAGAGATATCTATCCATACCATCCACTTGCAAGTCACATTTAGACAACAGACGTGAACAAATGTATCTTACATGAACAAATAAATCTTACATAAATAATAGTATGTTTTTTGTTTTCATTAATGACACTGACTTCCAAGTAGCTAGGATTTCATCTGCGTGGACACCTCCTCCGCCCATGCATGTGATCACAGCCAAGTCCCTAATTCCTTTCTCCCTTGTTTCTACCTCTGTAAATGTAGATGATCACACTTGCATCACCTACCACATAGAGCTATTGTGGGGAAAGCTCTTTGAACACTTCAAAGCGTAACTTCCTTTCATGCTTTCAGAGATGGTTTAATGACTTATTTTGGTCAAAATAAAAGCCCATCACACAGAGATCAGCCTTTTTCTAGGTCTTTGTGCAATGTACTCCTCTCTAAAGTTATTTTGCATCCACTTGGAAAGTAGCTTGTCTATACCTATCCGTGTAGGTTTGCCTCCATTTGGTATGTAAGCCCCCTGAAGGCAGGGAAAGTTTCAAGTTTTTGTCTTTGTATCCCTAGCTCTCAGCACAGTGCTTGCTGACTAGCTTTGGACAAGAAACATACAAGCTTACATTCAAAGACTTTCCACTTTGGAAACACCTGACAGAGTTTACAATCTATTGGGGCAGCCTTTAAAAGTTTAGGGTCACCTCAATGCTGCAACAAGGCATCTAAAGACTACAGTCCTATAGTGTTAGTAACTTTTTAAAAGTTCAGGTTCAAATTTAAAGGTTGTGTTGTTGTTGTTGTTGTTGTTGTTGTTGTTGTTGTTTTAATTTAAGCTGTCTGGTGGTGCAGAGGTTAGGTCTAGGATTATGCCAGAGGCACTCCCAGGAAAAGCTGCCTGATGGGAAAATTCAATATGAGCCCTTACCAAAGTTGTCATTAACCTTTTCATCACTTAGGAATAAGTGCATTTACCCTTTAATCTGGGATTTGGCACAGACTTCCTAGCTTTTTAATTCTTATGAGTTGGGCTGAGGAATGAGAAGTACCCACTGGTTTCATAGAAGGATTTCAGTCAGGTATGCCCCCAACCTGAATCTTCTTTTTAACTCTTTTATACTTAATTTCAGTTCGGTCATTTTTCAGTTGTGTCAAACTCTTCGTGATCCCATTTTGGGTTTTCTTGGTAGAGATATTGGAGAAGTTTGCCATTTCCTTCTCCAGTTTACTTTATAGGTAAGTAAACTGAGGTAAACAGGGTTAAGGAACTTGTCCAGAGTCACACAGTTACTAAGTATCTGATTTGAACTCAGGAAAGAGAGTCTCTCTGACTCCACGTTCAGCACTTATCCACTGTACCACCTAGCTACCCCCATTAATACATAGAATCATCTTTAATTAAGAAAATCTAACCATCTTCCATCTGTTGAATAACTTTTTCTTACTGTGAAAATATAGAAGGGAGTTAGTACTGAAAATTGGCAGTGCAGGAGAAGTCCTGATGAATTAGCAATTTATTTCTCTACATTTGTAAGGCAGAATTATGCTTCTGATATCATGTAACCTGTGTGACCCTTGGCAAATCACTTAAGTTCCATAGGCCCCAATTTTCTTTTCTTTTTCTTTTTTTTTTTTGCCTTTTGGAGGGCAATTGGGATTAAGTAACTTGCCCAAGGTCACACGGCTAGGTTATTTATTTGTGTGTGCCTTAAGTGTCTGAAGCCGGATCTGAACCCAGGTCCTTCTGACTCCAGGGCCAACGCTCTACTCACTGCGCCACCTAGCTGCCCCTATAGGCCCCAATTTTCTCTTAATAAATAAGAGGGTTAGCATTCTAGAGAGCAATTTGGAGCTATGCCCAAAAGGCTATAAAAATGTGCATATCTTTTGACCCAGCAATAGCACTTCTAGGACTGTATTCCCAAAGAGATCATAAAAATAGGAAAAGGACCCACATGTACAAAAATATTTATAGCAGCTCTTTTTGTGGTGACCAAGAACTGGAAATTGAGGGGAGGCCCATCAACTGGTGAATGACTGAACAAGTTGTGGTCTATGAATGTAATAGAATACTATTGTGCTATAAGAAATGATGAACATGGGTCGGCTAGGTGGGACAGTTAATAGAGTCCTGGAGTCAGGAGGACCTGGGTTCAGATCCAGCCACACACTTAACACAAAAAAACTAGCCGTGTGACCTTGGGCAAGTCGATTAACCCCAATTGCCCTTCAAAAAGCAAAAAAAAAAAAAAATGATGAGAACAGATGGACTTCAGAAAAACCTAGAAAGACTTATTTGAACTGATGCTGAGTGAAGTGAGCAGAACCAACATTGTACGCAGTAAGAACCACAGTGTGCTATGACTAATTTTGATAGACTTAGCCCTTCTCTGCAATGCAAGGACCCAAAACAATTCCAAAGGACTCATGATGGAAAATGTCATCTACATCCAGAGAAAGAACTATTAAGTCTGAATGCAGAGTAAAGCAGACTATTTTTTTTCTTTCTTGTGGGTTCCTTTTATTCATTCTGGTTCTTCTATATAACACAACTAACATAAAAGCATGCTTAATAGGAATATATGTGTAGAGACTATATTGGATTACATACCATCCTTGGTTGGGGGAGGGGGAGAAAATTTAAAACTCATGGAAGTGAATGTTGAAAACTAAAAATAAATTAATTAGCTTTTTTTTAAATCAGCAAATGCTACAAACCAGAGCTTGATTTATTGTTTTGTTGATCATCTAGACTTAAGAAAATGATGTAGAAAATGTTAACAATATAGATTAAACTTAAAATAAATAAACAAGCAAATAAATAACAGGGTTAGACTAGATGGCCTCTCAGGTCTCTTCTACCTTTAAATATATGATTCTTTGATGACAAAAGGAACACATTCTTGTCACCCACTTTTTGTGTCATGATTGTAAAGTCTTTAAATGCCCAGCTTGGGTCACTAATGTTGTTTGAATGGACTTGGATTAATTTATGCATATTTAATCTCTAAGTCAAATTAGGAGCAATGGGTAGAAATTGCAAAGAGGAAAAATTAGATTTAATGGAGAGAATGACTTCCTAAAAATGCTGTCCAAAAATAGAATGAGGTAGTGAACTCCCCATCACTGCAGGTTTTCAAGCAAAGGCTGGATAATCACTTCTCAGATGAATGGTAGAGGGCACTATTTTTTAGTGCACTATCTATGGCTTCCAAAATCCTGACATTTTATGGTCCAGATATCATAATATGTCTAACAATATAAGTGTGTGTGTACACCCACCAACATCTGGGGGGATTATAAACAGGTTTTAATAGGCAACTAAAATAAATAGGAAAAGGATTGGCATGGGCATTTTGATATATGCAACTTTGAATTAAAAAAATAATCAAAATGTTCAACAGTCTCAGAAAGGACATGATTTTCATATTCAGTGACTGAAGATTAAAGTACATCAATACTTGTTTCTTCAGAAAGAATTTGCTTCATTCTTTTGAATATTAATGAAATATTCTAAAGGGAAAATGCATCAAGAGAAGCTACAATTAGTTCAGTTTGACATGGCCTTGTTTTCCAGGATAATTTGAATGTCTTCTGATTAAAAGTTTCTGAAAAGAAGTGGCTGCTATTTTTCCTTACCATGAAAGAAAGTAGCTCTTTGCCCTCCTCCAATCTCACTCCATGGCCAATTATCATGAGCTAGTGAGGTCCCTTTTCCTGGAAGAAGCAGCTTAGGTTATTTAAACAAACAGCTATTACATACCAGTTCTCAAAAAGCAATGATCAGGGGCAACTAGTGGATAAAGTACCAGCCCTAGAGTCAGGAGGACCTGAGTTCAAATCCAGCCTCATACTAGCTGTGTGACCTTGGGTAAGTCACTTAACCTCTATTGGCTCCAAAAAACAAACAAAAAGCAATAGTCATTAGGAAAGGGTTCAAAATAATCCAGCAGCTTGAGATGTTTAAACAAATAACTATTACATTCCAGTTCTCAAAAAAAAAATAGCCATGAGTAGAGCCAAGACAGTGGAATAAAGGCAGGAACTCACCTGAACTCTCCCAAATTCCCCTCCAAACACCTCTCCTTAGATCATACTATTTTGGAAGGACTGAAAATTTTTACAGAACCCCAGAATTAGCTATGAAAACATAGCATGAAAAATATGATGCTTAAGACAGTGCCCCTTTGACTTTGGAAGCAGAGCCCAGCTTTAACATAAAGTTTAAAGTCAAGAAATAGGCTAGAAAAATGAGCGAACAAGAAAAAAAGAACCTGAACTTAAAAAGTTACTATGGTGACACAGAAGATCAAGATACAAACTCAGAAGACAATGATGTCAAAACAGCTACAAGCAAAGCCTCAAAGAAAAATGTAAATTGGACATAAACCCAACATGAATTCTTGGAAAAGATCAAAAAGAATTTTAAAAATCAAATAAGGGAGAGAGAGGAAAAATGGAGAAAGAAATGAGAAGTGATATAAGAAAATTATGATGAGAGTCAATAGCTTGGTTAAAAAAACACAAAAATACACTGAAGAGAATACCTTAATAAATAGAATAGACCTAGTAGAAAAACAGATATACAAAAATTCACTGAAGAGAACTCCTTAAGAAGTAGAATTAACTAAATGGACAAGAATGTACAGAAGGTCTCTGAAGAAAATCATTCCTTAAAAATTAGAATTGGACAAGTAGGAGCTAATTTACTGAAGAAACAAACAAAATCTAAAGAATGAAAAAATAGAAGAAAATATGAACATCTCATTAGAAAAGCAACTGACCTGGAAAAAAGATCCAAGAGAGATTCAGAATTTTTGCACTACCTGAAAGTCATGATCAAAAAGAGGGCCTAGACATCTTTTTTCAAGAAATTATCAAGGAATACTGCTTTGATATTCTAAAGCCAAAGAGTAAAATAGAAATACAAAGAATCCACCAATCACCTGCTGAAAGAGATAACAAAATGAAAACTTCCAGGAACTGTATGGCTAAATTCCAGAGCTCCCAGTCAAGGAGAAAATATTTCAAGCAGCCAGAAAGAAATAATTCAAAGATCATGGAGCCATAATCAAGAGCCACAAGATTTAACAGCTTCTATATTAAAGAATTGAAGGGCTTGGAATATGATATTCCAGAAGACAAAGGAGCTAGTATTAAAACTAAGAATTACCTACCCAGGCAGAAATTAGGTCCTCCGACAAAAGCAGTCTGCTTTCTGCTGGAAACTACCAGCATAGCCAAGGAAAACATGCCTTGCCAATACCCAGCATTGACACCAGAGCAAAAGAAAGAACTGTCTGAAATACCTCACCAAATTGTTGCTCTGGAAAAGGTAATCTTGACAGCAGATGAGTCCACTGGTAGCATTGCAAAATGCCTGCAGTCCATTGGAATTCAGAACACAGAGGAAAATTGTCGCCTCTATAGGCAGTTGCTTCTGATAGCAGATGATCAAATAAACTCCTGTATTGGAGGTGTTATCCTTTTCCATGAGACACTCTACCAGAAAGCTGATGATGGTCATCCCTTCCCCGAAGTCATAAAGGCAAAGGGTGGCATTGTGGGCATCAAGGTAGACAAAGGTGTAGTGCCCCTGGCAGGGACCAATGGTGAGACTACCACCTAAGGTCTGGATAGGCTGAGTGAGCACTGTGCCCAGTATAAAAAGGATGGAGCTGACTTTGCCAAGTGGTGTTGTGTCCTGAAGATTGGGGATTATACACCTTCCCCACTTGCCATCATGGAGAATGCAAATGTGCTGGCACGATATGCCAGCATTTGTCAGTAGAATGGCATTGTCCCCATCGTGGAGCCAGAGATCATCCCTGACAGAGAACATGATCTGAAGACCTGTCAATATGTCACTGAGAAGGTCCTGGCTGCTGTCCACAAAGTTCTGAGTGATCACCATGTCTATCTGGAAGGGACCTCGCTGAAGCCTAACATGGTCACCACTGGCCATACCTGTACCCAGAAGTATTTACATGAGGAGATTACAGTGGCAACTGTAACTGCCCTTTGCCAGACTGTACCTCTCGCAGTCACTGGTATCACCTTCATCTCTGGGGATCAGAGTGAAGAGGATGCCTCTATCAACCTCAATGTCATCAACACCTGCCCCTTGCATAAGCCATGGGCACTGACCTTTTCTTATGGCCGAACCCTGCAGGCATCTGCCCTTGACCTGGGGTGGGAAGAAGGAACATGTCAAGGCTGCCCAAGAGGAATATATTAATCGGGCCACGGCTAACAGCCAAGCTGCTCAAGGTAAGTATACTCCAAATGGAAAGTCAGGAGCTGTAGCCAGCAAGTCTCTCTTTGTCTCTAACCACGCCTACTAATTAAGTCAAGGCCTTCCACCTGGGTATTCCCTAACACTCCATGCCATCCCTCACAGTCCAAGAAGAGGCTGAGATCCCAGAGCTTTGTGCTGGCCTCTCCCATCACTCCTAACTTGTGCGGTATTGTTGCTCTCTGGTGAATCTAGTGATCCCTCCTCAGCCTACTTTTTCCAATAAACAAATTTTAACAAGGAAAAAAAAAAGAATTACCTACCCACCAAAAACCAACTATAATTCTTCGGAGGGGGAAAAATGGATATTCAATGAAACAGAGGGCTTTCAAGCATTCCTAATGAAGAGATCAGAGCTGAATAGATAACTTGACTTTCAAATACAATACCCTAGGGAAACATAAACAAAGTTTCTCTGATAAAGGCTTCATTTCTCAAATATATAGAGAACTGAATCAAATTTGTAAAAGTATGAGCCATTCCCTAATTTAGTTTCCTTAATTTTGACAATTTGAATTCCTAATTTTGACTTCCTTATTTTGAAATTTGATGTCCTGGGTGGAGCCAAGATGACAGTGTAGAAGCAGGAAAACTCTATGAGCTCCCCCATAACCACCTCAAATACCTATAAAATATGACTCTAAACAATTTTAGAGCTACTGAACCCAAAAAGTAACAGAGAGAAACAAATCTTCTACTGAAGGCAGCCTGGAAGGCCTACAGAAAGGTTCCATTGCAGCACTCTGGAAGCCAAGCCCAGCCCTGTGTGAACCTGTGGTTTTAGCCCCAGGGCAGCCTGATCAGCAGTAGCTAGAACAGACTTTGGGAGAGGGGATCACCAGCAGCTGTGTAAATTTCCAGGAATATCAACCCATAAATGCCAAAGACAAAGTAAAAGGTCAGTGTAGAACTCTGTTGGAACTGGGGGGACGGAGGTGCAGTCTGGCCTCTGCCTCCTGAGCAAGAAGCCGCAGAGGTGCTGCAGCTGTGCAGCCACTTCCTCGTGGCTGCTTCAGAGCTCCTGGCCTGCAGATCATAGGAGGGCCAAGTGATCATTCAGAGGATAATTGCTGTTGCTTTAACCTGCCTGGATCTGGATGACAATCTTGGGTGGTGGTCCTGAGGTGTGCTTGTGGGGACTATAGAGATGGTGCCCTCCCAATAGCTCCAGCAGCTGAGAAAACCCCAGCAATTTGGGACAAAGCTCTCCCCTCTGGAAGCAGAGTTCTACTGTGGCAAAGAGCTCAAAAGTCAAGTAATTGAGTGGCAACATGAGCAAGCAAAGGAAGCAAAGCAAGCACAGCAATCCAACTTTAGATTCCTTTTTTGGGGACAAAAAGGATCAAAGCACGGAATGGGGGAAGACAACTAAGAACTCCTGCACCAAAGCTTCCAAGAAAAATATGATTAGGTTACAGGCCATGGAGGAGCTCAAGAAGGATTTTGAAAATCAAGTAAGAGAAGTGGAGGAAAAACTGGGAAGAGAATTGAGAATGATGCAAGAAAATCATGAAAGGCAAGTCAACAACCTGAGTGAAAAAAATAACACCTTAAAAAACAGACTAACTCGGGGGCAGAGTCAAGATGGCGGAGCAGCCAGTTGGAGGGACTCTAGAACACCAGCAGCTGTGGTGTTTCCAGAATTATCAACACATAGATGCCTAGGAAAGTGAGAGGTCAGTGCCCTATGGACTTTGGGACTGGTTGGGAGAGTGTGTTGGCTTTTTTCCCTGGGGGCAAGAAGCCACTGATTAGCCATAGCGCAGTGAGTGCCATGTTGCAGCTTCAGCTCCTGGCCTGCAAACTTGCGAACTGTAGGGGGATCTGGCGATCAGTCTGGGGTGGGGGTGGGGGAATCGCTCTTGCTTTAACCTTCCTGGATCTGGATTGTGGTCTACAGTAGAGGTCTTTGGGTGTGTGACCAGCTTGCCAGAGCATGTGGAGGCTTCAGAGAGTGCACCCAACAAATACCTCTGGCAGCTGAGAAAACCCCAGCATTTGGGACAGAAGCTCCCCTGGCTGGTGGCAGAGTCCTACTGTGGCAACAAGCCCAAAAGTCAAGTAATTGAGTGGCAACAAGCCTAGGCAAAGGAAACAACATAAACAGAAAAATTCAATATTAGACTCCTATTTTGGGGGCAAAGAGAATAGAAGCATGGAACAGGAGGAGGACTGGGAGGTCAGAACTCCTGCACCAAAAGCCCCAAATGAAAATACGAGCTGGTTACAGGCCATAGAGGACCTTAAGAAGCAGATAAGAGAAGTGGAGGAAAAATTAGGAAGAGAAATGAGAAAGATGCAAGAAAAGTATGAAATGAGAGTCAACAGCCTGACTGAAGAAAATAACGCCTTAAAAAATAGATTAACTGGGGCGGCTAGGTGGCGTAATGAGTAGAGCGTTGGCCCTGGAGTCAGAAGGACCTGAGTTCAGATCCGACCTCAGACACTTAACACAAAAAAAAACAAAAACCTAGCCGTGTGACCTTAGGCAAGTTACTTAACCCCAATTGCCCTCCAAAAAAAGCAAAAAAAAAAAAAAAAGAAATAAAAAAAATAGATTAACTCAAATGGCAAAAGAGGCTCAAAAAGGCAATGAGGAGAAGAATTTCTTAAAAAGATGAATTTGCTAGATGGAAAAAGAATTCCAAAAGCTCCTTGAAGAGAATAATTCCTTCAGAATTAGATTGGAGCAAATGGAAGCTAATGACTTTATGAGAAATCAAGATACTATTAAACAGATCCAAACAAATGAAAAAAATAGAAGGTAATGTGAAATATCTCATTGGAAAAACCACTGACTGGAAAATAGATCCAGGAGAGATAATTATAAAATTATTGGACTACCTGAAAGCCGTGGTGAAAAAAAGAACCTAGAAATCATCCTTCAAGAAGTTCTCAAGGAAAATTGCCCTGATATTTTAGACCCAGAGGGCAAAATAGAAATTCACCAAATAAGAATTCATCAATCACCTCTTGAAAAAGATCCCCAAAAGAAATCTCCTAGGAATATTATAGCCAGGTTCTGGAGTTCCCAGATCAAGAAGAAAATATTACAAGCAGCCAAAAAGAAACAATTTGAATACTGCAGAAATGCAATCAGGAAAACACAGGATCTGGCAGCTTCTAAACTGAGGGATTGAAAGGCTTGGAATATGATATTCCAGAGGTCAAAGGAGCTGGGATTAAAACCAAGAATCACCTACCCAGCAAAACTGAGTATAATGTTTCAGGGGAAAATATGGTCATTTGATGAAATATAGGACTTTCATTCTTGAAAAAACCAGAGTTGAATAGAAAATTTGACATTCAAAATACAAGAAGCAAGAGAAGCAGAGAAAGTAAACAGGGAAAAGAAATTATAAGGAACTTATCAAAGTCAAACTATTTACATTCCTACATGGAAAAACGATAATAATAACTTGTGAAACTTTTCTCAGTATGATAGTTGAAGGGAATATAAATGTATATATATGTATACATACATATATGTCTATATAAGAGAGTGTATTGTGTACAAATACATATATGAGTGCATGTATATATGTGCACAGGTATACATAGACAGAGGGCACAGGCTTAATTGAATAAGAAGGAAGGGATGATATTTAAAAGGTGAAATTGAGAGGTGAGAAAGGAATATAATGAGAGGAGATGGGAAGAGATAGAATGGGGTAAATTATCTCATATAGAAGAAGCAAGGGATAACTGTTACAATGGAGGGAAAGAACAGGAAGGCAAAAGGGAATGGGTCAACCTTGCTCTCATTGAATTTGGCTTAGGGAGGGAATAACATACACTCATTTGGGTATCTTGCTCTACAGGAAAGTGGGGGGGGGGAGGGGATAAGAGGGAGGATGATGGAGGGGAGGGCAGTTTAGTTAGAAGGGGGGGAAAGTAGTTAAAAGCCCACACTTTTGAAAAGGTTTAGGGTCAAAGCAGAGAACAAGTGGGGGGAAGGATAGGATGGAGGGAAATATAGTCAGTCTTTCACAATATATCCACTATCGAAATGTTTTATGTAACTACACCTGTACAGCCTATACTGAATTGCTTATCTTCCCAGTAAGGGTGGGTGATGAGGGAGGAAGGGAAAAAATCTGGAATTCAAAGTTTTAAAATAAAAAATTTTTAAATATTATTATTATTTACATGCAGCTGGGAAAAAAGATACACAGGCATTGGAGTATGGAGATCCATTTTGCCCTGTTGGAAAGTCAGAGTGGGGATGGGGTTAGATATAGAAGAAAGAGCATATTGGGGAGGGGGTATATAGTGGGATCGCTGTTTTGGGATGGTGGGTAGGGAAAAGATGGGGAGAAAATTAGTAACTCAAAATCTTGTGGAAATGAATGATGTAAACTAAAAATAAACATAAAATTTTATTTTAAAAAATTTGAGGGGGTGGCTAGGTGGCACAGTGAGTAAGAGCGCCGGCCTCGGAGTTGGGATGACCCGGGATCGAATCTGGCCTCAGAAAATGATCACCCACACACAAATAATGACTGGCCGTATAACCTTGAGCAAGTTACTTAACCCCAATTGCTTTAAAAAAAATTTGAGGTCCTAATTTTGACAATATGACTCTCTAATTCTGACTCCTTACATTTGATTCTCTAATTGTTTCAATTTTGCTTCCTAATTTTGAATTTCTATTTTTGATGCCCTAATTTTTTTTTTGTCTTTTTTTGGAGAGGGGAAGGCAGGGCAATTTGGTTTAAGTGACTTTCCCAAAGTCACACAAGTGAGGCCAGATTTGAACTCAGGTCTTTCTGACTCCAGGGCTGGTGCTCTATTCACTGTACCACCTAGCTGCCCTGTTTAGATCTTTTTAGAACCTAATTCTGTCATCCAGTATGTTAACCAGGTGAGTGCTAAAAAATGTTTAATAACTGGTTCCAGCTCTAGCACATCATTGGTATTAACTCTCTCCCTCAGTTTTGTATCCCCTGAAAATAAGCAGCCATCTGTCTTTATCTAAGTTATTAATAAAAGTGGTCAACAGAACAGGAATAAATCTTTGCAGCACTCCACTATAGGCCTTCTTCCAAGTTGACATCAAGTCCTTAGTGACTACTACTTTAGGTCTGGACATTCAACTGGTTTCAAACATACATAGTTCAGTCCATATATCTCTCCATCTTTTCCACAAAATAGCAAGATATACATTATCAAATCTGTTGCTAGAATCAGGATATACTATTTATGTGGTATTTTCCTGATCTACCAGTTTTCAGGGTAAACTATATATATGTGTGTATATGTGTGTGCATGTGTGTATGTCTACACATATACATACATGCACACAGTATTCTCTTGACTTAGCATTTTAGTAACCCTGTCCATAAAGGAAATAAAGTTAGACTGGAATAACCTGTTCTTAGGGAAGCCACACTGTATCTTTACGGCTACTATATCCTTTGCTAGATGCTCACTAACTCTCTTTAATAATATGTTCTGGAATTTTGGCAGAAATTAAATTAAAACTCACTGGTATGTAGTTTAGATACAAATATAAGCAGTAAAGAAAGACAATCCCTACCCTCAAGAAACTTATATTCTAATGGAGGAAGACATCAAAGGTCAAAAACTGAGAGGGACAATTCATGGTCACCATGATTCAGCGCCATCCTGAGAACAACTGGTGAGTAATTTGTCCTTTTGAGGTATATATGCACCCCTATTTGAAGAACCATTTAGGCTCATGAGATACTTGATCATGTGAAAATGGGTTGACTTGATTCCTTTTCTCAGATTTCATTTACTCGAATCATTTTGTTTCTGCATCTAAAGAGTTTTCTTGTTCAAAGTGCTTACAGTGCTTGAATGTAGAGAATAATTAAAAACTCTCCCCCAAACCCTTACATGTGTCTAGGTCTCTTACTTTATAAAACCATTCATTTTTCATCTCTCTTCATTTTCTCATCTGTTAAATGACTTAATAATATTTATACTCCTTACGTCACAGATATAAAGAAAAGTGCTCTGCGGGTTGTAAAGGGTTAAAGAATTTTAAACAATTCACATTGTTACCATTATTATCAGGGCAGGAATTCCTGAAAATTACGAATTTTGAAGGATGTGTTATGATTTAGATTAGCAATTCCCTGCCAGGCATGTTGCCACACCCCTGCAATCCCTATTACTTGGGGAGGTGGAGACTGGATCTCTCAAGCTGAGTTCTGAGCTGCAGTGGACTGAGCTGGTTGGGAATTTACATTAAATTCTTCATTAATGGGGTGAGCTCTCAGAAAGGGGATATGTGTGAATGGTGGGGAGGGGTAATGAGTTGTTTAAGGAGGGGCAAACTGGAGTAAGTCAAAATTCCTGTGCTAATCATAATGGGTCCAGGCCTAAAAGCTACCCTTGCATTTCTAGCAAGGTAATAATAAAAATAACACAAAATAACTGGCATTTATATAGCACTTCCTATATGCTGGATACTGCACTAAGTGCTTCACAATGATTATTTCATTTGATCTGCACAACAACCTTGGGAGGCAGGTGCTATTATTATTCCCATTTTACAAATGAGGAAACAAAAGTCAACAGAGGTTAAGTGACTTGGATAGGGTCTCACAACTGGTAGGTGTCTGAAACCAGATCTAAACTGGGGCCTTCCAGACTTTCAGGTCCAGTGTTCACCTAACTAGAAGACTCAGTCTGAAAAAAGAAAATAGACCATATTTGTAGCAGTTCACTACAAGAGGGGAAAAGGGAAGTATGACCAGATGATAGGAAAACATAAGGAAACTGACTTTCTAGTACTATTAGTAGGCAATTATATGTGTTTAGGTGGCTGCATTAGAATCATCTGACTTTCTAGTGTTATTTTGTGATATTGTGGCCAAGGTGGATTTGGGTGGACTTAGATCTAATACCTATAAATTCATGGATTTGGGTCATGACTACACTTTAACAGCTGTTCTTGTCTATATTTATTATATGATATTGTATATTTCTATATGTGTCATATCCCCTGTGCCAGACTTAGGTCAAAGACTTTGTTAGGGCCATAGATTTCTTTTATCTCTGCCAGCACATAACACGGTGCTTTACATATAGTATAAGTGGTAGAATTGTGATTATTTGCTTTAACTAAGGTCTTCTTAATTTACTCCTGTTTTGATATCTGTCTATATAAGTTAAAGTGTATGAATTTCTTAAGACTGTGTGTATGTTTATTTTTGAATTTCATAGGCCTTGTATTTCTTAGCAAAAAATTAGACCATCTCGGTATAGTTTCATGACTGTTATAATCATGTGCTAGGGGGGTAAGTCTTAAGCTAACAAATAATTGTGTTTCACAATAGCTTTACAAACAGAGCTCTAATAAATGAATGTGCTTATTGTTCTTCCTTAGCCTAGTTTGATAAGAGAATAACATTCCATAACTGGCAGGGAAGGACAGACAGAAAATTTATGAGTTTTTGCACTTAAGACAAGTTAAAAGTGTTTTTTAACCAATTTTAAAGAGTTACAGGCCTTCAGAAATGGCAAACAGGCACTTCGCAAGTATAAACGTTTTCCTCTGATGCCTCATCATGGCATGGAATTTTAAAAGGTTATACTAGGTAAAGAACAATTTATAGGACTTTCTGAATACAGGAGCAGTCATGGAGAATAAGCATTTATTAAGCACCTACTATGTACCAGGATAAATGCTAAGTACTTTACAAATATTATTTCATTTGATCCTCACAAAAGCCCTGGGAAGTAGGTACTATTATTATCCCTGTTTTATAGTTGAGGAAACTGAGGCAGATGGATATTAAGTGACTTGCTCAGTCACACAGCTAATAAATAAGTATCTGAGGCTACATTTGAACTCAGGTCTTCCTGAGTCCTGGTCCAGCACTCTCTCCACTGCACCATCTAGTGGTTTCTAACTATAGATTGTGTGTTATCTGAGGAACCGCCTAATGAAACTCAGCATCTCCACCACCAGGATAGCTACAGGTTGAATTTGTTTCTGGTCATGGTAACTCAAAAAGACAGTCTCCTGGGTTGTAGAGGGTTTGCAATTTGCTTTAGTGGATGGAATACCCACACTAACAAAATCACAGGCCCTTAAAGTGTTGAAAATATTTAGCTAAGCCCAGGCAATTTCATGTGGAAACACCCCCAATCCCGAAAATATTCCTGATTTAAAATAACATTTTGCCTTTGAAATTTAATTTAAAATGTTAGCATAATTAATAGATTTAACCATTCTTTTTCCTTGTATTGGACTTAAATGGCATATATATGTAGGTATGTACAACTTTATTTGTGTGTATGTATGCATCTGCCAAGTCACCCCTTCTAGCCCTATTTCTTGTTTGCTTGCATTCTAAAGCACTTGATGCCTCCTAAAAAGCATGTCCAGTTCATGGTTCCTGGTACTCTGGGAAGGTTAATGAGCAGTTCTTAGTGAGGGCTTTCAGAGTTCTTAACTGGTCTCATTTTTTCAGTTGGCCTGCATGAATATGTCAAGTGATTCTTTAGGCACCATAGCTGCTATAGATCCTGTCACTGTCCTGGAACTTCAAATGATGGCAAATAATATTGAGAACAAGATTGCAGATGCAAGTAAAAGTAATAATGTGCTTTAAAAAAAACCCACAAATAATTATTTCCTTCATTACTGAACAGATCAAAAGCTTAAAGACATAAGATCCACTCGGGCTCTTTTCTTTTCCCCTCCTCTTTAGTATGGCTTGGGACCATCACAGAAAGGAGCTATTCTTGCTGCTTAGTCTTTTTTCTTTTGTTATTGAAATGCAAAATAATAATAATAATAACAATAATAGCCAACATTTATATAGCATTTTGCATTCTCTTCACAAAAACCCTGGGAGTAGGTGCTATTATCCTTATTTTTACAAATGAAGAAATGAAGGCAGACAGAGATTAGGTGACTTTCCCAAAATTATACAGCTCGTAATTATCTTTTTGGGGAGGGCGGGGGGAAGGAGGGACATATTTTTTCCAATTACATGTAAGAACAATTTTTAACTTTATTTTTTACAATTTTGAGTTCTAAATTCTTTTCCTCCCTAGCTCCCCTCATTGAGAAGGCAAGCAAATACATGTGCAGGCATGAAAAACATATTTCCATATTAGTCATGTTGTAAAAGAAAAGACAGACAAAAAAAGAAAAATAAATAAAGTAAAAACAAACACCTTGCTTCAATATGCATTCAGATTCCATCAGTTCTTTCTCTGGAGGTCAAAAGCATTTTTCATCATAGGTCCTTCAGAATTGTCTTGGATCATTGTATTGCTGAAAATAGCTAAGTCATTCACAGTTGATCATTGTATAATATTGTTGTCCCTGTGTACAAGGTTCTCCTGGTTATGCTCACTTCACTTTGTATCAGTTGATGTAAGTCTTTGCAGATTTTTCTGAAACCATCCCCCTTGCTATTTCTTATAGAACAATAGTATTTTATCATAATCATTACAACTTGTTCAGCCATTTCCCCAGCTGATGGGCATCTCCTCAATTTCCAATTGTTTACCACCACAAAAAGAGCTAAGATAAATATTTTTATATAAATAGGTCCTTTTCCTTTTTTTTTTAATCTCTTTGGGATACAGACCTAGTAGTAGTATTATTGGTCAAAGGGTATACGTGGTTTTATAGCCCTTTGTGTATGGTTCTAAATTGCTTTCCAGAATGCTTAGATCAGTTTACAACTCCACCAACAGTGCATTAGTATCTCGATTTTCCTACCTCCCAACATTTGTCATTTTCCTTTTCTATCATATTAACCAATCTGATAGGTGTGAGGTGGGTCCCTCAGAGTTGTTTTAATTTATATTTATTTAATCAATAGTGCTTTAGAGCATTTTTTCATATGACTATATCAGCTTAGTATCTGAAGCCAAATTTGATCTCGGGTTTTCATGACTCCAGATCCAGTACTCTATTGTACCAACTCACTGCATCAGAGAATACCCTCTCTCCATTTTTTTTTCAAGTTCTGAGTGACTATATATGATGGGCTGTTTATACAGAAACAGAATTAGACTTGTTATGCTTGGGCCCAGAGGGCAAAGCTAGGAGCAGTGGATGAAAATTTATAAAGAGAAAAGATTTAGGTTAATGGAATTTTAAATGTAGTCTGGACAGGACCAATCTCTAGAACACCTGGAGCCACACAAAGCAGTCCAGAGACAGGATTGCCAGGAAAAAAGTAGCAGTTTAATTAATTACTTTCAGAGTGAGGAATGCTCTCTATGTTGGAGTAAAGGCATAGCTAAGATACATTAATCATGTGAAGAAGGAGAGGGAAGGTGGATGGCAAACAATCATTTTCAGGGCCTGAGTGGTTTTTCACAACAGACCCACAAATATAGGACAATACAGCTGTTCTGGAGACCTTAGAGGTCCTTCCAACTCTAAATTTATGATCCTATGATACCCAAAGCCCTATATGATTATGTTATTATAATCATAACTGAAATGATTTTTTTTTGGAGTGGGGAAGGCAGGGCAATTGGGGTTAAGTGATTTGCCCAAGGTCACACAATGAGTAAGTGTTAAGTGTCCGAGGCCGGATTTGAACTCAGGTCCTCCTGACTCCAGGGCTAGTGCCCTATTCACTGTGCCACCTAGCTGCCCCCCTGAAATGAATTTATTCCTATTTATGTATTTGCTACACACCTTTTCCCCAGTCCCTAGGAGCACTTATGTATTTACCAAAGAGAGGGCTTTGACATTGTCTCAGATTATACAGACCATTTCCTGTCTCTTACCTCTACTTCTCTGAATCCTTAGCTTCCTCTAAGCTTAGTTTATGTGCTAAAAGTTTTTCAATATCAACTTCTTTAGGCTCAAATTACCTGTTTATATGTTGTTTCTTCCCACTAGACTATAAACTCCCTAAGGGCAGTGACTATTTCTCATTTTGTCTTTTGTATGCCCCAGCATATGTGTCTAGTTTCCTTCCTCCTACAGAATAAATAAAGCTTTTTGCTTATAACCACTGTTAACTTTTTGGTTTTATTTTATTTTAAATTGTGGTTGTGATAACCTGTGTGAACTCTTGGGTATTTTTCAGAGTTAATAGGAGTTGTATAACTGTTGTGGCTCTTTGGGTTTATTTTATTTTTTTAGTATTAACCTGTGTGAGCTCTTTGGTATTTTTCAGAGTTAGCAGCA